>CM056380.1:28015520-28625336 GCA_029718625.1 Synaphobranchus kaupii
TCTCACTGTATGTACATGACAGACACCCTCACCCAGGGTAACCTATATGGCTTTCATTACATGACAATCACTTTTCATTTCACATTAACTGGTTCTCAACAAACATATGCCTTTACCTTTGACTTAAATTGTTTAGATTTATTCTTCTTTTGAAGTTTGGCAAGTTAATTGTTGTGAAATGAAGAAGGAAAAAAAATCTACCATTTGCATTTATTTGTAAGTTAAAGTTAAGGACAAATTTTGATAAAACCAGGCCATAGCATCCATTTATAAAACTTGATTTATGTGCAAAGGCAATTTGGATGAAGTACTTTGCTCAAGGGCACAGCAGCGGTATCCCACCTGAGAGTCTAACCTGCAGTCCTCTGGTAACAAGTCCCCTAAAACTACGCCGCACTCCATTCTCATGTAAGGCACTTTGAGGACGATCCCTTACTCAAGGGGCATGGATTTCTTTTCAAAACATTAATCCTGCTATGGGAGTGGAGGGGGGTTGCGTGGGTGGACGACCATCCACCAACAATGTAACCAAAACAAGACAATAATTGTGCATGTCTGAACTGGGGGGGGGGGGGGGGGGGGCTCAAAGGGCAAGCAATACGTCACCAGCATACATGGGTTACCAGAGCGAGCGACTTGTCATTTATCAGGGACTGATGGATCAAACACACCCCACCCCCTCCATGTAGGCTAACAGGTGATCAATCAAATGTCAAATCTAAATCTGGCAATAAAACAGAGGGAGAGGGAGAGAGAGAGAGAGAGAGAGAGAGAGAGAGAGAGAGAGAGAGAGAGAGAGAGAGATAAAATAAAATATGTTAGGACTATGGATTACCAAGGTTGTGCATGAGCATACAGGTCCTTGAATCGATAACAAGGAACACGAAATCAGAAATCAAAAAGGATTGTGGCTGCATAGAATAAAGTGCGAATAAATAAATGACAGCGCGACTCATAAAATAGATCACGACGATTCATAGCCAGCCTTTTGTCTTTAACTAGGCTACAGCAGTGTTCTGCTCCAGTCAAGAAGTATTAACTAATGTCTGCAGCCTAGGAGTTTTCAGCGAACAACTTTTGTTCTGTTAAAGAATTTTAGTCTATTCGAAACCACTTGCATCCCTCGTGCAGCTATTTTAATACAATTGTGCAGCTGTTTTAATTTAATAGTGCAGCTGTTTTAATAACACATAACTTGCCCCTAATAATAATAATAATAGCTACTAATAATAATAATAATAGTTCGTCTGGTAACTACATTTTGGAGAAGATGATGAAACATTTATTTCAGCAGTTGTTTTAACGAAGTAGGTTAAATCTTCAATAATTTGTTAAAATACGTGACATTTTGCACGCATATGGAAAATAATTAATTGGAAGATTGTGATGTAGGCTTTTTAAAATGGGACATAGGCTACCTGATCCAAATATTTTAGCTGGCGTGCTCTTCAGTCATCCTACCATTGAAACCCGTTCGGTAATGAGCAGATTCCCTGTAAAAAGTTTCGTCTTTAAGAAGAGTGAAAGATGTGCAATATGGACGCATGACAAACGAATTTACCCCCTTACCCGCAGGCCCGCTTCGGCGCTTGCTGTTTTCTTCTTGGCATCTTTGAACCTTCAGATTCGCGACGACTGTTACCCAGGTAAATGCGTATGCTACGTGATCTGAAATAGTAGGCTACTCAGAAATACCAATCCGTTCTATCTCAGTAGCCTACTTATGTACTCTTCTTTATAATCCAACACCACAAAAAACGTTTCTTGAAATCATATATGATAGAGAGGTTTAAAATATTTAATTCCAGGTCTCCGGGAAATTATTTCCTTTTCCGCTACCAAAGCTTAGCTTTTGCTGCTCAATACGGGTCTCCGCTCGTGTATGTAAGCTATAAAGCAAGGACTAAAGTCCCGGGATACACTGTACTGTGATAGTCACACACGCATCACTAACGGGGCGAGGCCATGCCAGCAAAGAACGACCCACAGAACAAACTGAACATTACACTCCTCCCTCCGCTTGGACTTGACGGCAGCAAAACATTTGTTTGACTACATCCACGAGTCTATTACAGACACGGGGCGAGCCGGCGAGGAGAACAGAAAACGGATGAAGACTGTCTGCTTTTAAAGACAAATGATACACGTTTGCAGCAGTAGCAGTAGGGCATGACAATATATATTTAACGTAACACAACCTGCAGATGCTAATAGCCTACCATATTTTATGGGTAACCATTTTAACGAAACATTACATCCGGCTTTTAGACGGTTATTCGCAAATAGGAATTCATCCAATAATTACTTGTAAGACAGAAACGTAAACTTTCATGGGGTGTCTATTATTCGTGTAGGCCTACGTATTTATTAATTAATTTCTAGATAGCTAGCTGAACATCATCATAAAAGTGATTACATGTTGTGTTTATATTTGTCATTTTTACAACAACAAAAAAAAAAATGAACACCTTGTAGACATCCAATAGACCAATAAGTCAAAAATGCATTGATAAAATTGCCGATAATATTCTATATTGGTTCATTACCTACAGCAGGGTGCGATGCACTTAAAATAAGTGTCATATTCCATTAGCTGCTACATGAAGGACATTGTCTCAGTGCACCTCTTGATGCTGTCATGCTTATGAAAAATGGTAGGACAGTGACATTAACCATTTCCTCTCAAATTAATGCTCATATAATGTTGTGCTTTAAAACATTCTGTTAGTTTTATGCTGTGTAGAAGGCTCAACATTAGGTGGGGCCAGCCTGCCCATGTTTGGGTGATGGGAGATGGGAGGGGCGCACCCGGTTGATAATCTGCTGCAGTCAGTGTTACCCTCTGCCCTGCAATAACATATTTCATCATCCCTTCTCTTTTCTCCAGGACATAGGGGGTGTCATTCGCCCGTCGTGTCTAAGCCTCTTCTGAACTCCTTCTGAACCTACGTGATCAATCACTGCTCGGAAACCTACCGCTGTCAGGCCTCGTCTGACAGCTTTTAACACCCCCCTTCCCCCCTACAAAACATGCCCACACTGACAGGCCCCATACATCCCTCCTCTCCCGTGCTATCTCCGCCAGCGCGTTCCGCACCGCTGCTTGCCGGGTTTCCGCATCTAATCTGACCTCATCCACGTCCATCGGGAGTCCGGAGCCACGCCAGCCTTCGTGTTCCGCACAAACATACGCATGAGTGTCATCTGTCCGTCTGGCTCGCACACGTAAACAAATAAGTGCGTGTCAGGTGTTTGCCGAAAGACCAGAAGTTTAAGCACGAAGCATGAAATGTTGACACCATACGCGTAAGTTTTGGGGGGAGACAGGTAGACATGCCACTCCCAATATTTTCATATGAATTCATTGCTAGACTGCCTAGTATGCTTGTGAGACTTGGCATTTCACTACACAAGACTATGTGTGGTCCAGCAGTGTGTCTCCTCCGAAGCTGAAATGGAAACTATCCTATGGTTAACAAGTCAATGGGTCAGTCATTTAGAAAACTGTAAGGATACAACATACATTGACTGAAAATTTCACAAGGTTAGCCAATAGAGATGTTTGCATTAAATAAGTATAACAACATGGCCAATAGTAATACATCGGAACTGATAATGCTAATTATCAGATATCCGATAGTAATAGTACAGTGTAGGCCTTTGACTATAATATCCAAAATAAGACGGTGCACTAATCTTGGGAAACACTCACCTTTACGAATGGGGATGTGTGAAAGGTAAGCTCTGTAAAATGTGAGCCATTTAAATCTCCCTTGACAAGGAAGTTTGCTAAGCAAATTAATAATGTCATTTAAACCCAAGGGATTAGATAAAAGAGGTTTGATAACTTCCAAGCAGGCTTTGAAAGAAGAAATCATACATCAAGTTTTTTCCTTCATTTTTTTCTTGAGGATTTGGTTATGACAGACTTAATGCTCACTTTGTTGCAAAGCATACTGAAAACAAAAACCATTGAAAAACAAATCCAAAAGTGCTAATCATTTTCTGACAGTGTATGGTCATGTAGACACTGCAAAATGGCACATTACTGCAGACTGCTATGCAATAGGGAATATTAACACTAATCTTCTGTTTACTGCCAGACTGAAGATGTTACCAAATAAAAGCTATAGTTTGTCCTATTTTAGTTAAAGCAAAACTGCATGACCCTCATAAAAAATAATTAAATTAAATAACAGTGAAACTGCTCATAACAGTACTAAAATGTACAATACCAAATATACAGTGCCCTCCATAATGTTTGGGACAATAACATATATATTTTTAATTTGGCTCTGTACTCCACAATTTTAGATTTGTAATCAAACAATTAAAAACATATGGTTAAAGTATCGATTCTCAGCTTTTATTAAAGGATATTTGTTTTATACATTTTGTTTTCACCATGTAGAAATTACACCACTTTTTATACTTAGTCCCCATTTCAGGGGACCATGATGTTTGGGACAAATTAATTCACAGGTGTTTCTGATGAGTCAGGTGTGTTCAATTGCTTCTTTAGTGCAGAATATGAGAGCCTTCACCATCTAGTTTTGATTCTAGGCTTGTATTGCCTTTGGAGTCTGTTATTAGCATTTGTCAACATGAGGACCAGAGTTGTGCCAATGAAAGTCAAAGAAGCCATTATGAGGCTGAGAAATAAGGGGAAAAAACTGTCACAGACAAAGGCCAACCCTTAGGCCTACCTAAATCAACTGTTTGGAACATCATTAAGAAGAAAGAGAGCACTGATGAGCTCAGCAGTTTCAAAGAGCCTGGTAGGCTAAGGAAAACCTCTACAGCTGATGACCAAAGAATTCTCACCATAATGAAGAAAAACTCCCAAACACCTGTCCGACAGATCAGAAACACTCTTCAGGAGGCAGGCGTGGATGTGTCAGTGGCTACTGTCGGCAAATGACTTCACGAACAGAACTACAGAGGCTGCACTGCAAGATGCAAACCACTAGTTAGCTGCAAAACAGGATGGCCAGGTTACAGTTTGCTAAGAAGTAACTGAAAGAGCCTGCAGAGTTCTGAAAAAAAGTCTTGTGGACAGATAAGACCAAGATTCACTTCTCAAGATCCAATTGTAATGGACCATACCCATACCATTAAATGGTATTTTAAAATTCTCAGCTTTTATTAAAATACCATTTAATAAAAGCTGAGAATCTGTACTTTAAAAACAAATAGATTACAAATCTAAAATTGTAGAAGTACAGACCAAAATCAAGAAAATTATGTCTTTGTCCAAATATTATGGAGGGCACTGTATACTGTATCTCCATTAAACCAAAAAAAGATAATGCAATGAAGTAAAGCAGCTTCTGCTTGTCCTGTTTTTCCTTGCCAAATGGTAAAGAAGAGAATAGCAGGTAACCTTTGATGCTAAATAACTTGTCATTAGTATGCGTTTTAGAAAGACACCTGATACTATTGAGTTGTAATGGATTGTAGTCTGGATTACATAATCAGATTACCTGTTATCAGGCCAGGATACTTTTTCAAATATGCATATCTGATTACTGTTACTTTTGGAAAACTTACATGATTACATTTGGATTACTTCAGTGTACAACGTACACACACATGGACTCGCACACAGTCCACATGTATGTTCATACACTGCCTGGCCAAAGAAAAAGTCGCCGTTGCATCAGTCATGCATAGTGCCCACTGTACAAGCCTCTGGAGGGGTGCTTCAATTGGTCAGGTCTAGGCTCAGAAATGTTATGCAGCATGTTAGCTGAGTACTTGAATGTCAATGTAGCTACTGAATGACCAGGTTATCCCATCAATGGGCATATTCCAGGAGGACAATGCTAAGATTCATCGGGCTCAAATTGTGAAAGAGTGGTTCAGGGAGCATGAGGAATCATTTTCACACATGAATTGGCTACCAGAGTCCTGACCTTAACCCCATTGAAAGTCTTTGGCATGTGCTGGAGAAGTCTTGACGGAGTGGTTTGACTCTCCCTTCGTCAATACAAGATCTCGGCCAAAAATGAATGCAACTCTGGACGGAAATAAATGTTGTGATGTTGCATAAGGTTGTCGAAACAATGCCACGACGAATGTGTGCAGTAATCAAAGCTAAAGGCAGTCCAACGAAATATTAGAGTGTGCAACTTTTTTTTTGGCCAGGCAGTGTATATACAAACACACAGGCACACCACATGTGTACACAAACCTACACCTACCTACACAGGAGGATGGGCAAGAAGTGAGTACGTATTGTAGCTACACATTAAAAGAAAAAAAATAAACCATAATCTTGTCAGAAACATACAAACTAAAGTATTTTGCTAACACTTTTTGTCACGTCCCGTGCCTCCACGTCTTAAGTCTACGTCTGGTTTTTCCGTTTTATGTATTTTTTATCTGGAAGTCCGTTCCCTGTTTTCCCTCTCTCCCTGCATTTTGTGTCCACTTCCCTGCACCTGAATTGTGTTTTCTCATTCGTTTCATCGCACCTGTTCTTCGTTATTTTTGTATTTAGTCTCCACTGTTTCTGTGTTCTCTGCCAGATCATCTTGTGCCCTGCATTCGTGCTTGCGTCTCATTACTTTCCAGCGTCCTGTGTACCCGTCCAGTTCCTGTTGTCCTGCCTGTCCAGCCTGCTTCTGTCCTACCTGTTCCTGTCCAGCCCTGCTCCAGCCCTCCTGCCGAGTAGTGCCTACCTGCCCTTCCCCGTCGGATTCCCCGGTTCTGACCCTTGCCTGTTCCTGGACGTTGCTCTTGCCTACCCTGTATTACACTGATCGCTGGACATTGACCCCTGCCTGGATTTGACTACGTTTCTGCCTGCCCTCTATTGCACTGTTTGCTGGACATTGACCTGTGTTTGTTGACTACGAATAAAGCCTATTCCGATTACTTCTGGTGTCTGCGATTGGTTTCCGATCAGTTCCCATAACAGAACGATCTGGCCAAGATGGACCCAGCAGACACAGAACAGATCCACCTTGCCATCGCCTGCCAGGGGGCAGTCATTGGTCACCATGACCAACTACTGGGAGATATTATGGAGACCCTGAAGTCCATCTCCATCCAAGTGGGTCAGATGGGGTCCCAGGTCTCGCAGTTCTCCACCAGCCTGCCTCCTCCAGTTCCTGCGGCACCACCCAGTCCACCCGCTTCTTGCAGCTTGCTAGTCCACCACTTCCCCAGACCAGAGAACCCTGCATTCCCCATCCAGAATGCGACAATGGCGATTTGGGGAGATGCAGTGGTTTCTTGATGCAGTGCGATCTCATTTTCACTATGCAACCCGGTTGTTACCACACTGATTGAGCAAAGATCGCCTTCATGATGGCCTGTTTTGGGGGAAGTGCGCGGGACTGGGACATCGTGATTTGGGACAGCCAGCTCCCTGCCAGTTCCCATTCCCTGAAGTTCATCTCCAAAATGAGAAAGGTGTTCAACCACCCTGTATGCGGAAGGGATGCCGCTCAATGCCTCCTCCATCTCCGCCAGGGGTCCCGCAGTGCTGCGGTGGAGTTCCGCACCTTGGCTGCGGAGCCTGGCTGGAATGACGCGTCACTCCAGGGGGCGTACCATAATGGAATGAAGGAGGCTCTGAAGGATGAGTTAGCGGCAAGGGACGACGCCAGCCCCCTGGATGACCTGATCTCCCTGTCCATTAAAGTGGACAATCAGTTGCGGGAGCGCCAGAGGGAGAAGGCAGGTCATGTCGCCTCTACAGACCATTCCACCAACCCGCCTGCCCTTTCCCGTCCTATTCCTACTCGTCGCTGATTCAATCCTCCAGTTTCTCCTGAACCACCCACCCCACCTGAACCGATGCAAGTGGATCGTGCCCGGCTCACGCCTCAAAAATGTCAGCGACGCCTCTCCAGTCATCTGTGCCTGTACTGTGGGGGTCCGAGTCACTTCATCTAAAACTGCCCAGTCAAAGGCAATGCCCGTCAAGCGAAAGAGGAGGTCCTGACGGCCGCTTCCCTGACCTCTCCCACGTCCCGACCCACTCATCATGCTCTGCTCACCTGGGGCCGGTTGCACCAGCTATACGTATGTTCAAACGTAGGCTAGTTATAATGTAAGTGTTTACTAAATTAAGGTTTACACATTACTAAATAAAAATGGGTTGCACCACACAAACTAGTTTGTACATTGAGCTTAGTAGCTACTAAATATTTACACCTACCCCGAAGGTGTAAATTGTGCCGTAACCATAACCAACGGAAAAGAAGACAAAATGGCCCGTTTAGAGCGGCCCATAGGAGGCTGTTCTTACCGTTATTACTAAACTGTTGTTTAGAAATCTTGTTGACATTCGGTTGTCGTGAGGAAATATTTTTAAAAATAATAAAATTGTAAGCGTTTTGTTCGTCTAATTGGCTACCTCCGCCAGCTACCAGTGTCAGAAAACACTGTAAAAATAGTTGATGTGTGGAAAAGGTTCCGTTTGAAAACAAAGTTCTTGTAACTTAGGCTACTTTCCATGATTCCATCAGTTTAACATTTTCAAAGCAGGTCAAAAAATGCATGATAAGAAACGGCTAACGTTTTATTACAACATAAATAAATAGGTTACACAAACAAATAAGGATATTTTGAATTTTATTTGTAAAAACAAACATGCACACATTGTAATTCTGTTCAATGTTCTATTTTTTCCATGGAATGCAAAATAGACGTAGCCTGTTAAACTCAATGCAAGTTGATTTCTGTATTTACATTGTAGCTTGTTGATTGATTGGTTAAGGATTTGTAATCGTCACGATAAAGCGACAATGTTTACCTTAGTATTGTACTATGCATTACTTAGTTCACTAGCTAAGACATTACTTACGTATTGGTGGTGCAACCAAATTTAGTAAAGCCATAGTTTGAAACTAGCTAGTGGCAACTAAGGACCTAGTAAAGACTTTACACACAAAATTAGTCACAAATTTACGTATGACCGGTGTAACCCAGCACTGGAATGGGACCCAGCTACCTATTCAAATCCTTATCCATTCTGGAGCAGACGCTAACTTAACAGTGTTAACCGCCCCTATGAAGACGCCTCTTCACACCAACACTCTTGTCTGAACACTTACCGGGGAGCCTTGGCAGTGATCCGAGAAGTGACCAGAACTATGGAGATACTGGTCTTCGGCAATCATCGGGAGGAGATTTCCTTCTATGTTATGGAATCACCTTTCGTTCCTGTGGTGCTCGGATCACCATGGCTCACCAAGCACAATCCCCAAATTGACGTCCCAGGGAATTATTACCAGCTGGAACCCCAAGTGTCACCTCACTTGCCTCAGTTCTGCTCCCAGTTCCGTGGGGGCTCAACCCCCTTTTAAAGAGGAAGTTATCAATCTCTCCAAAGTGCCCGGTGAATATCATGACCTCCGCCAGGCGTTCATTCCCTTCCGAGCCTGCTCTCTGCCTCCTCACCGTTCCTACGACTGCCCCATCGACCTGCTACCAGGAACTTCGCCCCCTAGAGGCCACCTGTATTCCCTCTCCTTTCCTGAGACTAAGGTCATGGAGAAGTACATCACTGAGTCACGGGCTTCAGGTATAATTCACCCCTCCTGTGCCCGGAGGACCTGGAGGAGGGCCCGGTCCATCGAAGAATTTGGAGAACTACTATCCTTACTTATGCCCAAGAATGATAGAGTTCTAATTCTTGGAGATTTTAATGTTCATATCTGCTGCTCATAAAATTCTGTGCCCTCTGCAAACTAGAATTACACCGGTTGCACCTATTCACTCCCGCTCCATAAATTCCTCTTCGGCCAAAAAATTTTGTGATGTCTTTTCTGCATCTCTGCACATCCTCGCTCCCTCATATGAGCCAGACATTTTATTGAGCAGCTTCAATGACCTTTGTCAATCTGCTTTATATACTGTAGCCCCTTTTAAATCCAAGGAGAAAGCAAAAACAAAAGCCTCTCCCTGGTTAAATGATTGTACCCGGGCTCTAAGACAAGAGTGCAGATAGGTGGAAAGCCACCAAACTAAATGTGTTCCTTGTTCACATGAAAGATCTGTTGAAAAAATACAATGCAGTTAAGGAAGTCAGAGAAAATTATTTCTCTAATCCGATCTCTGAGAATGTGCATAACCCCAGAATACTGTTCAGTACTATTGACAGTATTTTAAAGATGCCCTCTAGCAACAACACTTTCCATGCTGTAGAAGAATGTGAACGGTTTTTACAAATTTTTATTAAATAAATTATTGATATTAGGGATCAGATAGTCCCCCCTACACGCAACCTGTCAGTAACCTTCCACTTGAAGGCACATTTAGTAGCCTTTGTGCCTGTATCTGCCGAATCCCTCAAGAACATCATACTACATATGAAGCCCACTTCCTGCCCCTTAGATATCATTCCTACTAGACTGCTAAAAGAAGTCTTAGATTCAGTTTGCCCTAAGATTTTGTCTCCTCTTTTGCCACAGGCTCTGTACCACTTGACATCAAGCGTGCCCTTGTCCAGCCATTGCTCAAAAAGCCTAGTCTCGATCCCTCCATTCTCAGCAATTATAGACGCATTTCCAAACTCCCCTTCCTGTCCAAAGTATTAGAGAAAGTAGTATACAATCAACTTTGAGACTATTTGAACAAGAATAATTTATTTGAAAAATTTAAATTTTTGGCTCCGGCCATAGCACAGAGACAGCACTGCTCAAAGTCACAAATTACCTTCTGCTTGCAGCTGACACAGAAAAGTACGCAATTCTGATACTTCTTGATCTTAGAGCTGCTTTCGACACCATCGATCACAATATTCTTATAAACCGCCTCATAAATTGTATAGGTATCACAGACACTGCCCTAGCCTGGCTTTCCTCCTATCTGGCAGACCGCCATTTTACCGTTACTTTAGGAAACTTTACTTCATCATCAGCCAAAGTGAAATGTGGTGTTCCCCAGGGCTCAATACTATACTATATGCCTATATTGAAAAAAAACCAGGCCAATCTTGAAAAACTCATCCATTCCTTTATTTCATCCAGACAAGACTACTGTAACTCACTTTACTCCGGCATCCGTGAAAAGTCCCTAACACGTCTACAGTTAGTCCAAAATGCAGCTGCAAGGCTTTTAACAAATACAAGGAGAACTGAGCACATTACCCCAGTTTTAGCCTCCGTACACTGGCTACCTGTCTGTTTTAGAATTGATTTTAAGATTTTACTGATTACTTTCAAGGCACGACTAGGTCTGGCTCCGTCTTATATTGCAGACCTTCTAATCCCCTACGAGCCAGCATGCAGCCTAAGATCCTCGGGAGCAGCCTTTCTGGTCGTTCCGCAGTCAAGGCTCAAGTCAAAAGGTGTCCGTGCCTTTGCCATCAAGGCTCCCAGACTCTGGAACAACCTGCCCGATGATCTTAGCCTAGCAAAATCAATTCTTTTAAATCTCTTCTTCAAACAAATTTTTATAGACTTGCTTTTACTTCTTAAACATTGATTTGTTGTTATTTACAGTCAAGCCGAAAAGTCTGCACACCCCTTTCACCTTCTCCACGTTTTATTACGTTACAGACTTATACTACAATAGATTGAGTTCATTTTTTCCCTCAAACATCTACAAACAATAGCCAATAATGACGAAGTGAAAACAGGTTTTTAGAAAATATGCAATTTTATTTTACTGACAAAAATAGGTTATTTAGGGGTTATATCTGTACACACACTTAGCCTAATACTTGGTTGCTGCACCTTTGGCAGCGATTACAGCTTCAAGGCGTCTTGGGAAAGAAGCTACGAGCTTGGCACACTTGTTTCTGGACATTTTTGCCCATTCCTCTTGGCATATCCTTGCAAGCTCCGTCAGGTTGGATGGGGAGCATCGGTACACAGCCATTTTCAGCTCTTTCCACAAATGTTCAATTGGATTCAGGTCTGGGCTCTGGCTGGACCACTCAAGGACATGCACAGACTTTCTCCGAAGCCACTTCTTTGTTCTCTTGGCTGTGTGCTTCGGGTCGTTGTCATGTTGGAAGGTAAACCTTCGCCCCAGTCTGAGGTCCAGAGCGCTCTGGAGCAGGTTTTCTTCAAGGATCTCGGTGTACTTAGCTGCATTCATCTTTCCCTCTATCAGGACTAGTCACCCTGTTCCCGCTGCTGAAAAACATCCCCACATCATGATGCTGCCACCGCCATGCTTCACTGTAGGGATGGTATTAGCCAGGTGATGAGCTGTGCCTGGTTTCTTCCAGACGTGATGCTTGGTATTCAGGCCAAAGAGTTCAATTTTGGTTTCATCAGACCAGAGAATCTTGATTCTCATGGTTTGAGAGTCCTCTAGGTGCCTTTTGGCAAACTCCAAACGGGCTGTTATGTGCCTTTTACTAAGGAGGGGCTTCCGTCTGGCCACTTGGCCTGATTGGTGGAGTGCTGCCTGGATGGTTGATCTTCTGAAAGGTTCTCCCATCTCCACAAGGATACGCTGGAGCTCTGTCAGAGTGACCCTCGGGTTCCTGCTCACCTCCCTGGCCAAGGCCCGTCTTCCCCGATTGCTCAGTTTGGCCGGGCGGCCAGGTCTAGGAAGATTCTTGGTGGTTCCAAACTTCTTCCATTTAAGAATGATGGTGGCCACTGTGCTCTTTGGGACTTGTAAAGCTGCAGAGATTTTTCCGTACCCTTCTCCAGATCTATGCCTTGACACAATCCTGTTTCTGAGATCTGCAGATAATTCCTTTGACCCCATGGCTTGGAGTTTGCTCTGAGATGCACTGTCAACTGTGGGACCTTATATAGGCAGGTGTTGGCAATCCCCAATCAGGAATGCCAATACTCAATATTTTATTGCTTAATCAGGGTAGTCCTGAGCAAGGGGAGAAAGGCAAAAGGTGGTTAAAGTTCCAAGCCGGAACTGGACTTCACAAGACAGACAGACAGAGCACGTAGCTCTAATAAATTATGCTTCGACCAATACTCCTGAAGCATAGGGAGAACACAGAATACAGACAGTCCAGGTATGAGTCAGCAGGGGAGCAGTGGGAGCAGGAGAGGCCAGGGTAGGAGATGGAGACGGACAACCAGTTAGGTGGAGCAGAGGATGAGCGGGAGCGGGAGCAGGGCGGAGTGGAGTGGCAGAAGAGGTGCAGGACAGTAGAGTGGAGTCCAGGCAGGATGCAGGCGTTGCAGCAGGGCAGCGGCAGTAGCGGCACGGCGACAGCAGCAGCAGAAGCGACAGCACATCAACAGCAACCGCAGCACTGGCAGTAGGCGGGCACCGCCGCAGAGTGGAGGAACAGGAGCCCTGGCTGCATGCACACACGTCAGATGGACGCAACACAGGCAGGGATAGCAAACAACTGCAGGTTGGCAGACTGAAGCAGACAAAGTTAGTATAGCGAGGCAGGAATAATTGAACAGCGGGAAATGCCGTTCCAGACAGGAGCAGACTTTGACTAGACGGAAAAGCAAGGCGAGTTAACGCCGGTACAGGACAAGACTTAGATTTACAAGCTAGACTGGATACTAGGACTCAAGACAAGACCAGAGGTTTCAGACAAAGAGCATTAACGAACTGGCACAGGACAGAGAACACCAGGTGACTAAATGCAAACATTAATTGGTATCAATTAGGTGCCGCGTGCGAATGTATGCGAGGGTGATTAACAGAGTGGAGAGTGTGGAATGCATGCAAAACGGGGAAATGGGATAGGCTGAGAGAAGTGTAGTGAAACAGAGTGACACAAAGGAGAAAACCACGCCCAACCTGCAGCAAGGGGAAACGGACTAAGGAGAGACGAACACAAGACAGGGGGAGAGGGAAAACACGGGAAACAAGAGGATGGGAGTGATAACATCACAATAAAGTTATTATTATTAGTGACCTAAATTCACCGATCAACACTTTGCTTACATCACTCCTACTGCTGATCTTTTTTTTTTTTGTTATTTTGTAAACTGTCTCGAGAGATGGGAGTAGATTTGTCCTTCGCGGCTCATATCTACAAAACAGCCCTGAACTCATTGACAACGTAAAGACTATTCATGAATAGATATGATCTGTGGGTTGCAGTGTTTTAAATTATAAATTATGATTATGAGAAAACAGTGTGTGTTCAGCTCCTGATGCTGTTTTTTAGAAATGTTCTTTCAAAATTACATCACATCACACCACATCAAGACAAAATCCAGGCACAAAGCAATAAAAAGGAAGAGTACCCCATTTTAATCTAAACTGCACACAAGGTATTTTATGTTGGGCAAGAAGCGTTAGTGATCCTGGAGGTTCATTCATTTAAAACCTTTCCTAAAACATCAAGTTTGGCATCTGAGAAATGAGTAAGTCATAATCATTGCTCGACCTGGACGACATCAAGAGACAGAACTGTTCACAAATGTGACTTTTCCACGTGACCCTGTTCGAAAGATAGAATTATAAAAAATAATTGCTAGTCAAATATTCAATAATGGAAAGTGGACCTGAAGTTAGTAAAGCAGTATATTCACACAAATTGCTATTTACTTTTTTAGAGTAATTATTTTATCTTTTTTTTTTTTTCCCAGTGCTGGTGACCGACACTGAAATAAAGAGTCCCAATAGATTGGATTGGCACTGCACCCCACAGCTATAAACATTGTCACTTTCTCTCTCTCTGTCAGAATATGTCTGAACTGAAACTGAAAAGTTTCTGATTTTTGTTTGATTTTAAATTTACATTCATACAGATAGCTTAGCATTGTTTAAAACATGATCAGGATTGAAAACGTGTATATCTTGGGTATCTTTTTAATTAAAACATTTTTTTGGCAAAAGTGAATCAATATCTCGAGCATGGTAAAGTGGGTGAGAGCTACAGCTTTTATCTAACTGTGTTCCTGACTTAATCCAGTCCCCTGTATCAGTATTATTTGTTATTCATTATTATTAACTCTATTGATACTGCATGTGGTGAATTTTGCCCCCTCCCTTGTTTTTGTGTATTTGATTTTTACAAGTTGGACATTTTAACAGGTTAAATCTCCTCATAAGCTGTGCCTTACCACTTTTCTTATAAACAAACTTCCCTTTCGTGTTTGTGTGTGCGTGCGTGCATGTGTGTTTTGTGGGGAATCATGTCATACAATTTGCTACAGCAACATGGTACTACATACTTTTTGTGATTTGCTAGACAGTAAACTATTGTGTATCTGAGTGGACGGACAGCCACCTAGATTTTGATGGCTGTGAAGTTTAGTGAGTGTGTGTGTGTGTGTGTGTGTGTGTGTGGGCTCGTCATGCAACACTCAGATGTGTTTAGTTGTGTCGACGGCTTGTCTACCTTACATTTGATCCTGTTTGATTTACGGACGCTGACGGACATTTCCGGAGCTTCCTCTGAGGATTCATCACTGAGGGCAGTGCGAAATCGTGGCACATCTCAAGCTGATGTTTTGAAATACCATGACAAATGTAGATGGTGGTCTGCTGTTCTGTCATCCTCCATCAAAAGTCCATCTGTTCTGATTCTGAAATTATTGAGGCTTCCTCCTGCTCATTAAGTTCCATCAGTAAGTTTGATCTTGTCGTGATATTTAACTTCCTTCTGTTTTTGTAATATTGAAATTCAAATGTTAGTGATCTATTTCTGTATTTCTATGAAATAGGAGGCAGTGGAGAAACATTTTTAAATGATCCTTGAGGAAATAGTAGTCTCGACCACTGCTCTCCTGCATATTTAAAATTTTATCTCCCTGTTGTCTATTTTTTATTATTACTCCTCTTCTCCAAAAGGCTCAGGACTGGATTCAATCAACATGCATCCTTGTGTAAATAGTGGTGATTGCCAAACTCATCGAACTGTGGAAAAACCTTTTATTGTATTTTATTTAAAAGAAGGTTTAATTATGTGTCAAAGTGTAGGGCAAATATTGATTGCCTCCAGGCAACAATTCCTCTTAGTTTATTTATATTTTGTGAGTTTTTGTGTTCTTTCAAATGTCAGATCCAGGGCTGCAAGAAGTAACTGTGGTATTGGTCTTGTTCTTATTTGATTGAGATGGTGACACAAGCTCTCATAGGAGTCTGGTAATGGGTTCAGACCCAGTTTCAACAGACATCACGGCTGTCAAGTAATTAAAAGCGCCACTGAAATCCTTGTTTTCCAAGAGCGGAACAAGCCCAAGTTTAAATAAGCACGTATTAAGAAGGCAAACAGCTGGTAAGTGCCACGCAGATGGTACGGTGCTTGGCATTTCCGGGGCTGGATCACACGTGCAGATGGCTCATTATTCCAGCATTTGGTTATGCATATTGCACAAAACTTTCTCCTTGTGCTTAACAATCAGTGAATTTAAAACGGGTGTTGCTGTATTTCACACTTGCAGCCATGCGAAAACGCATACATAGGGATATTCGGTCAACACCCGTCTTTGCCTGAGATTTTCACTTGCGATCAATGCAAGAGATAGTTTTCACCACTTCAAATACAGGTTGGGGAGGGTCATTGTATCGATTGCTCACTAAAGTGTGCTTGTGAACAATCTTATTGCTCAGGTTCTTCAATTGTCTAGGTCCCATCTGGAATACACAGGCTATCTCCTCTACCTAAATCCATTAACTGTAGACATATGTGAACCTTGGGAACAAAAGGCACTCCTTCAATTACATTTTCAGGATATGTCAGCTACAGCAGGTCTTTATTCAAGTCGCCCCGCTGCTAAGGCATACAGGATTTACCTTAGGGCAAAACTGAGCACTTTTTCCCCAGAAATAGCTTTGCCTAATATTTCATAAAGAATCAGTTCTTATTACTATTGGAACAGACTCATCTAAAGTCTTGTCTCTTGATTGGCACTAATAATTATGATGTGTGTTTAAGATTGAAGTGCTTGGTGTTACTCTGTGTTCTTTTAACGTCATGTGGCTTGTATGATTGTAATTCAGAAGACTTGAATACTGCATATATTATGACTTTGGTTAACCCTTGTGTGGTGTTCGTGTTTTTGTTACTCACCCAGTGTTCGCAGGTCTGGTGGACCCACAACATTATTGGGTTTTTAAAACAATAAAGCCATAACAATTTACGTAAAAATACTTCACAGATATTGACTTTATCTCAATTACAAGCAATATAGACAGCATATATGGTTAATATTGACCATTTACCTCTGCTAGATCACATTTATCAATAAAAGCGATATTTGTTTTTTGTGATAAAATGTGATTTTTGTGTTCTTTTACAATGGTCATCACAGAAAATGAGCCAAGGCCAATGAGTCTCAGGTTGAAAAAATTATGAATTGTATCATTTTTCTTTTAGTAAACATTGAATACGGGTCCCACAGATCCGAACACCACACAAGGGTTAAATGCTCTCAGCCACACCGTTCCACCATTTAGTCTTACGCCAATTGCAGGCCTAGATTTAATGAAAATATCAACATTAAATAAATGCTTTTCCAGTACAAACATACATTGAGTCAGTTAAGGAAGCACAGTGGTGCAGTGGGTAGCAATGTCGCTGTACAGCAGGAAGGTAAAGAGATCGAATCCCGGAGTTGCCGTGTCTGCGTGGGTTTCCTCCGGGTACTCCAGTTTCCTCCCACAGTCCAAAGACATGCAGGTTAGACAAATTGGAGACTCTAAATTGCCCATAGGTATGAGTACGTGAGTGAATGGTGTGCCCTGCGATGGAATAAGCGGATATTGGATGAATATGTGGCTCCAGGTTTGGGGATGAGAAACATGAGAACATTTTCATGACTAGAGGTCTTTGATTGAGTCATTAATTTGATTATGCGAAACGGAAGAATTTAATTAGTGTGAATTAAACCAAATTTTTCAATGCATTACATCAACTCAAACTGATACAATACTGTAGTAACAACAAATATATTTGGGTCCAGCACTGCTACCTTATAAATGAAATGATGAATTACAAGGTACATTGACACAATGACCAGGATTTAATCGAAAGTGTCAATTGTAAAACACAGCATTTGTTAGAAAGGGCTGTTCTTTCAGTTCAGTGCCTATTAACACAGATAAACCTGTGCTATGCAAAGCCAGACTGACCTGACTGCCTGTTACGTCACAGTAACCAGCAAATTCATATGTAGTACACGTGTGCAATCCAAAAACATCTGCTTAAACGCACCCGTATCTTGTCAAATTCACCCACACAATCCCAATACAACCTTCAGTTTTGACATGTTTCTGTATTAAAATCTGCCCTCATGATCTTAGCAGCATACAATTTCCCACCCACTTCTCCTGAGAGCATCAAGAAGGATTTGCTAACTTGTCACTTTTCCATTTCTGCACATAACACCCCATGTCAAGTGCATAACTTTGGGTTCAATATTGGAGTGGTTGAGGTGAACATCCTGGTAGGTGGGTCCGGTCCCTTTTTTACATTTTTATAAAAAAGGCTATTAACCCCTTCGCGCAGAGGTTTAATTTTGCCCATTTTCATTTGTTTTGTACTGTTCTGTTTATAGCTCTATAACTCCAGATGGCTTAAATTAAAGAAAACCCTTCTACCATTTATGATGTATTTTCATAATTAGTATGTTAATAATGGGCAGTGGATCTGTGAAAAACAAAGTTCCACCACTCTAGTTTACAGTGAACCCCTGAGAGTCAATGATGGGAATAAGGTAAAACTTTACATTTTCTGGTCCCCAAACCTCCTGTCTGCATGTTTACAAAATATGAAATGGGTATGTATGACTGCCCAAGGCCCATGAGGCAATTTGAAACAGTGTACCTTGGTGTCCAAAAATCTATCCAAAATGGATAATTGTGCATCACAGTAATTCAGGAAATTTTTCAACAGATAAACTCTTTTGACTCATTTGAAATATATTTACATCCATATCATTACAGAATTTGCAACTTTTGCAAAAGATTAGGGGAATGGATATACAGTGAGCACCATAATTCATTGGACAGTGACACATTTCTTGTTATTTTGGTTCTCTAGTACTTTGAGTTTGAAAAAGGATACAGTGACAATGAGGTTGAAGTGCAGTCACTTTAATTTCAGGGTATTTTCATCCATATCGGATGAACAGTTTAGAAATTATAAAACCTTTTGTACATAGTCTCCCCCATTTTCGGGCATCAAATAATATTGGACAGTTTAACATAATGTAGAATAAAGTAATCATTTATCACAATATCAAAAGACTCTTGGGGCTCTATCTTGGCGATCTTAGCGCTTTGTCTAAATGCATGGCGTAAAGTGCATTTAGGGCGTGTCCAAGTCCACTTTTGCTAGTTTGACGGCGTGTTTTTTTTAGCACTAAGCAACGTGCACATGGGTTGAACCTAGTCTCTTCATTAATTATAGCTGTGTCTTGGGCGTGACATGCAATAAACCAATCAAAATGTCATATCCCATTCCCTTTAAAAGCCTGCTTTCCCACCTTGGCAGATTGCTCATATGATGGCGAAACAGACATGCTCGTGCGTGTTTAGTGTGATCAAGGAATAGGCTATATGGATCAATATTATTCGGACAAACCATTATGAGTTCCCAGTAATTCCAGACAGTGATGTTATTTTACAAAATATATGCGGTTAAATTTCGTTCAAAGCACCTGCAACAGCTGAGAATAAGCTACCAATGGCTTCCGTCTCACCTTAGAAAATGCCAAATTAGCCTGCTTGTTTAACAAATTTGGTTTGATTATGCAATGAAACATTGTCAAACATCAATTCCATGAGGCTGTTCTCATGGAGTTGCCGAAGTTCATTACCTGCATTCTAATATTGATTAATAACATAAATACCGTTATTTTGCCTTAATGATAACACTAAATACAATAAAGCTGTCAGGTTGGCAACCCATAGGTTCACGCATATTTTCCCTTGTTTTAAAATGTCCTGCTTATGGAAATGTGACCAACTTGTTTTACTGGTAGCCACTAGCGTAACTAGCGGAGGCAAAATGCCAAGAGCCCTCAGCCGCTTGGAGGCAAACACATAGGCGACATTTTTAATTAAATACTAATCTAAAATATAGGCTATGGCCTATATTTAAAACTTAGGGAAATATTTTCCATCCATCCATCTTCAACCGCTTATCCAAAGTCGAGTCGCAGAGGTAGCAGTTCCAGCAGGGGGCCCCAAACTTCCCTTTCCCTGGCCACATTGACCAGCTCTGACTGGGGGATCCCAAGGTGTTCCCAGGCCAGCGTGGAGATATAGTCCCTCCACCTGGTCCTTGGTCTGCCCTGTGGCCTCCTCCCAGCTGGACGTGCCTGGAACACTTCCCTAGGGAGGCGACCAGGTGGCATCCTTACAAGATGCCCGAACCACCTCAACTGGCTCCTTTCTACGCAAAGGAGCAGCGGCTCTACTCCGAGTCCCTCAAGGATGACTGAGCTTCTCACCTTATCCCTAAGGGAGATGCCAGCCACACTCCGGAGAAAACCCATTTCGGCCGCTTGTATCCGCGATCTCGTTCTTTCGGTCATGACCCACCCTTCATGACCATAGGTGAGAGTAGGAACGAAGATTGACCGGTAGATCGAGAGCTTTGCCTTCTGGCTCAGCTCTCTCTTCATCACAATGGTGCGGTAAAGCGAGCGCCATACCGCCGACCGAAAGTCCTTCTCCATAGCTTCTCCGAACTCCTGCCACACCCGCTGCTTTGCCTCTGCCACGGCTGAGGCTGCTGTCCTTCCAGCCTGTCGGTACCTTGCAACTGCCTCCGGAGGCCATTACATTACATTATAGTAATTTAGCAGACGTTTTCATCCAAAGCGACATACAATAAGTGCATACAGAAACGTCATCAAAGTAACTACAGAACAGATAAGACAAAGAACATCCTTCCCATAACGTAGCAGCTATCGATAGCTAAGGCTATCTATTGTCGTGATCTTTGTTTATTGTTGACAATAGTCTATGTATCATGTTTGACCAAACCTTGATCACGTAAATGGAGACTACGTTACATGCTCAAAGCATATAAGTTAGTAATCTTAGCTATTGCTCTGTAAATTTGACCACTGTTCATTTTCATAAAATAATTCAAAATCATAATTTTGTAATTCTGCTAGGTTCATTCTATAGCCATCAACATCCAGTGGTCACGGCCCCAGAGTAAGGGTGAGGGGCAGTCATTACATAAACATTACATTACAGTCATTTAGCAGACGCTTTTATCCAAAGCGACAATCGTGTTCGTGGTGGGCGAGACAGGGCCAGGGGAAGAGGACAGCTTGATCAGATTGACCGTGATAGATTCCACAGACTCCAGAAGGAGAAACATTGCCATCTCAACGAAGTTGAGACGGAGCGGCACTTTATCACAAAATGCGAAAAATACAATCAAATCAGAAATGAATATTTTCCCAAAATAAATCAGAGATACCCTTAATTAAAAAATTTAACAGACATCCAAAAACTCCCCATCCTCTTAGGAGAGGAGAGGACGTGCTGTGACCTGGCAGCACAATATATAGCTGCCCGCCACTTTATGAGATCATATGTGTCGTTCTCATCATCATTATCATTTCTATTGATAATTTTTTTTTTTTTTAATTGTACTCTATTATTTCTAAATCCATAATCAAAGAAAAGTTATTGTTTTCATGTATGGTTACTGTTCATTCGTTTCTAGTCTTTGCTGTTTTGTATTGTTCAGAGTTAGATGTATATGTCTTCGACTGTTTTAATGCAGTATGCTTTGATAATACAGATTCAATGTCTTTTCATGCCAATAAAGCAAATTGAATTGAGTCCACGGTCAGAGAAAATATGTGAAACGTCACCACAATGCTTGTGCGTCGTCGTGTGCGTCTGAGAAGAACACGTGATAAGCAATTTTCGGGGAGCCCTTTTCTCCTACGTGCTCAATATTGCTATCTAGTGTTCTGAAACTACATAGTATACTTTTAATATAATTCATAGGCTATTACGTTGTTTGACTTCCACAAATGCTCATTTGCACGCACATTTGTTTCTGAGGTCAGTTAGCAGACCAGTTAAAAAGGAAACAAAAATATGGTTATAACTACGAAACGTAGCCTAAAAAAAAAGAATAGCGGGAGAAAACAAAAGCTGCGTTAACATGTAGCCTACCAACTAACTTCTTTTTGAAGCATAATCAACCCAAAGAGGGCTCAAGTTGAGGCCGGCTCAATTTGGAGAACGTAGGCCTAATCTACAAGTTTGCCAGGGCAAAAGAACTAAGAATTGACCTGTAAGAATGACCGCGACCACGTAGACAAGAAAACGCAATCAATTAACAAAATTTTTTGACGTATGCTATGACATTTTAAATATACTACATAAATAAATGAATTATCTGAATATTCAATTTCTCACATAGCCTAGACCTACCGTGTCAAAATTAACAATTTTGTTTTGTGTAGACAGAAACATTAGCCTGGCCTACACTTTGTATTTTCAAAAGCAAAATAAGATTACGAGTTCAATGCATAGGACCGCATGCGATGTCATAGAGAATTGATTTCTTTTTGTCAGAATAATAGCCTAAAAAACATATTTTTTTGTAAATATTTATTTGCAGACATTAATTAGCTATAGGCTAGGCAGGCTAGGCTACTATCGCTACTGATTTTATTACTTGTCTGAAGTGATTAATGTATATCAGCATTTTAGAGAGATTAGTTAGGCTATTTCTGTAGGCTATTGCTGCCTTCAAGTGCTCTTCGGAAGCTCCTATTTCCCAGTTGCCAAATCGTAATTACGAGGTTGACGCATTCACATGCTCCGAAATCGGAATTAGCCTACCAGCAAACGGATGTCTAGAAAGTAAATGTTTCTTTTGATCCTTTACGAATAAAAAAATACATGGAGAGCTGCTATCACTTTCTGCATGAGAAAGAAGAGGAAAGGAAACGTATGATGAGAGCCATTTATAATAAAGTATATTTTAGTGGTTGTGTGCTGAGCCTGTGTGTGCGTGAACATCAATATGATAGCCTAATCTGCTGCGCTGTCTGATTGCATTGTCATATTGTGAATATCGTATTTTCTGCCATTTCGACTTGGCAACTGGGAAATATGAGCTCCGAGGAGCACTTGAAGGATGGAGAGGTAATAGCTCAATGGTGAAACGTCACAACTCTGCAACTCAGGTAGCAAAATTATCTCCGACTTTCCCACTTGTAGCCTAATTAGACTACGACTTGGAGGTTCATTCAAGTGCAACTTCCATGTCGGAAACTGACTCGTATTTCCAATAATTTAGACAGCACTTGAATTCAGCATGACATAGGGTCATATACATTTTTTTTAGCGACATATATTAGGGCCCCCTGCTGACCTAACTTGACCCCCCTGAGCTGATCATGTAGTTACGCCACTGCTGGTAGCGTAAATTAATGCTTTAAAACAATCCACTTTCTCAGGAAGACCGTGAAAAGTGTGATTTACAGGAGGGGAAACAGACCTGATCCAGCATGAAGTTAAAGCGCACATGCAGAGAATGGCATTGGAATTAATTGTGAATTAATTGTGTAACGTGCTACAAATTTGTTTTAGTTTCTAATTAGACGCTTAGTTCTCTTTAAAATCGTTGTGGTAGGGGGGCGTGGTTTTAGGCGCTGCCGGCAAGAGAGAGAGTGAACTCGTGTGGTTTGTGGAGCCGACACAGCTGTCGGAAATCACGCAATTGGTAACGAATGATTGTTGTATTGATTGTACCGATTAACCAATTGCCTTGATTGTTCGACAGTAAGCCTGAGTGCATAAAAGCCTTCCGGATGTTCTACAGCGGGAGAAGGACGGAAGACGGTCTCGTTGTTTTGTAACTGTGTCTACGTGTAAGACACACAGTGTTGCGGAGAGAAGGAAAAATAAAACCCTGTTCTCTCACTCACTCAGCCTGGTCTCTGTCTTTGCACACGAGCGGTGGTGCTCGCATCGCCACAATCGTTTTGTTCAGTTATGGAATAACAGGTGAAATCAGCAGGGTTTTAATAAGCTGAGAGTATGGAAAACTTGTCACTGTAATTAAAAAAAATATGAAGGACGAAGAATAAGGTTCAAATTCAGTTAACATGGTCGCATTTATCTCCGTTGTTTAACCATACCTTATTATGCATTTGAAAAACAATATATTCAATATTCCCTGGACAAGGTTTGAACTTTTTTCAGTCAAAACCATTCTATTTACTTACAGGCTGTAGGCCTAGAGAGCAGTATTGTAATGACATCTGAAGTGCATTTTCAGAACTGAAATGTCTGTCTATTGCAGTGCGCGAGTTTTCGATTGAATGACAATTCACGCATTAGGTGTAAATGACAATTTGCGCATTATGCTTGATATAGGTGTTAACTTATAAGCAAAGTTTTTAATGGATAGCCATTGTCCCGTAACGGAAGATTGTCCCCCCAGAAGATTACAGGAACTACTGGCAAATATAGGCTAAGTCATAGCTTGATCCAGGACAATTGCGAATAGTCTATACATGTAACCTTACACATACCATTGCTCATCGCCTGGATGTTGATGGAGTGGGCTGAAAGCAATTTAATGTGCCATTCCCCTTCGCTGAGGGACAGGTAGCCTATGTGGTCTTTGACCCATGGACCCTCATTTCTTCATATAGCCTGCACAATAATATTTGTAGGGAACATGTCTCTATATTCCTACATGTGGAGTGTTACTCATGCAAGGTGTTTACATATACATTTAGCAGTAATGGTGATAGACAATTAAAACATGTTCGTCTTACCAGTCATCACCCGGGCACCATAAATGTAGAGAATATCCTCGGACGGGGCGCCAATAAATGTATTGGCGTCTCAATTACAGTATTCATGTTCGTCTGCAATAATAAACTACAGCTTTAAGAAAACCCCGTAAATTTTGACGCAGTATTTTTTAAAAGGGTAGCCTCTTGCGAAAACCTCAGCTTCTCCAGTTACACTGCAGTGCAATAAATTAGAAGGGCGCTATTAATAGCCCAAAGCACTTACGACCCTCCTCTGGCTACAGCCACAGACTGTAAAATGCATAAAATGCACCGTTTATACACGCTAAGAAAATCATGTTCACGTATAGAAACAATATTTTTTTTAAACGTTCTACAAATAGGCATTCGCCGTTTTCCCTTGCTTACTGTACTATATACAGTACCTGATGCACTTTCGGTTTAGAAGACACCTCATTTTTTTCTCCAAAATCTCTCATATAAATATGTTTAAGAAACCAAGAACTTACCAGTATATTCAGCTACAGCTGTTTTCTGATGAACCCTGAAGAGTTTGTCTTGTTATATTTCGCCAAAGTCCCGTACAGTCGACATTTCCGCAGCGACCACCCCTCGCACTTAGGGTTGAAATACGTTGCTGTACTTGTGTGAATACACACGCGCTTTCGTACGTTCTTTTTTAAACATATTTAAATACATTAGGCGACGTATGTTATGGTTATTATATATATACTGTATGTGACTATTCTGAAATAAATGTATTCTGTAGCAAATTTCAGAATGATACAGCTTCTTCTTCAGTTCGAACTTAAAACCATGGATGTGCAGGGATTTTTTTTTTAGATATTGACATTTAAATATAACTAGTAGAAACCAGGTGGAAATTGCCTCTGAAGGGCCAAAGTAAATAGGGTTAACCATCTACAGTAAGCTAAAATGAAATCATATGACACAAATGTTAGTCAGTGTTAGGATAGAGGAACAAAGTAGTGAGGCCTGCTCGGGTTAGTTAGTACTACCACATTAGCTATGAAATGATAGGCCAGACGGCTAGCTTGCTAACCAGTGGAACAGGTTTATAGCTATTATTATCGCACAAAGTCGAGATACAATCAAATCATCGATAAACAATTCAGACTAAAATCCTAAGCTATGCCTGGGATGTTTGATCAGTCTTACTGAAGTCCGCGGTGAGTTGATTACAGCTGGCTTGTCCATGAGGTGGATGGCCAGGGCGTCTCCTTTGGCCTTTCTTATCCTGGTAGGGAGTTCTGCTGTTCGTCTAGTTATCGCCTGCGTCTTTGTCCGTGGCTGGAACACACCTCGGTCGGAGTTACGTTAATTCAGTTCTATGGTTAGATGCCGTAGGCAAGCTAACCTGTTCCTTGCGTCTCTCTCCGTGGCCCACCTTTGTAGCTGTATAGCTAGCAAAAGGAGGAAGAGAAAATGGAGTGCCCTTAGTGTCTCGTATTGCCAAAAGACATGATTGGATCACTAAAAACGGACGTTACACTGTGGCCGTGTTTTAAATGTCTTTTGGGTTTCCTGTGGAATGAATGGAAATGTAGTCTGTTGTCCCTACATATTTCACATATTTTTAGTCATGCTTGTGCGCGCCCGTGTGTAACAGACAGAAGGGTGCATGCGCGTTATGCACATGCCTATGTAGACACACTTGCATGCACCGTTAAAATAACAAGTAAACAACTGTGACATGACTTTAGACCAGGTTTTTGGTGGTTTTAGCGCAAGCGCTTTCTGCTGGCTCAAGATAGCAGTATGCCAAAAATAATCCTGGCCACACCTCATTTTAAGACCAACACGCCCAGTTCACTTGCTATGACACTTGCGTTTGGGTTAGCGCCGCTTAGCGCCGGGTGTACCATAGGGGCCCAACAGTCTGTTGATGTCCTTTTATACCCAGTCATGATAGCATCACCTGTTTACCTGTGGAATGTTCCAAACAGGTGTTTTTTGAACTTCCCAGTCTTTTTTCAATTTCAAAAAAAGGACAGTATGTGAAATGCACATAAAAGCAGAAAGCAGTTATCTTTATCTTATCTTTTACATATATTTAATTGAAAACAGTACAAAGAAAAGATATTTAATGTTTTACCGTTTTTTCTAAATATACTGTATGCTAATTCCAAATTTGATGCCTGCAACACATT
Organism: Synaphobranchus kaupii; assembly: GCA_029718625.1. NCBI lineage: Eukaryota > Metazoa > Chordata > Actinopteri > Anguilliformes > Synaphobranchidae > Synaphobranchus > Synaphobranchus kaupii. Next base: position 28,042,303 of record CM056380.1, read on the forward strand.
CCGAAAAAGTTGGGACAGGAGCAATAAAAAAAGACTGGGAAGGTTGTGGAATGTTGAAAAAATACCTGATTGGAACATTCCACAGGTAAACAGGTGAATAGGTAACAGGTGATGCTATCATGATCTGGGTATAAAAGGAGCATCCACAAAGGTTTGGGCGTTTACGAGCAAGGATGGGTCGAGGTTCGCCACTTTGCGGAAAACTGCGTGAGCGAATAGTCCAACAGTTTAAGAACAATGTTTCTCAATGCATGATTGCAAGGAATTTAGGGATTTCACCATCTACAGTCCATAATATTATTAAATGATTCTGAGAATTTGGAGAAATCTTTGAGCATAAAGGGCAAGGCCGTAAACCAATATTCAATGCCTGTGACCTAACTTCGATCCCTCAGATAGCACTGCATTAAAAACCGACATGCTTCTGTAATGAATATAACCAGATGGGCTCAGGAATACTTCGGAAAACCGTTGTCAGTAAACACAGTTCGTCGCTGCATCTACAAAGGCAAGTTAAGACTCTACTACGTAAAGCATAAGCCATATATCAACAGCATCCAGAAATGCCGCTGACCTCTCTGGGCTCCAGCTCATCTGAGATGGACTGACGCAAAGTGGAAATGTGTGCTGTGGTCTGACAAGTCCACCTTTCAAATTGTTTTTGGAAATAATGGATGTTGTGTTCTCCGGGCCATCCCCCCAAGGTTCAAAAGCCAGTGTCTGTTATGGTACGGTGGTGTGTTAGTGCCCATGACATGGGTAACTTGCATATCTGTGAAGGCACCATTAACGCTGAAGGGTACATATGCAGCCATCTAGATGACGTCTTTTTCAGGGACGTCCCTGCTTATTTCAGCAAGACAATGCCAAGCCACATTCTGCACGTGTTACAAGAGCGTGCCTTCGTAGTCAGAGAGTGTGGGTGCTTGACCGGCCTACCTGCAGTCCAGACCTGTCTCCCTTTGAAGACGTGTGGCGCATTATGAAGTGCAAAATACGACAACGGAGACCTCGGACTGTTCATCAGCTGAAGTCTTATATCAAGCAAGAATGGGAAAAAAATCCGCTTTCAAAACTACAACAATTAGTCTACTAAAACAGTGTAACACAGTGGTAAACATGCCCCTGTCCCAACTTTTTTGGGACGTGTCGCGGACATCAAATTTAGAATGAGCGTATATTTACAAAAAACAATAACGTTGATTAAAAACATTAAGGGCTCTATTTTCTGGCTGGCGCATGGCGGGTGGCGAGCCAGCCGGAAAATAGAGCCCTTAATGTTTTTAATCAACTTTATAGTTTTTTTCTAAATAATAAACATTGGCGAAGTGACATTTTCGGCATGTATTTTCATGCTCCTGAGCCCGTTTGACTCGCTGTGTGCCGGAAGTGGGAAGAGAGTTGCTGGTGGAGGTGTGTCAGTCCAGAGCGAGCAGCGAAACTGCAAATTTGGGGCTCTATTTCCCGGCTGGTGGCGAGCCATCACTGGCGAGGTAGCAATTTTGTCACGGATTTGCACGCACCTGAGCTCGTTTGGTAATTTGGGGACTCGCCGTGTGCTGAAGTGGGAAGGAGGCCGCTGCTGGGGGGGTATGTCCGTCAAGAGAGAGCAGCCAAGTTAAATTTTAATGCAGCGGAATACTATCTTGGGCTACACTGCGATTCGCGCTCGCGCTGCCCGCCAGGTGAGACCGCGTTAACGGCGCAAATCGCACTACAGCGTGTATTCTTTCTTACACCCATCTGTAATGAGAATAATGACAAACTTGGTGCATACATTCATTCTTATTGTATGTATAGCGATAAAAACGTACCTCTTAACTCAATTACATTCAATTAAATCAATGCAAAATAGTCTTCCAATGCAGAATCCTAAAGGTGACGAAAGTCGCTAATAAATGTGCCAAGGAAATGGGATATGTTGCATGGGGAAAATTGGAAATAGATAAATGATTAAACAATGCTTAGAAAATAGGAAAATAGAGTAGTTGAAAAATAAAAAGAGTTAGTAACTTATAAATGGGAGAGTAAAATACTTTTTTTTTTTTAAATAATTTATTTTATTGACTGATTGGAGGCTAAGGAAATTATTAAAGTGATACTGCAGTCAAAAACCGACTTCTCCCGTTGAAAACCGATGTCTATGTCCGAAAAACTGTCTATGTCCGAAAATCTCATGTTTAGTCAAAATAGTTTTATATGAGTTTTTGTGAAGGCTTACCAAAACGCTGGTTTTCGGGGATTTGTGACGTCACAAGATCATTAACATAAAAATGGGTGGAGTTTAGGTGGTCCTAGGGGTGGTCTCGGCTGGGCACGTGGTATAAAAGCAGAGACCAAGGGTTTTTTTTTCCTCTTTGAGACTGAGACCCTTGTACTGTTAACTAGTTAGTTCAAGTTCAAAAGCGAATTGCTTTGTATTACTGCTAACGTTAATATTACGACTTCTATCAAGCTACTAAGGCTACGTTCACACTGCAGGCCTTAGTGCTCAATTCCGATTTATTGCTCAGATCCGATTTTTTTTGTTTGGCTGTTCACATACATTTTTTAATGTGGCCCATATCTGATTCCAGTGTGAACCGATTGCTCTCCTCAAATGACCCGTGCAAATTAACAAAAACAAAAGACATAGCGCCTGTTACACAGCCTGCAGAAATAAACAACAACAAAAAGGAAGTCATCAAAGTCACAGCTTCTGCGTTAATTTTAAAGTTGATGTGCAGTGGAGCTAATGATAAGGGTGAGGAGACGGGAAAAAATCCAAGGTTTTTACTAGCTTTTTGTGCTGCCATGGCTGCTACTGTGCAGAATGACTCGTGAATGCGAGATCGGAGCCAGGAATGGGGGGACCGTGACATGGGCGGTTTAAGTGAAAGCCAAGCAAGGCATGAAATTAACCTCGCTCACTCGCCTGCGCGAGGACGGGCGAGTTAAGAAAATGGAGCGCTCGGCCGTTTGGCTAGTGAGACTAGTCGATATAACATTTATAAAACGGATAGTTCCGGGATGCAGATTGGTCAATACAGCGTTCCAGCCATGTTAAAATACACAATATAAAAAAGCTATCACACGACACATCTGTTCAACTTCATGTGTAACGTATAGCCTAGCATGCGCACCCTTAGATTAAACTATTGACACACTATTGGACCGACAACCATAACGTTCGGTAAGCAGCTACATGAGAAAACCGTGAATAATGAATACCGTGCAACAAACCAAGACAATAATATGGACAGTTCTAACATTATTTTAAATCACAAAACGGGTAACGCAGCTGTCCGCGAATGATATAAAAACGTTGCCTACTATGTTGCATATTATGGTGTATCGTTTTTCTCAAAAAAAATCCACTGCTTTGCACGTTTCCCACTTATCTAAAATGACAACACATGATAATATAATGTGAATCTGTTGATAACCTACCCTGTACAATAGTGAGTTAACTAGCCCGTGCGCTGACATTCTAATGCCCTGCTAGCTGCATGAAAAATGACGGTAAAAAGTCACATTAATTCCGATCTGACAGACTGCGGTCGCTTTGACACAATCGGTTATGTATCGGTATCTAATACCACATTCAAAAGTGGCCCAAATGAGAATTGTAAATGTCAGATTCAATGTGATTTTCGCTGTTCACACTTCCATAAAAAAATCTGATCTGTGTCACATTTGAGGAAAAAATCGGATCTGGGACACTTTTTACCTGCAGTGTGAACGTAGCCATAGAGAGTTATTCATCTACAACGTCTCACTTTGGTATCTTTAGCTAACTTGCCTGCATTATGCCAAGGAGTCAGATGTATCCTTCCTCGGTGTAACGCCACCGACTCTGTTAGCTTTCATAATCTGCCGAGAGATGGAATGTATCGATAAATTAGGTAATGCAAAGCAGTCTATTGTGTGTGAGTTTAGTCCCGTTTGGTCCAGAGAACTGGTAACTTAGCTAGATAGCTAGTTATCGCTATCATTTATGAATAATGTTAGCTAATAAATTATAACAATTCTCTCCGGACCAAGTGGAGCTGGGCGCTACAACCAGCCATGTTCAATATACTAACGTTACTGTGTGACTGGGTTTTGCTGTGTATTTGAACGTATTTAATAGTAACGTTACTTTAGGCAGACAAACAAGCTAACTTAGCTAGGTAACGTTAGCTCTACCATTGGGTTACATCCCCGGTCCTCTCCTCGATCGCGAAGACGTCACTCAACTAATACAGCGGCTGCTGCTGCCAGTGACTCGAATGAATACGGCTGTATTTCCCGAGAAACATCTTTGCGAGGAAGAGTCTTCCACCACGAAGGAATCCTTTCAAACTCCTCCACCTCAAAACTCCCTGCAGTACTGCTGTCACTCATGTTGCTTGCCATTTTGTTGTTTGTTTAGGTGAGGAGAGAGCAGGAAGGGGGCTGAGTCAATTCAGCAAGACACACCCTTTCACTCCTTGACCGTATGAGGGGACATGGCAAACACCTTCTCGTGGTGTCCCCCGTCAGTAACTTATGACTGCTAATCGCAGTCATAAGCGAAACAGAATTTGCCAATTAAGGGCCCTCACCCGGGCTGGTGCTCGGCTGCAGTCGGGGAGGAGAGCCGGTGGTGCTTACTCCGCAGGCCTCCAACCCAGAATACTGCAGCTGAACACCGAAGGACTCACCTCCAACAAGATCAGCGTCATCGAGCAGCTGGCCTATACCACCAAGGCCCTCGTCATCCTCCTCCAGGAGACCCATTGCGTTTCAGCAGACAAGCTAGTATTACCAAATGTCACACTAGCTGGGTCTATCCTAAGCAGGAAACACGGCCTTGCCACGTTTGTCCATGAAAGGTTGAGCTGGACTCTCGCCGACCAATCTCCGGCTGACTCGGAGATTGAGTGGTTGTGCGTGGACGTTGCCGGTTTTAAAATTGTAAACGTCTACAAGCCTCCCCCCTCGCGATTCACGCCGGTGTCTGTCCCGGTGTTCCCCCACCCCTGTCTCTATGCTGGCGACTTTAACTGTCAGCATGAAGACTGGGGGTACAATACCAACACACTCAACGGAGAGAACCTGGCTGCTTGGGCAGCCAACAACTGCCTGGCCCTGTTATACGATCCAAAGGGTGCAGCCAGCTTTCTCTCCGGTCGCTGGAACACTGGGACGAATCCTGACGTGGCATTTGCGAGTGTCGGTACAGACAACCGGCTCCCGGACAAGACGTGTGCTCGGAAAGTTCCCGCGGTCCCAATATCGACCATCGCTGATAACCGTGCCTAAACTCGTGGACTCTATCCCGAGTGAGCCGGTGAAGCGATGGAATTTCCGTAAGGCCAATTGGAAACGCTTCCGCCTCCTCACTAACAAATCCATGTGGCGTCTCCCATCGCCTAATACCAACAACGTGGATGAGGCATACCGGGACTTCTGCGGCATGTTAGTGAAAGCGGCCAAGAAATCCATCCCACGCGGATGTCGCAATAGCTACAAACCGTGCTGGGATGCGGAGTGCGAGAACCTCTACCGCGTTTTCCTTCGGGCTCCTGCCGGAACCGAGTCAAACAGGGCTGCTACAGCCCTGTTGTCAAGACTCGGCCGGAGGAGACAAGAGCACTGGGAGGAGGCTGTCAATTCCATCGACTTCTCGCACTCCAGCCGCAAGGCATGGAGTATCCTGAACAACCTCACTGGCAGGTCAAGACACTCCCCTCGTCACTGCCCCATTTCTGCAAATAAAATCGCATCACAATTTGTGAAAAATAGGGTATACGAGGGTAAAGACCGCGAGTCATCACGACTCGTGGTAAAAGAAGTGTCTGACCTCTGGAGGGCCCCACCATCTTGCAGCGATAACATCTCCGGTGAATTCACACCGGAGGAGTTCGCTGCCGCCCTCCAGCACCTAAAGCCAGGAAAAGCTCCGGGCCCTGATTCCATCTGCCCGGAGCTTATACTCCATGCCGCACCTGCCCTGAAGTCCTGGTTAAGAGATTTCCTCTCTTCCTGCTTGCGCCAACTCAAGATCCCCAAAATCTGGAGAAGAGCCCTAGTTGTCGCGATCCCTAAGCCGAATAAGCCTGAAGGGGATCCTAAGAGCTACCGTCCCATCTCCTTGCTCTGCATCCCCTTCAAGATCCTCGAGCGTCTTATCTACGCCCGCGTCAAACCGATCGTCGACCCGCTGCTCCCTCGGGAGCAGGCCGGGTTCCGACGCGGGAGATCGACCGTAGACCAAGTCACTTTGATGACTCAAGACATCGAGGACAGCTTTTCGTTCAAGAAGAAGGCCGGAGCCGTTTTTGTCGATCTGACGGCTGCCTATGATACCGTATGGCACCGCGGCCTCACCTGCAAGCTGCTCCGCCTGCTGCCGGACAGGCACATGATCCTGGAGCTTGTCCGAAATCGCAGCTTTAACCTCACCACCGGTAGCGGACAGCAAAGCAGGTTACGACGCCTCAAGAACGGCGTCCCCCAGGGATCTGTCCTGGCCCCCCTCCTCTATAATATCTACACTTATGACTTGCCTGATACATGCTCGCGGAAGTATGCCTATGCGGTTGACCTCGCGTTAGTGTACTCCGCTGGAGACTGGCAGTCATTGGAGGGGACTTTGAGCCAGGACATGCAGACACTAGTGGCATACCTCTGGAAATGGAGGTTGAAGCTCAGCGAGGCAAAGACGGTGTCGGCGGCCTTCCATCTTAACAACAGGGAGGCTAAACGTGAGCTCCGAATATATATTGGCGGAACACCCCTGCCATGCTGCGCTGAGCCAATTTACCTCGGCGTGACATTGGACAGGTCGCTCACGTTTCGCCGACACCTTGAGTCACTGCGCGAGAAGTTAACATCTCGTGTGGCATTGATGAGGCGACTAGTCGGGTCAGGCTGGGGCGCCGACACAAGAACATTGTGTACGGCAGCCCTGGCCCTTGTTTACTCGACTAGTGAGTACTGCGCACCGGTATGGTGTCGCAGTGCCCACACCCACCTCATCGATACGCCCATCAACGAAGCCTTGCGCATCGTGACAGGATGCCTGCGTCCCACTCCCGTGGACAATCTTCCCATTCTTGCAGGCATCCAGCCCGCTGGGCTTCGCCGCGCGGGAGCCACAGCACGTCTCGCGTGCCGGGCCGTGGAGCCAAACCATCTGCTCCACGAAAGGCTCGCTGTAATTGCTGAGCCTCCCCGGCGCCTTAAGTCGAGACACCCATTTGTGCCTGCCGCACAGGAATTCCTGCAGCAATGCAGTGATCTTAACATCAGTGCAGCACGGTGGGCGGATGACATCTGGAGCACGGAGTGGGAGGAGAACACCTCTAGACTCCGTGACTTCATCCCAGATGTCGGTTTTCCCCCTATTGGGGTGGACCTGCCTAGACTGGCATGGGTGAGGCTTAACCGCCTCCGGACCGGCGTTGGGCACTTCCGCTCATCGATGCACAGATGGGGCTTGGCTTCTTGCGCAGCCTGCGAGTGTGGCGCGGAGGAACAAACCGCAGACCATGTCATCCTGGACTGCCCGATTTATCGGGCACCCAATGGGATGCATGGTCTGTCGGTTCTGGATGATGACACGGTGACGTGGCTACTGGAGGTGTGCCCCGAAATATAGTCCGGGTGAACCCCCCCTTGGCTCGGGGTGGTAAAAGGATAGCCCCTCGGCCCCGAGCCTGGGGATGTGGGAAAAAAGAAGATCCTACCCAAACGAAGAAGAAGAAGACCGTATGAATATTCATAATATTACTATGTGGCACCATCGTCATATGACCACACCTACTCACGAGTTCCAGTTCAAATTGAAGCGGTAAAAAAGGCCTTAGAAAAGCCTCTGCAGTATCTCTTTAAAAGGTTTTCATTTTTCACAATCCAGATAACCTATGAGTGACTTTTATCGCCTTTAGCATTCTCGTTCTGCAAGCAGGCCTCCCGACCACGACTGAATGGGCGTGTTCTGCTGTCGTTTTTCACTAAACCATGTGATGCAGGATAGCCCAACATGGTCAAAACTAGTCCAATGCACACTGCTCTTAAAAGGACTGAAAAGAGGTAATCTGATTAGCTATGGTGCAGCTGAAGCACACCCACTGATAAATATTCAGCATAACCCAGCCCATTTTCAACCTGCGCAGCGCGTTGTGAGCTGTGCACTCCTCGCCTTTGGTCCGAAAATAGCTAAATTCAGTAGCCACACCCAATGCACCATATGCTACACCATCGGCTGACGGCTCGCCGCACACCATGCGCTTCCCGGAAAATAGAGCCCTAAATATCTTTGTCTTTGTACTGTTTTCAATTGAATACAGGTCAAAAAAGGATTAGCAAATCATTGCTTTCTGTTTTTATTTACATTTTATACACTGTTCCAACTTTTTAGGAATTGGGGTTTGTATTATCGTGTAGTATAAATTCCTAGTAACGTTACAGTTCAGCTGTAATAGATTGAAAGTTCACCACCATTGTCATTACTTATAATATGGTATAAAAATCCAAGTTGCCTCAGGCAGGGTCTTTTTTCAACAAACTCCCCATACTTTATCATTGAGCCTTATTCACGTTTAGCTTAGCTTATAGCTAATACCTAATAGGTAGCTAGCTAACTAGGTATAAACTAAGCTAAACCTGAGTAAGACTACAGGTCCTTTAATTCTGAACTCGGCGTCACTGCTGTAAAACTCTGTGACATCATAAACAATATAACACAACCTATCTGCCTTTCTGTGGCTAGTTTACTATACTACTATCAATACAACACAATAAAACGTATGTGTTGTATTGATAGCACATATAAAAAATATAACACGCACACACTTAGTACACAAAGCAACACTTAGTGATGGAATCCATGCTTTCTGGTTCAGATGAAGTCATGGATGTCAATCTCATCTAAATCCAGAGGAAAACACAATTCAGCAGCAGCACACAACTCAAGCACAGAAAATCATTTTGCAGCTTCGCCATTGTACAAAAAATATTTCTCATCGGTGGTCACTACACGATGTGTATAACACGCTTTCATGCGTAACATAACGAAGACGCAGACGCTTATTGATAATGCTGTTCTGATAGTCAGAGCTGTGCATGTCACGAGCATATTATCACTCCCAACTGTTCAATTATGATGGGCCGTTTAGGCCAAAATTCATAATTGCCTCTCACATACACGTACAATGACTCTCACATTCACTAGTGAAGCTCTCACGCGCACTGAAAAAGCTTGTACATAACATCTAAATGCTTGCACACACACCCTAAATCTTCTCAGATAAACACAAAGAGCTCACACATACACGTACAATGACTCACATTTACTAGTGAAGCTCTCACGCGCACTGAAAAAGCTTGTACACAACATCGAAATGCTTGCACACACACCGTAAATCTTCTCATATAAACACAAAGAGCTCGCACATACACGTACAATGACTCTCACATTCACTAGTGAAGCTCTCACATGTACTGAAAAAGCTTGTACATAACATCTAAATGCTTGCACACACACTGTAAATCTTCTCATATACACACAAAGAGCTCACACATACACATACAATGACTCTCACATTCACTAGTGAAGCTCTCACAGACACATGAAATCTCTTACACGCACTATGTTCATGCTCTCACACGTTCAAAAAATCCTCTTGCATTAACTACTAGACCGCTCACATAAACATACAATTAAAACATACAATTAACTACTAGACCGCTCACATAAACATACAATACACTATTTGTTCTCACATATTCATATAAACAACACACATACACAGAAAATATTCAGAATTGATATGTGTGTGTGTGTGTGTGCGTTATATGAATGTGTGAGAACTTATAGTGAATGTGTGAATGCTTTGTGTGAATGTGAGAGGGTTTTCAGTAGTATGTGTGAGACATCTCAGTTGAAAAATGGAAGGTGGCTAAAATCTAGCGTTCTGATTGGCTTAGCCAAGCACTGCTTCACTCCACTACCTGATACTTCTGGCTGGCGACAGTTTTCTGTACGCCGTAATACATCGAGAAAACGCAAAAAAACTGCGCTAAAATAATTAAAACGCCATATTTTCCACAGTTTTTCAGGTTATAAAAACGGAGAAAAATACCGCGTTTGCCTTCCAAAAAAGCAACGCCGCTTTTGTGCCACAAAAATTAGCGTTTTGCTTACAATCGAATGAGCTCCGCCAGGTGTTTTGCAGGCTAATTGCAATATAGCTTGCAATTTTGGTTGGGAGGAAAACCAGCATGCACAGGGGTAGGCTATCCCAGGACCGAGTTTGGGAACCACTGCTCTCTGAAAATTATAGCCCACCATATGCAAGCTAAAATACTGCAACCTCCTTTGCAGTTGCTCCATTTCAGTGGTGTAGCATAGATCTATGCATGATATTTTAGATACTGATAATAGCCTACTCATAATTCTTAATCGATTGTTATATTGCATTTTAAAACGTTCTGGAAGTGGGTGTTTTGCTCCACTCGTTGGCTCCACTTCGTTCATTAACCAGTTTCGCTGACTTCTGGTCTGACCTTGATCATCATTGATTGGGTCAAGCAATTGCAACCTTGTTTGCTATGAAAAACAACTGGCGGAGCTCATTTGATTGTTAGTAAAACGCTAGTTTTTGTGGCACATAAAATAGCCTACGTTGCTTTTTTGGAAAGCAAACGCGGTATTATTTTAGCACAGTTTTTTTACGTTGTCTCAATGTAGTACGGCATTAAATACAGAAAACTCGCCAGTGGGCAGCGCCAGCCAGAAGTAGCAAGTAGGGGAGTGAAGCAGTGTGCTTGGCTAAGCCAATCAGAACGCTAGATTTTAGCCACCTTCCGTTTCAACTGAAATACCTTCCGGTTTTCAACTGAGATGTCTCACACATACTACTGAAAACCCTCTCACATTCACACATTCACTATACGTTCTCACACATTCATTAAAAAAACACACACATATTACAGTTTTTTACGATTGCTTTGACTCATTTTGCACAACAGTTTCAATGTGCAAAACTCAACACAGAATGCTATACTGCTCATTTTGGGTTCAAAATGTAATATAGCATGCAAAATAAAAATACCAGTGTCAAATCAGAGAATATTATATGCAAAAGTTAATCACAGCACCAGAACATTAGATATTTCAAACAATGAAGTTAAATCATTGCTGCATTTTCAATATACAACAGTCATCATGAAATAATGCTGCCAAACACAAAATCCTTCTGATAAAAAAAGAGTTTCAAAGTGTTTTTTGGTCATAACGCAAAATGCTATACTCCTAATCTTGGGCTCAAAATCATATATAGCATGCACAATAGAAACAACTGAACCAAATTAGATTGTATTTCATGCTAAAGTTTATCATAGTGTCAGAACAGTGGATATGTTTATCGTTGAAGTTTAATTATTGGTGCATTTTCAAATACAACGGCCATTATCAAATAATGCGGTCAAACACAAAATACTTGTTACCAAAAAAGACTATGCAATGGTCATTTCCTCATAAATGCTTGAAATTATGTACAGCAAGCATCCCCTGTGATAGACTGCAGTTTTGCGCTTGTGTTTTTATGAAAGACAAAAAAAATATTAGATTAGATTATAGGAAGATTAATCATTCAAGAAAAATCATACAGTAATGCAGTACTGTAAACTCAACTGTATTGTACAGTAAAAACAAAAACAACAGTAAAAGCAAAAACAGTTACAGTAACAACAAACTTTACTGTAAAGTAAAAAAAAACTGCTTCTCGGTGCTTAAGCAGCATTTTGCCTCTCCGCTGCATTTGGCCACAGAATTTTGTCGACGTCACATCTGATGTCTTCGTTGGCAAGACAGCGCTGGTAAAATCTTTTATAGTTCCTTATCCACCCCTGACACTGCTGGGCTGTAATGTCCCTGAATGGCCTGAAGGAGTGTTTCCTGCTCATATGGACACCTATCATATACCTTCCACCTCCAGGCCGAGAAAAACTCCTCAATGGGGTTCAGAAAGGGGGAGTAAGGTGGAAGGAATTGGAATCGGAACTCTGGATGGGCTGTAAACCAGTCTTGCACAGCCAATGCACGATAGAATCCACCTTGATAGATAGATATCCACCTTGACTGATATCCTCACCTAGGAATATCAGTTCCCTGTTCCCTGTGTTTTCCTGTCTGTTTATTATAGTTTATAATAGTATTTGGAATGGTTTATAATAGCATAGTTTATAATGGTATTTGGAATGATTTATAATAGTATAGTTTATAATAGTATTTGGAATGGTTTATAATAGCATAGTTTATAATAGTATTTGGAATGGTTTATAATAGTATAGTTTATAATAGTATTTGGAATGAAAGTGTGGTGTTGCTGATTTGCCCACAGCTTACTGTGAACTACAGTCAACGTTCATTGCTAGGGATAGCTGCTACATTATGCAAAGGATGTGCTTTGCCTTGTCTGTTCTGTAATGATGATGATGTGTCTGTACGCACTTACTGTACGTCGCTTTGGATAAAAGCGTCTGCTAAATAAATGTAATGTAATGATAGAAGTTTACATTGTCCCAGACAATGATGAACACCATCTGAGCATTTGGCTGGACGAGACGGTTGTACAGCCCATCCAGAAAATGTATGAGGCGCACGGAGTTGTATGCCCCCAGCAGAGGGTCAGGCTGACCAATCAGGGATGGATGTGTGTGGGCCTGCCCAATGGTCTCAGGGCCGGGTCTAGGCAAACTTGGCTTATCTATTACCTATTATAATACCTATTACCTATATACTGTATATTTACTGTACATGGTTCACGACCATGACCATGACCACGGCCACGACCATGACCCTGTCCTTCGTTACCAACCTCAACCTCACTGACCTGCTCCATGTTGTCAGAAACTGCCATTCAGGTTTCTAAGCAGCCTTTTATGTAGTGGTGAAGATATTATCAATTGTGTTGCAATGCTACTCACCTGGGCAAGGTTGTTGGAAGTACTGAGACATGACTACAAACACCTGTTGAATTGATTTAGTGATCTGCATTTGTAGTAATAAACATTTGAACATTGTTGTAATATTAGGTGGCTGTATTCTGAGAATGGAGCATATGATTTAGAGTTTGGCACTTTGTATTAACAGTTTTGCACTTTGTATGTCAGCATAGGATGTAGTGTCTTAAGGTAAGAATTCTGCAAGTCAGTTTAGCACTTTGCGTTAACAGTTTTACACTTTGTATGTCATCATAGTGTCATGGTTAGTGGCTGTCTCCTTTTGTTTCTACCATTGTTTTCCTTTTGGCGTCGTCTGAAGCTCTATCGGATTTTTTCTTCCTCCGTCCCGGTGTTTGGATCTCTCCGGGTCATTATCTCCGACACCTGTGTTTGGTTTCCGTCGGCTATAAATAGAGCTTAACTTCCGCTTTCCGGTATAGGTATAAGACTTTAGCTTCTGTATCTCTGTTTGATGTTATACAGAGACGCAGCTATTTGTATTAGTTATAGGATTAGAATTTCTGGTTTTCTGTCCTATCGTCCTCTATTCTTTTCTTTTTGCCTGCAGCCTGTTTATTCTTTGTTCAGCTCCTTAGCCGACTGAGCTGTAGTTACAGGCTTGCTATTTTGTTCGTTTCTTTTCAGTTTTCTCGACCTCTTATACACGCAGATCAATAATGCGTGAGGTTCTTTCTTTTTGTTTGTTTCTCGCTGTTTTAGCGATTTCTCGCCTCCGTTTGAGGTTGTTTTGTGTTAGCCTTGTGCTGGGGAAGTTTTGTTCCCGCTTTTCAGTTTCCCTTTCTTCCCCTGGTGCGGTTTAATTCCGCTTCTGTGGCGTGTCTTTTTAGATACGCTTTCTGAATCCTTATCTGTCGCGTTTGGTTCTCAATTTTCTAACCTAAACCTGACACATAGGATGTAGTGTCTTAAGGTAAGAATTCTGCAAGTCAGTTTAGCACTTTGCGTTAAGAGTTTTACACTTTGTATGTCAGCATAGGATGTAGTGTCTTAGAGTATGAATTTTGAAAGTCAGTTTGGCACTTTGCATTTTGAGTTTTGTACATTGAAATTCTGCTGTGCAAAATGAGTCAAACTGTAATTCTAAATAATTTTTGTGTATGTGTGTTGTTTATATGAATTTGTGAGAACAAATAGTGAATGTGCGAATGCTTTGTATGTTTATGTGAGTGTAGTTTAGTAGTTAATGCAAGAGGATTACTTGAGCGTGTGAGAGCATGAAAATAGTGTGTGTAAGAGATTTCATGTGTCAGTGAGAGCTTCACTAGTGAATATGTGAGCTCTTTGTGTGTATATGAGAAGATGTACAGTGTGTGTGCAAGCATGTAGATATTAAGTGAATGCTTTTTCAGTGCGTGTGAGACCTTCACTAGTGAATGTAAGAGCCATTGTACATGTATGTGCGAGCTCTTTGTGTGTATATGAGAAGATTTAGGGTGTGTGTGCAAGCATTTAGATGTTATGTACAAGATTTTTCAGTGCGTGTGAGAGCTTCACTAGTGAATGTGAGAGTCATTGTATGTGTATGTGTGAGCTCTTTGTGTTTATATGAGAAGATTTAGGGTGTGCGTGCAAGCATTTAGATGTTATGTACAAGCTTTTTCAGTGTGCGTGAGAGCTTCACTAGTGAATGTGAGAGTCATTGTACGTGTATGTGTGAGCTCTTTGTGTTTATATGAGAAGATTTAGGGTGTGTGTGCAAGCATTTAGATGTTATGTACATGCTTTTTCAGTGCGCGTGAGAGCTTCACTAGTGAATGTGAGAGTCATTATATGTGTTTGTGTGAGCTCTTTGTGTTTATTTGAGAAGATTTAGGGTGTACGTGCAAGCATTTAGATGTTATGTACAAGCTTTTTCAGTGTGCGTGAGAGCTTCACTAGTGAATGTGAGAGTCATTGTACGTGTATGTGAGAGGCAATTATGAATTTTGGCCTAAACGGCCCCTCATATTCAATGACTTATCTTTTACCGCTTTGGAAAGCTTAGAATGCATTCTTTTTGGATAATGAAGCTGTCAATCCAGTAGATACAATTAGTTTCATGATATTACAATTGCCAATTTTGCCCGTGATGAACTTACATCGTACACAACATATAGACAGAAAAGGCAGAAAATAACTACAGAATCTTAGAAAGGACATGTCTGGCTTTAATAATGTCATGGTTTATGACCTTTTTCCCTTGCGGTCCTGTTCCTCGGTCGCCACACGTGGGCGCTGCTTCGTTGGTGGAGTTTTGGCTCCATTCCTTCTTCTCGCGAAGAAGTCTCATCAGCGTTGCACAGCTGTACATGGTGGCCGGTGAGCTATATAAGCCTTCCGTTTCCTTCATTCGGGGCTTCGATATTGATTGTTGATTGTGATTGTTTGATTGTTTGTTCTGTGGTGTATTTTCTGGTATTATTTGTGCTGTTTTGTGTGCGATTTATTTTGCCCTTTTAAAGTTTTAATCGTATGATTAGATCTAGGTTTTTAAAGAGACCGTTTTGCTCCGTTGTGCTTTTGTTGGAGTTTTACGGCACTTGCCTTTGTGCTTTGAGCTTTCAGGTTGAATTCCTGTTTTGTGTGCTCATTTCAGTCTCCGCTTTCTGGTCTGTCCTTTGTTTGTTGTTTTGCCTAGATCTATTGCCCTTTACTAAGAGACAGGGCGTTTGTATCACACTGACTTTAGGGTTTTAATTATTCTTAGAGGTAGGCCGGTTATCTTCTATTAAGTTTGCGTTGGTCTTTAGTTACAGTTGTTCTGTTTCATCGGAACTGTAGTTCTGTTCGTTCTCCGGGTGTGTCCCTCCTTATATGGAGCTTGGACGATGCTATGGACATGTTTGTGTTTGATTGCACGTTTATGAAAGTAACCATGGAACGTTATCTCTGTTCCTCCGCCTCGTTACATTTCCCGTTATTGAGAGGCAGTGCGTGCTATTTTCTATTAAGGTTGCATTGGTCTTTTGTTGCAGCTGTCCTGTTCGCCCTTTTTACCTATGGGACGATTTTGTTCGGAACTGTAGTTCTGTTCGTTCTCCGGGTGTGTCCCTCCTTATATGGAGCTTGGACGATGCTATGGACATGTTTGCGTTTGACTGCGAGCCCTCGATAGTAGCCTTGGAACTTTAGATCCCTGTTCCTTTCGCCTCTTGGTATACTAATTCCTATTCGTTTTCAGTGTTTGTTGGTTGTGTGTGTTTTATGTGTACCTTTATGCTACTCGCCTGTTCTTATGCATCTCGTTGCCGAGACAGGGCGTTTGTTGTTTCTGGCTCTTTCTTCTGTCTCTTTGCTCGTAGAAGTATGGGAACCTTGTGCTCTGTTCCATTTGCCTTATTTGGTTTTCTTGCTGAAAACTTGACATTTGCGCTTCTACTCATTAGTGTGTGACAGTGAGCCGGTTTGTAGCTTTGGTACATGTGTTCTTGTCTTGTCTCCTCCCTTAACTGCGGGGTTTCCCGCCTTAGTGGCCTTAGGGCTTAAAGAATCCCCTTGCTGCGTTTGGCTCCTCCCACCTCACACGTCACGTCCCTTTACAAATAATGTATGTAAGGGTTTGACTTTATTCCATATTTATGAGAGATTTTCATAGCAGAAGAAATTATATTAGAAATTCACTCTAATAAGTGAGCAGGCAAAATAACAATTGAATTGAATATTCAGGATGTTGTGTGTTTTTTATTGTTGCTGTGATTAGTATACAATTTTTTGGAAAACTGTAACCAACTTCGAAGTACAGTGCCCTCCACTATTATTGGCAACCCTGGTAAAGATGAGTAAAAAGGGTTATAAAAAATTCACCATTCACATGTTGTTGGGTCACAGACTTCAGGAAGTTATGGCATGCAAAGGATATGCAACCAAATATTAAAAATGATTACTTTATTCTATATATAAATGCAGGGGTGCTGATAATTGTGGCACACATGGTTTTGTTAAAAATAGGCATTTTCCTTTCTCATAATAAATTTACTTCTTTTTATTTTTTTATTTTTATTTTTTTAATTTTTAATTTTTTTTGGCCCACCTTCCACCCCCCCTCTTCGGAGGACAAATTTATTTTTTAATTACAATTCTTTTTAGTAATGAACAGTAACATTATTTACAGTGGTAAAAACAATAGTCATTTCCTCTCTGAGGGAGGGAAGAAACACCAAGACAAACCAACAATAACACAAAAGAAACCAAAAAGAACAGAAGAAAGAAGGAAGAAGAAAATAAAACAGAAATGGACATACAGCCAGATAGACATACAGTCAGACGAAGAATGGGACTGATATACAGACAGGCACACAGAGGGACAGAGAGACCGACAGACAGGGGTACGTGACAGGGGAAGTGGGGGTGTAGTGGGGGTTCTATAGAGGGAAGAGAAATGCACAGGGGGTGAGGGGAAGAGGGGCTTGGGGGATTGTATAGAGGGAAGATGAGGGGGGTTTGGCAGCAAGAGGTTAAATTTACTTCCATTAACTCTATAGGCTTTGGCCCCCTAGTGGTGAGACGCATGCGTCTCAATTTTTTATAGCGTTCATATTTCTCTTAAATTCTAAATTATAACGTTAATAAAACACGGAACTTTCGACGCAAAATTGTTAAAAACAGTCACAGCCTGCGAACACATTCGTTTATATGCTTATCAGCTCTCAGGTTACACTACAGAGCCATAAAGCAGCAGGGTGCTAATAGCCCAACCCACTTTTTTTATTTGTTTACAGTCTTCACCTCGCCGCAGTCACAGGCAATAAAATGCGTATCACAAAAGCTCTTGGTACCATTTCAACACGCTAAAAAATCAAGATCCGATTCAGGAACAATTGTATATTATTGAAAAGTTGTATAAATAAACATTAGGTGTTTTTTTCCCGTGCTCACTTCAGTATGCATACAACCGATATACTTCCGGTTTTGTATAAATACATTTTATTTTCTACAAATTCTCTTGATAAACATGTTTAAGCAACCAAATACGATACCTGGTTATGCAGTTATAACCCTTTTCTGAAGAATCCTCAACGTTTTTTCGTAACCCATTTATCCATTATCCAGGAAAGTCTCAATTTCCACAGTGCGTACCCTTCGCTTTTGCGTTTGTACTACGTTACTACCGTTGCGTAAAAGCATTACTAGACTGCTACAGGAATGATCTACCGTAAAACACGTAGATTATCTTCTACGGGGGTTCTTGCCCTTTCTAACGAAGTAAAACATGTCATATTCAAGCGACTGTGAACGGCGCTGTATCCACGCGTAAAGACAGCCCATAGGGCAATCGGCTGTGCGCTCCTGACTGTCGACAGCATCACATGACGCCTGTGGCCATTTTGACTGAGTTTATCCTGGAAGGGATGGGCTGGATTGCTGTTACAATTACGTTTTCAGTCTATCCCGATGTATTTAGCAATGTGTAGCTTTTTTTGTGAGCTGAAAAAACGTCACAGACCAGTCTTTCTCTGTACGCAGACACGGGCAGCTGTATGATGCAATTGCGCTGGTGATGTCTTTGCTGCTTCAAAGTTTACGATTATTTTATACATTTATACGCGAACGTGGCAATCAACGGTGGAAAGAAGAGCGCTTATTTCACGGTTGCTCAGGTTTTGGAGGTGAAGAAGTGTCCCAGAGGCGAAGAAGTCTGTGTTCTGGCAGAGCAATGACTCTGGCATGGACCCGTGCCTGGACATGTAAGTGTTTTTAAAAATATATAATACAAATTATTATTATTATTGTTATTATTATCATCATAATTATCAACAGTATGGAGCGCTATTATCTAGAGTATTTTTAGTTTGGTGATAAATGGATTCTCGCAGGAGTTCGCTAGTTAGCTTCTATGGCGTCACAGGCTGGTAAGCAGCGCCTGCTCTTTGTTTTCTAGCGTTCATTCGCAGTTTCTTTGTGCAGCAACCAACACAAGGGCTAGTTGTTGAATTTACGCATGAAACGACATCCATTCTCAGTACTTTATTTCACGGTTCAGTCAAGACATTACAGTATTATAATAATGTAATTTAGTTCGTGCAAGCTGACATACTAATTCATAAATCCTAGTTAGCTACGATTGCTAATTATGTTGGAGCTAATATCAGACGTACTGTGGATGTAAGATTTTTTAATGTATATACGTATATATATATATATATATATATATATATATATATATATATATATATATAAGTGTGTGTGTGTGTGTGTGTGTGTGTGTGTGTGTGTGTATATATATATATATATACATTTTTTTTCCCACTTAATTGTAATACTTGCCATATGTCTTTTTGAGATAATTTGTGTTCTCATTTTTTAGTGATTCTACTTAGTAATGTACTTGAATCTGTCTTTTTCAGGGAGGACAGTGAAGACACCCCTCCCCCACCTGACACCTCTGTCGTAGGAGGTGGTAACAGACAGGTTTGCCAAATAGTGATGTATAATTCATTACTTTTGCTGTAAAAAGTCAAGTTGAAGGCTTGTTATAGATAAACCTGTTATTCTGCTGGCTTATGGGGCTCTGGTAAATCTAACTTTGAAGTACAGTGCCATTTTAAATGTAAAGCAGATTGGTTGGATAACATTAGGGTAAGTAATCCTTTTCGGAGAGGTATTTGGGCACGCTTTGTAAGAGAATACCCTCATACACATAAACACAAAACATGTGTAGGTTAATTTTCTTCACATTCTGTATTACAAAAAATGTTTTAAAAGAAAAATAAAGTTTTCTGATGATTGACATGCCTAGACAGAAAGATATGCACATGTTTTATATTTGGAGACGTTCGGATAAATATTGGGACACTGGGCACAGTTTTGGAAAAATTACCAATGGATAAGGAAAGCCTGTAGATATCTTTACCAAATTCTATACACAAGTGGACAACATATCAGTGCACTAGTGTAAGGAATTCTGGCTTGCTCCAGTACTTTGAAGTTGAAATATTCAGTGCTAAACTGTAAAAACACAAGGCGTTTTGTACTTTTTTTTGTTTTTTTATGTGTATTATGTATAAACTGTATGTGACAATTTTTACATAAATTTATTCTGATGCAAATTTCTGAATGGTACAAGCCTCTTCTTTCATGGAAACTTTCAACCATGGATGTGCAGTGAATAGTTTTTGAGATATTGGCACTTAATTGACACTAGTAAAAACTAGGCGAAAATTCGGCCAAATGGGCCAAAGTAAATAGGGTTAAAGGTTGGATTTTTCTCATTTTTTCAGTGTGAGATTAAGCTAATTCACCAAATGGTGAATTTTTTATAATCCTTTTTACTCATCATATTTTGCCGATAATAATTTTCCATGATACCACACTTTCTGACGTGGTACAGTAGGATGTTTGTGATGTAGACCCCAGGGTCTACACCACTAGGGGGCCTGAACAAAGGGGTTAAATGGCTCTTTCCACCTAGTTTTAAGGCGCAAAAATATCCAAAATTATACTGATGTAGGCCTATATATCCCCAGCCTAAAATGACCATTTACGTCTGCATTATTTTTAATGGTTGGTAAAACATAGAGAACTACCACTCTTCTCTATCAGTGCCCAGTATATTATCTTTCATGTATGTTAACATTACACGTAACTCCAACCATGGCCCACTACTTCCCATTACTGGGAGTGCATTGCATTTTTGATACCTGCAAGTAACCGTATAAGCTTGTGTGGAATAAAGGAAAAAAAAAGGGGGAAAAAACAGTGAAACTGCTTACCTTTGTAAAATGCTGTTTTTATTTACAGTTGAAGTCGGAAGTTTACATACACTTAGGTTGAAGTCATGAAAACTCATTTTTTACCACTCCACAGATTTCATGTTAGCAAACTATAGTGTTGGCAAGTCAGTTAGGACATCTACTTTGTGCATGACACAATTAACAGATTATTTCACTTTTAATTCACTATGTCACAATTCCAGTGGGTCAGAAGTTTACATACACTAAGATGACTGTGCCTTTAAACAGCTTGGAAAATTCCAGAAAATTATGTCATGGCTTTAGAAACTTCTGATAGGCTAATTGACATTATTTGAGTCAATTGGAGGTGTACCTGTGGATGTATTTTAAGGCCTACCTTCAAACTCAGTGCCTCTTTGCTTGACATCATGGGAAAATCAAAAGAAATCAGCCAAGACCTCAGAAAGAAAATTGTGGACCTCCACAAGTCTGGTTCATCCTTGGGAGCAATTTGCAAATGCCTGAAGGTACCATGTTCATCTGTACAAACAATAGTACGCAAGTATAAACACCATGGGACCACGCAGCCGTCATACCGCTCAGGAAGGAGACGCGTTCTGTCTCCTAGAGATGAACGTGCTTTGGTGCGAAAAGTGCAAATCAATCCCAGAACAACAGCAAAGGACCTTGTGAAGATGCTGGAGGGAACAGGTAAGTATCTATATCCACAGTAAAACGAGTCCTATATCAACATAACCTGAAAGGCTGCTCAGCAAGGAAGAAGCCACTAGTCCAAAACAGCCATAAAAAAGCCAGACTACAGTTTGCAACTGCACATGGGGACAAAGATCTTACTTTTTGGAGAAATGTCCTCTGGTCTGATGAAACAAAAATTTAGCTGTTTGGCCATAATGACCATCATTATGTTTGGAGGAAAAAGGGTGAGGCTTGCAAGCCGAAGAACACCATCCCAACCGTGAAGCACGGGAGGGTGCTTTGCTGCAGGAGGGACTGGTGCGCTTCATAAAATAGATGACATCATGAGGAAGGAAAATTATGTGGATATATTGAAGCAACATCTCAAGACATCAGCCAGGAAGTTAAAACTTGGTCGCAAATGGCTCTTCCAAATGGACAATGACCCAAAGCATACTTCTAAAGTTGTTGTAAAATGGCAAGGTATTGGAGTGGCCATAATAAGAGGGATTTGTATTTATGGATCTGAATTTTGAAAATCTGAATTTCAATCTTTGTTTAAATGCAAATTTATGAAACACAGCACAAAGAATTCAAGTTTATGAAAAGTCACACGTATATAATTCAAATATACTAAATTCAAATTCAAATACTTTTGTCAGTTATTGAGCTCCATACTTGTCCTAAAGTGCATGCTGCTATCATTATAAAGTGCTTGTGTGTTTCCTACAAAGTGCTAGTGCATTTGCATGTGAATTTAAAAGCCGAACTGCTGCAGGGTATGTGCTGTCTCTCAGGTGGTTAGTCCTAGACATGGTACTCTGCATTCTCTTACCAGAGGGGAGAACATTTTTAAAAGAGCTAGCGGGGTGTGAGGGGTCAGCCATCACTCTCTCCACTTTGCGTCTAGTCCGTGTGGTATATATGGAGGCAACAGAGGGGAGGTTGTCGCAGCCAATGATCTTAGACGCCATGCGTAGGACTCTCTACAGCTTCTTTCTCTCATGGTGGGTTGTATTGCCATACCACACTATGACTAAGAAGGTGAGGACACTCTCCACTACAGCTCTGTAGATGTGCCTCATCGCCTCCCTAGTCACATCAAACCTTTTCGGCTGACGCAAAAAGTGAAGTCTCTGGTGGGCCTTTTTAATTATGAGGCTGGTGTTAGCCTCCCAATACAAGGTGTGGCAGATGGTGGTGCCAAGGAATTTAAAAATGTCCACCCTCTCCACTGTCTGATCATTAATGACCAGTGGAGGTGGATCCTCCTTGCCCCTCCAGAAATCCACTGTGATTTATTTTCGTTTTAGCTATGTGTAGCTCAAGATTGTTTGCCTTGCACCAATCCACCAAGCTCCCTACCTTAGCCCTGTAGGCTATCTCATCCCCCTTTGTAATGAAACCTGCCACCGTTGTGTCATCTGCTTCCTCACCGCTGCTATGACTGCCCCATTGACCTGCTACCAGGAACGTCGCCCCCCTAGAGGCCGCCTGTATTCCCTCTCCGTTCCTGAGACAGAGGCCATGGAGAAGTACATCACTGAGTCACTGGCTTCAGGTATCATTCGTCTCTCCGCGTCTCCAGCTGGAGCCGAGTTCTTCTTTGTGGGCAAGAAGGACGGTTCACTACGTCCTTGTATTGACTACTGTGGACTTAATGACATCACGGTCAAGAACCGTTATCCCTTACCCCTTATTTCATCTGCCTTCTCCAAGGCTGCA
Organism: Synaphobranchus kaupii; assembly: GCA_029718625.1. Lineage (NCBI taxonomy): Eukaryota > Metazoa > Chordata > Actinopteri > Anguilliformes > Synaphobranchidae > Synaphobranchus > Synaphobranchus kaupii. The sequence continues at coordinate 28,065,351 of CM056380.1, forward strand.
GCATGTTTACCAAGCTCGACCTCCGCAATGCCTACCACCTGGTACGGATCCGAGAGGGGGATGAGTGGAAGACAGCCTTCAACACCCAGTCCGGGCACTCTGAATACCTGGCCATGCCTTTCGGGCTCTCTAATGCTCCCGCTGTGTTCCAGGCGATAGTTAATGAGGTGCTCCGGGACATGATCTCTCGGTTTGTATATGTTTACCTCGACGACATTCTTGTGTTCTCCCGCACTCCTGAAGAACATATTCATCACGTGCGCTAAGTGATTTAACACCTCCTTGAGAATCAGTTATTCATCAAGGCGGAGAAGTTTGAGTTCCATCAGTCATCAGTTCAGTTCCTGGGATTCGTTGTTGCCAAGGAAAGACTGGAGATGGATACGGAGAAAGTGAGGGCGGTCCAGAAATGGCCGGAACCCAACAACCGCAAATAACTACAACGCTTCCTTGGATTCACACACTTCTACAGACGCATCATCCGCAACTACAGCTCTGTGGCGGCCCCCCTGACAGCTTTCACGTCCACCAAAACACCCTTTAGCTGGACCAAGGAGGCCAGCTCAGCCTTCCTCAAGCTGAAACAACATTTCTCTTCTGCTCCTGTCTTGTCGTTCCTGACCCCAGCAGGCAGTTCATGGTTGGGGTGGATGCCTCTAATACTGGTGTGGGAGCTGTGCTGTCTCAGTGTGCAGAGGATAATAAAATGCACCCCTGGGCATTCTTCTCCCATCATCTCTCGTGTGCAGAGAGAAACTACTGCATCAGTGACAGAGAGTTATTAGCTGTCAAAATGGCCTTCGAGGAGTGGAGGCACTGGGTAGAGGGGGGCCTCCATCCCGTTTTTTTTGTGGATTTATCATCGTAATCTGGAGTATTTTCATTCCGCCCGAAGACTCAACCCTCGCCAGGCATGGTGGTCGCTATTATTCTCCCGCTTTCTTTGTCCTATCGGCCGGGATCCAAAAATATCAAACCTGATGCGTTGTCCCGTCTCCATGAAGCGCCCAAAGAAGAGGGAGGTCCCAAGACGGTGCTCCCGCCTGACTGTGTCATGGCCGCAGCGAGATTGGACATCATGGGAATGGTGGAGGAGGCCCTCCTTCCCAGTCCGGTCCTAGCAACACTCCGGAGGGAGACCTGTTAGTTCCTGAGTCGGCCCGCACTCAAGCGCTTAACTTATCCAAGTTGGCATGCCACCCCGGCACTGCCCGTACCCTGGCCCTCCTGTCCTGTTGGTTCTGGTGGCCTGAAATGAAAAAAGAGACGGTCGAATTCGTGGCGCCATGCAGTTCCTGTGCCCGGTCCAAGTCAGACAATCTTCACCCCAGTGGGCTCCTGCAATCCCTGGCCGTGCCCCATCGCCCTTGGTCCCATATCGCTGTGGATTTCGTCACCGGTCTTCCGGCTTCTGATGGGAACACCGTGGTCCTTACTATTGTGGACTGTTTTTCCAAAGCCGGACACTTCGTGGCACTGCCTAAACTCCCCTCCACCAAGGAGACCGCTGAGCTGCTGGTCCATCATGTCTTCCGCTGTGGATTTCACCGGTCTTCCGGCTTCTGATGGGAACACCGTGGTCCTTACTATTGTGGACTGTTTTTCCAAAGCCGGACACTTCATGGCACTGCCTAAACTCCCCTCCACCAAGGAGACCGCTGAGCTGCTGGTCCATCATGTCTTCCGCCTTCATGGCCTCCCCCTGGAGGTCATTTCGGACAGAGGGCCTCAGTTTGCTAGCAGGTTTTGGCGCTCCTTTTGTGCGCTCATTGGAGCTACCCCTGGCCTCTCCACCGGGTTCCATCCCCAGACCAATGGCCAAACTGAATGTCTAAATCAAGAGCTGGGTAAGGGCCTGTGCTGCCTCGCTGAGAGATCCCCTACCACTTGGTCCAGCTGTCTTTGCTGGATTGAGTACGCTTACACCTCCCTCCCTGTCTCCTCCACGGGAATGTCTCTGTTCCTCTGCTGCCTGGGGTACCTTCCACCCCTATTCCCGGAGGAGGAAAGGGAGGTGGAGACCCCCTCAGTGCAGGCCCTGGTATCCTGTGCCTGGAGGACCTGGAGGAGGGCCCGGTCCGTCTCCGGGATGAAAGCCCATGCTGACCGTCGTTGATGCCCTGCCCCCAAGTACACGGTCAGCCAAAAGGTTTGGCTTTCGTCCCGGGACATCCCCCTACAGACCACCTGTAAAAAGCTTACCTCCCGATTTATTGGCCCCTTCCCCATTTCCCCTGTAATTAGCCCCTCTGTAGTTTGTCTTCTGTCCTGTGTACCCGTCCAGTTCCTGTTCTCCTGCCTGTCCAGCCTGCTCCTGTCCAGCCCTGCTCCAGCCCTCCTGCCTACCTGCCCTTCCCCGTCCTAGCCCTGCTCCTGCCCTTCATCCTCCTGATCCCCTGCTCTGAGGGATTCCCCGGTTCTGACCCCTGCCTGTTCCTGGACGTCGCTCTTGCCTACCCTGTATTACACTGATCGCTGGACATTGACCCCTGCCTGGATTTGACTACGTTTCTGCCTGCCCTCTATTGTAATGTTTGCTGGACATTGACCTGTGTTTGTCGACTACGAATACAGCCTATTCCGATTACTTCTGGTGTCTGCGATTGGTTCCAATCAGTTCTCATAACACAAATGGCCTAAAACGCATGGCGCAAATGTATTTAGGGTGTGTCCAACTCCACTTTTGCCAGTTAGACGGCGCATAATTTGAGCGCAAAGTAAGGGCGCACGGCTCAAATGGGCTGAACTTAGTCTCTTCATTAATTATAGGTGTGTCTTCAGCATAATATACAATATACAAAACCAATCAGTGTGTCATCTCGCATTCCCTTTACAAGCCACCTGCATTTGCACCTTGGCAGATTGCTAATATAATAGCGGATTTTGTAAGACTGTGAAATGAGCGGCATTTACAGCTGGCAAAACGGACTTGCTCATGTACAAAGTTAATGCACACATGCAGAGAAAATATGGCATTTTTTAAAAATCAAAACCATTCCATTTACTTACAGGCTGTAGAGAAAGAGGGCTGTATTGTAATGTTCCACCTATCTTATGATCCAATCCATCTGAAGCGCATTTTCAGCACTCCAAATGTCCGTCTATTGCAGTGCGTGTTTTTGTGAGTTTTCGATTGAATGACAATTCACGCATTGTTAGCCTGTAGGCAGGCGTTATCAGCAAAGTTTTAAATGGATAGCCGCCTAACGGAAGATTGTCCCCCCTGGAAGATTACAGGAACTATTGGCCAATATAGGGTCATAGCTTGATCCAGCTAATACAGCTAATACATGTGTAACCTTACACATAGCATCGTAAGAAGCCTCGATTTTGCTGTAGTGGGCTCTCTTACATTTCACATATATAAGAGTGTTCTCTGCTGGGGCAGAACCCCAGGAACAGGTGTGATGGGGACTTGAATGTATTAATTGTATATAGGGACAGCAGGCCTTCGTCTCCAGCTGAGCTGCCAGGAGATAATAGAAGTTTATTAACCCTATTTACTTTGGCCCATTTGGCCGAATTTTCGCCTAGTTTTTACTAGTGTCAATTAAGTGCCAATATCTCAAAAACTATTCACTGCACATCCATGGTTGAAAGTTTCAATGAAAGAAGAGGCTTGTACCATTCAGAAATTTGCATCAGAATAAATTTATGTAAAAATTGTCACATACAGTTTATACATAATACACATAAAAAAACAAAAAAAAGTACAAAACGCCTTGTGTTTTTACAGTTTAGCACTGAATATTTCAACTTCAAAGTACTGGAGCAAGCCAGAATTCCTTACACTAGTGCACTGATAGGTTGTCCACTTGTGTATAGAATTTGGTAAAGATATCTACAGGCTTTCCTTATCCATTGGTAATTTTTCCAAAACTGTGCCCAGTGTCCCAATATTTATCCGAACGTCTCCAAATATAAAACATGTGCATATCTTTCTGTCTAGGCATGTCAATCATCAGAAAACTTTATTTTTCTTTTAAAATATTTTTTGTAATACAGAATGTGAAGAAAATTAACCTACACATGTTTTGTGTTTATGTGTATGAGGGTATTCTCTTACAAAGCGTGCCCAAAAGTGCCCAAATACCTCTCCGAAAAGGATTACTTACCCTAATGTTATCCAACCAATCTGCTTTACATTTAAAATGGCACTGTACTTCAAAGTTAGATTTACCAGAGCCCCATAAGCCAGCAGAATAACAGGTTTATCTATAACAAGCCTTCAACTTGACTTTTTACAGCAAAAGTAATGAATTATACATCACTATTTGGCAAACCTGTCTGTTACCACCTCCTACGACAGAGGTGTCAGGTGTAGTCCATGGGCCAGACCGGATATCGGTACCATCTGGGTGGGCAAATTCTAATTGTGATTTTTTTATTCCTATACATCCCTAGTTTATGTTTTGATATGATAGACCTTTGGGACTGGTAGCTTATTAGTGGTTATCACCTCATGAAGTCATCCCCCCCCTAAAGTAAATTGCATTTTAGACGCACCTGCATATCCTGGTTTAGGCTCATGGTCAAGACATTTGTCAGTGTTTCATAATACTGTGTTTGGTATCATTTTAAAGGGGACATTCTAAGCTTTCATTGAAGCCCATTGGTGAATCTATCTGACAAAGATAGAGGTCACTGGTGCTCTTCAAACTGTCAATGACACACATTTTTCCACAATTTTCACCTAAACTACATACTGTCTTTTAGCCCTGTGGCATCAAGGAACATCAGAGACACAAAAGACAAAAACTGGAATACTCACAGGACTCCAAGGATTCAGGAAATGTATAATATAGCCATATTATTTCATTGTGAGATGTGATTACAGGCCTTAAATTAGAAGGATGACTTGGGCAGAAATCTCTCACATTTTGTCTTCATTGAGTCCTTAGTCCATGGACCAGACAGTTGAGGGGGAAAGAAAACATAATTTCCCCCAATAGGCTATACATTATATCTAAATAAATGATGTAATTGAAAATACACAGTAGCCTATTAATAGTAGTATTATTAATAATAATAGTAATAGTAGCTAGAAATAATTTGAAATAAATAACAAACACTTTTTGAAGGTTTTGTCAGATTCCATCCCTCTAGCACGTGACTCTAGTGACAGATGACTGCTGGGACCATCAGCTGTGACAGATGCCCTTGTAAGTAATTTTGTTCAACTTTTGAATAAAATGTTAAAAAAACATAACCATACTATTTACTGCCTCAAGTGAATTATCTTATCCCCAGCCAGATCCATATGTAGAGGTAATGTTAGCTAGCTAACTAGTTTAGCTAGCTAGTTAGCTAGCTAGACTAACTGCCTAAAGAGGATTAATTTATCCCCAGCCAGAGCCATATTTAAAGGTAACATTAGCTAGTTTATCTTGAGACAGGAGTGAGACAAGCTTTTATAATGTAGTATCAACTTGGGCAGCACTGGGACTGGGGTGCTGGAGGCACTTCAGCAGACACCCCCCCCCCTCACACACACACACACACACACACAGTTTTAGAGCAGAGATTAGCCTACTGCCTATTTTTCCACAATTTTGAAACCTAATGTTATATAGGCTATTTGCCAACATTTCTAATCATTAAAATTTGGCTGAGTGGTTAATAACACCTGTTTCTCTTGTGTGACAAACTCAAAACACATTTATTTTTGCTTTACAGAGACTCATTCTGGTTGCTGGTGGTGATTGTTTAAAGTGGATGTGAAGGAGCTACATCTTACATGGTAACAATTGTCTAGCTAGCTAACTTAAACGTTTCAGAGCAGAGATTTTCAATTTTGGCTAAGTGGTTAATAACACCTTTTTCTGTTGTATGACAAACTCAAAACACATATTTATTATATATTTTATCTTTACAGGGACTTTAAGAAATTCCGATTTCTGATGGTGACTGTTTAAAGTGGATGTGAAGGAGCTACATCTTACATGGTAACGATTCATATTTTAAAGGCAGAATATGCAGCATTTTCCTAAAAATCTATGTATAGACTCTAAAAAAAAAACTCTCAATCATCACTTATGACCCACTAGAAGTGTGTGGCAGTGTATTTATCTGCAGAGGCCCTGCCCTCTGCCTGTAATGAGATCTGTGCCCTTGATTGGCAGCACTGAACCAGCAGGCAGGGCCCATATTACGACGCTCTGATAATATTTCAGTTTAGGACAATTAAAGTTGGTAATTTCATGTCAGACATTCATTCCTCTGTTTCAGAGAGGCACAGTACTGTAATGATGGATCCAACTTCAGGTGAAGGCAGCAGCGACCTGCCAAGAAAGCGAGCCCGCATGGACTGTATCATCCACTGCTCTGATGAGGATTCTGACACAAAGCTGGTGTCACCCCAAAACATGGACTCATGGAAAACTTTGTTGAGGGCAGCAGAAATCAGACAACATCTCCCAATTTTGAACTTAGCCAAATACTTGTGTGAGGGAGATATTCCACCAGTGCAGTATCATCGCCAGTGCCGTAGTATTTTCACTTTCAATCCCTGGATTCTATCACCAAAAAAACTGCTTCTGCCTCTGGAACTGCTCAAGTAAGTTCAAGACAATCATCTAGAGATGCGCCTAGCAATTCAATGGTGTATGATGAAACGTGTATCTTCTGTGCTAAATCAAGGAAGTACCTGAAGGGACAAAAACGATGCGGATGACCGGATCCGAAAAGCAGCACGTAACTCTGAACACTGTACAAGAGGTTCTGTCGTTTTTTGTCCCTTCAGGTACTTCCTTGATTTAGCACAGAAGATACACGTTTCATCATACACCATTGAATTGCTAGGCGCATCTCTAGATGATTGTCTTGAACTTACTTGAGCAGTTCCAGAGGCAGAAGCAGTTTTTTTGGTGATAGAATCCAGGGATTGAAAGTTGAAAATACTACGGCACTGGCGATGATACTGCACTGGTGGAATATCTCCCTCACACAAGTATTTGGCTAAGTTCAAAATTGGGAGATGTTGTCTGATTTCTGCTGCCCTCAACAAAGTTTTCCATGAGTCCATGTTTTGGGGTGACACCAGCTTTGTGTCAGAATCCTCATCAGAGCAGTGGATGATACAGTCCATGCGGGCTCGCTTTCTTGGCAGGTCGCTGCTGCCTTCACCTGAAGTTGGATCCATCATTACAGTACTGTGCCTCTCTGAAACAGAGGAATGAATGTCTGACATGAAATTACCAACTTTAATTGTCCTAAACTGAAATATTATCAGAGCGTCGTAATATGGGCCCTGCCTGCTGGTTCAGTGCTGCCAATCAAGGGCACAGATCTCATTACAGGCAGAGGGCAGGGCCTCTGCAGATAAATACACTGCCACACACTTCTAGTGGGTCATAAGTGATGATTAAGAGTTTTTTTTTTAGAGTCTATACATAGATTTTTAGGAAAATGCTGCATATTCTGCCTTTAAAATATGAATTGTTACCATGTAAGATGTAGCTCCTTCACATCCACTTTAAACAGTCACCATCAGAAATCGGAATGAGTCTCTGAATTTCTTAAAGGTTGTATCAGCGATTTTGGGTGGAAACATAAATGATCACATTCATCTGATTTTTCCTCACGATCCGCTAGCTGCCCGCCCCATAAGCAGGCCGTCAAAAAACCGCGTCTCTGTAGGCAGCCTATGCTCCGAGATCGTACACAAAAACAAATGGTACTACCAACCACTCAAAACCAAAATAAACAGTATTCCAACCAATCACAATGATCTGCACAAACGCTAATACTCTTATCTCGCTGAAATCTTGACGGATTTACAAACGGTTTGGTTTCTTACAAACGTTATTAACGTGGTTATAATTCTGGATGCTTGAACACTATTTTTTAAAACATAACATAATTATTCATAAGTATGTTTGTTTGGGATTTCGCTTCAGAAGTGACGTCACGTTTGTGCAGATCATTGTGATTGGTTGGAATACTGTTTATTTTGGTTTTGAGTAGTTGGTAGTACCATTGTTTTTGTGTACGATCTCGGAGCATAGGCTGCCTACAGAGACGCGGTTTTTTGACGGCCTGCTTATGGGGCGGGCAGCTAGCGGATCGTGAGGAAAAATCAGATGAATGTGATCATTTATGTTTCCACCCAAAATCGCTGATACAACCTTTAAAGTCCCTGTAAAGATAAAATATATAATAAATATGTGTTTTGAGTTTGTCATACAACAGAAAAAGGTGTTATTAACCACTTAGCCAAAATTGAAAATCTCTGCTCTGAAACGTTTAAGTTAGCTAGCTAGACAATTGTTACCATGTAAGATGTAGCTCCTTCACATCCACTTTAAACAATCACCACCAGCAACCAGAATGAGTCTCTGTAAAGCAAAAATAAATGTGTTTTGAGTTTGTCACACAAGAGAAACAGGTGTTATTAACCACTCAGCCAAATTTTAATGATTAGAAATGTTGGCAAATAGCCTATATAACATTAGGTTTCAAAATTGTGGAAAAATAGGCAGTAGGCTAATCTCTGCTCTAAAACTGTGTGTGTGTGTGTGTGGTGGGGGGGGGGTGTCTGCTGAAGTGCCTCCAGCACCCCAGTCCCAGTGCTGCCCAAGTTGATACTACATTATAAAAGCTTGTCTCACTCCTGTCTCAAGATAAACTAGCTAATGTTACCTTTAAATATGGCTCTGGCTGGGGATAAATTAATCCTCTTTAGGCAGTTAGTCTAGCTAGCTAACTAGCTAGCTAACATTACCTCTAAATATGGATCTGGCTGGGGATAAGATAATTCACTTGAGGCAGTAAATAGTATGGTTATGTTTTTTAACATTTTATTCAAAAGGTTGAACAAAATTACTTACAAGGGCATCTGTCACAGCTGATGGTCCCAGCAGTCATCTGTCACTAGAGTCACGTGCTAGAGGGATGGAATCTGACAAAACCTTCAAAACGTGTTTGTTATTTATTTCAAATTATTTCTAGCTACTATTACTATTATTATTAATAATACTACTATTAATAGGCTACTGTGTATTTTCAATTACATCATTTATTTAGATATAATGTATAGCCTATTGGGGGAAATTATGTTTTCTTTCCCCCTCAACTGTCTGGTCCATGGACTAAGGACTCAATGAAGACAATGGGCCCTATCTTGGCGATCTTGGCGCTTAGTCTAAGCGCATGGCGCTAAGTCCATTTAGGGCGTGTCCAAGTCCACTTTTGCTATTTTAACGGCGTGTTTTTTTGGCGCTAAGCACGGCGCATGGCGCAACTGGGCTGAACCTAGTTGCTTCATTAATTATAGGTGTGTCTTGGGCGTGACATTCAATAAACCAATCAAAATGTCATATCCCATTCCCTTTAAAAGCCTGCTTTTCCACCTTGGCGGATTGCTTATGATGGCGAAACAGACATGCTCGTGCGTGTTTAGTGTGATCAAGGAATAGGCTAAATGGAGTATGATCAATAAAGAGAATACCAAACCCGGACTACTTCGCTAGGACTAACCCGAGATAAGGAGGACTGGAGCACACAGAGCTCAGAGCAAAACAAAATATTTTAATACGACTGACGTTTCGACGTCAACGACGTCTTCTTCAGAGTCAAAATGGAAATACAGACAAATGCACCGGGAGGTATATAAATACCCTCCCATCAATTACACAAAATAAGGTGCGCATGTGTAGGACTAATAAATCTCGTGATAGATACCACATATACAATGTTATCTTCTTTAACAGGATAAAGAGAAGAACGACAAATGTCATAGGTAAATGAACTAAATAATTGTCTATTGTGAACATGGCATAAAACAATATAAAATGAAAATCAAAAAGCCTGTACACAAGTTACAAAAAACATGAAAGATTCAGCGACTCATTTAACCCATTGGGTTCCACACTATTGAGTGTATGTATCCAGTACGCCTCCCTGCGGAGCAGTTGCTTAATAATATCTCCGCCTCTGGATGATGAAGTGACTCTCTCAATACCCCAAAATTTTAGAGAAGAGACAGAACCATGATTGGCTTCAGCGTAATGTCGCGCAATAGCATAGTCCATATTTTTAGACCGGATAGCGGTCTTATGTTCAGCAATTCTAGGTTTGAGGGCTCTCTTAGTCTGTCCGATGTAGATTTTGGAGCATATACATTTCAGCATGTAGATAACATGGGTAGTGTTGCAGTTAATAAAAGTGGTTATTTTAAATTCCTTGCCCGAACGTGGATGACAGAAGACTTTAATGTCATTAGAGTTAGAGCAATGGACACAGTGTCCACAGCGATAGAACCCTCTAGGGGGCGCAGGTAGCCAGGAGGGTTTTGTCTGCGGACTACTCACCATGCTGTGAACCACCTTATCTTTTAAGTTGTGTGGCCTTCTAAAGCACACTCGCGGAGGTTCGGAAGTAAATTTATTTAAAAGAGGGTCACTCTGGAGAATGGGCCAGTGTTTACGGACAATGTTTTTAACTCTTCCAGCGACCGGACTGAACTCAGTGGAAAAGCAAATACGAGGAAGGGTAGCACGCTTAGGCTTTTTACAGAGGAGGGACTTCCTATCAGTATGGCGGGCTCGGTCAATAGCGGCAGTAACGTCAACAATACTGTAGCCTCTTTGAAGAAATCTGCTACGCATCTGACAGATGTTGCTTTCAAATTCTGCATCCGTGCTACAGTTGCGTCTCAAGCGCAAGAACTGTCCAATCGGTATATTACGTATCAGTGGACGGGGGTGATTGCTATCCGCTCTTAACAGAGTATTTCTGCTTAAGGGTTTACGGAAGATGGTAGATTCAAGTTTACCGTCATCACCTTTAAAAATAGTCAGGTCTAGAAAATTAATGGATCTCACGTCATGTTCCTCTGTAAAAGACAAATGACGATCTCTAGAATTCACATACCTCAAGAAATCTTCAAATTCGAGTACAGTACCATCCCACACGAGCAGTATGTCGTCAATGTATCTACGCCACAGGGAGATTTTGGAGAGAAAGGGATTAATGGAATTATGGATAAATTTCTCTTCCCAGTGTTCTCTTCCCAGTATTCGGACTAACCATTAGCCTATGAGTTCCCGGTAATTCCAGACAGGGCTGTTATTTTACAAAATATGTGCGGTTAAAATTTCGTTAAAAGGACCTGCAACAGCTGAGAATAAGCTATCAATGGCTTCAGTCTCACCTTAGAAAACGCCAAATTAGCCTGCTTGTTCAGCGAATTTCGTTTGATTATGCAATGAAAGTGTCAAACATCAATTCCAAGAGGCTGTTCTCATGGAGTTCTCGAAGTTCAAGCTTCATCCAAAGTTCATTACTACCTGCATAGTAGGCTAATATTGATTAATAACATACATACCGTTATTTTGCCTTAATGATGACACTAAATAGCCATACAATAAAGCTGTCAGGTTCGCAACCCATAAGTTCACGCATATTTCCCCTTGTTTAATTATGTCCTGTTTATGGAAATGTGACCAACCTGTTTTACTCGTAGCGATAATCCTTTAAAACAATCCACTTTCCCAGGAAGGACCGTTAAACGTGCGACTTACAGCAGGGGAAAACAGAGAACATGCAGCTCACGTGCAGAGAATGGCATTAAAATTAATTGTGAATTAATTGTGTAACGTGCTGCAAATTTGTTTTAGTTTCTAATTAGACGCTTAGTTCTCTTTAAAATCGTTTTGTTCAGTTAAGGAATAACGGGTGAAATCAGCTGGGTTTTAAACGGTGAGAGTATGGAAACCTGGTCACTGTAATTAAAAAAAAATATGAAGGACGAAGAATAGCTAAGGTTACAATTTAGTTAACATGGTGACATCTCCGTTTTTTAACCATAGGCTATCGAAAAAACCTTATGCACAGCGAATTCGCTGTAGCCTAGGCTATTTGAAAAACAATTATGCAATATTCACTGGACAAGGTTTTGAACTTTTTTCAGTCACAAACCATTCTATTTACTTACAGGCTGTAATGACATCTGAAGCGCATTTTCAGAACTTAAATGTGCGTCTATTGCCGTGCGCGGAGTTTTCCATTGAATGACAATTCACGCATTAGGTGCAAAGACAATTCGCGCATTTAGGCTTGATAGCTATAAGTGTTATCAGCTCCTTTTTAATGGATAGCCATTGTCCGTACCATCGCACATCGCCTGGATGTTGATGGAGTGGGCTGAGAGCAATGTAATGTGGCATTGTTTCCCTTCGCTGAGGGAAAGGTATGTGGACCTATGGAACCTTTTATTATTATGCATTTTTGATATAGCCTACACAATAATAATATTTCACATTGTGATCTAGATATTTTAGTCATGCCTGTGCACGCCCCTGTGTGTAACAGGCAGGAGGGTATGCGCGTTGTGCACACGCCTATGTAGACGCACTTATATGCGCCGTTAAAATAGCATGTAAACAACTGCGACATAACTTTAGACCAGGTTTGTGGTGGTTCTAGCGCAAGCGCTTTCTGCTGGCTCAAGATAGCAATACGCCAAAAAGAATCCTGGCCACTCCTCATCTTAAGACCAACACGCCCAGTTCACTAATGATGGCGCAAGAGTTACGCCGTCAAACATGCTAGTTTGACGACGTAAGCGTTAGGCGATATTATGGACCTAGCGCCGGGTGTAAGATAGCAAAGACACTTGCGTTTGCGTTAGCGCCACTTTGCGCCGGGTGTAAGATAGGCCCAATATGTGAGAGATTTCTGCCCAAGTCATCCTTCTAATTTAAGGCCTGTAATCACATCTCACAATGAAATAATATGGCTATATTATACATTTCCTGAATCCTTGGAGTCCTGTGAGTATTCCAGTTTTTGTCTTTTGTGTCTCTGATGTTCCTTGATGCCACAGGGCTAAAAGACAGTATGTAGTTTTAGAGGCGAAAATTGTGGAAAAATGTGTGTCATTGACAGTTTGAAGAGCACCAGTGACCTCTATCTTTGTCAGATAGATTCACCAATGGGCTTCAATGAAAGCTTAGAATGTCCCCTTTAAAATGATACCAAACACAGTATTATGAAACACTGACAAATGTCTTGACCATGAGCCTAAACCAGGATATGCAGGTGCGTCTAAAATGCAATTTACTTTAGGGGGGGGGATAACTTCATGAGGTGATAACCACTAATAATGCTACCAGTCCCCAAGGTCTATCATATCAAAACATAAACTAGGGATGTATAGGAATAAAAAAAATCACAATTAGAATTTGCCCACCCAGATGGTACCGATACGTCAAATTTTGGGTCTTGGCCCATGGACTAGTGGGGGAGGGGTGTCTTCACTGTCCTCCCTGAAAAAGACAGATTCAAGTACAATTACTAAGTAGAATCACTAAAAAATGAGAACACAAATTATCTCAAAAAGACATATGGCAAGTATTACAATTAAGTGGGGAAAAAAATGTATATATATATATATATATATACACACACACACACACACACACACACACACACTTATATATATATATATATATATATACGTATATACATTAAAAAATCTTACATCCACAGTACGTCTGATATTAGCTCCAACATAATTAGCAATCGTAGCTAACTAGGATTTATGAATTAGTATGTCAGCTTGCACGAACTAAATTACATTATTATAATACTGTAATGTCTTGACTGAACCGTGAAATAAAGTACTGAGAATGGATGTCGTTTCATGCGTAAATTCAACAACTAGCCCTTGTGTTGGTTGCTGCACAAAGAAACTGCGAATGAACGCTAGAAAACAAAGAGCAGGCGCTGCTTACCAGCCTGTGACGCCATAGAAGCTAACTAGCGAACTCCTGCGAGAATCCATTTATCACCAAACTAAAAATACTCTAGATAATAGCGCTCCATACTGTTGATAATTATGATGATAATAATAACAATAATAATAATAATTTGTATTATATATTTTTAAAAAACACTTACATGTCCAGGCACGGGTCCATGCCAGAGTCATTGCTCTGCCAGAACACAGACTTCTTCGCCTCTGGGACACTTCTTCACCTCCAAAACCTGAGCAACCGTGAAATAAGCGCTCTTCTTTCCACCGTTGATTGCCACGTTCGCGTATAAATGTATAAAATAATCGTAAACTTTGAAGCAGCAAAGACATCACCAGCGCAATTGCATCATACAGCTGCCCGTGTCTGCGTACAGAGAAAGGACTGGTCTGTGACGTTTTTTCAGCTCACAAAAAAAGCTACACATTGCTAAATACATCGGGATAGACTGAAAACGTAATTGTAACAGCAATCCAGCCCATCCCTTCCAGGATAAAACTCAGTCAAAATGGCCACAGGCGTCATGTGATGCTGTCGACAGTCAGGAGCGCACAGCCGATTGCCCTATGGGCTGTCTTTACGCGTGGATACAGCGCCGTTCACAGTCGCTTGAATATGACATGTTTTACTTCGTTAGAAAGGGCAGGAACCCCCGTAGAAGATAATCTACGTGTTTTACGGTAGATCATTCCTGTAGCAGTCTAGTAATGCTTTTACGCAACGGTAGTAACGTAGTACAAACGCAAAAGCGAAGGGTACGCACTGTGGAAATTGAGACTTTCCTGGATAATGGATAAATGGGTTACGAAAAAACGTTGAGGATTCTTCAGAAAAGGGTTATAACTGCATAACCAGGTATCGTATTTGGTTGCTTAAACATGTTTATCAAGAGAATTTGTAGAAAATAAAATGTATTTATACAAAACCGGAAGTATATCGGTTGTATGCATACTGAAGTGAGCACGGGAAAAAAACACCTAATGTTTATTTATACAACTTTTCAATAATATACAATTGTTCCTGAATCGGATCTTGATTTTTTAGCGTGTTGAAATGGTACCAAGAGCTTTTGTGATACGCATTTTATTGCCTGTGACTGCGGCGAGGTGAAGACTGTAAACAAATAAAAAAAGTGGGTTGGGCTATTAGCACCCTGCTGCTTTATGGCTCTGTAGTGTAACCTGAGAGCTGATAAGCATATAAACGAATGTGTTCGCAGGCTGTGACTGTTTTTAACAATTTTGCGTCGAAAGTTCCGTGTTTTATTAACGTTATAATTTAGAATTTAAGAGAAATATGAACGCTATAAAAAATTGAGACGCATGCGTCTCACCACTAGGGGGCCAAAGCCTATAGAGTTAAAACCTGATGGGATAAACGCAATTTAAGGCAGCATTCGCCTTCGCTAGGAGACAGGTATGTGGTTCTCGACCGATGGACCGTTTTATTATTATGCATTTTTTGATATACACAAAAATAATATTTCACATTGTAATCTTGATATGTTTTGTGCACGCCTCTGTGGGTATCTGGCAGAACCTCATCAGCTGAAGCTCTTTGGCCTCTACAAAACCTGGCAACCTTTCTGCGGCTTCAAGTGAGCACATGGATTTTATGTGTATTTCTCTAAAGTACAGAAAAATTAACAAAATAACTTGATCAATAACAACAGGGAGGCTAAGCATGTGGTGCTTGGTGCCCTAATGATGCATAGAGGCAGTCTCTGTAATCCTGTCGTAATCAATATCTTGTTTAAAAAAATCCTCACTCACACAGACACACACACACACACACACACATAATGCATTCACTTAAATTTGAGACAAAAATCAGGACAGACATTCTCCTCTGACATATTTGTTCTTTAACAAGAGAAAATACACTGCTGTCTGACTACAGAACAATGGCAGGATGAAGATCTTCTTCATTAAGCACATTAATATTCATGGCAGGCAGAACGTCTGACTCCAACGAGGACACACTTGGTAACCTTTACTCATATTAGATTTTTTTTTAGTTCTTGACACAATTATAGTCCAGCGATGTCTTAATTAGTGCTACTGTCTGTCAGCAGGTTATAAAGAACTGTTGAGTGTGGCCCCCGGTCTGCCTGTCGCCCAGAAGTAAATGTCCATCATCCCACGCTGGAAAGAAACCTTTAACTCTTCAGTCCCAATCCATCCTGAAAGATTTGTGTCAGTTAGTAGTAAGATTTGGGGATTTCATTCCTGTGTTTTTAGACCCGTTTCAGTCCTCTTTTCCCACAGTGGGTTGGTTGATTGGCACAAATAAGCCAGGGGATTTATATGCACACGCAGGTCTGGATACAAATAACCTGGACTGAAAAGGGTGTGACCAAAACGACCACATTAAAATTGATTGATTGACTGACTGATTAATGCAGGTGAAGCTCAACATGTGGAGTGCATGGTGGTGCAGTAGATAGCACTGTCATGCCGAGCCATCACACTGGCGTAGTGGCAATTTCGCCATGGATCTTCACACTCCTAAGCCCGTTTGACTCACCATGTGCAGTCATACGATTATATGCCATCCGATTTGACTTATTGTGCATTGTCTGTTTTCTTTTTATATGTTAGGCTGATTCCTGTATGTATTTCTGTTTTTAATTGTTTATGGCTGTTATTATACTGCATTTTTCTTACACCTATAGTCTATAATGAGATGATATAAAGGCAGCTGTGCGATGCTGATGTGGACACTAATATTTGTAGTATTGTAGTATTTGTAGCTTATTATGAATGGAAAGTGAAGCTCTTTCGAAAAGATGTACACTACTCACTGTAGGCTACAAAACTGTAAATACTAGGCTAGGCTAGGCTCTAATTGTGATTATCAATAGTCTGCAATGTAAAAATATCTTGTAAGAAAGGTGAAAAGACTGGGAGCAATGTTCCCAGTTAAAAGACATTTAATGAATGCATAAATCCAGTTATTTTAGGGGATGTCCGTTAATTAATGAGTTATTGTCGTTATTCTACATGACTCTGACAGTGTTTTTAAACTTTTTATTAAATTGATCAATGGTGCTTATGAAAAAAGACACACCCTTGGCAAGCATGGACAGATGGATTTAACTCATATTTCAGATTTTCTTTTATTCACTTTTATTCATGATGTTGTCCAAATGCACGACCGAATGCTTGATTTGTGTATATGTTTGAGCATGATATCAATGTATATGTTGTAAGGTGGGATAATTTATTAACGGTTATTTTGCTGATAATTAAAAAATACAAATACGCTAGTTTCCGCATGGGCTATTTCAGTATATGGTGGACTTCATTTTATTATAATATCCTCAGCTACCACACAAAGGCACACCATTTTCTGTATAGCCTAACAGTTTAGTGACAACTTTTAGTAGAATTTATTGACTTGCGCAATCTGATGCAATAACTGCACTTAAATATCCTATAAAAAACAATAGGAATAAAACACAAATGATTAAGTATAGGCCTACTTAGTTAGATATTACTTAGATATTCCCCTGTGAAGCAAATTAATTATTGCATTTCTTTTTCAATATCAATGCAAAATATATATAATGTTATCGTCTTTCACTGCAGTCCGCTGTGAGCTGTGCGCTCCTTGCCTCTGGTCACGAAAATAGCTAAATTCAGTAGCCATGCAGTGCGCCATGCAGTGCGCAATTCAATGTGATGGCTTGCCACACGCTAAGTGCCCGCCGGAAAATAGAGCCCTGCATGTTCTCTGGGTACCCCGGTTTCCTCCCACAGTTCAAAGACATGCAAGTTAGGGGGCGTTTACAAGGCGTTGCTGTAAAAGAGCATGCATGCTCAGTCAACGTACCCCGTCTAAATAAAGGATCATTAAAAATGTGGTTGTCTGCGCTCTCCCAAATTGATGGAGGAGGTTTCAGCAGTGAGCTCAGGTCCCATGGAAGAGTTCCATGGAAGAGTAAAGATGGAAAACAATTCTAAATTTTCTCCATGTCAGATACCGGTCTATAATATATGAAATACACTTGTACTAATGGATGAAATGCATCCTGTACTAGGGGTTCAACATATTTTGAGGTGGGGTCCTCAGCAAACAGGTGGGTATTTCGGGTATTATTTAATACTCTGACTCTGGCGGACATGAACACTTTTTCCGGTTTTAAATTGCCGGTTTTAAGGGTTTTGAATAAATAACCATGGACATCAGTTTTGCCACGGACACTGATGTCCCTGTATGACCCCAGCTCTGAAGCTCATGCTGCACCCACGTTGGAAAAACACTCTTAAAATAAGACAAGACTGATGAGCCCCCGCTCAGAACAGGAAAGTGGTGCTTTTTACGCAGCTACGCTTTCGGCCCTGTGGAGGATTGTTTCGCCACTGCCCTCCTCTTTTGGCAAAGTGGGCTGAGCCCTAATGAGGTTCTGGAGAAAATGGGCCTGGTCAAGTATGAAATTGCCATTCCTGACAGATGCACACACAAGCAGATTTGTCCTATTAAGCCATTGAGCAAATAGGCACGGGGGCCAGAGACCGTGTTGCATCAGATCTGCTCCATTGCAGAGGAAGAGAAACCGCAAGAGCCGTGTCGGAAAGGATCTCTTGACCTTTCGCGCGTCGTCAGCCGGCCCCGAATAAATGACACAAGCACGTGCCGGCATGTTAACGGGCGAACACTGAGCAACGCTTTTGCAGCTGTGCCAATGGGAGACAAAATCGAGAGCCATGGAATTCTGCTAAACTAGCGCCTGGTACATCAGTGCCTCTGAGCTATTACACATAACCTACATCTTACTTGTGCCTACTGAACTCGCTGTTGATCGAAACACCAAAAAACTAATGTGGGATGGTTAAATGCATTATGCATTCAAATTGGAAAAGTAATGAAAAGAAGCACAAAATTACATTACCTACAAATTTAAAAAGACCCAGCAATTTACAATATCGGTTCTGTATTACGGCAAGGAAAATGAATGAGCCTAGCTCATTTGTAAATACAGCCAGTTATTTTTTAAGGTGGACGTTCTGTCTACAGAACATGGCCTACCTTTAATGTGTTTTTAATCTTCTTATTTTTTAAGCATTTTAATGTTCATCCTTGAAGACCTCTGCAGTGAAATTGATTCAATTTTTTTTTTTGCATGAAAGCAGCAAAGTTTTTATACTGCCGACTACAGGAACATGTGTCTGTGGCATAAGTCGCATGGAATTTTACATTACAACCAATCAGCAGTGCACCTGTTTAGTGGGCTGCCAATCATAAATGAACTTGAAGTGAATGAATACCCATATAGTGACATATTTTACATCAAAAGGGAAATGCATTATTTTTCTGTTTATAATTTTTTTTAAATATACATCGTTATGTTGACTCTATGAACACTTTAAATGCAACTCGTGGGATAATCATTAAGCTTCTGCTCAACTATAAATTTGGCACTGATGAACTCCCATGAGCTGTATAGGGAGGCTATGCCTTTATCCTGTGTAAAGGGTCCCTTGTATAACAGACCTAAATAGGGGCCATCTCAAGGAATGTTCCAAACTGAAAATGGTCATTTAAATTCCCAAAGGGACCACCCTGAAGGGTACAACCTATGGTACATTTTTAGGAAGTATTTTGGTTAGTCAGCAACAAGCCTTCCCGGCTATATCGAAAAGAATAGTTAGCTAACATTTTGCCAAAGAAGCCATGACTTAGGCTTTTGTCGTATTGTAGCCTATAGAGCTGGACAGTCTGGTTCCGGAAGTAAAAATGCCATTTACCCTCACCGTAGAAGAATATGATTATTAGTCATAATGTATTAACCTCAAAAGGAATACTTACGATGAGCTACGAGATTGTGAAACGATGGTATATGCTCCTTTAGAAGCCATAAGTCAGGTTTCAACTTTGTTTTTAAGAAATCGTGTTTTATTCCCATATAACTGGTGAAGGACTATGCTGCCCACAGTCTTAAATCGAGTTCCACCAATCAGAGACATCGCCGTTACCATGATGTCTACAACTCTGAAGTTGTGTGATGGGAAGCTTTCTACAGTCTATGGTTGGAAGCCAGCATTACTTTACGGTTGGTTCACAAAATCAGTAAAGGTTAAATATTCTGAGAGAAAGCATTTATATCTAATATATTAGTTGCAACACATTACATCTAGCGAAGCATTTTTGTGGTTAGGGGTGCAGTATTTATTTGGATGTTTGGAAATATTAACGTAGCTGTAGGCCTAACGTTAGATTTGAGTGAATGACAGCCGACTGGTAATCCCACTGGTGGAGTGAAAAACACATTTAGGGTGGACACCGATGAGATGGTTGTAACTAGCGGTGTTTCAAGATTGTTTTGAGAGCAAGTTCCGTTAGCTGGCTACAACTGAATAGATGTTGATGGAGGACGAACATCTGGCTAGGGTTGACTGCTGACGATGCAAAATTTACAGTGCCTCTCTGTGACTGATAGTGTTGGAGTGTGGTCTGAATAGGACACTTTGAGGGCGTCTAGCAAAAGAGGCCCCAGTAAAGCAGGCTTGACGTCACACAATGTAGGCCAGGGAAAGGCAGGCAACTCTGGTCATTCAGTGCATGTACATGTGTGTCTGGTTTTTATCCCATTCATGTGTGATTGCAGTTTGATTTATTGATTTTCACAGTCCAGGCTCTGAATGTTCAGGTTGAAATTTGAGTATCTCCAGAAAATTCTTACCTGAGATACAAGGTGGGACCTGTATTTAACAAAACCTTGCCTTTGAAAAAAATGTGGAAAGGATCAGGAAGCAACAGGAAAAGCACTTAATATGTGCAGCCATTTCTATTGTCTTGGTCTTGTATTATCCGGATAGCTTGCAGCTAACATCTGTTCAAATGGCCTTTTTTTATTAATTAGTCATAGTTGTTGCAGCTTAAAATTCCATCCTGTAATTACTTTTGTGTTAGAAATGTGTGGAAAAACTGGTGAGATCCTTCCAAGGGCTAATAGCATTTTGAGTTTAAATGACGTTAAAGCTGTGACTCGGGAGCTTTGTTTGTTGGCAGGCTGGTGTCTGTGACTCATATTGTTGGGGGGGGGGTTTGTTGTTGTTACTGTCAGGGAAGGGATGGAGAGGTTCCAAAGCTGCCACCGTACTGTGACACCAGTGGGGTTTCGCCATGGCAACATATGCCGTTACAGATGTCCTGTTATAATGGAGATTGGATGCCGTCTAGGTATTGACACATTGGGGATTCTGTCTAAATTGGCCAGGGCTTCCGCTCTCTGTTTGGCATTCTTCAAAGGATTCAAGTACAGAGCCAATCAGGGTCTGTCAAACCAGCAAAATTCTCTAAAACCAGAAACAGCATTGGAAAAAGGAAAATGTATATACGTATATTGTGGCACAGCGCTGGGGAAAGTTGCTGTACCACGTGGTGAACAGACAGGAAAAACAACAGAAAAAGGGTTATATAATAGAATTTATTAAGGTGCTCGTCCGCACTAAACAGAAAAACTCACCAAAATCGAAACAAAGGAGCCAAAACACGCATCAGCAAACCAAACCAAAAACACTCTTCCCCTTTGCCTGGGGAACCAGGCCCTTTTCTAAGGAGCACAATCAGTGCTAACAAGGTGCATCTGGGCTGATTAACATAATTTTCAGCTGGCTCCCCGGCATGGGTGTAGTGACGGTGCAGTCCAGTAGAGGGCAGCACCCCCAGTATATACAGTGCATCCGGAAAGTATTCACAGAGCTTCACTTTTTCCACATTTTGTTCTGTTACAGCCTTATTCCAAAATTGATTAAATTAATTTTTTCCCTCAAAATTCTACACACAACACCCCATAATGACAATGTGAAAAAAGTTTTTTTGAGATTTTTGCAAATTTATTAAAAATAAAAAACTAAAATTTCTCATTTACATAAGTATTCATACCCTTTGCTTTAACATATTTTTAAAGTATCAAGTATTTCATATTTGGTCGCATATCCTTTACGTGCTGTTACTTCCTGAAGTCTGTGACCATCAACATCAAAAAACTGTCGATATCTTATTTTCAGGTACTGTTACAAGCGATACTATAACCTCTCTGCATTTGAATGGATCTCTATGGAAATTGGGGGGTGAGACTAGATTCAGCTGTAAATTACACTGGTACAGTATGGAACACATGGCTGGCTAAATGGCTGTACGTTATCAAGGGTCTGAGCTATCAAACGAGCCCCAAACCTTCACTCTGTTGCCAGATATGGAGTAGATGTGGATGGATCACTTTAAGGGTTGTTTCTCCTGACTTTTTTCCCATAGAGTTCTATAGGAAAATGAGTCCGGAGAAATAACCCTTGCAGTGATCCATCCACATCTACTCCATATCTGGCAACAGAGTGATGGTTTGGGGCTCGTTTGATAGCTCAGACCCTTGATAACTTACAGCCATTTAGCCAGCCATGTGTTCCATACTGTACCAGTGTAATTTACAGCTGAATCTAGTCTCACCCCCCAATTTCCATAGAGATCCATTCAAATGCAGAGAGGTGCTGTTATTTTACTAAATATATGCGGTTTAATTTCGTTATAACACCTGCAACAGCTGAGCATAAGCTACCAGAACTTGGCTTCCCTCTCATCTTAGAAAACGCCAAATTAGCCTGCTTGTTTAAAGAATTTTGTTTGATGATACAATGAAGCATTGTCAAACATGAATTCCATGAGGCTATTCTCACAGCAGACAGATCACAGGCAATGAATTTCGGCTAGCTTCGTCCGAAGTTCATATTACGTGAATTCTAATGTTTATTAATAACATAAATAGCGTTATTAAGCTTTAATGATGACACTAAATACACTAAAGCTGTCTGGTTGGGAACCCATAGGTTTACATATATTTTCCCCTTGTTTTATATTGTCCCTGCTTATGGAATTATGACCAACGTGTTTTTATCCTCCTGTCGTCCCTGTCTGCAGCGGGGATCGGCGGCTCGGCCCTGGCCCTGGATTGGAGTCCTACCTCTCGGAGCGCTCCTCCCAGGTTGCCTGGGCTGGTAAAGTATCGGCACCCCCCGTCCCCTTACCCACAGGAGTCCCCCAGGGCTCAGTCCTTGGCCCCCTCCTTTTCTCCACCTACACCAAATCCCTTGGCCCTGTTATCACTGCTCATGGTCTTTCTTACCACTGCTATGCTGACGATACTCAACTCTTTCTCTCCTTCTCACCCTCTGACACTCAGGTGTCAGCCCCGCATCCTCCGCTTTTGCCCCCTGAGAGACATCCAGAGCTGGATGGACAACCACCATCTGAAGCTCAATCCAGGCAAGACTGAGCTCATTTACATTCCTGCTCTAACCTCTCCCCCTCTCAATCTCTCCATTTCCCTAGGGGACACTCCACTCACCCCAACGCCCTGTGCCAGGAACCTCGGAGTGGTGATGGACAACAGACTGTCCCTCTCCGAGAACATCGCAGTGGTAACCCGGGCGTGCAGGTTCTTCCTGTACAACATCAGGAGAATCCGCCCTTTCCTCACCACCCACTCAACCCAGCTCCTGGTCCAAGCGATGGTGCTGTCCCCGCCTAGACTACTTGCAACTCTCTCCTGGCTGGCCTGCCAGCATCGGCCATCAGACCCCTTCAGCTTATCCAGAACGCAGCAGCGCGCCTGGTCTTCAACCTCCCCCGACACTCCCATGTCACCCCCCCCTGCTCATTGACCTCCACTGGCTACCTGTGATGGCTCGCCATCAAATTCAAAACATTGGTGCTCGCCTTCCAGGCAGTCCGAGGATCAGCCCCTCCATACCTCCAAAAGCTCATCAGACCCTACACACCTACCAGATCCCTGCGTTCAGCCTCCTCAGGACGACTGGTACCCCCCCCCCACTTCATACTAGCACCCGGTCTCGGACGTCTGTCTGTCCTGGCCCCACGGTGGTGGAATGAGCTCCCCCGTGGAGGTCAGAACAACAGAAAGTCTGACCGCCTTCAAGCGCAGATTGAAGACTCACCTCTTTAAGCTGCACCTCTCTCCACCCCTCCCTACCTCCTTGTGACCTCCCTTGATTGTGTTCTATAAATGCTTGTTTAAGTGGTTGTAGCTTCTAGTTTAATACTTGTAAGGTTACTTATTGGGCTTACTGTTGTGCACACCAATGATTGATATCGTGTGGGCCCCCCCCCCCCCCCCCCCCCCCCCCCCCAAAAAAAAAAAATAAAAAAAAAAAAATAAATAAAATAAAAATATATAAATATATACATATAATCATACTGACTGCGCCCGGTGTTTGAATTCGTATTTACCTTTTAGGGTTGTTTTTAAACGCACCTTGTTTCAGGTTGGAAAATGCACTAATGTAACGTCGCTCTGGATAAGAGCGTCTGCAAATGTCTAAAATGTAATGTAAATGTACTGGTAGCCTTAATGACTTAAATCTATTCCGGGAGAGAACATTTTTTGAAAATATGAATCCCTATTTCACAATGTAATCTTGATATTGTCCCCTAACGGAAGATTTTCCCCCCGGAATATTGCAGGAACTATTGGCCAATATAGAGTCAGGGGGTGCGTCCCAAATAGTCGAAAAATGCACCCTCCCCTCCTCCACTACCACCTCCTTTACTCCGTGCCCCCGGAAACCGATCTTTCATTCCTCCTTCCCTCCACTGTCCCAATAGTGGAGAAGATGAGCGAAGCGGCTTCAAACTAGGCTTCTCCTCCCTTCCGGCGAAGCATACATCGATGTATCCTACTGCGGGACGTTTTTTTTCACATTTTTGGGTGACATCATCGCGCTCACGCCCCCACAGAGGCAACAGTGATGATGCGTAGCTATGCCTTATATGAATTTCCCCAAGATAATGATGCCCCATTGCAAGATATTTAGCCTAAATTGTGTGTGCTTCAGTTATTAGCACACAAAGGACAAAACATCCTACAACGGATAACAAAATGCCAGTCCGTTTTTGTGGTTCATATCCTACATAAAGATTTGGCAATTTAAGTCAGGGAAACAGCTTTATTTATTTGCTTTCACATTAACGTTGCTTATTAACGAACATGACTATACATAAATATAGCCTAAGCATTACAGCTACCATTTCAGTATGTGAATATACATAAATGAATTATTCAACCATTCCAAAGGACGTTTTTAAGTTTGATTCCAGATATTATAGGCCTAATTGTTTTTTGGTGTGACCACTGCGATATGTGAACATTGGGAATGATAGGCCTTTTTTCAACGGGAGGTGAGATATTTGGGCGATGTCATCTCCGCTGCCCGGCATAGCCACCGACCCAGAGAAGACAAGCGCGGTGGCGGAATTGAAAAGTCCATCCGCTATTACAGAGCTCCGGTCCTTCCTGGGGGTTTACCTCATATTATCGGCGCTTCGTGGAAGGATTTGCCAAGCATGCTGCCCCACTCCACAGAACTGGTCAGAGAGATACAAAGGAGGAAGAAGAAACCGGAGTCAAAGGGTAATGTTAAGTTTGAAGGACAGTGGGATGAACACTGCGAACAGGCATTCCAAACACTAAAAAGCAAACTGGTCAATGCCCCTGTCCTGGGCTATGCTGATTTTAAGCAAACTTTTATCCTGGAAATTGATACTTGCAGGCTTCTTCAAGCCACAGACCTCGGTGATCAAAGCTTTTCTGTCCTACTGGAAGAGAGGGCACCCCCCCGAACAAAGCAGAATGGTCAAGAGAGTCTGACCAGGTTTTGGAGCTCACTCGACAGTGGAGGAAAATCAGGGAGAAGGAGAGTGTACTCTATCGGGAAGTCCAGATGCCCCCAGGCCAAAAGACAGTCCACCAATTGCTACTACCCAAAGTACTGCAGTCAGTGGTACTGACCAGTCTACATGACAATCATGGCCACCAGGGAGCAGAGAGGACAACAGCTTTGATCCGGGAGAGGTGTTACTGGCCCAACATGCGCCTAGATATTGACCAGTGGTGCAAAGAGTGTGAACGTTGCGTCATGGCCAAAGCAGTACGGGCATCCGTCAGAACCTTTATGGGACACCTGATGGTCTCCAAACCCCTGGAAGTGGTGGCCATTGATTTCACCACTCTGGAGAGAGCCAGTGATGGCAGAGAAAACATCCTGGTTGTCACTGACGTCTTCTCCAAATTCACCCAAGCATATGCCACGCCAGATCAAAAGGCCCACACTGTAGTCAAAATTCTCACAGAGAAATGGTTCTACACATACGGAATGCCAAAACGGATTCATTCTGACCAAGGTCGCAACTTTGAAGGGGAACTACTCAAATGCCTCTGTCAGTTGTATGGGGTAGAGAAAAGCAGGACAACCCCTTACCACCCCTGAGGGAAACGGACAATGCGAGAGGTTTAATCGAACTCTTTACGACCTTTTGCGATCCCTCCCAGAGGAGAAGAAACGAAAGTGGCCTCAACTGCTCCCCCAGTTACTGTTTGCCTACAACACCACGGTCCACCAGTCCATGGGTCATTCACCCTACAAAGTGATGTTTTGGTCAGAAGCCCCAGCTGCCTGTGGACTTACTGCTGGGGCAAGCCGATGAAGAGCCAGCTCTTACCACACCAGACGATTGGGTGACAAAACATCAAGACCACCTGGCCTCGGTGTATGTAACTGCCAGAAAGCAACTGGAAGCAGCCGCTATATCCAGGGAGTGATGACAACCACTAACAACTATGTCCAGTCGGCACGTTAGTCTATCGGAAGATCCATGTACTAGGACGACGCAAAATCCAAGACGTGTGGGAATCGACAGTCTACCAAGTGGTGGAATGCCTTGACAACATAGGCACAGTATACAAGATCCAGTCTCAAAATAATCCAGGACTGCAAAAGGAACATCCATCGCTGACAGCCAATCGGAACCACTAACAGTGAGCCCTCCACTCAGCATAATGGATGAAGCGTCTTCCACAGGAAATGAAACTGAGGATGACGACAGCAACGACAGTTCTCTGTCAGGTTTCATGATCCTCCCCTAACTAACAAATTGCCCACCCACAAAACCAGCCGAGGCCAGGGCAGGTGGAAAAGAACCCAACAACTGCGGAACCTGAGCCAGCCCTAGGCTCCCGGTCCCCAGAGACTTATCTAGTGCCCATCCAGGACCACCCGGAACAGAAAACCGTCCCCACCCCCCTGAAAGGTCGGGGGCCACCCTGCAGCCCCTGGAAACAGATGAGGTTGTTGTAAGGCGGTCAACCAGAACCACCACAGGCCAACATTCAAATCCATTCAACTGACCCCTGCCCTTAGCCCAACCAACCCTATCCCCATCAGTAAACTTCCAGCAAGTGGTATTCAGGCCATGGAATTAGTGCTACTCCCATTTTAGTCAGGTTAAGTCATGCCACCGGGATGGCGACCTTTCAAAGTTTGTATCAGGTAGGACCTTAGGACCCTGTAACCTAGAACAGACGGCTGTGGGAGGGTCTTTAAGGGAATGAGATCCCACGAGATTTCACAACTTCACGTTTGTCAGGATGTGATCCATGGACACTACATGTTGTCGGCATTGAACTGTGTGAAGGAACTTGAGACTTACCTACCCATTGATGCAGCAGAACCTAGAGAACCAAACTCCATACTTACCTGGCGATACAGCAGAACCTAGTGAGACTTATCCGTTGCTACATCAGGAAACCTGATCAGCTGTACAACCACTGTTTTTCCTTCCCTGTATAAAAGAGAAACGTCCTTGTAATTGATTTAGTTATTCAGTTTTGCTTACTGCTATTCTCTGGTGCCTAGACAAGGTTTCGGACAGATTACCTTTTTGTTCTGTTTATTCTCCTTTATTTTCATAATAGTAACCCTCCCCCCCTTCTTAACCCAGTGTGCAGTGTATAATTCAGTGTGTGTTGTCTAACCCAGTGTTTCACCCAGCCCGGTCAGCTTGCTGGCCCTTATACAGTGTGTATTTCAGTGTGCGGTGTATAGTTTGGTGTGCAGTACCTCACTCAGTGTGCGTGTCCAACCCATCCTGGCCAGCTTGCTGGCCCCTATACCTACCTTAAGTGTCATTACCACCCTTTTGTTACTTTTTAATGCATACAAACCCTCCCGTGTCACCTTGTTTGACTCTTGTGTGGGGATTTAAGCTAGAACGGTTAAACTATAAGTGAAGGTCTGGGTCTCTCACCATAAAGAGAGTGGCGTAGTCATTTTGTATGGTTAATCTAAGCTATTGCTAATGCAGCTCACATATATAACAGCGTTCTCTGCTGGGGCAGAACCCCCAGGAAACCCAAAGTTCGCCGTGAACTCCTGTTTTTACCCGTTCTTGGCTGACAGGTGTGATGGAGACTTCAATGTATTCATTGGCATGTCAGACTAGACTTGAAGTATGGCTGAATTTATGGCAGATTGCGATTTGAATTTAGGAGATTCTGGAATGCCATTCATTTCACAGCAATGGGGAGTGCATATAGGGACAGCAGACATTTATCTCTAGCTCAGCTGCCAGGAGATGATAGACGTTTGTTAAAATTTGGCAGGATGACAGCAATTTAAGGTGGCATTCCCCTTCGCTGAGGGACAGGTATGTGGTCTTTGACCGATGGACCCTTTTATTATTATGCATGTTTTGATATAGCCTAGGCCCCTATACAATAATATTTCATTGTAATCTTCATATTTGTATGCATGTTTGTGCATGCCCCTGTGTGTAACAGGCAGGAGGGTGTACGTATGTTGTGCACATGCCTATGTAGAACACTTATATTGCAGCGTTAAAATAACATTGAAATAACTGTGACATGACTCAAGACCAGGTTTGTGGTGGTTTTAGTGTAAACGCTTTTTCAAATGCACCTTGGCACAGATTCTACAAGTCTCTGGAACTCTCCAGGAGGGATGGAACACCAGTCTTCCAAAAGACATTCCATCATTTGGTGTTTTGATGATGGTGGTGGAGCGCACTGTCTAAAACCATTGGCCCAAAATCTCCCATAGGTGTTCAGTTGGGTTCGGATCTGGTGGACTGCGAAGGCAATAGCATATGATTCACATCAAACCATTCAGTGACCCCTCGTGCCCTGTGGATGGGGGCATTGTCATCCTGGAAGAGACCACTCCCATGAGGCGGGCTTGCGGGCACCCGATCGACCAGCAGGAATTGTTGGTGAGCTATGAGTCGCTATAATCCCTGTTTGACTGAAATCATACCATCACTGGGCGACACTAGAGCCAATTACGTGTCACTCTGCAAGGTTGCCAGCCACAGTCAGCACTGGTATGGTCTAGATTCAAAACCAAATCATAGGGCACATCCATGCACTAGAACCCAGTAGCCCTGAATTGACTTAAATTAATAACAATAAACCTACGTCTTAAGTGAGAAGTTTTGGCTTGGTCAAAAGCCACAAAAGACAGGAAATTCAAATGAGCACCACCGAGCCAAACTTCAGCTCTCTACACTATCAGGGATTTCCAGTACTTCCGTTTTTTATATCTGACTGCTATACAGTTCTATAGCTATGTTGGTCAACTGTATTTCAACATGTACTAATCACTGGGCAGATTGGTTCAAACCTTCTCTCAAAGAGCCTAATTCATACCCTAAGAGTATGTGCTGCCACCCATAATAGTGATCTGTACGAAAAGGCTTTGTATTTCCCTATTGCCATTTTGTACTATTTCTCTATTCCTCTTATGCCTCATACCAATATTGATACCTAACATTTAATAATATTGGTAGATAGCTTTTGAAACGTGGATCTAAATCTTTCAGTCTGTTTACATTTCAAATCCTTTTAGAATTATTCTAAAGCCATATGGGTAGAAGTATAATGGTATGCTGTGATTGCATTAGGTTATTCAATGTATACTTTCACCTATTGTTTTTATTTCTACCCTTTTAACTTCACTATTTATGACATTTATTTCATACTATTTAGGTGTACATGAGTGATTTTTCATGGGCGGTGGTATAATCCTAGGCCACATGTCCAGTATAGGCTAATCCTTGTGTGGATGATTCTAATCTGCTAATTAAGAGTAGAATAGGCTAGAATCTATGATGGTATAAGTCACAATGAAAAAACCGCTGTATTTATGCACACCAGCAGCAGGTGATTAGTTTTCAAGTGTGTGCAGTCTTCTGTGTAAAATAATCAGCATCACGTACAGAAATTGTTATTGTGCTGCCCTTAATGTATGAATGTGCAGTATAGATCTATAGCCTGTCTAAACATGCTTTAGTGTGACAGTAGTCTTAGGTCACTTACCATTTTGAAGAATATGAATTAGGCTCTTTGAAAGAAGATTTGAACCAATCTGCCCAGTGATTAGTACATGTTTGAAATGCAGTAGACCAATATAGCTACAGAACTGTATAGCAGTCAGGTATAAAAAAACGGATTACTGGAAATCCCTGATAGTGTAGAGAGCTGAAGTTTGGCTTGGTGGTGCTCGTTCCTGTCTTTTGTGGCTTTTGACCAAGCCAAACTTTTCACTTAAAACAAAGTTTTTTGTTATTAATTCCCAGGTTTTTTTCTATGGGAGGTTTCAATTTCTTTAAAAAATGGAAAAAAAAATGGGAAAATGGAATCGAAAGTTCAATCAATGTGCTGCAAGAGCACCCTCATAGACCAGAATAAGACCAAATAGCATTACAAAATATCAAAACACAGCCTATAACTACATCATAACATAACATGACAAATTTCATAACACATTGGAAATAAGACCAACTGAATAATGACAAACAACAACAGATATATTGTAGTTAAATTTTCATTTTATTTTGTGCATTTTTCAAACTAGATAACTAATCTGTCCAAAGCTGTCATAAGCAGTGTAATATGTTTACAGCATCCACATTCTATTGCATCGGTTTTCAAAATGTGCCATTGACTCGTTCATTTTTCTGGTGATAAAAGGTCAATTCTCTGAAAAAGTGTATATGGTATGAAGGTAAAAATGAATAGCAACCTGAAGGGTGAATAAAGATATAATATGAGATATGAATGGTGTGAATTGTGTAGGAGGTTCTCAAAAAGTGGAGGAATAATAAGTATGGTGAACTAGATTAACAATTCCTAAAGAAATTGTATGTGTGGTTGTTTCACAGTGGTATCAATTGCTGAAAATGGTATAGAAAGATGGTAATATGGTATAGTGTGAGGTGGTAAATACAAGGTAGAAATGGTATTAAGTGGTAATGGTGGTATAATGGTGTCATGGTTATTTGCAACCTTTGTTTTTCTACGTTTTTGGTTTCCTTTTTGGCGGCGTCAGGACGCTCTATAGGATTTTCTTTCGCTTCCATTCCGGTATTCGTGTCTTTGCCCGACAATTATTCCCTTCACCTGTTTTGCGTTTCCTGCCGGCTATAAATACCTCAGGACTTCCGCATTTCTGCACTTCGAAATTGTCTTTGCAATGTTGACATAAGAAGTTGGTAAGGAATTTCGGTCGCTGCATTTATGGTTCGTACGAATAGGAAACGCAGCTAGTCCGGTTATAAGATTTAGGATTAGATTGGTTTTCTCTTTCGATTCCAATCTTTCTTTATCCTTTATTCTTTTTACCTGTTGCCAGTTGTGTTCAGCTCTTTTGCCACAAGAGCTTTGGCTAACAGGTCTTTTCTATTCTTTTCCTTCACTCATTTTTTTCGAGCTTTGTTTTGTTTCATCACCTCTTGTTACGCCTAATTATTTAGTGTGTGAGGTTCTTTTGTTAGTTATTCTCGCTGTTTATCGAGATTGCCTCAGTTTTGGAGGTTGCTTTGTTTTGCCTTGTGCTAGGGAAGTTTTGCTCCCAATCCTGTGTTAGCCCAGTCCTGCTTCCGCGTTTTGTGGCGTATCTCTCTCTAGATACACTTTTAGAAATCCGTATCAGTCGCGTTTGGTTCTCCGAACCTTACACTCCCCCTCACAGAATCTCAAAGTTAGTATGGAAGAACCAGCTGCCTAGCCAGGGCGCTACAGGGGGTACTGTTAAGGAGGCTATTTATCCCTGCAAATTCAACAAGACCAGTTGATAGAACAACTGCACAACCAGGGAGAATGCCTACAGAAAGTTACTGAAAGTTTGCAAAGACTTTCTGTGACAGTGGAATCCTCCCTCAGTTACACAAGGACAAACTCCTCCCATTCCCATGCCCCGTACCCTTAAAGAGCCTAAACTCCAACTATCGGCATCGTTATGGTGGGGAACCGGGAAAATGCAGACCGTTTCTGACACATTATTTTGTTTCAAGCACATCCCTCCCGCTTCACTACACCATTTATTTTTGTCACTTCTGCCTGATCAGGCTCTCGCTTGGGCTGACCCCCTAATTCGGGCCAACGCTCCTGTTATTCGTGATTCCAATCCAGCTCATGAATGAGATGCAAGCTGGTTTTTGATCACGAGGTCTCAGGTGAAGAGGCAGCCAGGAGATTGCCATAGCATTTGCCATAGCATTTCGAGCATTGGCCGGGGAGACAGGTTGGCCGGACGGCCCGCTAAAATCCTTATTTTTAAAAGCGTTGTCCAACCCCATTAAGGACGTGTTAGCTATGCTTGAGCCACCCACTACGTTCAATGACCTGGTCATCACGGCTATACGCCTTGATAACCGGATCAGAGAGCGTGAACGTGAGCGTAGCAATCACTCGGTCCGTTTTAAATCCGCCTTGCCTAGAGGTATTCCGCCCAGTTTCCCCACCTATCCCTTCGCTGATCAGGAGGAGCCTATGCAGGTGGATGGGTTGTCTCTCCACCAACCTAGGAGAGCGAAACCGCGGGCATACTGGTGCCAATACTGCAAGCATAGGGGCCATACAAAGGAGGGGAAGGGGGGAAAGGAGAAACCGAAGTCTCCAGTGAGACAAAATAGTACTCCCTCTCAGACCCTGTTATCCGTTCAACTGTTTTGGAAGGGACGCTCTGTAAGCGTTAATGTTTTTATTGATTCCGGGGCCGTGGAGTCTTTTATTGACGCCAAATGGGCTAGGAAATTACAAATCCCCACCAATCTACTCACTAGCTCCTGTCAGGTTACTGCCCTTGATGGTCACCCTTTGGGTTCTGGAGTTATTAAATAAAGTCATCCTAGGGCGGAGGCGGCTTTCACTGAGCTTAAGAGGAGGTTCTGCTCCGAACCTATCCTGATAACTCCCAATCCCTCCCTCACCTTTGTGGGAGAGGTCAACGCCTCTGAGCTGGGGGTTGGAGCTATCCTTTCCCAACACTCTCCGCTGGACCGCAAACTTCACCCTTGGGCGTATTTCTCTCGTGTCCTTACATCTGCTGAGAGAAATTACGATGTCGGAGATCGAGAGTTGTTGGCGGTCAAATTGGCGTTGGAAGAGTGGCGCCACTGGTTGGAGGGCACGGAACACCCCTTTACGGTCTGGACCAACCATAAAAATTAGAGTACGTCCAACAGGCTAAGACACGCAATTCACGACAGGCTCGTTAGTCTTTGCTTTTCACAAGGTTCCATTTTATTCTGACCTATCGTCCCAGGTGTAAGAATATTAAATCCAATGCGTTGTCGCACGTTTTTGACCGGTCTGATAGGGAGTCACGCCCCGAGCCTGTGGTTCCCTGCTCTCAGATTGTGGCTCCAGTTGGACTCCATGCGGGCTATAGAAGCAGCTGTGCAGAGGGCGCTGATTTCTGATCCCGGCCCAGATGGGGGCCCGCCCTATTGCCTGTTTGTGCTGTCTCGGTTGTGATTGCAGGTTCTCCAGTGGGGTCATGCGTCACAATTGGTGGCCCATCCGGGTGTTCACCGGACCAGAGAATTTATTTCTCGCCGGTTTTGGTAGCCCAAACTGGAGAGCGATGTGCGGGATTCCGTCGCCGCGTGTTCCACTTGCGCCCGTAACAAGGGTTCGCGCCTTTCCCCTTCGGGTCTTTTGCGTCCACTTCCCATTCCCAGTCATCCCTGGAGTCACATCGCCTTAGATTTTGTTACCGGTCTACCACCGTTATCTTGGTGGTGGTCAATCGGTTCTCTAAGGCGGCTCACTTCATCTCCCTGCCTAAATTGCAGTCTGCTCCTGAGATGGCTCAGTTAATGGTGGACCACGTTTTCAGGGTGCACGGCCTCGCCCTGGATGTTGTGTCGGATCGCGGTCCGCAATTCGTCGCTAAATTCTGGCGCTCTTTTTTTACTCTGTTGGGGGCATCCGTCAGTCTTTCGTCCGGGTTTCATCCCTAAACCAACAGACAGAAGGAACGCACCAACCAGATTATGGAGAGCACTCTTCGGTGCCTGGCTGCGGCTAATCCCACATCCTGGAGTCGCTACCTCGCCTGGGCCGAATACGCCCATAATACGTTGCGTAACACTTCCACTGGCCTCTCTCCTTTTGAGGCTCAGGTAGGATATTTACCCCCTGAGCTGGGGTTTCCCTGAGCTGGAGAGAGATGCGGAGGTTCTTTCCGCCGCTTCTTTCATTCGCAGATGTCGAGTGGCCTGGAGGTCGCGTACGCTCCTCTCTTTTACGCGCTTCGGCTAAACAGAAGGCTGTGGCCGTCAGACATCGTCGGCCTGCCCCTTCTTACTGGGTGGGGCAACGGGTGTGGCTTTCTACACGGGACCTACCTCTGCAAGTTGAGTCTCATAAACTCGCGCCTCGGTTTGTAGGCCCTTTTAAAATCATCCGGAAACTCAACCCGGTCACTGTGCGCCTTCAGTTGCCATCATCCATGCGCATCCACCCCACCTTCCATGTCTCTCGCTTGAAACCGGTGCTTCTTAGCGCTCTCGCTCCAGCTGATAAACCGCCGCCTCCCCCCCGCTTCATGGATGGAGGTACGGTGTATACCGTTCTGCGTATTTTGGCTGAGAGACGTGTGGGCAGAGGTTGTCAATTTTTGGTGGACTGGGAGGGTTATGGGCCTGAGGAGCATTGCTGGGTTCCCTCCAGGAACATCTTGGAGCCTACTCTAATTAGGGATTTTCGTAGAAGCAAGGCTGAGGGATCGCCTGGAGCCGTCCCTTAGAAGGGGGGTCCTGTCATGGTTATTTGGAGCCTTTTCAAAAAAAGTATACTTAACTGGCATACTCAAATAGTAGTTGTGTTTGATTAATAGACTGTAGAAAAATATGGGTTAATACAATTTTTGCCTAGGTTTTAACCAAATGCTCATCTACTGATTTCTTCACTTTATTAAACAAATTCTGATTTTGATTACAGATTTCACCATTTTGTGAAGTCCAAACCACATGTCGTGTGCTGAATTCAGCATTCTATTCATCTAGCCTACCTAGCATGCAGCTATCGTAAAGCAATAATCGTTTGGCTCATAGTAACTTAGTTTAACTTTGTTGACTCACATAAACTTAATCATGTGTAGCGGATAGTTTACTTGCTGTAGCTATGTCATCATCAATTGCATTTAGATTTGCTAACGTAGGCTACTGGCACCTGTCACCTTGGCATTTTCATGCAGAGTGAAAGGTTTGTTTTTCCTGATAGCTTAACCACAGTAGCCTAGCTGGCTTATGCTTTTGTCATGTTTTGTTAGGAAGCTGTCTGTGCTAACGTTATTAAGACGTAAATCAGAATTCGTTGAATAATGTTGAATGGAGTGATTAGTAGATGAACATTTAGCAAAAACATAGGCAAAAATTGCAAGAGCGCTAAAAATATTTTTTGTTAACAATTGTATTTTGTAACTTAGACAACATAACGTTACTTGACAGAATTTGATGCTTTGTGATGGTGTTGTGTTCTCGTCAGAAACCATAGCTGCATTTACTGGATTAGCCTACTATCGAAGTTCTTGTGACATAAATTAGGCTACAGTCAGTTTTCACGCATGGTTTTCATAACGTTCTTAAACCCTATTCTAAAACATCTAAAATACTGACTTTAGAGATAGACCAGTCACAACTATAATATTGTAGGACTCCAATTATGATTTTAAAACCGTAAGATTCACTCGGTAGTTTCCAAACAGGCAAATGACTAGCAATGCTAGGATGCTAGTTAAACTATTGATCAAATTTGAAAATGCATTTTTATGACATTTCTGCATTTTAACTAAGTTTTTTGACATATTAATTTATGAGTGCTTGTGCAACATTTCTCACCTCAAAAGAATAACAAAAATGAATATGAAAACCGGTGAGCCGGGGCATCAGCTTCTTTTTCTTATTGATTCCAACTACTGAATTGTAGCCTATGCCAACCCAGTGATTATTTAGCTTATTCTGATTCCAGCACCTGAATTTTAACTGCCTCTAATACCCCATAGCGCCTGGATGGCTTTCATTACACGGCAGAGACCGAATAAATATTGTTTCAGCACGGTAAAGTAGGCTACTGGGAGAGCCTGATCACTACAGACAACTGATAGTCTGTCGATACGGGCACCCAGCCTGCCCTGCACTAAGGTGCTAGATAAACAATTCCTAAAGAAATTGTAGGTGTATTTGCTCCACAGTGGTATCAATTGCTAGGAATGGTTAAGAAAGAGGGTACAGTAGCCTATAGTGTGAGGTGGAAATGCGGTATTATGGGATCAAAATAAGGCGAAAGTGTTAAAATATGGTGATGTATTTTGTGGTAAGTAATGTTAGTCTAAAGAACCAGGAAGTGATACAAAGAAGTAGCCTAATGAATTGTGATGAAAGCACAAAAAGGTAAGGCGTTACGTAGGCGAACTGAGCGCGGCCCAGCTTCGCTCAGACTGAGCGAAGAACGCACTTAATGGGTTGCCCAGTTTTGATCACTCTAAGCGTTGCTGAGCACTTTTGGATTTGGATCAGAGACAGAAGTAGGCTACGTTGTTAGCTATGGAATTTATCGTCGCCATTTTTTTCGTCGCCATCGGCGCCAGAATTCTTTTCATTGCATTGTGACTTCCCAAAAACCACACAACGTTATTGTCATGGGATTTCAGCTTCTCTTCAGTTTGGCGGTCGTTCTTCCTCGGAGCAGCGTGAGGGCGCTCTTTACATGTTTGTTCGCCTTCCGTTCCGAGACTTCGTTCTCTCCTTCCCTAATTTCATGCAGAATTTGAGCTAGGGCTAGGGTTTTGGAAAAAAGTCTTAATCTAAATGCTAA
Organism: Synaphobranchus kaupii; assembly: GCA_029718625.1. NCBI lineage: Eukaryota > Metazoa > Chordata > Actinopteri > Anguilliformes > Synaphobranchidae > Synaphobranchus > Synaphobranchus kaupii. The sequence continues at coordinate 28,102,080 of CM056380.1, forward strand.
TTTTTTAAAGTACTGAACTATATGAAGACGACCAAACAAAACTTTCCCATATTTGTTTTATGGTGAGATATTGATGAGATCTGCCAAGTGGCTTGGTAATTGGTGCTAAAACATCTGAGATATTGTGTAGTGTTGTCACAGTAACCTGCTACAAGGCCTTTGCTTTACTGCACCTCACTGTGCTTACTAGCGAACTAGCCGAGCTACAACCGCATCCCTCTATTTATACCAAATCTTCAATATCTTTGTGAATATAGTATTCCTTCATATAAACATGTACCCCCCCCCCCCCCCCCCCCCCCCTGAACTGTGTGTACTAATGCTACTTAATTCAGTTGTTTTCATCTGATTTATTCCCTAATCTGTCCTACCTCTGGTCCCAGCAGTGTCAAATATCAGAGAGATTACTGTGTCACATCATGCCAAAGCCTGTGCCATGTTGTACGCACAAATATACATTATTTAAATGATTTTAAAGCTTATGAGCATTATTTGCATTTGCATTTCTTGTTTTGTAGACTTTTAATGATTAATTATTCATTGTGTTTTCTTAGTGAAAGACAGAGAGAAACAGTGACATCTCTTTCTTGAAAAGTTTCTGCAATCACAAAGATCTGCTTTGGACCAACAGCTAAAGTTTTGGTTAAGCAATGTTTAATGTATGAAAATGAGTGATATAACAAATAAAACAGCTTGAAGGCATTGTCTGCTCTGTCCTCTTAAGTTCTTTGTGCCAAAAATAACTACATTTGCAACTTGTGAGTTGTCACCAGCTGGATCCTGAGAAATCAGTTGTCTTCATTCCACTGTTTTATATGATTTATGATAAATATGTGAACAGAGAGGGGAACTTGCTGTTTCAGGAATCATAGTCCTGCAGTTAAAAGGGAGAGAAAAGGGATTTTAGCAAGTTTCTTAGTGGACAGAAATCCCATCATCACCCCCGTCCCAGAAAATGAGAAATACTGACTAAGTCCACCCCACAAATCATAACTCTGATGAAAAAAAAAAATAGCCAGATAGAAGTGAAGGTTCTCCTTCATATTTGATGCCTTCCCCTTCGTGATGAAATAGAATAGAACTACTAGAAGTACTTAATGCATCTGGCCTAGTTAGCTAAGCAGGTCTTTGTTTATGACAGTCAGTAATGGCCCAGTGAGGAGCTGTTGATTGAGCTCAGTGTTTGTGAAAGGCGCTGTTTTGAAGCCTCTCGGTCCTCTTGGGGGTGGGGGGAGGCAGGTGCAGGCTGACGTATGCCTGGAAGCCTCGGTGTATACAGGTCTATGCGGGTTCACATGACTGTGGGGAACAATACGCATCCAAGAATACCTCTCTCTGAGTCTTTGAAGCAAGCCATTGATCATCCAGGCCTCTTTCAGAGGCTTGTTTGCTATCAAATATCCGTCGCTGCTGTCTATGAAGCGGGGGCGATTAAGGCACCATGGCCTGAAATGCGAATGTTCATAAACAAAAGGCCTTGTTTGGAAATGGCTAAAAGTTTTATTTTATCCATGACTAATGGAAAGCAAAATTTAAAAAAAAAGTTTTTTTGTGTCATTCTACAAAAAATAACATTTCAGATTCATTACCTAGTTTGTTTAGCCTTAAATGTTCTGGCACAAATGCTCCTCATATTTCTTTGCTGTAAACTGTAATCGAAACATATGCTTGGCTCAGTGAGGTTAACCAGTCTCATGTTTATATTTTGTGACAAACCCAAATGCTGCTGATAATTGCCGTGGAAACGGCATTGCACTCAGGAAATGGGTGGAGTCGAGCCTCGAACACGAGCCAGCCATCCAGTCCTCTGTTTGTGAGTGGGCTGAGATTAGACTGAGGGATTAATGTCCAGCTGTTTCATTGCTGGTTTCTTTGCGCTCCGGAGGTTTGGTCAGAAGTGACAAGTGTGCCGAGATATCATGTCCAGAAATCAAAAATGGTTTCATTAGATCAGCCTTGCCGACTGGGGCTTTGCTGCAGAAAAACATGTTTTCGTTCTTCATAACCCATGCCCCCGAGGACTTGAACCAAGAAGTGACGCTGTCATTTGTGAACAAAGCTGTGAGGCTCCCTTGTGGTATTAATGTCAGACTGTACTATGCTGTACTAGTTATCCTCCCTGAGTATAGCTCCTTGAATATCATAACCTTTTGTTTTACATTTCTTAAGAATATAAGAGATAAGAGATATTATGAGATATTAGAGAAAAACTTTGAGAATACCTGAAAATGACCTGAATGTTTGGTGTGAAAAGAATTTGGGTCATGCATTACCAACACTGTACCCCTGCCAGGACATAACATGGTCACCTCCAGCACCAAGGAGACCTAGCTGGTCTCGTGACCAGGTATGTAAAACAACCAAATAAGGGTGAGCCAATGAGAAAGCTGCTGTGGTCTGCATGGGTGTGGCCATGCTCAAACTGGGCATACACATACAATCAAACGCTAGATTTTAGACTCAACCCTTACATGTTTTCCACCAGTCACATTTTTACAGATATTCGGGTTAAAATCAATCATGGAGTCCACCTTCAAAGTATCAGAGTAATTATACAATATAGAGTCGGCGACTGTCACAGGCGATGTGAAAATGACAGGCCTCCATGGGGAAAAAGTTGGTGACAAAAGAGTTTATTTTTATACACTTATTTTAGTGTATATACTGATACTTTAGACTAAGCTCATGTAAATTGGAAAAAACGTTCAACATGTAAGGTATGGTAAGCTACATGTGCCCAGTTTCATACATCGTACTGGCACTCTGGTGATTTTTTATGTAATGTTGACAGTTTGATCTTCAAAACAACTGCTTCAGCATTACCGTGATGTTGATTGGCTCCCTGAGGCAGGGGCAGGGGCAGGCATTTGGCAGAGGCTTCTTTTTGCCTGCCGATTTCTGTGATATGGGAGGTATGGGAGATCCAGTAGGAGAAGAAAAAGGAAGTGCAATAACAACAGGGTTTGGGCAGCTGTGGTGCTTGGACCCCTATCAAGCATGTAAAAGAAATCTGCCATTACCGTTTTACAATCTCTCAAAAGCTCCATTTAATTCCTGTTGGAAGAGAAGGTATTTGCACTCTAACCGCAAAATACTGATGTTGGGAGCAGATGTACAGCCTTGAAGAAGCAAGAGCTAATCTCTGTACACAAGCTTGATCTGCATTGCTGCAGCAGTGCTGGTGGATTACTGCATGTTAAACCTGATTCACATTGCTGCAGCAGTGCTGGTGGATTACTGCATGTTAAACCTGATTCACATTGCTGCAGCAGTGCTTGTGGGTTACTGCATGTTAAACATGATTCACATTGCTGCAGCAGAGCTTGTGGGTTACTGCATGTTAAACCTGATTCACATTGCTGCAGCAGAGCTTGTGGATTACTGCATGTTAAATCTGATTCACACTGCTGCAGCAGAGCTTGTGGGTTACTGCATGTTAAACCTGATTCACATTGCTGCAGCAGAGATTGTGGATTACTGCATGTTAAACCTGATTCACATTGCTGCAGCAGTGCTTGTGGGTTACTGCATGTTAAATCTGATTTGCATTGCTGCAGCAGTGCTTGTGGGTTTCTGCATGTTAAACCTGATTCACATTCCTGCAGCAGTGCTTGTGGGTTACTGCATGTTAAACCTGATTCACATTGCTGCAGCAGTGCTTGTGGGTTACTGCATGTTGAGCCTGATTCACATTGCTGCAGCAGTGCTTGTGGGTTACTGCGTGTTAAACCTGATTCACATTGCTGCAGCAGTGCTTGTGGGTTCCTGCATGTTAAACCTGATTCATATTGCCGCAGCAGAGATTGTGGATTACTGCATGTTAAACCTGATTCACATTGCTGCAGCAGTGCTTGTGGGTTACTGTATGTTAAACCTGATTCACATTGCTGCAGCAGAGTTTGTGGATTACTGCATGTTAAACCTGATTGACATTGCTGCAGCAGTGCTTGTGGGTTTCTGCACGTTAAACCTGATTCACATTCCTGCAGCAGTGCTTGTGGGTTACTGCATGTTGAACCTGATTCACATTGCTGCAGCAGTGCTTGTGGGTTACTGCATGTTAAACCTGATTCACATTGCTGCAGCAGTGCTTGTGGGTTACTGCATGTTAAATCTGATTCACATTGCTGCAGCAGTGCTTGTGGGGAACTGCATGTTAAATCCGATTCACATTGCTGCAGCAGTGCTGGTGGATTACTCCATGTTAAACCTGATTCACATTGCTGCAGCAGAGCTTGTGGGTTACTGCATGTTAAACGTGATTCACATTCCTGCAGCAGTGCTGGTGGGTTACTGCATGTTGAACATGATTTGCATTGCTGCAGCAGAGCTTGTGAGTAACTGCATGTTACATCTGATTCACATTGCTGCAGCAGTGCTTGTGGGTTACTGCATGTTGAACCTGATTCACATTGCTGCAGCAGTGCTTGTGGGTTACTGCATGTTAAATCTGATTCACATTGCTGCAGCAGTGCTTGTGGGTTACTGCATGTTAAACCTGATTCACATTGCTGCAGCAGTGCTTGTGGGTTACTGCACGTTAAACCGGATTCACATTGCTGCAGCAGTGCTGGTGGATTACTGCATGTTATATCTGATTTGCATTGCTGCAGCAGTGCTTGTGGGTTACTGCATGTTGAGCCTGATTCACATTGCTGCAGCAGTGCTTGTGGGTTACTGCGTGTTAAACCTGATTCACATTGCTGTAGCAGTGCTTGTGGGTTTCTGCATGTTAAACCTGATTCATATTGCCGCAGCAGAGATTGTGGATTACTGCATGTTAAACCTGATTCACATTGCTGCAGCAGTGCTTGTGGGTTACTGCATGTTAAACCTGATTCACATTGCTGCAGCAGAGGTTGTGGATTATTGCGTGTTAAACCTGATTGACATTGCTGCAGCAGTGCTTGTGGGTTTCTGCACGTTAAACCTAATTTACATTCCTGCAGCAGTGCTTGTGAGTTACTGCATGTTGAACCTGATTCACATTGCTGCAGCAGTGCTTGTGGGTCACTGCATGTTAAACCTGATTCACATTGCTGCAGCAGTGCTTGTGGGGTACTGCATATTAAATCCGATTCACATGGCTGCAGCAGTGCTTGTGGGTTACTGCATGTTAAATCTGATTCACATTGCTGCAGCAGTGTTTGTGGGTTACTGCGTGTTAAACCTGATTCACATTGCTGTAGCAGTGCTTGTGGGTTTCTGCATGTTAAACCTGATTCACATTGCTGCAGCAGAGTTTGTGGATTATTGCGTGTTAAACCTGATTGACATTGCTGCAGCAGTGCTTGTGGGTTTCTGCACGTTAAACCTGATTTACATTCCTGCAGCAGTGCTTGTGAGTTACTGCATGTTGAACCTGATTCACATTGCTGCAGCAGTGCTTGTGGGTCACTGCATGTTAAACCTGATTCACATTGCTGCAGCAGTGCTTGTGGGTTACTGCATGTTAAATCTGATTCACATTGCTGCAGCAGTGCTTGTGGGGTACTGCATGTTAAATCCGATTCACATTGCTGCAGCAGTGCTTGTGGGTTACTGCATGTTAAATCTGATTCACATTGCTGCAGCAGTGCTGGTGGGTTACTGCATGTTAAACCTGATTCAGATTGCTGCAGCAGAGCTTGTGGGTAACTGCATGTTAAACCTGATTCACATTGCTGCAGCAGAGCTTGTGGGTTACTGCATGTTAAACGTGATTCACATTCCTGCAGCAGTGCTGGTGGGTTACTGCATGTTGAACTTGATTTGCATTGCTGCAGCAGAGCTTGTGGGTAACTGCATGTTACATCTGATTCACATTGCTGCAGCAGTGCTTGTGGGTTTCTGCATGTTAAACCTGAATCACATTGCTGCAGCAGTGCTGGTGGGTTACTGCATGTTGAACCTGATTCACATTGCTGCAGCAGTGCTGGTAGGTTACTGCATGTTAAATCTGATTTGCATTGCTGCAGCAGTGCTTGTGGGTCACTGCATGTTAAACCTGATTCACATTGCTGCAGCAGAGATTGTGGATTACTGCATGTTAAACCTGATTCACATTGCTGCAGCAGTGCTTGTGGGTTACTGCATGTTAAATCTGATTTGCATTGCTGCAGCAGTGCTTGTGGGTTTCTGCATGTTAAACCTGATTCACATTCCTGCAGCAGTGCTTGTGGGTTACTGCATGTTAAACCTGATTCACATTGCTGCAGCAGTGCTTGTGGGTTACTGCATGTTGAGCCTGATTCACATTGCTGCAGCAGTGCTTGTGGGTTACTGCGTGTTAAACCTGATTCACATTGCTGCAGCAGTGCTTGTGGGTTCCTGCATGTTAAACCTGATTCATATTGCCGCAGCAGAGATTGTGGATTACTGCATGTTAAACCTGATTCACATTGCTGCAGCAGTGCTTGTGGGTTACTGTATGTTAAACCTGATTCACATTGCTGCAGCAGAGTTTGTGGATTACTGCATGTTAAACCTGATTGACATTGCTGCAGCAGTGCTTGTGGGTTTCTGCACGTTAAACCTGATTCACATTCCTGCAGCAGTGCTTGTGGATTACTGCATGTTGAACCTGATTCACATTGCTGCAGCAGTGCTTGTGGGTTACTGCATGTTAAACCTGATTCACATTGCTGCAGCAGTGCTTGTGGGTTACTGCATGTTAAATCTGATTCACATTGCTGCAGCAGTGCTTGTGGGGTACTGCATGTTAAATCCGATTCACATTGCTGCAGCAGTGCTGGTGGATTACTCCATGTTAAACCTGATTCACATTGCTGCAGCAGAGCTTGTGGGTTACTGCATGTTAAACGTGATTCACATTCCTGCAGCAGTGCTGGTGGGTTACTGCATGTTGAACATGATTTGCATTGCTGCAGCAGAGCTTGTGGGTAACTGCATGTTACATCTGATTCACATTGCTGCAGCAGTGCTTGTGGGTTACTGCATGTTGAACCTGATTCACATTGCTGCAGCAGTGCTTGTGGGTTACTGCATGTTAAATCTGATTCACATTGCTGCAGCAGTGCTTGTGGGTTACTGCATGTTAAACCTGATTCACATTGCTGCAGCAGTGCTTGTGGGTTACTGCACGTTAAACCTGATTCACATTGCTGCAGCAGTGCTGGTGGATTACTGCATGTTATATCTGATTTGCATTGCTGCAGCAGTGCTTGTGGGTTACTGCATGTTGAGCCTGATTCACATTGCTGCAGCAGTGCTTGTGGGTTGCTGCGTGTTAAACCTGATTCACATTGCTGTAGCAGTGCTTGTGGGTTTCTGCATGTTAAACCTGATTCATATTGCCGCAGCAGAGATTGTGGATTACTGCATGTTAAACCTGATTCACATTGCTGCAGCAGTGCTTGTGGGTTACTGCATGTTAAACCTGATTCACATTGCTGCAGCAGAGTTTGTGGATTATTGCGTGTTAAACCTGATTGACATTGCTGCAGCAGTGCTTGTGGGTTTCTGCACGTTAAACCTAATTTACATTCCTGCAGCAGTGCTTGTGAGTTACTGCATGTTGAACCTGATTCACATTGCTGCAGCAGTGCTTGTGGGTCACTGCATGTTAAACCTGATTCACATTGCTGCAGCAGTGCTTGTGGGTTACTGCATGTTAAATCTGATTCACATTGCTGCAGCAGTGCTTGTGGGGTACTGCATGTTAAATCCGATTCACATGGCTGCAGCAGTGCTTGTGGGTTACTGCATGTTAAATCTGATTCACATTGCTGCAGCAGTGCTTGTGGGTTACTGCGTGTTAAACCTGATTCACATTGCTGTAGCAGTGCTTGTGGGTTTCTGCATGTTAAACCTGATTCACATTGCTGCAGCAGAGTTTGTGGATTATTGCGTGTTGAACCTGATTGACATTGCTGCAGCAGTGCTTGTGGGTTCCTGCATGTTAAACCTGATTCATATTGCCGCAGTAGAGATTGTGGATTACTGCATGTTAAACCTGATTCACATTGCTGCAGCAGTGCTTGTGGGTTACTGTATGTTAAACCTGATTCACATTGCTGCAGCAGAGTTTGTGGATTACTGCATGTTAAACCTGATTGACATTGCTGCAGCAGTGCTTGTGGGTTTCTGCACGTTAAACCTGATTCACATTCCTGCAGCAGTGCTTGTGGATTACTGCATGTTGAACCTGATTCACATTGCTGCAGCAGTGCTTGTGGGTTACTGCATGTTAAACCTGATTCACATTGCTGCAGCAGTGCTTGTGGGTTACTGCATGTTAAATCTGATTCACATTGCTGCAGCAGTGCTTGTGGGGTACTGCATGTTAAATCCGATTCACATTGCTGCAGCAGTGCTGGTGGATTACTCCATGTTAAACCTGATTCACATTGCTGCAGCAGAGCTTGTGGGTTACTGCATGTTAAACGTGATTCACATTCCTGCAGCAGTGCTGGTGGGTTACTGCATGTTGAACATGATTTGCATTGCTGCAGCAGAGCTTGTGGGTAACTGCATGTTACATCTGATTCACATTGCTGCAGCAGTGCTTGTGGGTTACTGCATGTTGAACCTGATTCACATTGCTGCAGCAGTGCTTGTGGGTTACTGCATGTTAAATCTGATTCACATTGCTGCAGCAGTGCTTGTGGGTTACTGCATGTTAAACCTGATTCACATTGCTGCAGCAGTGCTTGTGGGTTACTGCACGTTAAACCTGATTCACATTGCTGCAGCAGTGCTGGTGGATTACTGCATGTTATATCTGATTTGCATTGCTGCAGCAGTGCTTGTGGGTTACTGCATGTTGAGCCTGATTCACATTGCTGCAGCAGTGCTTGTGGGTTGCTGCGTGTTAAACCTGATTCACATTGCTGTAGCAGTGCTTGTGGGTTTCTGCATGTTAAACCTGATTCATATTGCCGCAGCAGAGATTGTGGATTACTGCATGTTAAACCTGATTCACATTGCTGCAGCAGTGCTTGTGGGTTACTGCATGTTAAACCTGATTCACATTGCTGCAGCAGAGTTTGTGGATTATTGCGTGTTAAACCTGATTGACATTGCTGCAGCAGTGCTTGTGGGTTTCTGCACGTTAAACCTAATTTACATTCCTGCAGCAGTGCTTGTGAGTTACTGCATGTTGAACCTGATTCACATTGCTGCAGCAGTGCTTGTGGGTCACTGCATGTTAAACCTGATTCACATTGCTGCAGCAGTGCTTGTGGGTTACTGCATGTTAAATCTGATTCACATTGCTGCAGCAGTGCTTGTGGGGTACTGCATGTTAAATCCGATTCACATGGCTGCAGCAGTGCTTGTGGGTTACTGCATGTTAAATCTGATTCACATTGCTGCAGCAGTGCTTGTGGGTTACTGCGTGTTAAACCTGATTCACATTGCTGTAGCAGTGCTTGTGGGTTTCTGCATGTTAAACCTGATTCACATTGCTGCAGCAGAGTTTGTGGATTATTGCGTGTTGAACCTGATTGACATTGCTGCAGCAGTGCTTGTGGGTTTCTGCACGTTAAACCTGATTTACATTCCTGCAGCAGTGCTTGTGAGTTACTGCATGTTGAACCTGATTCACATTGCTGCAGCAGTGCTTGTGGGTCACTGCATGTTAAACCTGATTCACATTGCTGCAGCAGTGCTTGTGGGTTACTGCATGTTAAATCTGATTCACATTGCTGCAGCAGTGCTTGTGGGGTACTGCATGTTAAATCCGATTCACATTGCTGCAGCAGTGCTTGTGGGTTACTGCATGTTAAATCTGATTCACATTGCTGCAGCAGTGCTGGTGGGTTACTGCATGTTAAACCTGATTCAGATTGCTGCAGCAGAGCTTGTGGGTAACTGCATGTTAAACCTGATTCACATTGCTGCAGCAGAGCTTGTGGGTTACTGCATGTTAAACGTGATTCACATTCCTGCAGCAGTGCTGGTGGGTTACTGCATGTTGAACTTGATTTGCATTGCTGCAGCAGAGCTTGTGGGTAACTGCATGTTACATCTGATTCACATTGCTGCAGCAGTGCTTGTGGGTTTCTGCATGTTAAACCTGAATCACATTGCTGCAGCAGTGCTGGTGGGTTACTGCATGCTGAACCTGATTCACATTGCTGCAGCAGTGCTGGTACGTTACTGCATGTTAAATCTGATTTGCATTGCTGCAGCAGTGCTTGTGGGTCACTGCATGTTAAACCTGATTCACATTGCTGCAGCAGTGCTTGTGGGTCACTGCCTGTTAAACCTGATTCACATTGCTGCAGCAGTGCTTGTGGGGTACTGCATGTTAAATCCGATTCACATTGCTGCAGCAGTGCTTGTGGGTTACTGCATGTTAAATCTGATTCACATTGCTGCAGCAGTGCTGGTGGGTTACTGCATGTTAAACCTGATTCAGATTGCTGCAGCAGAGCTTGTGGGTAACTGCATGTTAAACCTGATTCACATTGCTGCAGCAGAGCTTGTGGGTTACTGCATGTTAAACGTGATTCACATTCCTGCAGCAGTGCTGGTGGGTTACTGCATGTTGAACTTGATTTGCATTGCTGCAGCAGAGCTTGTGGGTAACTGCATGTTACATCTGATTCACATTGCTGCAGCAGTGCTTGTGGGTTTCTGCATGTTAAACCTGAATCACATTGCTGCAGCAGTGCTGGTGGGTTACTGCATGTTGAACCTGATTCACATTGCTGCAGCAGTGCTGGTAGGTTACTGCATGTTAAATCTGATTTGCATTGCTGCAGCAGAGCTTGTGGATTACTGCGTGTTAAACCTGATTGACATTGCTGCAGCAGTGCTGGTGGGTTACTGCATGTTAAACCTGATTCACATTGCTGCAGCAGTGCTTGTGGGTTACTGCATGCTAAACCTGATTCACATTGCTGCAGCAGTGCTTGTGGATTACAGCATGTTAAATCCGATTCACATTGCTGCAGCAGAGCTTGTGGATTACTGCATGTGAAACCTGATTCACATTGCTGCAGCAGTGCTTGTGGATTACTGCATGTTAAATCTGATTCACATTGCTGCAGCAGTGCTTGTGGGTTTCTGCACGTTAAACCTGATTCACATTGCTGCAGCAGAGCTTGTGGGTTACTGCATGTTAAACATGATTCACATTCCTGCAGCAGTGCTGGTGGGTTACTGCATGTTGAACATGATTTGCATTGCTGCAGCAGAGTTTGTGGATTACGGCGTGTTAAACCTGATTGACATTGCTGCAGCAGTGCTTGCGGGTTTCTGCATGTTAAACCTGATTAACATTCCTGCAGCAGTGCTTGTGGGTTACTGCATGTTGAACCTGATTCACATTGTTGCAGCAGTGCTTGTGCGTTACTGCATGTTAAACCTGATTCACATTGCTGCAGCAGTGCTTGTGGGTTACTGCATGTTAAACCTGATTCACATTGCTGCAGCAGTGCTTGTGGGTTACTGCATGTTAAACCTGATTCACATTGCTGCAGCAGTGCTTGTGGGTTACTGCATGTTAAACCTGATTCACATTGCTGCAGCAGTGCTGGTGGATTACTGCATATTATATCTGATTTGCATTGCTGCAGCAGTGCTTGTGGGTTACTGCATGTTGAACCTGATTCACATTGTTGCAGCAGTGCTTGTGCGTTACTGCATGTTAAACCTGATTCACATTGCTGCAGCAGTGCTTGTGGGTTACTGCATGTTAAACCTGATTCACATTGCTGCAGCAGTGCTTGTGGGGTACTGCATGTTGAACCTGATTCACATTGCTGCAGCAGTGCTGGTGGGCTACTGCATGTTAAATCTGATTTGCATTGCTACAGCGGAGCTTGTGGATTACTGCATGTTAAACCTGATTCACATTGCTGCAGCAATGCTGGTGGATTACTGCATGTTATACCTGATTTGCATTGCTGCAGCAGTGCTTGTGGGTTACTGCATGTTGAACCTGATTCACATAGCTGCAGCAGTGCTTGTTGGTTACTGCATCTTGAACCTGATTCACATAGCTGCAGCAGTGCTTGTGGGTTACTGCATGTTGAACCTGATTCACATTGCTGCAGCAGAGCTTGTGGATTACTGCATGTTAAACCTGATTCACATTGCTGCAGCAGTGCTGGTGCATTACTGCATGTTAAACCTGATTTGCATCTCTGGTGCATTTGAGTGCTGGGGGGGTTACTGCATATAAAAAAGTTGATCTGCATTGCCGAAACAGCTCTGGTGGGTTACTGCATGTTAAACCTAATTCATATTGCTGCTGCAGCGCTGGTGGGTTACTGTGAGCTACAGCTGATTCACGTGCGTACAGCTGTATTAAAGCTGATTTACATTAATGGTGCATTACAGTGCTGGTGGGTTACTGTACATTAATGCTGAAATTAATTGCTGAATTGCCATGAGAAATGGCTCTGTGCACTCCAAACCAACGCTACTCACTACGCTGGTAACTCGTGTCAGGTCATGACTCTTTTAGTAAGATGTAATATTTTGATTTAATCATCTCACACTGGTAACATATTAGACTAAGATCCATGCCTGAAATGAAGAAGAAACACTGCATTCTTTTACGTCAGAACCTGACTTCTTTTGTTTACATATACATTATGATTGAGTACCCAGTGCATTACTTCTTTAGTGTCTCTGAGAAAACGGTGACATTTCTATTGTTAGTGATTACATGGCCCATGATATGCCACTCAATAAAACAAGTTTCAGTTTCATCAAGTATACGGGTGCTCTTCATGATATCTCACACTGGCAGACCTGTGTTTTAGGCATTTCCAAAGAGATTGTGTCTCTTCTTGGCAACAGTTGGTATTCATCACAGTCTTGACATTTACTTCTAGGGGAATAAAATAAACATTCTTTCAGCTGGAAAAACATCTTTGGGTTCCCACTTAATTGACAGGTCTAAACTGGATTAAGGTTGTGTGAAAAGATTATGTCGACACAAAATGGCATAAATCATTCTTAAAAGATTAATTTTCTTGTGAAGAGTGGGAAATCTCTTCACTGGTTGTTGGGTTTTTTTTACCAAGCAAAGATTTTCATCAATCTGCTTTAGCAATTATTCCACGGAAGGACACATACAGCATGCGATTAGGAGGGTAAACTCAACACCTATAAAAGATTAATCCTTCTTATCACTGACAACAAGCCTATATTTTTTAAAGTGGTGCCATAATTTGACAGCAGTCGCTCTGGGAGGTAAGTGTCCTGGATTCAGTCTGTCCTTAACTTTGACTCATGAATAAATGCAAGTGTTCATTTTTTTTCTTTTCTCAAACAGTTTGCCAAGTTCAGCAAACACCACAATTAACTTACCACATCTGTTTCTGCAGAAGAAAAGTGCTGAAGAGTGATGATGTTTTATTGTTGTTGTTGTTGTTAGTCATCATACTAGTAGTAGTAGTTAGAAGCACCGTAATGAGGGGGAGGGGATGATTCCAAGGGTCCTGACTGACAGGGGCCTTCAAAAGATTGTGCTGTAATTAGGCAGGAATGGGGTGGTGGGGCCCAATGTGACATCTTTCCATGGTGTCCAAAATCCCTGGCTGTGTCCCTAGTAGCCGTAGTAGCAGTAGTAGGCCTAGTAGTAGCAGTAGCAGGAACAGTATTAGTTTTATTATCATTTTTTCTGACTGTGCTTGGTCGGGTAGAGGTAGAGAAGTGAGCAGGTGGATCCAGATCCAGAACTGAGACATTACTGTCCACTTCCAGCTCACTAGTTCAATGTTTCAATCATGGACAGTTAAGGAGGCCCTGGCAGGTGGGATGTTTGCAGCCAGCTGTTTCCGTGGGCTGAAGCTTCATGGATGCTCAGCCAAGCTGAATGAAACCTGCGAGAGCATTAAACAAAGTGACTGCATTCACTGCAGGCACATGCCGTTTTCTTCTCACACACCCTTTATAGAGCCAAGCGGACAAAGGCCAGGATTCAATCAACATTTGTCCGTGAGTTTACTTATAGCTAAATAAAAGCGATCATTAATCTTTAGCGATCACCGAATTCACCAAACTGTGTCTGTGAGGTGAAATTAATTATAAATTCAATCAAGTTAAGGTTGCAATTGTTGATTGAATCCAGTCCAAGACATTAATCAGTAGAAGTCAACTACAAATCATTTAGCAGATACGAGCAAGGAGGGCTATATTTGTTTCTGAATTTGTTTATGATTCATGTTAACTTACGCTCTTATTTAAGTAGCCAAATCGTTTGTGTGTTCAGATATTTTAGCTAAATTTATTGATAAGCTCACAATTCACAAATAACAGCTGAAATGTTTTACTGTGGTCTCATCTATGAGTCATGCGGTTTTGGCGATACAGCTAATCAGCTAAAAGCCAGGGCAATGGGTGGAAATAAAAACCTGAATGTGCACCGGTCCTCCAGGAAAGGAATTGCCCACCCCCACGGTACAGTTTATAAGGTGCCCTGTTTTTTAAGTTTAGCGACAGAAGAAAAAGTCACGTCTGTGAATTCAGTAGACCTTGACTTTACTCAATCAGCGCTCTCTTCCCTTCTGAGCAAGCCAAAAAATAATCAAAACAGGATGTTCACATTTGTCTTTGTAATAGGCTTTGAGCTAACCCGAACACTGATGACAGACTTTATAGGCAAAAAAGGTTGAGGTTTTTGGAGAAAACATAACCTGCCCAGTCATCTAAGAAACATTAACTCTGCAGCTTATTTACCCGCGTGTGCCGTTATAAATCTCGGGGGTGCCATAACCTGTGTCTGCCTCACCCCGAGGGCCTAGCTGTAATTGTACCTGTGAAATGAAATTTTATGGCCTGCAAAATTAGCCACCACGAACGCAAGGTCAAAAATAATAAAATCGATAGGCGGGCTCTGTGATCTACGCATTCACGGTAAACTGCAGGTGGGAAATTGTCTCAGAAACACAAATGAGTGTCCTGTGCAGATGCGTTTTCGTTATTCCCGATAATTAGGCTTGCTTTGTATTTTGCGGCGGCTGTCCCCGGCGAGGGTTTAGCGCCGTCCCTGCATGCTAGCGGCAGGACCCGTGCTATCTGTCACTTTCTGTGGCCACGAACCCCACTCTCCTTGATTGATTAACGGTTGAGAATGAGAGCACCATTAAACAGTTTGTATAAGCTTTTATGGAAACCTTTATCTGCTTGAATACTTTTTATTAGTTTATTTTATTTTGGCCCTATCCCTTTATTACATTTTACTTACAGTTATATATAAAAAAAACTAATGATAAAGCTCTTTCCTGATAAATGTAATGCTGACAGATGTGTAAAATTGCCTTTGGCACAATAACCTTGACCCTGAAATAAGCTTGGCCCATTAGTGAAATTCGCCTACAGGAAAACGATGACTCCCTCCCATAGAACTGGTTTACTAGGCTATAACTGGGAATAAAGTAGACTAGTGAGAGGGGTTGAAGTTCTTGTCTTTCAATGTCTTGAAAGCATTATTACTGTGGCTCCATGATTTGTCATTTATATAAAGACATTTGGTGGGGGCATACAATGACGTAACAGGTAGTTAGCTTGTGCTACTGAATTTCGGAAATAAATCAAAAACAAAGGCAGCTTTGTGGTTTCCAAACACTGAAATCCACTGCACATTTTTGTCTGCCCTGTCGGGCCCAAAACACACAGGCACCCCTTCAATAAATCTAGCCTCAAATGTTTTTCCCAGTATAGAATAGCTACCATTTCATCTGATTTATCAGTCCAAGAAGGCATAAAACATTGATGCAGTCAGAGCAGCTGTTGTGTTCTCTGAGAAGAACCCTGTAACATTGATTACGGCTCCACACCTCCATCTATATAACAGCAGACTGTCATATCAGTGCAGTGAGCAGGTCAGATATGTTCATCCCAACATGAATATAAATATATATAACATGCTCAAGTGGAAACAACTGAGTCTGTGAAGTGGGCTGTACACAAGCTCTGAATTAAAAAAATATATTTTTTTACAGGACATGCGGTACGTACCCGCCTAAGTTCTTAAAGGGGCAGTTCACACAAAAATTACATTTTCATATGTTTCTACATACCCGGAGTGCTATCTATTCAGAACTCACTAGTTTTATTGATGTCCGCTGTTATATCACCCTGATACCTCGACGGGTCCAAAGTTTGTGGAGTTCAAGCCAAAAATGTACATTAGAAAAAAATGTAGCAACGTGCACGGTTTTTTTGAAAACTACTTTCTACCAAAGTACACCAACTGTGTATATCCGCACAAAGTATCAACCAAAGCATGCCTGTATTCTGGGGCTTATGTCAACACAGTGCACCCTAGAATACTGGCATGCTTTGGTTGAGACTTTTCATGGATATACACAGTTGGCTTACTTTGGTAGAAAGTAGTTTTGTAAAAGAACATGTACAATAAGGTCTGTGGATGTTCGTGAGTAACCTTGTCATTATAAAGAGACGTTGCTCTTGATTTTTTCGAATGTAAATATTTGGCGCTTTGACCGCCACAAACCTGGGTCCCGCTGAGGTCCATTATATCAGGGTGATGTCAAGGTGAGTTGCAGTAGATATCTACAAAACTAGTGAGTTCTCAGCAAAACTACCTGGGTGGATAGTTAGCACTCCGAGTAAGTATAAACATATCAAAATAAACATACTTAAAACAAATTTAAACATATTAGTTTTTGTTATACTGGGAAAAACATTCAGGGCAAGATGTCTTCGTTCTTGTTCAGAAATCAGAGCCCTATCTCCTGCGTACAGTGCACTGGCAGAAGTTTGCTGTTTAATGTGCACTGTTTAGCACGCAACGTGCAGTACGCAAAAAATATCCACCATATTATTTTCCAACCGTACTGTGGAAGTGTCGTAAGAAACCCCACCCTTGCCCAGCCATATCACATGTTGTTTTCATTTTGTCTAAGGAAAACGTCAGTGAAGCTGCGCCTTAAGCTTCACGTCATATTTATGCGACCAAAATGTTTGTATGCTTCTTGAAAAGTATGCTCTCCCAGAACTACATGTGGTGCTCCCGAATATACTCAGCGAAATAAGTGTATCATATGGGGGTTTAAAGTATACTATATGTAGAGAAGATTTTGCCTACTTAACAACCTTTTAAGTAGATTAAACAAGCTGTCTGTCTACTCAACAAGCCTACCTAATAGTATGGAAGTGTGCTGATTCAGACACAGCCCTTGTCTCATTTCATTGTGTGGGTTCACATATAGGCGGACACAGAGATTGATAACCATTGATAGTACTTTCAAAACAAGAAATATTCTGGAGGAGGGAGTCATCCTCCCATCTCCTCCTACTCCCTCCTTCTCACTCCTCAAAACACACCGCTAATTATAATGCTTTGAATTACAACCAAACTGCTGGACATCTTGAGATTTGCGAATGCACGCTGTAACCGGGCGTCGGCTGTTCGGGTCTGATGAGCACAACGGCCTTCGTGCCGTCATCGCAGAATCCATCATCCCTGTCAGCTCCCATGTTGATAGCGCTTGTCATTTTCGAAGAAGCGGTTTTATGGCGGCTGCGTGAAGGCAGGAGATGCAACTAATTCACGAAACATTAAACTTTTCTGTTACCTGTCCTCCCCAATTCAACAATAGATAATATCAGATAATATTTGTGGTGCACGGTTGGCTAGTTTAGTCAATAGTTTTCTGCTGTGACTCAACAACCTACAAAATAGCTGATTTTCTATGAAGGTTAAGTTATTATTAGTTCTAAATGTTTCCAAGTCAAAGTATAGACACATGTTGATTGAATTCAGGCCATGGTCTAAGCTGATCTATTGCTTCTACCATATGAATGATAATGCTGTCATAGCAGAGCACATACAAAAAAAACAATTGACTGTTGTAGAATTATTTCTGCTATTGAATATGATTGTGAATGGCAGATTGTCTACAGTCAACATTAAAGGGTAAGTAAACCCTAAATCCACTTTACTGATATGTTTGGACATATCTGTTAGGATCCTGTAATTCTGTCTGTTTATTCTTTATTTGTTATTATTTTCCTGATTTCTTTTCCCTCGCGATTGTCAGTCCGCCTTCCATGTTTTCTGAGATTCCACTCCCTGTCTTTGTCATTGCACTATTCGGGTGATTTTGGGAACATTCGGGTTTCCTCTGTATTTCGTATATCTCGTTTTCTTCCTTCTGGCTTTATTTATATTTGTATATAATACTAATGTACTAATCATACTAACTGTTAGATTAGATTTAATACTAACCTGCTAACAAACTAACATGTATATAATACTAACCAGCTAACCTACTAGCATTAGGGTTTTAGAGTTCACTACCAACATTACTAATTACTAATTCATCTTGAGTTTCTATCTGCAGCTGTCATTTCCCTCCTCGTTATCCTATCCCTGTATCTATCTGTGATTTCGCATTCTCTGCACATGTGTCCACTTTCGTGTGCCTCCCTCTGAGCTGTGCACTTGTTTACCTGCTAACTCCAGGCCGTTTGTTATCATTGTGTCTATGTGTATTCCAGTCCGTGTCTTACGTTTCCCCTGTCATTGTTTTATTGGTCCCTGTTAACCCTCACTGTTCTCACCTGTGAGCAATCTCCCATCCCTGCTTCTACACACCTGATTCCCATTATGTCTGTCTCCCTCTGTGTGTATATATACCTTGTCATTTCAGTGTTTCTTCGTGAGTTCCTCATTATTGATTTTCTACTGTGTTTTTGCGAGTGTCCCGAGTTCCTGCCCTGTTATCTGTTTCCGAGTTTTTGTTTCCCTAGTTTTTGCCTGTTGTTGTTTTGTTTTGGATTTAGTCTGTTTTGTTCTCTTTTTGTTCCTCTTACGCCTCCCCGGTTTTGACCCCTGCCTGTGTTCTCGCGACCCTGGTTTTGGATCCTGCTTTTGTACCTTTGCTGTGCCTTCCCAGTTTGACCCTTGCCTGTTCCTTGACCATTCTTTGGACTGTGCTTTGTACCGTTGCCCTGTCTCCCCGGTTTTTGACCCAGCCTGTCTCACCACGGATTTCTGCCTTGCCCCTTATTAAACTTCGGTTTTTTCATAATCCTGCCTGCGTTTGGGTCCTTCCCCCACCAACACCTAACAATATCCAGGTGGTAGAAATTGATCCCGTTGCAAATCGCGACATTTCATTGCAATATTAAGCATCATATAGGAAGAGTAGTGTATTTTGGCTAACTAGGTGGTGAAACGTAGGCTATTGCAGTTGTAATTTACTATTGGCTGTTGTACAGTATATGTGACGTACCAGTAAATGTGATGTCACACCAACTGGGTGCATCTGGCTTCACCCTTACACTACAATTAATTAAATAAAAAAACATCTGGGAATGAATATAGACAAGTAAATGTATGTGCAATTAATTTAAGTTATCAAATGTTTTTTTAAATTTATTTTCAAATATCTTTTCCAATATATTAATTTATTTCTATATATATTTCCCAATTTACTTATTTCCCAATGAGCACAATCAACTCGCTTTGGTCCACCGCTTTTGGTTCTCTATCCGTCGTTTCCCTCAATATGTGGGTATTCTCCGTTAATATATCTACTCACATTGAGAAACGCTGTCTGCAGCTCTGAAACATTTTTCTTCAATCTATGCTCTGAAGACATACGTTGGAACCATAAGGGTGGGAACGAGGTGAACTTAGTGGGCGGACTAAAGCGAGTTGATTGACAGATTGTGGTTGTTGGGAAATAGGGAAATATATATGGAAATAAATTCAATAACTTAAATCAATTGCACATACATTTACCTTTCTATATTCATTCCCAGATTTATTCATTTATTTCCAAATTATTTTATTTATTTATAATTTTATTTATCATTGTGGCACTCTGTGTTCCATAATTCTCTCGATTTGTGAGGCTGTGGGAAATAGCAAGTAGCAGGACTGCTGAAGTGCTAAAAATGCACTTTATGACAACGAACCACAAAAACAAAGTAGCCCAAAAGATATCTAACAACGATCTAACGTTAGTTAAATTAGCTAACAGTAAATGGTTATGACTGGACAATGTTCATGTTTATGCAGTTTTGACCAAAATTAGATCCTGTTCCGTGATGTTTTAATGTGGCTATATGACTCAATTTAGTGAAGTGACAACAGGTTTCATTGTAAATTAATTAATGGCTAACTTACCAGTCTTTAATAACGTTAACTGTTACTAGAAAATTATCCAAATTAAGATGAGAGCAAAGTTTATAACTATGTTGTCATGATTCCTCCCGTGACCACCAGAGGTCGTCCTCGCACCACAAACTCCCCTGTCTAATGTGCTGATTGTTTTACCTCGTGTTCTCCTGTTCCACCTGTTTCCCATTTACCTCGTTGCCCCAGGGGCCGGTTGCACCAGCTATATGTAAGTTCAAATGTAGGCTAGTTTTAACTTAAGTCTCCACTAAGTTACAACTTGCGCACTACTAAAATAGAATATGTTGCACCACAGAAAATAGTTAGAACGTAAGACTACATATAAACTAAATATTTACGCAAGCCATTGACCAGGAATAACGGCATAATTAATAATGTTTCAATGACAGACTGATTTGAATAACATTGACAAATTGCTTTAAAATTATGAACCTCGTCATCACCAACAATTTTGCGATATACACTGCATTCTCCGGTCTTGTATGACGACATTGATATCTACGCCTGTCTCGTTTTAAGAGAGAGGACATAATTGTCGGCCAATGAGATTAGCAGACATGCTAGCGGCTTATCTCCAGCACAAAACTGATAGGAATGGAGCGCTTTAACGACACTGTTAACTAACAGCTTGATCGTGTCACAGTGGCTACTAAGCTGGATTCGCTAATATAAATTGGTAGACAGTCTCAAACTACTCCTGTAACAGTAGTTAACTAACGTTAGCTGTCCCAACAAAAAATAACAGCATGAAGTAGCTTTCTAATAATGGTGGGTCAATGATACATAACGAATTTGCGTCACTAAGGTAACGTTGAAACAATATCCTAATGCAACGCTATTTCCTGTTTACATTTTTTAATGGCGCACACTGGATCAATAAACGTCGACGTAATTTTGTGCCACTATACATTACTTTACGAAGAGCTTATGGTCTACTAACTAAGTTTTGTGTTAAGGACACATGGTGCAATCAAATTTAGTAGCTCACTAGTTGTAAACTAACTAGTAGCTACTAAGCCTGTAGTGTGAGCTTTACGATCCAACTTAAGGTAGAACTTACGAATAGCTGGTGCAACCCTTCCCAGGTGTATATCTACCTCCTGTTTCCTTTGTCTCATTGCTTGATTCTCATGTTTGTTTTGCTACATGTCGGAATTCTCAAGCTCCTTTGTGTACAACCATGTTTATGTGTTAATTGTTCCTGGGTTTATTTGTTATAATAGTGTTGTGTTTTTGCCCTTATTGGCAATCTTTTCTTTTGTCGTTGTCTCTCCCGAGTAAAAGTTTGTTATCGTTTATACTCCTTGTCTGGCCTCCTTCTTATCCTGCACATTGGTTCCAACTTTTACTGCATCGTCACAGTAGAATCAAGCCATCATATGGACCCAGCAGAGATCAACCAACTGCGGACCGCACTGACGAACCAGGGCAACATATGTAGCCACTGGAACCTTTGTCCTACGGAAGAACATTCCGCGGACCAACCTCACGCACCCC
Source organism: Synaphobranchus kaupii (assembly GCA_029718625.1). Lineage (NCBI taxonomy): Eukaryota > Metazoa > Chordata > Actinopteri > Anguilliformes > Synaphobranchidae > Synaphobranchus > Synaphobranchus kaupii. The sequence continues at coordinate 28,123,654 of CM056380.1, forward strand.
CTCATGGTCACGGCCTTGGATGGTAGACCCCTAGGCTCGGGCTGCGTCACACAGCTAACTACGCCCCGCCAACTCACCATTCAAGAACTCCACTCCGAATCTATCCAGTTCCATCTTGTGGATTCCCCCGAACTCCCCCTTGTGTTTGGGCGTCCCTGGCTCATTCGTCACAACCCCCAGATCAACTGGACCAATGGCCTTATCCGAGGTTGGAGCATCAGCTGTCGGAACCACCTCTCCTCCTCCTCGTCCACCAATCCGGATCCCGGTCAATTCGGCTCTACAACCCCAGTCTCCTATCTCGGAATATTGGGACATGCACACCATTTTTAACAAGCACTGGGCTTCGCAGATGCCGCCTCACAGGGATTACGACTGTGCCATCAACCTCCTCCCAGGCGCCACCCCCTCCCGCAGCAGGTTATTTTTGCTCTCCATCCCGGAAACTCAGGCTATGGAAAACTACATCCAAGAGGCACTAGCGGTCAGACACATAGGCCCTTCCACTTCGCCGGCCGGCCCCAGGTTTTTCTTTGTGGGCAAGAAAGATGGATCCCTGCACCCCCTCCGATAACAAAGTTCATCCATGCGCCTTCTTTTCCAAGAGGCTCACCACGGCGGAGCACAACAATGACGTTGTCAACCGGGAACTGCTAGCGGTCAAACTGGTCATTGAGGAGTGGGGACACTGGCTGGAAGGAGCAGCTAATCCCTTCCTGGTCTGGATCGACTACAAGAACCTAGCCTACATACAAAGCACCAAACGCCACACGCCTCGCCAAGCCAGATGGGCTCTGTTCTTCAACCGCATCAATTTCAACCTCTCCTATTACCCAGGCTCAAAGAACATCATACCGGACGCCCTCTCCCTACTGTATGACATCACTGAGAGGGAAAGACAGCCAGTGAACATCATGCCCAGCTCGCTGATTGTGTCCCCATCTCCTGGGACATTGAGACACAAGTACGGGAGTACACAAGTATCTATGATGCGCAGCAGCGCGATCCAGATCCGGGGGTGGGGGGGGGCCCACTAACCGCCTGTTAGTTTCTCCTGCTACCCGCTCTCAGGTTCTGCTCTGGGCCCACGCCTCCCACCTCACCGGTCACCCGGGCATTCAGAGAACACTGAAGTTCCTCAGGAGGCAGTTCTGGTGGCCAACTATGGAAACAGACACCAGATCATTCGTCACCGCTTGCCTCACCTATGCTCGCAGCAAGACCTCCTGGCTATCTCCCTCCGGTCTGCTACACCCCTTAACCACTCCCATCAATCCAGGGACTACCCCTTTCTAATGGCCACACCACCATTCTAGTCATGGTAGACCAGTTTTCCAAAGCCGCCCACTTCATCTCACTCCCCAAACTCCCCTCTGCTAAAGAAACAGCACAACTTGACATCGACTATGTTTTTTGGAGGGCGTTCTGCTCCCCAAGTTTGTTATCGTTTATACTCCTTGTCTGGCCTCCTTCTTATCCTGCACATTGGGTCCAACTTTTACCGCATTGTCACAGTAGAATCAAGCCATCATATGGACCCAGCAGAGATCAACCAACTGCGGACCGACTGCACTGACGAACCAGGGCAACTGAGACATTATGTAGCCTACATGAATGTTAACATAGACTATTTGTGTCTAACCAGGCTATCAAAGTTGTTATGTAGTAAGATAGCAAAACTGCAAAAAAGTGCCACAAGCTCAACACGACTCATGCATAATGAAGGAAATTGTGGTATCTATCTATGTATGTCTCCTGCACTGGGTTGTAAGTGTGGGGTCAGTCATTTTGAGTGAAAATAACCATATGTAACATAGCCTACTGGACAAGACAGTGATTGAGTGGAAAAACGAAAACACGTACATATGTAGCCAGTGAGAAGAACTGCATATTACAAGCAATACTTTTTTCTAATCGAGGATGAAAAACTCCTGTCTGCGAATGCTTTTTCTGTAGCTGTTTGCGTAATAGCACACTGACAAACTTTTTCAAACCAAGGCACCCCTTCATAGTGAACCCCCCCCCCAAAAAAAATCACAATGAATATGTTATAAGAATGTATTTTAATGAACTGGCATAAATATGAAGTGACAACTTCTTAAAATGAAAATAAAAAATAAAAAAATTATGTAAACTATTTTGATTGACTTGTTTGAACTAAAGCTATTTTGTTGCTGTATGTGCATATTTACAGATCAATGTTTAACTTAAAGTAATAATAATTATGTTAATTTGTCTCTTTTTTTTGCTTTGTTCAAAAGGTAAAATATTCCTACTTTTTAGGTTAATAAGAAAAACAAAGAACAAAAACAACTCCATGGAGCTAGCAGGCATTTTAATGGGATGTGTGTGCCTGCTGTTGAGAGCAGCGGGGAGAGATTGAAGAGAGCGCAATGCATAGATCTGACTCCACTGATAGGTGATGCCTTCTCTTGCTTTTCACGTATGTCAAATATGGAAATATGGATCTTGTGGCACCCTTGGCCAGTCATTATGGTACCCCAGGGTGCCACAGCACCCACATTGGGAACCACTGCTCTATCAGATAAAACAGTTGTGAATAAAACCGGAATGACATGAAATACTTCAGAGCTGCTGGTAGGGTATATGGGGGTTCTGCACGCAGACATTCCACATAGTGTTATAACGTGCTAAACTGGTGTGTATTTCTCAATCAGATTGTCCAAGACAATACATGATCACTGAATTTTGAAAGGAACATCTCTATGTGTAAAACCAATGGTAGGATTGTATATTTATTTCATATTTAGTAGCAGATATTGTTAGAAGAATGAAGTGGTATAATGACACAATAACTTCACATGTTCATTTTTCATTTGAGTGAGCAGAGCTTTTCACAGCTTTTTTGGCATACGATCAGGCGATTGTTGGGTTTATCTTGTTCCTATGACGGAATTCAAATTTTCTATGATGAATAAATATATTTATGAACTCACATATAGACGCTATTGTCCACTATGTCATGCATGGGTAGGCATAGTTGCAGGCGAGACTGAGTGGTTGTTAAATGGACTTGTTACGAGAAAATAGTGATGCTTAGAAACTGTGTATTCGGCAGAGTGGTCACAAATCGTGTACTAATAAAGATAAAACACAAGAGTTTGTGGTTTCCATTCATAGTTTGGCAACAGGAGCAACAAATGTCTCAGTTTCCACCAGCACCATAGCCACTAGGCATCTGTGCAAAGGGGTTAGAGGCTTCTTTCTCACAACTCTGCCATGTAGGTCTTTGTTGTTTAAAGTATGTTGTATAACTAGACCTATGTCTGCTGCTCTTTTTTCAGCTCTTTTTCAGTGATGTGTGGGTTCTTCTGAGCATTTCTCACCAGGTCTCGGGCCACTCTGTCTGAAATTGTTCTTGGTCTTCCATATCTTGCCTTGACTTCAACTGTTCCATTTCTCTTCCATTTTCTGATAATGTTTCGGACAGTGGAAATAGGTAGTTTAAAATATTGAGAGTTTTTTGTACCCTTCTCCTTGTTGGTGGAAGACGTGAACTATCTTGATTCTGACATCCTTGGACAACTGTTTATTCTGAAGTAACTCCATGGGCCCTATCTTACACCCGGCGCAAAGCGGCGCTAACCCAAACGCAAGTGTCTTTACTATCTTACTCCCGGCGGTAGGTTCATTATAACGCCTAACGCTCACGCCGTTTAACTAGCATATACTCTTGCGCCGTTTGGGCGTGTTGGTCTTAAGATGAGGAGTGGCCAGGATTCTTTTTGGCGTATTGCTATCTTGAGCCAGCAGAAAGCGCTTGCGCTAGAACCACCACTAACCTGGTCTAAAGTCATGTCGCAGTTGTATACATGTTATTTTAATGGCGCATATAAGTGCGTCTACAAAGGTGTGTGCACAATGCGTGTACCCTCCTGTCTGTTACACACAGGGGCGCGCACAAGCATGATTAAAATATCAAGATTACAATGTGAAATAGTATTATTGTGTAGCCTATATCAAAAAATACATAATAATAAAAGGGTCCATAGCCTACCTTTCCCTCAGCGAAGGGGAATGCCATGCACATTAAATTGCTTTCAGCCCACTCCATCAACATCCAGGCAATGTGCGATGGTACGGGACAATGGCTATCCATTAAAAAGCAGCTGATGACACCTATATCAAGCCTAATGTGCGAATTGTCATTTACACCTAATGCGTGAATTGTCATTCAATGGAAAACTCGCGCACGGCAATAGACGGACATTTAAGTTCTGAAAATGCGCTTCAGATGTCATTACAATACAGCTCTGTTTATCTATGAATACAGCCTGTAAGTAAATAGAATGGTTTGTGACTGAAAAAAGTTCAAAACCTTGTCCAGTGAATATTGCATTTATTGTTTTTCAAATAGCCTAGGCTACAGCGGATTCGCTGTGCATAAGGTTTTTTTCGATAGCCTACGGTTAAAAAACGGAGATAAATGTCACCATGTTAACTAAATTGTAACCTTAGCTATTCTTCGCCCTTCATATTTTTTAAATTACAGTGACCAGGTTTCCATACTCTCACCGTTTAAAAACCCAGCTGATTTCACCCGTTATTCCATAACTGAACAAAACGATTTTAAAGAGAACTAAGCGTCTAATTAGAAACTAAAACAAATTTGCAGCACGTTACACAATTAATTCACAATTAATTTTAATGCCATTCTCTGCACGTGCGCTGCATGTTCTCTGTTTCCCCTGCTGTAAGTCGCACGTTTCACGGTCTTCCTGGGAAAGTGGATTGTTTTAAAGGATTACGCTACGAGTAAAACAGGTTGGTCACATTTCCATAAACAGGACATTATTAAACAAGGGGAAATATGTGTGAACATATGGGTTGCGAACCTGACAGCTTTATTGTAGGCTATTTAGTGTCATCATTAAGGCAAAATAACGGTATGTATGTTATTAATCAATATTAGCCTACTATGCAGGTAGCCTAATGAACTTTGGATGAAGCTTGAACTTCGAGAACTCCATGAGAATAGCCTCCTGGAATTGATGTTTGACACTTTCATTGCATAATCAAACAAAATTCGCTGAACAAGCAGGCTAATTTGGCGTTTTCTAAGGTGAGACTGAAGCCATTGATAGCTTATTCTCAGCTGTTGCAGGTCCTTTTAACAAAATTTAACCGCATATATTTTGTAAAATAACAGCCCTGTCTGGAATTACCGGGAACTCATAGGCTAATGGTTAGTCCGAATAATATTGATCATACTCCATTTAACCTATTCCTTGATCACACTAAACACGCACGAGCATGTCTGTTTCGCCATCAAGCAATCCGCCAAGGTGGAAAAGCAGGCTTTTAAAGGGAATGGGATATGACATTTTGATTGGTTTATTGTATGTCACACCCAAGACACACCTATAATTAATGAAGCGACTAGGTTCAGCCCAGTTGCACCTTGCGCCGTGCTTAGCGCCAAAAAAACACGCCGTTAAAATAGCAAAACTTGGACACCCCCAAAATTTACTTTACGCCATGCGCTTAGACTAAGCGCCAAGATCGCCAAGATAGGGCCCCATGTCTTCTAAAGCATCCGACTGCGGTGGCTGTTCTGTCTGATGTTAACAACCATGGGTTCCTCTAAACCTGGCTGATTGCATCAGGACATGATGACCCTGCATATGGGCAAGAAATGCCGGAGGGCCAGGCAAACTGACCTGAGCTCCAGCAGATTGATGTGCTGCCCGGTCCAAGGGGGGCTCCAGCAGCCGCTGTCTGTGCACATCAATTCCCTGCGATGGACTCACACTCACCCCCTCCAACAGGAAGGGGTGGGAATGCAACCTTCTCAGGGACGACATGTACTCCCCTGTCACTAGAAGGCGCAGGTGCCTGTCTGACTTTGGGTGTACTCGGTTGAGCTGAACCACCGTTGAAATGGCCGGAGATGGAGGAGGTCCAGTGGAACCAACATTGAGCCTGCTGTCAGCAGGCCAGATAGCCACTGGCACTCCAGGACAGAAATGCTCCAGCCTAGCTGAAAAAGTTTGAGGTGGGACATGATTTTCCCGGCTCTCTCCAGAGGGAGCTGAGCCCTCATAAGAGCCGAGTTCAGAGACATTCCTATGAAGGGGGTCAGCTGACTCTGACTCCTGCTCCAAGATTCTGCTGGAGAGCAAGTGAAAACTTAGGCTTAGATTTCCAGTGCCTCTGTGGGGGGGGCACTGACACGTGCAGAGGCCATGAACTCCTGCAGGGTAGCCCTATCTTTGCATAAGGCTGTCCACATCAGGGCCAACGGTCATTCCTGGAGTGAGGGGGAGCTCCAGGAAAGTTTTCTGGACTGGTGGCGGGAGCTTCGACTGGGAGAGCCAAAGATGGTGACGTGACACCACAACAGATGCCAAGGCCTTGCCATTGGCTCTTGCTATGTCGGTCTGAAGCAGCGTGAGGAGCTTAGAGACCTCAGTAACTTCCCTAAGCTGGTCCTCATTCCCAGCTGGGAGGTGAGTGATAAGCTTAGCCAGGTAAGCCTACATCAGGGAAGCAGCATTTGAGAGACGAGCCACAATGGGGAGGGAAGCGTAGGTTGTCTGCAGGCGGTCATCCCTGACTCTCTCAAGGCCTGATTTCAGAAGGGGCATCTTGCCAATGATTTCCTTGTCAGGAAGAATCATGGCTGTAACCCAGGGCTGCCCAACCCTGTTCCTGGAGATCTCCCATCCTAGGTTTTCATTTCAACCCTAATTTGGCACATCTGATTCTACTAATTAGCAGCTGTTTGAGAGCTCTAGTTATTGAATGAGGTGTGCTTTGTTAGTGTTGTCAGAGTTAAATTGTTCAGCGATTCTGGCATGCATACCCAATGCTAGACCGACATTAATGCTTACGTTACGGAGGAATAAAAACACGTGGGGCATCAGTTCTGCTCGACTGGAATCAATATAGAAAACTTTATTGACACATGCACTTATATACATAGAGATCACATGTCAATCTCAGCATATCTCCATTGGCTGTTATCATTGTCCATCATACAATACCTGCATTTACTCATTAAGTTTGCCCATGTGATAATACAATAGTAAAGATTTACTTTTACAATTGAGAGCACACTTATTTTATATATGTCAACACCCCCACTTGCTCTCACATTGTGATCTTCTTAACTCAAAACATAAGGTTTTCTACCTTGTATCATGTAAACTTTCAGTTACATGGTTAGTCTCCAAACATAAACTTTGCAAACTTAATCAACTTTAATTTTGTTGCAGGTTTCGTCATCACATCTGCTACCATCTGGTCTGTTGGGCAATATTCCAGACTTATTTTTCCATCATTCACAGTTGACCTTACAAAATGATATTTTATGTCAACATGCTTACACCTCTGTCTGCTTACAGGATTCTTTGCTAACGCTATTGCACCTTGGTTATCCTCATAGACCTTTGGTGGTGCGTACTGACGTCCGTCAATACCTTCTAGTAGTTGTACTAGGTACATACATTCTTGTGTAGTTGCGGCTAACGCCATATACTCTGCCTCACAAGTGGATAATGCAACAGTGGGCTGCTTTTTGGTCTTCCATGAAATCAAAGGACCATTTTCATTTAGGCTTACACAATAACCGGTTGTACTGCGTCTGTCAGTTACATCAGCCGCCCAATCTGCATCACTGTACGCCTGTAGCCACAGTTCCGCATTGTCACATTTCCTGTAACACAACTCTTTGTCAATTGTGCCTTTCAGATATCTCAGTACATATTTTACAGTAATCCATTGCTCTTTCGTTGGCTCAGTAAAGTACTGTGACAATTTGCTTACTACAAAACTTAGATCGGGTCTTGTACATGTAGTCAGATAGATTAGGCTACCTACTACCTCTCTGTATTTTCTGGCATCACTGAGCACTTCTGCATTATCAGTGTAGTTAAATTTTTGTTCACAAGGTGTCGCTCTAGATTTACAATCTTGCATGTCAAACCTTTCTAGCATTTTCTCCACATACTTCTTCTGTGACATTCTCACACATGTATCACACTGGTCAAAATAAATACCAAGAAAATGCTTCAATTTACCCAAGTCTTTCATCTTGAATTTTGCTGTGAGCATCTCTTTCACAACCTTCAGTGCATTTTCATCACTGGCAGCAATAATCAAGTCATCAACCCATATTATCATGATCACTTTCTCATTTTCTGTTTCCCTTGTGTAAACACAATGATCAGCTGGGTTTTGCAGAAACTTGTTTCCACTCAGATACTCATGCAACATTTTGTTCCAGTTTCTGCCCGACTGCTTTAACCCATACAGTGACTTTTGTAGTTTATACACCAACTTTTCATTTGTACTAGATTTCACCTCATAACCCTCTGGTTGTTCCAGGAAAATCTCGCAATCTATTGGTGCATGTAGGTAGGCAGTTTTGACATCCATCTGATGTAAAATCAGGTTTTCCTGTGCTGCTTTTTGCATCAACACTCTGATACTGGTCAAGTTAGCAGTAGGAGAAAATGTCTCCTCATAGTCTACACCCATCCTTTGACTGTATCCTTTAGCTACATACCGTGCTTTGTATTTGTCAGATCCATCAACATTGTTCTTAATCGCATATACCCATCTACCCCCCACTGCATTCTTACCCTCAGGTAAGTTGGTCAGAGTAAATGTGTCATTTTCTCTCAGCGATTGCATTTCGTCATCCATCGCATTAACCCATTCCTTTGAGTTAGTTGAGGTTACAGCTTCTCTGAATGTTAGGGGTACATTACACATCAATCTGTAACAATAATCTATGTTAGTCAGTACCTGATCATCACTCTCCTCATCAGATACATATTCACTTAAATAAACTGGTTTCTTCCTCACTCGAGAAGGGTATCGCATAGGCTCATGGTTGATCTCGCCCGTCTGTGCTTGGCTGTTCACCTCAGAACTAGTTACTGGAACCTGGCCCTGAGTACGTCCTGGACTCATATCAGTTTTGCCTAGTATTGCTAGCCCTATTCTGCACCTCAAAGTCATTGTCATCAGGCGTCTTGTCAGTTTGTGTATGCTGCTCTACAATTGTTTTGGTCACAAACTTCACCAGTCTGTGCTTCTGGATTTTCCCATTGTCAGGATAGTAGACCATGTAGGCTGGGCTATTCTTGTCGTACCCGACAAAGATTCCTTTCTCACACCTTGAGTCTAGCTTTCTTTTGTCATGCTTATAGGCATAACAAACTGACCCAAACTTTTGCATCCTAGAAATGTTAGGCCGTCTTCCTGTCAACATTAAGTAAGGCGTCTGTTTTGTGCGATTGCTATAGCATCTGTTCCTCACTACAGCTGCTGTCTGCACTGCATAGGTCCATAACACCTTTGGCAACTCGCTCTCTATTAGCATACACCTAGCCATGTCAAACAAGGTTCGCCAATTTCGCTCAGCAGTACCATTCTGGTGTGGTGAGTATGGTGCTGAGGTCTCATGTCTAATTCCATTTCTGCTGAGTAGTGCCTGGTAATTCTTTCCCATGAATTCTGTACCATTGTCAGACCTGATACATTTAATCTTCCCGTATGGGGCTGTGTCAGCAAGAAACTTCTCCGTTGCTTGCACTGTGTCACTCTTATTTTTTTTTAAATACACAAACACTGCACTGGAATAATCATCAGTGAATGATAACGTAAACATATACCCGTCTCTGGACTCTGGGTCTATTGGTCCCGCTAGATCTGTGTGTATCAACTCTAGAGCCGCTTTGGCTCTCACATCAGGCTCCCTGTTCCTAGTTTGGATGAACTTTCCCTGAGTGCACACTTCGCAATGTAGGGTAGGCTTGTCTACTTTGCCCTTGATTGTCATACCATCAACAACATTCTGTAATTTTTGAACATCATCATAATTACAATGCCCAAGAATCTCATGCCATGTCTGCATATCATAACACCCCTTACACTGGTCATCACATTCATCATTTACTGTATGCAAGTAGTATAGCCTGTTATGCTCATGAATGTGGAATTTGGTACCGTCTCTGTCTTGTAGGACGTCTTTCCCTTCCTTGAAAATTACGGTCGCTCCGCTGGCAGTAGCTGCTTTCACCGAAAAGATGTCCTGCGGGTACGAGGGGATGTACAACGCCTGTCTCAGCGTCGTGCTGTGGCGTCGCCCTCTGCTGTCGATCAAGCATACCTCCGCGTCTCCTCTGCGCTCCGCGATCCCGTTGCTCCTTGTGCCATCAGCCAACTCCACGCAGTGTGTCTCGGCCTGGAACATATCGTCGAACTTCTGAAACTTTGCTATATCCGTGATGATATGCGAAGTTGCCCCCGTATCCACCATCAGACCTTTCATCTTGATACCGCGCCCTGGCTGGATCTCCGCGTCTCCGTCGTTCGTCAGGAATGCATACGCCTTGTTGCTCGCCTCCTCGGAAACTTGTTGCGCATTGTCCCGCTGTTGTCTTCGTCTGCAGGTTGCATCCCGATGCGTGGTGCTTTTACACAGACTACACCACTGCTTGCGTTGACATGCTCTGGCTTTGTGTCCTTTCAGGCCACATCTGAAGCATACTATGTCTGCAATCTCGGCTCCCCGATCACTTGCACTTGCCGTAGCGGGTCTCGCACTCGGCTGCACTCGCGCCTTCATGACGTTGTCGTCGCATGCTGTTGCGCACATTTTCTCAGTGTCCTCGTAGCTCCGTAGTTTTGTTTTAAATTCGGCAAAAGGCATTGTCACATCACTTTGCGTGACATGAATAGCGAACGGTTTGAATGATTCTGGCAGTCCCTTCAAAATCATTGCTACTAACAGCCCATCACTCAATGTCTCACCAGCGTTTCTCAATGCTGTGATGGCTGTCTCAGCGCGTATAACGTATTCAGTCACACTCTCACGGCTCGACTTTTGTAGTGAAGTCAGTTCTGTATATAGGCTTATCATACGCGGCTTCCCTTTACCTGCATAATAGTCTCTCAGAATCTTTAACGCTTTCCGGCCATTGTCCGCTGCTTCTCGCATTACCAACGACAAACTTTTATCATCCAGAAACTGGATTAGCTCTGCATATGCCTCGGCATTTCTCGCCCCATCTTCTTCCCGTTCATCATCGTCGGTAGGCTCATTTAAAATAGTGTCCTTTAGCCCTTGCAACCGAAGATGGCCTAAAAATTTAGTCTCCCAAAGTTCATAGTTCTTTTCATCTCCGTCAAAAACTAGTCGAGACCAACGGCTACTCGACCTTATCATCCTGGGCCTTTCGCCCCTGCTATTTGACTCGGCGACCCTTCTACTCATGGTGCTAGCATGCTAACTCTCACCGGACACACGCGGTACGTTGCGATATTTCTCTCGGTGGAAAATCGTTAGATAACTATCTCTGGGTAACCCTGGGCCCATAACCTGTTGTCAGAGTTAAATTGTTCAGCGATTCTGGCATGCATACCCAATGCTAGACCGACATTAATGCTTACGTTACGGAGGAATAAAAACACGTGGGGCATCAGTTCTGCTCGACTGGAATCAATATAGAAAACTTTATTGACACATGCACTTATATACATAGAGATCACATGTCAATCTCAGCGCATCTCCATTGGCTGTTATCATTGTCCATCATACAATACCTGCATTTACTCATTAAGTTTGCCCATGTGATAATACAATAGTAAAGATTTACTTTTACAATTGAGAGCACACTTATTTTATATATGTCAACAGTTAGGGTTGGAGTGAAAACCTACAGGAGGGTAGATCTCCAGGAACAGGGTTGGGCAGCCCTGCTGTAACCATACCGTCCATGCCTGGGTACTCTTTGATACCCAACACCTCTGGTTCTGCTATAGCAACCTAAGGTCTGGTTTGGTTAGAGAACCGGAAGCGTCCCTCGGCTGTGGCTCAGTACTCTATGAAAGGCTACAAACTAAAGCTTCTTCTGAAACTTTATCCTTCTAGTTACCTGTTGTTATTTTTATAGTTGATGACACCCCATAAAGATCTACAGGGTTGTGCTATATCTGTAACGTTCCGTTCCCTTCCTGTCCGTTTTCCGTGTTTTCCTTTTTTCCCTCCGTGTCATGTTGGATTCCTTTGTCCGTGTTTTCCCTGCTGCTGCAGTCTGGGCGTCTTCCTCTGTCTTGTTCGTTTGATTATCACTTTAGTTTCCGCCTATCGCTCTCCCCCCTCGTTGCATGCATTCCTCACCTTTGTGTTTAGCAATCACTCCCGGTTATTTTCCACACCTGTGCCTTATTCATTCTTTGATTCCCTGCACCATTTAAACCCCCGTCTGGTTGCTAGTCGGCGCCAGTTCGTTAACTAACCTTCCTTGTTATGCTCGTTTCACGTTTCTGGTCCGGTGTTCTGCTGTACGCTTGGTGTAAACTTGCTTACCTGTTCTGCGGTTTGGTAGCTATCCTCCCGTAACTTTCGCTGTTTGCATGCTACTAAACTTGTCTCCCTTCAATCTCCAGTCGCCGTGTTCTCAGCTTCCCTGCAGCAGTGTTCGTTTCCCTGAATGTTTGTGTGAGTGTGTTGCGGTACCTCCAACTCCAGCTCGGGATTAGATCCACTGCCAAGTCCTGCCTGGCTAACTCTCTCCGTTGTTCCTGTCCGGCCGTAGCTACCTCCTGTACTTCGGTTACGGTTCCAGGATCTCTGGAGTACAGCCGGCTCCAACGGGACCTACCCGAGCTACGCCTCACCTCCCAGCCCCGCCGGGTTTTCGCCAGCTACAACCCTGGCTGTCGTCTCACCTCCTTTAAGACCTCCCGGTCCAAACCCTGTCTGCAGTACCTAACTAATAACCCTCTGCTTTCTGTCCTTAATCCAAGTAGACCGTCCGGTCCAGTTCCTGTTCAGTCCCGGAGTGAGATTCTCCGCCCGAATAAAGTCCAGTTTCGGCTTGGAACAATCGCGCCGTTCCAGTACCTGTACCTGTGTGGATCACCCGGTCCAGTTCCAGTCCAGTCCCGGTGTAAAGCCCACCATTCCGTAAGAGTCCAGTTCCGGCTTGGAACGAGTTCCGTTCCAGCACCCGTTTCCTGAGTGGACCTCCCAGTCCAGTTCCAGTCCAGTTCCAGTCCAGTTCCGGTGTGTTGTACACCTCCTGTTGAGTCCAGTTCCGGCTTGGAACAAGTTCCGTTCCGGCTCCCGTTTCCTGAGTGGACCTCCCGGTCCAGTTCCAGTCCTGACCCGGTGCGAACTCCTCCACCTACCCTATCCAGTTCCGGCTTGGAACAGTAGGGGATATCCTGCACCCAGTCCGGCTTGGACTTCCAGTCCAGTACCTGATCGGTTCCGGCTTGGAACCCAACCCTGGTTTAAAGTCCAGCTCCGGCTTGGAGCAGTCCGTATCGGACTACTATTTATGTTCTGTGTATTTTATTGTTTGACTTTCCTGTACAGCTTTGGGACTACCCCAACGCTTAAAAAATACCCCTTTTCTTGAATCTGCCTCCTGGTCGTTGCACTTGGGTTCGTCCCGTATCAGGATCGTAACAGAACGAACTGGCCAAAAGCATGGACCCAGCCGACCTGGAACAGATTCGCCACGCCTTCTCCTGCCAAACTGCGGTCAGCGACCAACAGGGCCGTCGTTTGGACGATGTTTTAGAAGTACTAAGGGGCATCACGGAGCAGGTAGCTCAACTTTCGCTTCATCAGCCGCTACCGCGGATTCCTGTGGGTCCAATTCCTCCCGCTCCTGAACCACCTCCGGAGGCTCCGGTTCCCACTTCAAGCCGGGAGCCCCGAGTGCAACACCCCGCGTTATACCGCGGGGGGTTGGGGAGATGTCGTGAATTTTTAATGAAGTGTGACATAGTGTTCCGTATGCAGCCCACCTCCTTCGCCTCTGACTCTTGTAAAATCGCGTTCATCATGAGCAGCTTGGGAGGAAGTGCCCTGGAGTGGGCTACATCCATCTGGGACAGCCAGGCTCCGTTGTGCAGCAACTTTGCAGCCTTTACCGCTGAGATGCGGCGCGTGTTTGATCACCCTACCTGCGGGCGAGACGCTACCCAACGTCTGCTCCAAGTTCGTCAAGGCAATCGCAGCGTTGCAGAGATGGCCATTCAGTTCCGTACCCTCGCCGCGGAGTCCGGATGGAATGACACCTCCCTTCAGGGGGCTTTCCGCCAAGCTCTTAGCGAGGAACTCAAGGACCAGCTTGCTACTCGGGAGGAGTCCAACTCTCTCAATAGTCTCATTAGCCTTGCCATTGCTATAGATAATCGTCTCCGTATCCGGGCCCGTGAGCGGGGAAGAAACTCCGGGCGTCATCTACCCTCCGACACTCCTAACGTACGCCAACATACCTCAGTCACTGGATCTAGGGCGTCGTCTGGTGTCTCCGAGGAGGAGCCTATGCAGCTGGGCAGAGTTTCGGTCGACCCCGAGGAGCGCCAACGCCGTCTTCGCACTAGGTCCTGTTTTTACTGCGGCAAGCCTGGCCATCAGATCGCCTCCTGTCCTATACGCCCAAAAGAATGGGCTCGCCAGTAAAACTGGGCGTACTGACGAGCCCCATCATTCCAAACCATGCAGCTCAGAACCGCTTTGTGTTCAAGGCTACTCTCCTCTGGAGGGACAAGACAGCGGCCTCCTCGGCTCTCATCGATTCCGGGGCCGACGCCAACTTTATGGACATCACCTTCGCCAGGAGGGCCGGCATCCCCACGGAGCTTCTGCCCTCTCCCATTTCTGCTCTTGCTCTGGACGGTAGGAGCTTGGGGTTAGTTACCCACTCCACTGTTCCAATCCAACTTGTTTTGTCTGGCAATCATCGGGAATCTATTCAACTCCTGCTCATCCACTCCAAACAGTCTGCTCTTGTGTTAGGTCAGACCTGGCTCCGCCTCCACAACCCTCATATTGACTGGAAAGCCGGTCGCATCCTGGCGTGGAGTGCCCACTGTCTAGCCAGTTGTCTCCGTTCTGCTCTACCCCCCTCCGGGGTCCAGAAATCCCAGTTCTGTTCAACCTGTGCTTGATTTATCTAACGTTCCTAAACAATATCACGACCTTGTACAGGTTTTTTCTAAATCACGTGCTCTGTCCTTACCTCCTCACAGGCCGTACGACTGTAGCATTGATCTGCTGGCGGGAGCCAAACTGCCATCTGGCCGCCTCTACAGTCTGTCGGGACCGGAGAAACTGGCTATGGAGGAGTACATACATGAGTCCCTCGCTTCGGGTATTATCCGTCCCTCCTCTTCCCCGGTCGGTGCAGGGTTCTTCTTCGTAGGGAAGAAGGATGGCTCTCTGCGACCCTGCATCGACTACCGTGGACTCAATCAAGTCACAGTCCGTAACAAGTACCCTCTTCCCCTCATTAACACCGCCTTTGAACCCCTCTCGCAGGCAGTTACGTTTACGAAGCTCGACCTCCGTAACACTTATCATTTGGTGCGTATACGGGAGGGGGACGAATGGAAGACTGCTTTCAACACCCCGTTGGGCCACTATGAATACCTGGTGGTTCCCTTCGGCCTTACTAACGCCCCAGCAGTCTTCCAGGGCATGGTGAACGACGTTTTGCGTGACCTATTGGGGAAGAGTGTATTTGTGTACATTGACGATATTTTAATTTTTTCTAAATCCCCCCAGGAACACGTTCTCCACGTCCGGGAGGTTCTCCAGCGGCTGCTGGAGAATCAGCTGTTTGTTAAGGCGGAGAAGTGTTAATTTCATGTCTCTACTGTCCCGTTCCTCGGCTTCATCATCGAGGAGGGCAGTATCCGGGCGGACCCTGCGAAAATCAAGGCGGTGACAGAATGGCCCCAACCCACCTCTCGCAAGCACCTTCAGCAGTTCCTTGGGTTTGCTAATTTCTATCGCCGTTTTATCCGCAATTATAGTGTCATTGCCGCTCCCCTTACCAAACTCACCTCCGTTGCCTTTCCTTTCTGTTGGAATTCCGATGCCCAGCAAGCGTTTGAACTGCTTAAGGTTTGGTTTTCCTCAGCTCCTATCCTCTGTCACCCGGACACTTCTCGTCAGTTCACCGTTGAGGTGGATGCCTCCGACACCGGCGTGGGGGCCATTCTGTCTCAACGAGCCGCCTTGGACAACAAGCTCCATCCCTGCGCATTCTTCTCCCGGAGACTGTCCTCCGCGGAACGGAACTATGATGTCGGGGATCGGGAACTGCTGGCCATCAAACTGGCTCTTGAGGAGTGGCGCCACTGGCTGGAGGGGGCAGGTAATCCCTTCCTTGTTTTGACCGACCATCAAAACCTTATTTATTTAAAATCTGCCAAGAGGCTTAATGCCCGTCAGGCTAGATGGTCGTTATTTTTTGCCCGCTTTAATTTTTCTGTTTCTTTCCGCCCCGGTTCCCGTAATATCAAGGCAGATGCCTTGTCCCGTATTTTTTCCCTCCCCTCCAGTCCTGCTGATCCGGAGCCCATTCTACCGGCTTCCTGTGTTGTGGCTGCGGTCTCCTGGGAGATCGAGGGGATCGTGAAGGCCGCTCAGACTTCCCAACCGGACCCCCGCAGTAACCCTAACTCCTGCCTTTTTGTGCCCAATTCCGTCCGCTCCCAGGTCCTTCAATGGGTTCACGCCTCGTGCCTGGCTTGTCACCCAGGTGTTGCCAGAATGATCGCCCTTGTCAGGAGGAGTTTTTGGTGGCCTACCCTTAAGGGGGATACCCGTGCCTTTGTCCTGGCCTGCTCTGTGTGCGCCAGGAGCAAGGCATCCCACCAGCCTCCCTCTGGTCTTCTCCTTCCCCTCCCTGTCCCGGGCCGTCCTTGGAGTCACATTGGCGTCGACTTCGTCACCGGTCTGCCGTTGTCAGAAGGTAACACCGTTATTCTGACAATAGTGGACCGGTTCTCCAAGGCGGTTCACTTTGTTCCCCTTCCTAAACTCCCGTCTGCCCTTGAGACCGCTGAGCTCTTGGTGTTGCATGTGGTCAGGCTGCACGGGATCCCCTCGGACATTTTGTCTGACCGTGGGCCCCAGTTCTCCTCCCGGGTTTGGAAGGCGTTCTGTGTAGCCCTGGGTGCCTCGGCTAGTTTATCTTCTGGTTTTCATCCCCAGTCTAACGGCCAGGCAGAGAGGGCGAACAAGGACCTGGGGGCCGCCCTGCGGTGCGTCACTGTTCGTAATCCCGCCTCTTGGAGCCGTTTTCTCCCCTAGGTTGAGTACGCTCACAACTCCCTTAAATGTGCGTCTACAGGGTTATCTCCTTTCGAATGCTCGTTAGGTTATCAACCCCCTCTCCTGTCGGCCCAGGAGGCTGAGGTAGCTGTCCCCTCTGTTAAGTCTCATCTCCTTAGATGTAAGCGCTTGTGGAGACTTACGCGCACCGCACTCCTTCGCTCCAATTCCCGTTCCCAACGTCTGGCGGACCTTCACAGGACCGCAGCCCCGCAGTATAGGGCCGGTCAGCAGGTCTGGCTTTCTACCTCCAATATTTCCCTTCCCTCCTCCTCCAAGAAACTCCAGCCCCGCTTTATTGGTCCCTTTCCTATCATTTGTTTGGTTAATCCAGTTTCTGTTAAACTTTCCCTCCCTGCCTCCCTCAAAGTTTACCCTGTTTTTCATGTCTCCCAAGTTAAGCCTGTCTCCTCCAGTCCCCTCAGTACACCCACCATCCCTCCGCCTCCTGTCCGGGTTATCGACGACGCCCCGGCCTACACGGTTAACCGTGTTATTGATATCCGCCGTAAGGGCCGGGGTTTCCAATACCTCGTCGACTGGGAGGGATATGGTCCTGAGGAGCGGTCGTGGCTCCACAAGAGCCTCATTCTGGATCACTCGCTCATCCTGGATTTCCACAGACTGTTCCCTAATAAAACCAGGCCTCCTGGTACGCCAGGTGGCGTACATTGAGGGGGGGGTACTGTAACGTTCCGTTCCCTTCCTGTCCGTTTTCCGTGTTTTCCTTTTTTCCCTCCGTGTCATGTTGGATTCCTTTGTCCGTGTTTTCCCTGCTGCTGCAGTCTGGGCGTCTTCCTCTGTCTTGTTCGTTTGATTATCACTTTAGTTTCCGCCTATCGCTCTCCCCCCTCATTGCATGCATTCCTCACCTTTGTGTTTAGCAATCACTCCCGGTTATTTTCCACACCTGTGCCTTATTCATTCTTTGATTCCCTGCACCATTTAAACCCCCGTCTGGTTGCTAGTCGGCGCCAGTTCGTTAACTAACCTTCCTTGTTATGCTCGTTTCACGTTTCTGGTCCGGTGTTCTGCTGTACGCTTGGTGTAAACTTGCTTACCTGTTCTGCGGTTTGGTAGCTATCCTCCCGTAACTTTCGCTGTTTGCATGCTACTAAACTTGTCTCCCTTCAATCTCCAGTCGCCGTGTTCTCAGCTTCCCTGCAGCAGTGTTCGTTTCCCTGAATGTTTGTGTGAGTGTGTTGCGGTACCTCCAACTCCAGCTCGGGATTAGATCCACTGCCAAGTCCTGCCTGGCTAACTCTCTCCGTTGTTCCTGTCCGGCCGTAGCTACCTCCTGTACTTCGGTTACGGTTCCAGGATCTCTGGAGTACAGCCGGCTCCAACGGGACCTACCCGAGCTACGCCTCACCTCCCAGCCCCGCCGGGTTTTCGCCAGCTACAACCCTGGCTGTCGTCTCACCTCCTTTAAGACCTCCCGGTCCAAACCCTGTCTGCAGTACCTAACTAATAACCCTCTGCTTTCTGTCCTTAATCCAAGTAGACCGTCCGGTCCAGTTCCTGTTCAGTCCCGGAGTGAGATTCTCCGCCCGAATAAAGTCCAGTTTCGGCTTGGAACAATCGCGCCGTTCCAGTACCTGTACCTGTGTGGATCACCCGGTCCAGTTCCAGTCCAGTCCCGGTGTAAAGCCCACCATTCCGTAAGAGTCCAGTTCCGGCTTGGAACGAGTTCCGTTCCAGCACCCGTTTCCTGAGTGGACCTCCCAGTCCAGTTCCAGTCCAGTTCCAGTCCAGTTCCGGTGTGTTGTACACCTCCTGTTGAGTCCAGTTCCGGCTTGGAACAAGTTCCGTTCCGGCTCCCGTTTCCTGAGTGGACCTCCCGGTCCAGTTCCAGTCCTGACCCGGTGCGAACTCCTCCACCTACCCTATCCAGTTCCAGCTTGGAACAGTAGGGGATATCCTGCACCCAGTCCGGCTTGGACTTCCAGTCCAGTACCTGATCGGTTCCGGCTTGGAACCCAACCCTGGTTCAGCTCCGGCTTGGAGCAGTCCGTATCGGACTACTATTTATGTTCTGTGTATTTTATGTTTGACTTTCCTGTACAGCTTTGGGACTACCCCAACGCTTAATAAATACCCCTTTTCTTGAATCTGCCTCCTGGTCGTTGCACTTGGGTTCGTCCCGTATCAGGATCGTAACAATATCATGGATATTGTCACTCTGCATCCACGATATAGCACTCCCTCTTATGTAATACTAAAGTAGTCTAGCTTGACAGGACTTAAGAGTCTTACATTTCAATTGCTGTTAGCTTGCTACCTAATTCACCTTATGTACAAGGTGGTGCTTTTCCATTCTGTGATTTAAACCAGTGCGCCATGGGCCTCAACGTATTTGTGCTTGTTTAAAAAGTAATTAAAAGCTGAATGTCAATCATTTGCTGATCATGTAAAGCCTTGTGATTTTGTGGTTACAGAATAATTCTCATTTTTGCGGGTTAGCCTGAATGAATATGCAAAAATGGGCATCCCCACGTTATTTCGCAAAATAGTGGGAGGTGGGCATGCAAATAGATTACTTTAACACGTGTAAAGTGATTTGCAGGTGTATTTTAGTACAAATGGAAAGCAGGTATTAAAAGACACGGAAACGATAAGATGACGGCTGTCATTGTAGAAAGACAGTATGGGTGTGTTTGGAATATCCATAACTGAATGTTCTGAATGATTGTGTAACAATGGGGCTAGTTAAGCACCCCATTCTAGCTAACGCTCAAAATACACAAGAAGAGAATTTGTGGATAGCCATAGTCTACATCATGAACAGTAAGCATGAAGCAAATCGTATTACAGAATACAAGACTAACTAGTATTTGCATCAAACAAGCAATATAATGTATATTATAACAAACAGTGAATAACAAGCAAATCAAAACTTTATAAAAATTCAAACCCATGATCAAATGGAAATGTGATTTTATGTGACACTTAGGGCGCGAGTAGGCTTAGTGCTAGTAAGCATACAGTAGTTATGATCATTTCAGTCCTGACAAACATCTGAACTCCCAGCAGAAACTAAGAGACATCCAATGAAACAATTTGTAATAAACCGCCAGCTCATTCAGTGTAACAGTAGCCCATACCCTACATTAAAAAAATACCATAAAAACGGCAACATCGCTGCTAGTCTTTTCACCGTTTTCTTCCAGTATAACCATTCCAAACACGGATAATCTCTCATTTAAATATGGCTGTTTGCGGCTGGAATAATTAACATAATGGGCTCTATTTTCTGGCAAGCACATGGCGTGCGGCGAGCCGTCATGGTCAATGGTGTAGCGTATGGCGCACTGGGTGTGGCTACTGAATTTTGCTATTTTCGGACCAGAGGCAAGGAGCGCACAGCTCATAGCGCGCTGCGCAGGTTGAAAATGGTTGTGTTTATCAGTGGGTGTGCATCAGCTGCACCATAGCTAATCAAATACCTCTCTTCAGTCTTTTTTAAGAGCTGTGTGCATTGGACTAATTTTGACCATGTTGGGCAATCCCGCATCACGTGGTTTAGTGAAAAACGATAACAGAACACCATTCAGTCGTGGTCGGGAGGCCTCCCATTTGCAGAATGAGTCCACCCACTGTCAATTTCTGACCCATTTATCATTTACTGGCTCTTTATTTTTCAACTCTTCTATTTTCCTATTTTCTCGGTCCTAGCATGCGTTTAATCATCTATTTTGAATTTTCCCCATGCAACATATGCCATTTTCCTCGCCATGTTTATTAGCGACTTTTGTCGCCTTTAGGATTAGAAGACAATAGGCAAGCCTATCGAATACTTCATGTTGGTGTTGTGCTGTCCGCCAAAAAGCTGTCTCCTCAACTGACTTTTAAACCGACTCTTATCTGGTTTTGAGCTACTATTTATGATACACGTTTTTAGATATTGGTTGTTTTAAACAATATCTTTTACTGGATGATGGAATTTTAGCCATCGGATTTCTGTTTTTAAAGTTTTTAGAATAACAAGCTGAAGCAAACGTCATGACTCCACTTACCTCGCCTTCTGGCTGCGACGGCTGTTTCTGCCTCAGTGAGAAGGTTGCTGTGTTGGAGCAAAGAATCCACAACCTCTACAAAATCCAGGAGGCTGACAAACTCTTGTACACAATCGTCTTCGGAGGCCCTGCACAGGGCTCCGTCTCCAGTGCTGAAGAGCGGGCTGGCACTGCCTCCTCCCTGGCTGACGCTGCTTCTCCTTCGGCTGCTGCCTCTACTCCGCCCACTACCGCTGCTGCTCCAGCCGCGGTCCCTGCTGCGGCTGCGACCTCCGTTCCTGCCGACCCCTGGCTCCTGCTCGGGGCTAAACCAAAATCCCTGTTTAGCTGCTCCACTCTATTATTCCCGGAGCACTGGGAGGTGGTCGGTGATCGCAGGAAGAGAGGAAGACTTTCCCTTCCCTCCTCTCGTGCACCCGCGACACAGGAGATCCAGCTGGAGAACTGCTATGACATCCTGGGTGAAGATTTCCCCTCACTAGCAGCGGGCCAGCAGTCTCTCCCATCTCTCCCACCTCCCAGGTCAAAACACTGGCATTGGGCTCCAGCTAACTTCACTCCATGTCCGCCTCACACCGGGGATAAAGTTGCAGCTCCATCTCCATCCCGAAGTGTCTCTGCTGGTCTGGAGGCCCTGGAGGAGGAGCCGGCTGCCCGGCCATAACCAGTTGCTGTCCAGCGACGGAGGTCACAGCACCAGGATTCATCCCATCACCGCCATACCGAGCCAGTTACCGGTCCGGTAACCTGCGGAGCTGCTGTCCGCTCCCTCCGTCCCCATCAGCAGGTGCCGTCTCCCCCATCATCTCTTATTATCGGTGACTCGATCCTCCGACATGTGAGAGTCCGCAGAGCGCACACTCTCCGTTTCCCAGGCGCTACTGTACAGGATATTGCTGAAAAAATCCCAGGCATTTTAAATTCCTATCCCGAGGTTGACAGAGTCCTTCTGCACGTCGGTGTGAACGACATCCGGAAACAGCAGTCCGAGCTGTTATACCGAGACTTCACCCATCTCCTTAACATCGTCAAGCAGTCCCACAGCAATGTCTATGTGTCCGAGCCAACCCCCACTCACCGTCGCGGCATGGGGAGCTTCACGTGGCTGCTCAGCCTCAACACCTGGCTCTCCTCTGCCTGTGACACCAATGGCGTGCACTTTGTGGAGAACTTCAACCTCTTCTGGAAACATGATCACCTCTTTGGTGCTGTCCGACAACCTGGAATACAGCCTCCTTCATCCCTGTGCTTCCACACACACCTGCCGCCAATTAAGTCATCACGTTCAGTCCAGTGCTGACCTGTCTACCTCACATGATTGACTGTTTACATCTCACGCCCCCTCCCTGAAACCTCCATCTCCGGTGCCTCATCAGAGTGCTGTCCCCCCTGTTAGCTCCCCCCACTGGCCTCATCTGTTATTAACCCTCTCACCGGTCTTTTTCCCCATAGAGACAATAATCAGAGACAGAGCATCCTGCCCCCGGTCTGCTGTAAGCGGTGGATCAGACCCACGGTACCTGCGCCCCCTGGCCCGGGCTGTTGTTGTTAATATTTGGTCAGTGCCCCTCAGGATAGCGCTGTTAAATGCTCGCTCCATCGTTAATAAATCTTTCCTTCTGAATGATTTATTCTCTGCAAAAGGTTTGGATGTTCTGTTTCTGACTGAGAATTGGCAGAGGAGCATGGATTACAGCCCTCTAATTGAACTGTGCCCACCTGGTTGCACTACGTTTTTTACCGTGCCCACCTGGTTTTTACACACGGGGTAGATATCCACTCCATTCGTTCTGAGGAGCTGCCTATCACTGACCATAATTGTGTTTTATTCAACTTATCTTTTAACCCAGATTCTCTGCCCAGCAAAATTTTAAAGCGCTCTCGCATTTTAAATCATCTTACTGCTGAAAAGTTTTCTGCAGCTTTCGATCCAGGTGCAGTGTTGTCATCTCATGCAGACATAGATTATTTAGTTCAATTTTTTAACAGACACTGTTCTTTGATTTTGTATAAAGTGGCTCCTATTAAAATGAGATTTGCCCCCTCCGTCAATTCATCCCCTTGGATCAATGACGCTATTCGCTGTTTCTGGCGTAAATGTCAGAGAGCAGAGCGACTGTGGAAATCCACTTCGCTTAATGTTCACCGTCTTTATTATAAAAACCTTTTAACAGAATTAAACAACATGATTAAAGATGCGAGGGCTACTTATTTTACCAATCTCATTTCCACCAGCAAACGCAACCCAAAAGTCCTGTTTGACACCATCAATAACATTGTCACTCCTGCACCTCCTGATGTACCTGTGTTATCAAACAAGGACTGCAGTAATTTTCTCTCCTTTTTTGTGGATAAGATTAATGATGTCAGAGCCAGCATTATCCCCTCTTCTACTCCCCTCCCCACTTATCAAATTCGGCCGTCAATTTTGGACAGTTTTTCTCTTATTTCCCTGCAAGACCTCACAGATCTGGTGGGCAGTATGAAATCCTCTTCCAGTCCCATTGACAGTTTACCTACTTCAGTGCTAAAAAATACACTTGAATCTATTGGTCCATGCCTAGTTTATATTATAAACAGCTCCCTGCAATCTGGCTGTGTACCATTTTATTTTAAACATGCTGTTGTTCAGCCTCTTTTGAAAAAAACAAACCTGGCTCCTACTGTCCCAAATAACTACAGGCCCATATCCAAGCTGCCTTTTACTTCAAAAATTTTAGAAAAAGTTGTTGCTAAACAGCTCACTGCTGTTTTGACTGCACACAACATCTCAGATAAATTCCAGTCCGGTTTCCGTCAGAAGCATTCAACTGAAACAGCTCTACTCAGAGTTTCTAACGACATTATGATGTCTTCTGATGTGAGTGAGTGCTCCGTTTTGGTGCTGCTGGATCTTAGCGCAGCTTTCGATACTGTGGACCACAGAATTATGATTGAAAGGCTTAGGCAGTGGGTGGGTGTCTCTGGGAGTGCCCTGGACTGGTTTTCATCCTATCTCTTGGACAGGAGTTGTTGTGTGTCCCTCGGTCCTTACACATCTGAAACGGCTGCTCTTTCCTGTGGTGTGCCTCAGGGCTCAGTCTTGGGTCCCTTACTATTTTCTTTATAAATGCTTCCCCTGGGTCATATTATTAGTAAATTTCGAGGTATATCTTATCACTGTTACGCTGACGATATTCAGCTGTATGTATCTTTCAAGCCTGATGACACCGATAAACTGTCTATTTTGCACGACTGCCTGATTGCCATTAAGGGCTTTTTACAGTTAAATACAGACAAGACGGAAGTTCTTATTATTGCTCCAGAAAGTATAGCTCCCTAAGTTACCCAGAGCATTGGTTCCCTTTCCTCAGCTATACGCTCCAATTTAAGAAATCTGGGTGTCATATTCGATCAGGATATGCAGTTCGATCAGCACATTAAATCTTTGACCCGTACTTGTCTGTTCCAACTAAGAAATATTGCTAAGCTCAGGTCTGTTGTGTCACAACCTGAGCTGGAGATGATTATTCATGCTTTTGTGTCATCTTGGCTGGATTATTGTAATTCCCTGTTTACCTGTCTTAGCAAGTCATCTCTGAACCGCCTACAAATGGTCCAGAATGCTGCTGCAAGGCTGTTAACCAGGTCCAGCCAGAGGTCTCATATCACACCCATTTTATGTTCTTTACACTGGCTTCCCATCAGTTTTAGGATTCAGTTCAAGGTTCTTATTTTCACTTATAGAGCCCTGCACGGGCAGGCACCTGGGTACATCTGTGACCTTCTCCATCCCTATATACCCGGTAGGTCACTTAGGTCTTCTGACCAGGGCCTGCTGGCTGTCCCTCGCTCTAGGCTGAAGAAAAAGGGTGATCGTGCCTTTCAGGTGGTGGCTCCGACACTGTGGAACTCTCTTCCTCTAGTCATTAGGTCTGCGATTTCTCTAGAAGCTTTTAAAAGGCAACTGAAGATCCACCTGTTTACTTTGGCCTTTGTCTCACCTGAGGATGTCTAGTGCTTGTTCATCTGTGTGTTTCTTTGGGGCCTCTGTTGCCTGTGTTTTTGCTTCTATGTTTTTAAGGTTTCTATGTTTATCTTGTGGCTTAGGTTTTATTGTTTTATTGCTTTTGCTGTATTGTTTGTATGTTTTTATTGCCTTTGTTTTTATTGATTGTATGTTTATGGTCTTTGTAATTTTGTTCTTGTGAAGCACTTTGTGAATTTTATTTCTGTGAAAGGTGCTATACTAAATAAATGTATATTATTCTTATTATTATTATCTATTTTGCATTGATTTAATTGAATGTAACTGAGTTAAGAGGTACGTTTTTATCGCTATACGTGCTATAAGAGTGAATGTATGCACCAAGTTTGTCATAAACAATTAAAAGCAGAAAGAAATACAAGAATTAACATTATAAAAAAACAATGAGCAATAAATGCAAAGTATAATTTTTTCCTGCTTGGGGGATTTATTTCAAAGTCAAATTGGACCGCATATGATCCACGAAAATGGTTGATTGGCTTTTGAATAGGTTATGATCATGCATGCATTGGGGAAAGCCCCAAAATGAGTAACTCACCATAAGCTGTGGTGCGATTTGCGCCATAAACGTGGTCTCACCTGGCGGGCAGTGCAAGTGTGAATCGCAGTCTACTCTTATTCCAAAATTACATTCCGCTCCAGTAAAACTGAACTGGGCTGCTCCCTCTTGACGAACACACCCCCTAACAGCGGCTTCCCTCCCACTTCAGCACACAGCAAGTCACCAAATTACCAAATGGGCTCAGATGCGTGCAAATCTGTGACGAAATTGCAACTTCACCAGTGATGGCTCGCCGCCGGCCAGAAAATAGAGCCCCAAATTAGCATTTTCGCTGCTCGATCTGAACTGACACGCCTCCACCAGCGACTCTCCTCCCACTTCCAGCGCACGGCGAGTCAAACTGGTTCAGGAGTGTGAAAATACATGCCGAAAATGTCACTTTTGCCAATGCGTTGGCTCGCCACCCACCATGCGCCAGCCGGAAAATAGAGCCCAATGACTGAAGTTGGTCGCCCGCAGAGTGGGAAATGTTAACGCAAATACTTTGGCTGTGCCTGCAAAATAACACCCCTTATTTGGGATCTTCAATCTTCAAGTGAAACTAAGAGTATCACCAAGGACGAGAATCACTAACGTTATCAGTCTGGCCATGTCAAAAGTGTCAGCTTTATGGCTTTCACTTCAGTGATGGTGAGCAAGTGAGTAGATCGGATGTTGTAGTCTTAGTTGTTTTTTTGAAAACGTGTTTGTTGTTTATTTGTTGGACATAATTTCAAATTACCAATTTTATAAATTATTTTAAAATGTGACAACCCCTCTCTTAGGTGTTTTGAACGTCTAGCTGCCTGAATATAGAAATTTTTTTTTCTTCAATTCATTGACTCCCATATTTTTTCAAGTGGCACCAGACGTTCATCACCAAAGTGGGCAGGACTACGGAGCTCTATATGTAAATAGCAGCCACACCACGTCCTCGACTACCAGGCCAAGATCTCAATTCCAACGGAAACACTGGGAAAGACAGTTACAGTGCTGTGAAAAAGTATTTGCCCACCATCTGATTTTCAGAATTTTTGCACATTTTTCACATTGTATTTGGTCAGATTGTCTTGTGGGTTGTATCAGTACAAATTGACACACAGATTTGGTGCTTCTTTAATTTGTTTGCTGTGCAAGGTAATCAAACATGCAATCTTCAGATGAGAAAAAAGTTATTGCTCCCCCAGAAAATGCAACCAAATTAAAGGGTTACTTAGGGTTAGCTGTTTGAGTGCTTTGGTCAATGACTAGGCCTGATTTGGGCCAGGCATGCCCAATATAAATCTGACTAACTTTGGCCCTTACCATCAGAGTGAAGTTCACAGTACACAGTTAGTACAGGCACATCATGCCACAAACGAAATAAATTCCTGAAGACCTCCGGAAAAACATTGTTGTGTTCAGTCTGGAAAGGGTTACAAAGCGATTTCTAAGGCTCTGGGGCTCCACCGAACTACAGTCACCCAGCTAACGAAATCACGTGCTAGAGACGTTCCCTGTATGTTATTAAGGTTGCTCTAAACATTCCCTGGTTGATGCAGTGTTGAGTTTTTTTCAGGTTCTAAGAACTTTCACACAACGTTTTTGAGGAACGTCCCTTTAACATTCCAGAAACATTCTAGGAGCATTCCTCTTAGGTTCGAGGCACATTCTATGTAACATGAGGGTATCGTTCTGGGAACCTTCCTCTTGTGCTCCATGAACAGTTTATATAACCTCAGAGGAACATTCTAGGAGCATTCAATGTAACATCAAAGGGGAACATTCTCTGGCATTCCATAAAACATCAGGGCAACATTCTGGGAGCATTCCTCTTGTGCTCTACGAACATTTTCTATAACATCAGGGGAACATTCTAGGAGCATTTCATGAAACATCAGAGGAACGTTCTATGTAACACAAGGGTATCGTTCTGAGATATTTCCTCTTGCGCTCTACGAACAGTTTATATAACATAAGGGGAACATTATCTGGGCATTCCATATAACATAGGGGGAATGTTCTGGGAACCTTCCTCTTGTGTTCTTCAAACATTCAATATGACGTTTCAGGAACGTGCCAGGAACATTCTATAAAACATTAGGGGGATGCTCATTTGAAAGGTTTAAATGCAGGGTCTAAGTGCCTAACACAAGGGCTCACCATCAGTAATTGTTTGCATTTTGGCTTTATTAGACAGTATTTAGTGATGACTGATAGGAAAGCAAGGTTGGGAATCATTGAGAATCATAGCAGAGGAGATATAGGCTGTAAGTCCACAGCTTTCAGGTTATGGTACACAGTGCAATCCAATGAGGGGTTAAAGACACTCCAGGGGGGAGTTCTACAACAATTTCCATATAACATTTACACTTACTCAGTTTAGATCCTGCCGATGCCAGGACTCGAACTTGTGATCCTTTCGACAAGAGCTTGTGCCTCTGTCCATTACACCACTGTCCAGACCCCAAAAATCTACACCGTGCACGAAATGCGTGAAAGACTTCGACATTGCAAGCATGGATGAATCGGCCCTGAAGAGCCACATGAAGGGGGAGAAGCACAAGACTGCTGTTGCCCGGGCTGGCGCCACTTCCAACTCCTACCTATTTTTCCTCCGCAACAACCCCCGCAGCGGCAGCAGCAACAGCAACACAACCAGACCGACAGGTAAACGTTTAAATTCAAACACTAATTAGTTCTGTATTATTAACTATTAACACTAATTAGTTCTGTGTTTGAAAGATGAAAAGAGCTAGCTAGCTAACGTTTTTATTTCTCGCTATAGCGTGTCGAATGATTTGGGGGGGAAATTATGCTAGCCAGCAAACGTTAGCCAACTTGGCTTAAATACCTAGCTAGCTAAATAACATCGAAGTTAATTTTAGGCCCTGGTAGCATGTGTTATAGGGGTGTGCCCGAAGCCGAAATCCAGAAGTGCACGGATAGTGGGTTAGAAACTGATTTTTTCCTATCCAAAGTTGTCAGTTCATATTCGGATGCGGGAAATAATTAAATTGCAGCAGTGAAATCTTTGATCCAGTGCCCACCTGTCTGTATGCCTCTTCTGAACTTCACAGAATTAAGCATTGGATTGTTTATTTGTTTATTAAAACATTAAAATATATAATTACGGATGTAGCCGTTCGATATGGGCCATGTGACTCAATGGGCAGTCCCTGAAATTACGGATACTCACCCTATATCTTTAACATGCTCGTTATAATCGAACAGTGTGCCTTGTTTATATAGGCCTACGTCAATCTTGTGAGAGCAAAAGAAAAAGAAACAAAACGTTAAATGAAAAATCTCAACATCTTGCATGCAAACGATACTATCCCTTTAATGGCTGCGCTTAATCTCGCCACTTTTTCAGAACATAAAAACACCTTTTAAAAGAAAGCAAAGGAACAGCTAGAATCAGTAGCCTATGTCCCATTTTGAAATGTCACTTACTGGCTATCAAAATCATTATAGTAGGCTATTTATGCTAGTTGTATTGTTTGTATTTTTAAAATGTACCGACCATCCGTTTTGCCTTCGTATTCCTGCTGTTACGGCCACGTGTAATATAGTTTTTATTATTTGTCTTTTCTATTGGTTTTGGCCCTGTGCTGCTGTGTTTTTCTTTGTTTTCCCCTGTACAGGTGGAGGTGGGAATGCATCACGGTTGCTGAGAGACCCGGAGCAGTGGATGCTGTAACCGAGGAAGCAGAGGCCTGTTGCGGAGCAGCGGATTCGGAAGATGCTGGCCTATAATAGTGGATGCCCGTCGCCATGCCAGGAGATGCGCCTGTGAACATCGAGAGAGACGCCGTTGCTGTTGCCTGCTGGAGTTTTGACTGTTTTAAAGTTAACCCAATCCTTAACGGAGACTGTTAATACTTTTAATAATTAGTTAGTATTATTTATTGTTGGCGTTTTTAAAACGGGAGCTGAAGACCTACTTCGGAGATCAGACCGAGTAGCCTGCTGGACGCTGGACATTGTCATCGAAGCTACCCGGTGAGACTTTGCCAACTCAGTCTCGTAGTTAGTTAGCTAGGAGATAAGTTTAATCTTGTAAATAAATACTGTTTTATCTTTTATATAACTCCTAGTTGTCAGTGTGGGTTCCTAACTTCACAGTTTGTGCGCCTTTAAGTGGCTAATTGTTGCATCCGACTCTATCAACTTGGTTAATATAACACAAGCTGATTTCGGGACGTAACATTTGGGGGCTCGTACGGATTGAACTGCAGATTTTGTGTTTATTCTGCTTTTTAGCTTGTTGCTATATTGGGGACAACATTGTACCAACTTTGTTTCGTAGCACGGCTATTTGCTTAGCACTAACGTTACTTTGTATTATATTGTTGCGTGTAATACGTAGCGCTAGCTTTGTGATTAGTAGCCAGTGTTATTTTTGTTGTTGGTTACTACTTTGGGTCTCATCCGTAGCACAAGTTTTGTGTCACTTTGAAAGTTTGAATTGCTACACATTAGTCACGTAGTATCATTCATCTTGCCACTACGCCACATACTCGTTCGGCGGTGTACGTTGCCATAGCAACAACATAGCGTCTAAACTTTTTTGGCTTTGACTTCGCTACTACAGTGATAGTTGCCATGGATTTCGATATTGCAAAGTTTGTCGAGGATCCAACAGTCGAAGTGCTGGAAAGCTGTCGGAAGGCTGACCTGTTACAGATCGCCGACTATTTTCAAATTGATGTTGTCCGCTCCGGGACTAGACAGGCGATTAAAACCAGGCTTAATGAGGCATTGCTTGAGATAGAGGTACTTCCTGCTTGCATGGTACCGAAGGAATCGACTCTCATTGATAGCGAGGAGTCACCTTTTAAAAGCGATCGCCCTGAAATCATCTTACAAGGTAGGCACGAATTGGAAATGAAACGCTTACAGCTTAGGGAGAAAGAGCTGACCGTTCGTTTAAAGGAGCTGGAGGTAGAAGCAATTCGGGCCAGTAATTCTAGCATTGTACAACAACGCCCTGAATTTGACGTGAGCAGGCACATTAGAATGGTTCCAGTTTTTCAGGAGGCGGAAATAGATAAATACTTTTCGCTTTTCGAGCGGGTTGCTATCACGCTCAACTGGCCGCAAGATGCTTGGCCACTGTTATTGCAGTGCGTGTTGGTTGGTAAAGCACAGACTGCTTATGCTTCCTTATCTTTGGAACAGAGTCTTGACTACGAGGTAGTTAAAGCGGCAATTCTTAGAGCTTATGAACTTGTTCCTGAGGCATATCGCCAGAAGTTTAGAGGCTTTAGGAAATCTGACAGCCAGACTTTTGTTGAGTTCGCCCGAGAGAAGGAACGCATGTTCGATCGCTGGTGTAATGCGCAAGGGGTGAAGACTTTTGAACAACTCCAAGCTTTAATTGTCATGGAGGAATTTAAGAACTGTTTACCCGAACGCATTGTTACACACTTAAACGAACATAAAACATCCGATGTAGCTAAAGCTGCTGTCTTGGCCGATGAATTCGTGCTTTCGCATACCAACACCTTTGTTGGGAAATACTTGCCTCGTAATAGTGACGTTTCTCAGAGAAAGGAAATCCCCAAAGGTTCGTTTACTTTACCGTCCAGCTCTACCAATTCTAATGTCAGGCAGGAGGCGCTTGGAGCTAAAAGACCTTTTTGCCACTATTGTAAGAAGACAGGTCATGTTATAGCTGATTGTTATGCACTGAAGAAGAGGGATAAATCCTTAAAAGGGGTTTCTTTGGTGAAAACATCTTTGCTTCTCCCTGAAACACTTCCTGAGAAGGATTGTTTCCTTCCTTTCCTTATGGATGGCTCAGTGTCTTTGACTGATGAACCTAACTCTCAGAAGCCTGTTAAAATATTGAGAGATACTGGTTCTACGCAATCCTTTATTTTAGAGGATATTTTACCCCTGTCAGAGAAATCATCTTTAGGCACAAGTGTCCTTGTGCAGGGTGTTGAAATGGGTTACGTTAACGTGCCGCTGCATGCTGTTTTTATGAGGTCTGACCTTGTAACTGGCCGCGTCGTCGTGGGCGTGCGGCCTAGTCTTCCAGTGGAAGGTGTGTCCTTCATTTTGGGGAATGACTTAGCTGGTGGACGTGTTTTAGTGAACCCCGAGGTGACACCTGTCCCTCTTGTTAACTACCCTGATGAGCTCGCACAGAACTACCCCGATGTGTTTCCTGCTTGTGCGGTCACTCGCGGCATGGCTAGATGTCTTGGGACTGACACTGACCTTGCTAAGGTTAGCAGTCCACCAGAAGCAGAGGAAGCTTTGGATGACCTTGGTTTGTGTGACTTATTCTCTGTTAAGCCTGAACCTGAGCCTCCTTCTCCTGTTGTAGCAAAAGGAGGTGGGGGTGATTGTGATGGACAGCTGGATAAGCTGTCTCTGCCACAGGAACAACTTATCACAGAGCAGAGAAGGGATCCAAAACTTTCTTCCCTGTTTAAAAAGGCAGTTCTTGAGGAAGAGTCTGCGCTGGTGTCGCCAGCGTTTTTTTTTAAGAACGGCGTATTAATGCGTAGATGGAGGCCTCTAGATGCTTCTGTTCTTGATGACTGGCGCGTAGTTAGACAGATTGTCGTTCCTTCAGCCTTTCACAACGAAATACTTAGCCTTGCTCATGACAGCTGTCTCGCTGGACATCTGGGCGTGAACAAAACCTACAACCGGGTGCTAAGGCATTTCTTTTGGCCTGGTCTGAAAAGGGACGTTTCCAAATACTGTGAGACCTGCCCTGTGTGCCAGGTGGTAGGGAAGCCAAATCAGAAGATTCCACCAGCTCCCCTGTACCCTATACCGGTAATTGGAGAGCCTTTCGAGAGGGTGCTCGTTGATTGTGTAGGCCCATTACCACGGACAAAGGCTGGCAACCAGTACATTCTCACCATAATGTGTGCAGCTACTCGATTTCCGGAGGCAATACCGCTGCGCAAGATAACCGCCCCTGTCATTTCTAAGGCACTTCTTAAATTCTTCTCTCTGTTTGGACTTCCCAAGGCTATTCAATCTGACCAAGGAACGAATTTTATGTCCAAAATTTTTGCACAGGTACTTGAACAGCTAGCGATTAAGCATCTCACTTCAAGTGCTTATCACCCAGAATCTCAGGGTGCTCTGGAACGTTTCCATCAGACGCTTAAGACTATGCTACGTGCTTATTGCCTTGAGTTCGAGAAGGACTGGGATGAAGGCGTTCATTTTATGCTCTTTGCTGTGCGGGAGGTTGTCCAGGAGTCCCTTGGATTCAGCCCAGCTGAATTGGTTTTTGGTCATACAGTTCGTGGCCCTTTAATGCTTCTCAAAGAGAAATGGCTTATGGACGGTAACACCTCGAACTTGCTGGACTACGTGTCCAAATTTCGCTTTAAGTTGCATCGAGCTTGTGAGCTGGCAAGAGGAAATCTTGAAATCTCACAGAAGAGGATGAAATGCTGGTTCGATCGTGATGCAAAGTTGCGAACCTTTTCGCCGGGTGAGAAAGTCTTGGCACTTTTACCCCTCCCTGGTTCCACTTTAGAAGCACGCTTCAGCGGACCATATCTGGTAGAACGACGTGTAGGTGACCGTGACTACATCATAGCCACTCCTGATCGCAAGAAACAGAGTCGCTTGTGTCATGTAAACATGCTGAAACGTTATTGGGAACGCCAGCCCATAGAGGAGGGTGAGGTGAAGAGTATGGCACTCTCCAGTGCTCTGACTTCCACTCTTCCCGAAGAGGGGGAGGAGGAGGTGGCTTTTCCTCCCAAGAGTGTGACAGAAGGCAGGCTCAAGAACTCTGAGTCTCTGCGAAATCTTGGCATGCTACTTTCTCATTTGCCGGTTGCTGAGAAGGCGGACATTGTTAACCTCATTCAGTCACACCCCTCTTTGTTTTCAGATATTCCTACTCGTACACACCTCATTGAGCATGACATTGATGTGGGTAATTCACCTCCCATCAAACAGCATCCTTATCGTGTGAACCCCGAAAAGCGTTCGCAATTGAAGAAGGAGGTAACTTACATGCTGGAGAACGCTATCGCTGAACCCTGTTCAAGTGATTGGAGTTCACCCTGCGTGTTAGTTAACAAACCAGATGGCACTTTACGGTTCTGCACTGACTACAGGAAGGTAAATTCCATCACTAGGTCTGACTGCTATCCTCTTCCAAGGATGGATGATTGTGTGGATCGTGTAGGTTCTGCCGCTTTTGTCAGCAAATTCGATCTACTTAAGGGTTACTGGCAAGTTCCCCTTTCGAAACGTGCTAGAGAGATTTCAGCTTTTGTGACACCGGACGATTTCCTACAATACACAGTCATGCCGTTTGGTATGAAAAATGCTCCTGCTACTTTTCAGAGGTTGGTTAACCTCGTTGTAGCTGACTTGCCTAGTTGTGAGGCATATCTAGATGATTTAGTCATCTACAGCGCATCTTGGTCTGAGCATGTGAAGCATATTGAAGCACTCTTCGTCCGCTTGGTTGCTGCTAACTTAACGGTCAACTTGGCAAAATGTGAATTCGGCCAAGCAACTGTAACTTACTTGGGTAAGATTGTAGGGCGCGGACAGGTGCGTCCAGTTGATTCCAAAGTAGAGGCCGTTACCCAGTTTCCAGTTCCCAAGACCCGACGCGAGCTACGGAGATTCTTAGGAATGGTGGGTTATTACCGCAATTTCTGCAAGAACTTTTCCTCAGTTGCTTCACCGCTGACTGACCTCCTCAGCCCTAAAACCAATTTTATTTGGACTGAAAATTGCCAGCGGTCATTTGAGAATGTTAAGGCCCTGCTAGTGAGCACGCCCATTCTTGCCGCCCCTAACTTTGAACGTCCATTTAAGCTTGCTGTGGATGCAAGTGATTGTGGGGCTGGAGCTGTTCTTCTCCAGGAAGACGCTCATGGTGTTGATCACCCCGTGTGCTACTTTTCGAAGAAGTTCAACCGACATCAGCGGTTATACTCCACGATAGAAAAGGAGGCTTTTGCTCTCATTCTCGCACTACAACACTTTGAGGTTTATGTGGGCTCTTCTTTTCGTCCCATTGTAGTGCAAACAGATCACAACCCTCTTGTTTTCCTTAATCGCATGCATAACAATAATCAGCGCCTCATGCGATGGAGCTTGTTTCTGCAAGGTTACAATTTAGATATAAGGCACATCCGTGGACGTGATAATCTAGTCGCGGATACTTTGTCACGTGCTTATGAATGTGACTATAAATGAGATTTATTGTCTTAAGGGTGGGGGTGTTACGGCCACGTGTAATATAGTTTTTATTATTTGTCTTTTCTATTGGTTTTGGCCCTGTGCTGCTGTGTTTTTCTTTGTTTTCCCCTGTACAGGTGGAGGTGGGAATGCATCACGGTTGCTGAGAGACCCGGAGCAGTGGATGCTGTAACCGAGGAAGCAGAGGCCTGTTGCGGAGCAGCGGATTCGGAAGATGCTGGCCTATAATAGTGGATGCCCGTCGCCATGCCAGGAGATGCGCCTGTGAACATCGAGAGAGACGCCGTTGCTGTTGCCTGCTGGAGTTTTGACTGTTTTAAAGTTAACCCAATCCTTAACGGAGACTGTTAATACTTTTAATAATTAGTTAGTATTATTTATTGTTGGCGTTTTTAAAACGGGAGCTGAAGACCTACTTCGGAGATCAGACCGAGTAGCCTGCTGGACGCTGGACATTGTCATCGAAGCTACCCGGTGAGACTTTGCCAACTCAGTCTCGTAGTTAGTTAGCTAGGAGATAAGTTTAATCTTGTAAATAAATACTGTTTTATCTTTTATATAACTCCTAGTTGTCAGTGTGGGTTCCTAACTTCACAGTTTGTGCGCCTTTAAGTGGCTAATTGTTGCATCCGACTCTATCAACTTGGTTAATATAACACAAGCTGATTTCGGGACGTAACACCTGCGTAATCAATTCCGTCTATCTCACCATTCCATGAGCCCAAACTTGCAACACAATTAATAAAACGAAAATATGACTTTTAACTAAAATGTTTTTATCTAGGCTTGTTGCGGTGATCGGTTTAACCAATGGAATACTAAAAGCATATAAAAAGCTGTTGAAATGCAGCCGTATCCAGACTTTTTCATTTTCTTGAATTAAAAGCTTTTCAGGTGTTCTAGAACTTTATTGTTACTGCTAGCATAGAAATGCATCTTGTTGGACTGTTCATTTTACGGGCTCTATTTTCAAACCGGCGCAAACCAGCGCAAGGGGACGGTATAGTCAAACGCAAGCTTGTTGACAGCATCAATGTCTTAAAACTGGCGCTATGGCGTTTCTCAGCAATACCGCTAGGATCAACAAATTCTCAACATAACATCCTTTCGCTTGCGCTGCAGTGGGATGGGTGGCGCTGTCTGGGGCGTGTTCTAAAATACTTTTGGCGCAGTGACAATTTCAACCAACGAAAACCCATTGCGTTATGATCAGCTGGAACCACCTCTTAGCGGCAACGCAATAGACTCTGGCAATTTGGCAACTTATTAGTCATGTAGTTCTATGTAGTGTCTATAGGTGATGCCAACATTACACTTCCATTTAATGAACAAATAGCCTATAATTATTATTAATTAATTAATTTTAATTTAAACTACTACAATAAAACAGGACAGCTTACAAGAAACTTGCGATCATGTAGGCCAATAGCCTATAATATATAAATTACACATTGACACAGTTGAATCATAAGCCTACCATTTGAATCATAATTATGCCTACATCACCTAATGTAGGCTAATTAACCAAACGATTAATTTAGTCTTCAATCAATCATCAGCAGGGTATATAAGTGACTATTTATGGAGGCCGGTGTTAGTGGCCTAAGGATTCAATCCCGTGACACTGACGATGGAGTACGTGATCGGTCGACGTTTGCGGCGACGACGACAATACACAGAAAGGATATACTTTCAGCGGGTGTCCTTCCTCAACTATACGGACAATGAATGCAGTAAAAAGTTACATCTTTCAAGAGAAGCAGTAGCCTCCATCTGCCGCATCTTAGAGCCGCATCTTCAGAGTGACTCCGCGCTTACTTTTTATGCGACTGGGTCATTCCAGCATACTGTCAGTTCCACCTCCGGAGTCTCCCAGACAGCTGTCAGTGCTGCCATTCAGGCTGTGACATCAGCCCTGGTCAACCAGGCCAACAGGTATATTACTTTACCTTCGTCACCAGAACGCCAGCGCTAGACAAAACTTGCATTTTTTCTCAAGTGTGGGTTCCCTGGGGTGCTTGGTGCTATTGACTGCACGCACATACAAATCCGCGCACCACCCGAGCATGCAATAGTTTTTGTTAATCGCAAACGAACACATTCCATCAATGTCCAGGTGACATGCGATGCCGGCTGCTAAGTCACACATGTATTTGCCAATTACCCAGGTTCAGCCCATCACTCCTTCATTTTGGCAAACTCTCAAATTCCTGGAGCCTTCGAAGGGAACGTGGATGGGTGCTTATTGGGAGACAACGGGTACCCTTTGAAGCATTGGCTGATGACACCATACATCGCACCCAGCACTAGAGCACAACACATTTTTAATCACCGACTAACAAAGGGTCGCGTTGCCATTGAGAGAACATTTGGCCTACTCAAAATGAGATTTAGGTGTTTGGATAGGTCGGGTGGATCACTGCAGTATACCCCTGAGAGAGCAGCTGCCTTCATGGTGGCCTGTTGTGTGCTGCATAATATCGCACATCTTCACCAATGTGAAATGCGCCTGCCGGAAGATGTACTTCAGCACCACAGACAGTGAAAAAATGAGCTTGCCCCACCTGCACCAGTGGTCGCGGTCCCCATCACAGCCAGAGCAAAGAGAAATCAACTGGTTTAATAGGGCTAGATAAATAGTAAGTATAGGATCAGCTTTTAAAATGAACATTTCAATGCATGTTCCCACGTAGAATCATACGCACATCCAAGTTGACGGTCCAGTGCGTTTGGGTTGCTCATTATGAAATTGCATGGAGCGATTGTGTTCCAACTGGCTTTTTTTTAAAGCATGAGAACAACAATTTGATTGGCTACCATAGAGACACACCTTGGACATTTAAACCCAGCCTTTTAGCAATACCGCCATCAAGTGCGCCAAGATTGCCGTCATGAAATTACCAAATTTCTCGCCGACACGCCCTCAGAGCGATACCGCCAAGCGCTTACTCTTGTGTTCACCATTGCGTTTGGTTTATTAAAATAGAGCCCTACATGTTTTTTTTTCTCAATAAATCATTAGGCTATAATCCTTAAGTCTTCTCCTTGAATTTTATAAAGCATAATAATAATAACAATAATAATAGTAATGATAATGTTACTATACATAATCATTTATGTATCCAAGTTCATATAGTAAAATAAAAAACAAACAAAATGTGAAATCATAATAGTTTCCATTCAAATGTATAATGGAATGGTTTGATGTTTTTATAAAACTGCCTTTTCATTCTGAGTTGATTATATATTGTATCTCAGATTTTTTCCAGTTCTTTTCCAAAATTATTGTTCAGTGTTCCCCTGTTACGGGGTGGGGGGTTCAAATAGGTTAACAAAAACAACCTTTAACAGAACAAAACAATAGATAAATACGTATAAAGTACAGAATATGGTTCTTATAAAAAGACAGTGAGGTGGGTGAATACTCATAAATTGCAATAACAATTCATTTTAGACTAGAAAAGATCACATTCCATAGATGGAACGCAACGTCCGGTTTTTATCCGGATACAGATATAGATACAGATAATGTTGATAGTCATACAGATACAGAGAGTGGCATCGCTGCACACCCCTAATGTGTTTGTGTTTGCTACTTTATTTGTTATTTATTATTTATGGCTCTCGATTGCAGGAAATGGCAGTTATACACATTTAATAATGGAAAACATTTAGACATTTAATTAATTTCTCTTGAAGCTATGGTTTAAATTACCACAATTGTTCTATGTATAACTGTTTAACGTCTATATATGATGTCTGTCTGTTTGTGTCTGGTCAATGATAATGTAGCTACAGGTATTGATTTGGAGAGGAAATTAAAATAAATGCAACGTATACTAGGCTGTGAGTTTATGGTTGGAGATTAAATGTAAGAGGTATTATATCAATATGAATATCAAGTAAAAGGATAGATCATTACAAATACAACCTAACATGAGCTGAATTGTATTTTTTGTAGTTTGCTGTTGACATTTTTTCAGAAAGAATGAGACCAGGGTAATACTGACAAAAGTTGATAATAATTATTGTTTGTTTTCTTGCTTGCAGAATCCTCAACATGAGTCCTCTTCAAACCTCTCTTCATGGGTCCGAAATAACGATTTGTGGCATGCAGAGATTCTATGGATCATGAAGAGTGTTTGTTCCTACTACTCCTGCAAAAGTGCAGAGGACAACTCCACAATTTTCCCCTTCATTTTTCTGGACAGTGCTGTTGCCAGGTCATATTCCTGTGGGGAGATGAAGACAGCCTACATGATCAATCATGGTCTTGCACCTTACTTTCCGCATCACCTCCTGGACAAGTTGCAGAAGAATGATGGTTACGTTCTGCTTTTCGACAAATCACTAAACAAACCACTTCAGCTCAAGCAAATGGATGTCTACGTAAGGTTTTTAGACCCACAACCAACAAGGTTACCACACACTATCTGGACTCGTCCTTCATGGGACATGGCACAGCTAAGGACTGTCTATCTGTCAACTCTGTGAAGTGGGACAAACTTAACATGTCTCACCTCCTCCAAATTTCGATGGATGGACCAAATGTTAACCACAAGTTCTACAGAGAATTCACAACTAATGTCCTAGCAGAAGCCACTGACAGAAAGCTAATTGACATTGGAACATGTTCGTTGCACTCTGTCCACAATGCATTCCGAAATGCATTTAACTTAATCGACTGGGACATAGAGGGTACTTTAAACGCTTTCTATAGGCTAACCCATGACCTCCCTGCAAGAAGGGAGGACTTTGTGACTATCACAGGTTCCTCAGTTTTCCATAAAAAGCTTTGTGGCCATCGCTGCGTTGAAAACATAGATGTAGCAAGTAGAGCCTTAGAGGTTTTGCCAAACCTCATAACGTTTATCAATACGGTTGAAACCGACAAAACTTACACAACACCAACTTGCATAACATTCAGAACTGTAAAGGAGGCAATAGCAGACAAACTTCTGCCAGAAAAACTAAATTTTTTCATATTTGTAGCCAAACACGTGCAAGGGTACCTACAAAAATACCAAACTGACAGCCCCGTGGTCCCATTCCTCACAGCCGATTGGCTAGACTTACTGACCAATGTCACGAGCAGAGTCCTAAAGAAAGAGGTGACAGACACACTCACAGACGCAGTAAAACTCTCACAATATACTGTGAGAGAGGATGATGCTGTGGCCCCCTCCAAAGTCGACGTTGGGTTTTCAACATGTAAGGTGCTAAAACAAGCAGCAAGCAAAGTGAGTGAGAGGGGGATTTTTGAGTTCCAGAGTGACACAAAGAAGTGCCTCCTTCAGTTGTTAAGAAAGTTGATGCTCAAATCCCCAATCAAGAGTTTTTTCATGAGACAGGCCTCATGTCTTGACCCACAAACAATGGCGAGGAGTCCTGCAGCTTGTGAACGGAAATTCAGACGCCTTCTCACACACTTAGTTGACCTGAAGCGTTTTGCTGAGGCCTGATGTGACGATGCCCAGAGACAGTTTGAGTGCTTCTTACAGCAGGAGGTGTTGAGAAATCACTCTCTGTTCAGTGAGTATTCGCTGCATAGCATTGCTCTGGACACCTTCTTTTCAGAGCGTCTGAAGGGAAAGGACAACTACCAAGACCTATGGCAAGTAACTCAGATAGTCCTTGTGCTCTCCCATGGACAGGCATCAGTGGAAAGGGGGTTTTCCATCAACTCCACTCTCACTGTTTCTATCCTAGGAGTTTTTACCCAAAAATAATGCTGCGTGAATTTCTGCTATGCGCATGTGTGTGGACTTGTACATGCGAGTCAACAACTTGCCTGTCTATGCTCGTTTGTGATATCATTCATTAAACACTACAACACACAGGTAGACATGTGGCCTCAATGGCTCAGTGGAAAAGCACTTGTCTTCAGATGTGGTCTAAACAAGACCTCTTGAAAGAGGTCTACAAATAGATGTAGAAATAAATTCACTTTGGAACCATTTTAAGAGGTCTTTTCACTGACTGCAATAGATGTTTATTTTATAGCTTTTAGCCTGAAAATGGCTTGCTAAGAGGGACGAGGTGCTCTTGTAGCTCAACCAGGTAAATTGCATGTCATCAGCGATTCCTGTTTTCCACAACATGGGTTCAAATCCGGCTCAAGATAAACCTCAAAGGCCATTCTCTTTCCCTCTGATTTTCTAGTCTCTCACTGATTACTGTCCAATAAAGCCAAAATGCGACAAAAATATATTTAAATGGGACTACATATCACCATCAGCAGCTGAAGAACAGGCCTAAGATCTAATAATAGTTCCACAGTCAAGTTGTAGGAATGTTCTGAGGACTTGAGAGGAACTCAACATTATGACAACCAAGTAACACATTGCAATGTTTGTGACTTTTATGGGATGTTCCTGGAATGTTCTTTTCTTATTTTGGAGTAACATTCCCTTATACACTGCAGAATGTTCCCAAAGTAATGTTTTGTAATGACATGGCAATAATTTATGGGGAATGTTACCAATGTACTCCGGTCTCACAGTAAGGGAACGTTAAATCCAAGTGTTAGATAAACCCAAAGGGAACGTTTCGACTAACATTGCTAGAATATTCCCCTAATGTTACATAGAATGTTCCTGTAATGTGAAGGGGAAGTTCCACAGACAAGTTGAAGGAATGTTCTGAGGACTTGAGAGGAACACAACATTATGACATCCAGGGAACGCATTGCAACGTTTGTCACATTTATGGGATGTTCCTGGAATGTTCTTTTGTTATCTTGGAGTAACATTCCCCTATATATACACACCCCAGAATGTTCCCAAAATAACGTTTTGTAATGACGTGGCAAGAATGTATGGGGAATGTTAGCAATGTACTCCGGTCTCACAATAAGGGAACGTTAAGTCCAAGCGTTAGAGAAACCCAAAGGGAGCATTTCGACTAACATTCCTAGAATATTCCACTTATGTTCCATAGAATATTCCTGTCATGTTGGTGGAATGTGAAGGGGAAGTTCGATAATCATGTTTTAGGAATGTTCTGAGGACCTGAAAGGAACTCAACATTATGACATCCAGGGAACGCATTGCAACATTTGTGACATGTATGGGATGTTCCTAGAATGTTCTTCTGTTATATTGGAGTAACATTCTCCTATACACCCCAGAATGTTCCCAAAATAACGTTTTGTAATGACGTGGCAAGAATGTATGGGGAATGTTAGCAATGTACTCCAGTCTCACAATAAGGGAACATTAAATCCAAGCATTAGAGAAACCCAAAGGGAACGTTTCGACTAACATTCCGAGAACATTCCCTTAATGTTACATAGAATGTTCCTGTAATGTGAAGGGGAAGTTCGACAATCAAGTTTTAGGAATGTTCAGAGGACTTGAAAGGAACTCAACATTATGACATCCAGTGAACTTATTGCAACATTTGTGACATGTATGGGATGTTCCTAGAATGTTCTTCTGTTATAGAATAGAATAGAATCACTTTTATTTTCCCAAAAGGGAACTTCAGTTGTAGCCACCAGCAAGAACAAAAAAGACCCACAACACACGAACAAACATATAAAGTGCCAATATATATACAGCCAATCATCATGAATAAAATAGCCCCCGCTGTTCCAGATGTCCAATGTTATCAACCAGTCCAACACACAAACTCCGCCTCGGCACCTCCTTCATATGCTACATGCAGTTACTTTTGTGACATTTATGGGATGTTCCTGGAATGTTATTTTGTTATCTTGGAGTAACATTCCCCTATACACCCCAGAATGTTCCCAAAATAACATTTTGTAATGACGTGGCAAGAATGTATGGGGAATGTTAGCAATGTACTCCGGTTTCACAGTAAGGGAATGCTAAATCCAAGCGTTAGAGAAACCCAAAGGGAACGTTTCGACTAACATTCCTAGAATAGTCCACTTATGTTACATAGAATGTTCCTGCAATGTTCGTGGAATGTGAAGGGAAAGTTCCACAATCAAGTTTTAGGAATGTTCCCAATGTAATGTTCTGCAATGACATTACATGGCTGTATAGGGAACATTCTTTAAAGATCCCAAACGTTCCTCGTTACCTGGGCAGAGCCATATTGTCCAAGTGGAGTAAGTCTGGGACAGTAGTGAATCTTCCCAGGAGTGGCTGGCCTCGCTCTCCAAGAGCAGGGTGTAAAATTGACCAGGAAGTCACAAAGAACCCTAGAACAACATCCAAAGATCTGCAGGCCTCTCTTTCCTTGGCTAAGATGAGTGTTCATGACTCCAATATCAGAAAGACACTGAGCAAAAATGGGATCCATGGCAAAGTAGCAAGGCGGAAACCATTGCTCAGTAAGAAGAACATGAATGCTCATCTCAAGATTGCCAAGAAACACCTGGATGATCCTCAAGAGTTCTGGAACAATGTTCTATGGACAGATGAGTCAAAAGTGGAACTGACATGGGTCCTGTTATGTCTGGCGAAAGCCAAACACTGCATTCCCCAGTAAGAACCTCATACCAACGGGATCCTTTGCTGCATCAGGACCTGGACGCCTTTCCATCATTGAAGGAACCATGAATTCTTCTCTGTATCAGAGAATTGTACAGGATAATGTCAGGCCATCTGTCCATGAGCTGAAGCTGAGGTCATGCAGCAAGACAATGATCCAAAACACACAAGCAAGTCTACATCAGAATGGTTGAAGAATAAGAAATTTAAGAGAAAGTTTGAAAGTTTTGGAATGGCCTAGTCAAAGTACAGACCTAAACCCCATTGAGATGTTGCGGCAAGACTTGAAACGCACAGTTCATGCTCGAAAACCTACACATATCACTGAGCTGAAGCAGTTCTACAAGGAGTAGTGGGCCAAAATTGCTCCACGGTGTTGTGAGACACTAATCAATAACTGCAGGTAGCGTTTAATTGCACTTATTGCTGCTAAAGGTGGCCTAACCAGTTACTGAGTCTAAGGGGGCGATTACATTTTCACACAGGAGCATTGGATGTTGCTTTCTTTAATAAATATATGAAATGTGTATCACATTGTTGTGTTCTTTGTTCACTCAGGGCCCCTTTTGTGTTTTATTAGGCTTGGGTTGAATATCTGATAACATTTAGTGCAATAAATATGCAAAAATGCAGAAAATCAGAAAGGGGGCAAATACTATTTCACGGCACTGTAAGGGGTAATTCCGGGGGAAAATGGACCCTTTTTACCCCTGATCTCTTGGATCTTTCTGATATTTGACACCCATAATATAAAGCTTGGAGTAATTCCCATTGTTATAGTTTTGACAAACTATAACTCTACAATCAAAAACACAAGCCATCATTAAGAAAATTAGGGACAATGTCCATTTTCATTCCATTCTGGCCTGCCCACCTCTACTTTCAAGACCTACAGTTT
Organism: Synaphobranchus kaupii; assembly: GCA_029718625.1. Taxonomy (NCBI): domain Eukaryota; kingdom Metazoa; phylum Chordata; class Actinopteri; order Anguilliformes; family Synaphobranchidae; genus Synaphobranchus; species Synaphobranchus kaupii. The sequence continues at coordinate 28,167,909 of CM056380.1, forward strand.
GACAACAGTAAATGGTAAAAATAATATATTGGTCTCATTGTAATCACAAAGACTTGCTCAACAACATGGGTCATGCTTGAAATAATTTTTTTGGAATAATTTGATTATTCATTTTAAATCTTAAATAATTCATGAAAATAATTAAGTCAGGACCCATGTTGTAGAGCAAGTTGTTATGATTACAATGAGTCCAAGATGTTGGTTTTGCCATTTAGGGTTGTCAAACTAAGTCTTGAAAGTATAGGTGGGTTGGCAAAAAAATTAGTGAAAATAGACACTTTGTCCAAAATTTTCTTAATGATCATTTGTGTTTTTTTCCATAAATGTATAACAATGGTCATTACTCCAAGGTTACATTAAAGCTGCAGTAGGCAAATTTGAAAATATACAAGGCAAAAAGACCCCTTTTTGCCTTTTGCACTCCTCCCTCCTATCTCTCTCCTAAGCCACTCCCACCAAATTATGTTCCAGTGCACACGTGGAGACAGGCAGGCAGGGAGGGGTTTATTCTACTGGGAGGATCTTTTGCTTGTAGATAGTTGCCCTGATTGGTAGCTATATAACAAGCCCTAATTGGTTGGTTTTTGGAAGACTGGCTTGAGATTTATTGACAGCCTAGTACAGAGCCCAGGACACTCACAGAAACCGGATTTTTTTCTCAGAACAATTGATTTATTGATAGCTGCTGGAATGTAATGAGCAAATTTTGTAATTCCGCCAAAATTATATAGAAAAAATATTCCCTACTGCGCCTTTAATGGTGTCAAATATCAGAAAGTTATGAGAGGTCAAGGATTAAATTGGCCAATTTTCCCCTGAAATGACCCTCTGCAAGTACAGTCATGTAAGTATATCCCCAATAGCCCACCTGAATTTGGGAACATATGAGCAGTTAGTTCAGTATAAATTAATTCCAAATCACCACATATTTGAGCATGTAAATGTAATCAATGTATCACTCATTGTCATGGGTATTTGCAGCCCCTGCTGTTTCTGCGGTTGTCTTTCTTTTTGGCGTCGTCGGGACGCTCTATCAGATTTTTTCCGCCTCCGTTCCGGTATTCGTGTCTTGCCCCACAATTCTCTGCACCTGTTTTGCGTTTCCTGTCAGCTATAAATACCTCCGCATTTCCGCACTTCGATATTGTCTTTGCTATGTTGATAACGAAGTCAGTAAGGATTAAGATTCGGTCGCTGCATTTCTGGTTCATATGAATAGGAAACACAGCAAGTCCGGTTTAGAGTTAGGAGAAAGATTTATTTTAGTCTTTTCCTTTCCTTTCTCTCTTTATCCTTTGTACTCTTCTGCCAGTTACCTTTTTGTTCAGCTCGTTTTCACCTAGAGCTGTAGGTAACAGGTTCTAGTTTCATTTGTTTTTTTTCACTACCTCTTATTGCACCTAATTATTTAGTGCGTGAGGTTCTTTTGTTAGTCATTCTCGCTGTTTATCGAGATCGGCTCAGTTTTTGGAGTTTGCTTTGTTTTGCCTTGTGCTAGGGAAGTTTTGCTCCCGATACTGTGTTATCCCAGTCCTGGTGCGGCTTTTTCCGCATTTTGTGGCATATCTCTCTAGATACGCTTTTAGAAATCCTTGTCGGTCGCGTTTGGTTCGCCGAACCCTACACTCCCCCTTTACACTCATCTCTTATATCAAATGGCACAATGTATCTTTTGGTGTTTTCTCTGCTTTTCTGGAGGCCAACCTGTGGAACTTGTCATTGTTTACGCAATAATGAAGGGGATCTGTTGTATGCAGATGTGTCTCGTCTTCGGCTGGATAAGCTTATCATACATTTGCCTTTAATGACCAGCTTACACATACATACAAACAGAAATGACTAAACTATTGAAAGCTGTTTCTAGGACTACAACCCAAACAAAGTAAAATCTGTTCAAATCCCGGGCCAATCTGAACAAATTTCACCTGGCTGGCTACACTCCTTGAGAAGTATTGATTGCACTTGCATGTATGAGGTATCAAATTGTGAATAAATCATCATTAAGTCAGTGCTTTAGAACTATATAGGTGTGACATTTCACCTTTTTTCCTCCTTCCTTCTTTTTTCTTGTCCTGCTCTTGTTTATTTGGCCTGCACTACAGTATTTTGTTTAGAAATGTAATGTACTGTATGTTTTTATAAAAATGTCCTGTAATGATATTTTACCTGATTAGAGACTACAAATGAAAAATAGCTCTTGAACTAATTCTGGCATTGTACCCATTGATGCTTTTTGCAGATATGTTGATTACTATGTGCTGTCCCTTTTAAATAAATAAAAAATAAAATACAGTGTTATACGTTTGTGCGTCATTAATATTTTCCTCCATTTAAGCCATTCTCACAAAAAAGAAACTAGAAGAAATAGAAACAACTAGCTCTAGATCTTTCAGCTGTTGCTAGACAAACTTTATGATTGGATAAATGGAAATGTTCATAACATAGCAGCACATGAATTGATCTTCATGATGGTTCACATCACCTATAAGATTTATTTTATACAGGTAAAATGGAGATTGTATGTACATCTGTGCAGCTTGTTCCACTTTGACGCTAGCTAGTCAGCTGTGAGGTGGCTGATTTGCGTCATACTGGGTTTGTGCTAACGCCAATCAATCACTTCACACCAGCCTATTGCAGGCAAATGGTTTCCGACTAGTTTGAAAGACCTCTGCCTGTTTGTCAGATTTTTAAAAGCATCTGACAAATGAAAAAAAAAAACTTAAAAGTTCTAATTACAAAGAAGAAAAGTAGGCTACTTCTGCAGAACATTAATTTATGCTTAGCAAACTATATGCACAAGGTGTCAGGATCCTGTACTTTGTCTGTCTGTTTATTCTGTGTAATTATGTTTCCTGATTTCTTTTGCTTATTTCCCCGCATTACCCTCGCGATTGTCTGTTTATTTTTCTCCTGTTTATTCTCTGTGTTTATTATTTTCCTGACTTCGTGTATTGTGTTTAGTATTTTACCATCACTCTAGTTCCCCTTGTCAGTCCGCGTTCCATGTTTCCCGAGATTCCACTCCGTTTTTGTCATTGCACTATTCGGGTGATTTTGGGTACATTCGGGTTTCCTCTGTATTTCGTATCTCGTTTTCTTCCTTCTGGCTTTCTTAATATTTGTATATAATACTAAAGTACTAATTGTACTAATTGTGTTAGATTAGATTTAATACTAACCTGCTAACAAACTAATGTGTATATAATACTAACCAGCTAACCTACTAACATTAGGGTTTTAGAGTTCGCTACTAATATTACTAATTACTAATTCATCTTGAGTTTCTACCTGCAGCTGTCATTTCCTTCCTCATTATCCTATCCCTCCATCTATCTGTGATTTTGCATTCTCTGCACGTGTGTCCACTTCCGCGTTCCTCCCCTCCGAGCTGTGCACGTGTCTACCTGCTAAATCCAGGCCGTTTGTTATCATTGTGTCTATGTGCATTCCAGTCCGTGTCTTACGTTCCCCCGTTATTGTATTTTTGGTCCTTGTTAACCCTCATTGTTCTCACCTGTGTACTCTCCCATTTCCCCTCCTCTGCACACCTGATTCCTTTTGTGTAATCTTCCCCCAGTGTATTTTAGTCTCTAGTTTGCACACGTTCTCTGTCAGACTGTCTTACTTTTTTTTACTTACTTAGTTTTTGTTTTGATTGCCCTTCTGACACTTTGGTTTTGACTCTTGTTTGTTTTCTTGGTCCTCGCCTCAGCCTGTCCCTTGTTTACCTTCGCCAGTGACTTCATGGATTTTGTTTTTGGACTGTTGACCATTTGCCTGCCTACTGATTTCGTGCCTTACCTTTCTGATCACCCGGCTTCTGACTTTGGACTGAATAACCATTCTTTTGCTTCATCCTGGTCTGCTATTGGGTCCCTGTCCTGAACACCCTTACACAAGGTTTTAAAGGAGCTATATGTAACAAATTTACTGTACTAAATCATAAAATAACCATGATATGTCGTCAGAGATTAAGGAAACATGCTAAGTCGAAATACTGGCTTCTCGGACAACAATGCTACAGCCAGTTTGTTCTCCTTAGAAATTTCCAGCTTCGAGTCTGTGGAGGACAACTTTCTCCAATATTGTGAATTTGGACTGCAGTACCCATTTTAAACGCTCGGTGTCAATCTTTCGGATTTGCTCTTTATTTTATACATGGTTCTAGATGGAAATATTTGAAGTTATACAGTATTTATCCCATGTTTTAAAAAAACAACAGACCATATAAAATAACATTGGGGCGTGGGAATAATGCATCCCCGTCAATTTGTACCAACACGTGTCGTGTCTGCGCCAGTGACCAAGAATAGGCTATAAATAAATTGAACACAATCAAGTAGTCAATATAACAAACTACTGCTATGCTATTGTCTCAGTAACGGGAGAAAATTAACAAACTAACTTTATCATCGCTGTATCTCTGCAGCGGGTGAATTAGTACACGGTATCAAAACCAAATTGTCATAAGCGAAGGCTCAGCTGTAACGCAATTGGTGTTACAAAACTTGCCGTTTTGTTTTATTTAGCTTTCAGTCGTTCCACGATTGTCTGGTAAACGTTTGAGTTACGGACAGTAGCCTACCATCAATGAGTTTTATAATATCCCTTTAACGACTTTTCATTCATTAGTCCCTCACACCACAGATTTTAGCCTATTGTTATGTTTGCCTCAGGATAACTGTTTCTGTTTGAAATGGTTGATATAAAGTAACTCACATGGACAGCTCATTTTTACATATCTATACAAATTACCAGTGATTATGTTTATTGTTAATTTTTACATATCTATAGTTATGCAAGAGTTGATTTTTATGGAAAACTGTTTTCACTATTATTATACATCACAAATGTAAGAGTCATGTTAACCAAACTAAGAAGCACTGAAAATAAATAATTTATATTTCCATCAATATTGTTTGACGTTGTTCCAGAAGGTGTGCTATTTAGTGCCATCTATCCTCATGAGCAAAACATTCTGTTCAATAGGTAAAATAATGTGTTTTATTAGAAGTTGGCACATTGACGGGATCAATCTAAAAATTTTGAATGTCGGCAGTCATATTGGCTTGGCACTACTGAGGCTTAGTATTCCAGAACACTGGCATTGAATGAGTTAAGGAATTTATCATGTTTATTTGACCCATCCATAGAAATATGCCATGATAAACCATAATAATAAGATTAAAGAAGCAGTAGAGTGACTTGATGGACTACTGAGCTTCTGTTCTACAAAAGAAAAAAATACCAAATAAGAAAACATTGGTGAATGCCAGAATGTTCATAAAAATGTTTTAAAGAAAGTCTTAAAATCAAATTTGTTTGTAGAATGGTTGCTGAATGAGGCCCATTGTTAACAGAGAGGACATATTGGTGGCTTCTGAGACCTGGCTCCATTCCCATATATAAAAAGTCTCTTGTGATCGCGGTTTTACCAATCGAATGACTAAATGAGAAACTCAAAAAGCACTGGAAAAAACCACACTGTTGCCTGTTTATATACATATTATGTCTTGAGGGAAAATAATGACAGATGTTTGATGGATTAATAATTTTGAATCTGCAAAATATTAATATGCAGGAAAAGCGTTTTCAAAAACATTGGGGTAAAATGTGGATCCCTGTCATTACATGTGGAGCCCATAGTAAAGTAAACAAAGTTGACACTGGTCTGCATTCAGGTGACCTTTGACCCCCCTGTCTCTTGCTCTGCTCCTTGACATGTCAGAGGTGGAGCGGCTGCAGCTTATTGGCTCACAGGGTGAGTGTCTGTGCCCCCTGGTCACTGGTCATGGCTTGTTCCCCTGCTGCTGCAGAAGGAAATACTGCTTTTAGGGGATTTTGCCTCCTGACATTTTTTAAAAGGAATCACGTGGATGTGGCTTTGTGTGGATGTTAGCTATCTAGTACTATAGTTTTATTATTTTTTGCCTCCTGACATTTTTTAAAAGGAATCACGTGGATGTGGCTTTGTGTGGATGTTAGCTATCTAGTACTATAGTTTTATTATTTTGATTATTTATATAGTGTTGATTATTTCTACAGCACTTCTGCAATTGCTGAATGTTCTCTTTGGCTGTTATTTCAACCATGTCTATGTTTTCATGTGTGCACCTCTGTCTTATGGTCTATCTTTCTTTTTAAAGTTATTTCATATTCCTCAGGAGAGTACTCTGTAATTTATGTCACAGGAACAGAGGAATTCTGGGAAGGTGTTTTATGTTTTAACGATAACTGTACAACCAGACTGCAAAGGGTTTTCCAATTCAGTCCTGTAGGTCGATTAGTGGGATTTGTTTTTTGTCTTGTTTAGGGTATATCATTTATTTATGAATAAATCCTTATCTTAAAGATACCATTAAATTCCATAGACATTTAAATCATGCAGGAATTAGTGATACCTGTTGACATTCCATTTAGTTCTTCAGAATAAATCAAACAAACTAAGGGACTGAAAATATGGGCTGCTGCATGTCATTGCAATCCTGCATGCTGGCTCTCTGTCATTGAGAGGAAATGTGGGACTTAGCAGTGATTTTACAGTGGAAAGAAGGAAGCGAGCGTGCCATAATAGAGTGTGCTATAATGCTAATTTGCCGAGGCTGCTCTTTTTTGGGAGACAGGTAATTTATAATTTAGGCGGCCATTAATTTTAACGAGTCCGCTATCATTCATTTTATGACATCCCACCTTTCTGTGACACGGATACTATTTCTTCCTCGTTTTTCTCTTTTTTCCCTGACAGGACAGGGAGCTTAGTCCTACTTTCTACTTTGTTTGTTCTCTTGCTCGTCTGCCTCTTAACGGTCAGTCCATCTGCCTTTGGAGGATTGGGAATACAGAATCAGAGCACTGCGTGCAGGTCTATGCAAGGACACCGGGCCGCAAGTTTAACTTTCAGCGTGCTTTAAATGTAAAATGTGAAAAACTGTGTTCTCTCTACATCCTTTGAGTGATTTACTTACTCAAAAGCTTTTACATTTTGTCTGTAATTCACACACACAATTCTATAATACAGTAATTTAGTTTGTAATTTTTTAAATATGTAAAATTTATAGCTACAAAATGACAGCCTGTCTGAACAAAACTTCAAAGTATTACAAGTAACCTTAAGTTATATTTTTATGGATTTTCAGCTTTTTTGGACAGCTGAGTGTAGAGAGACAGGAAGAATGGGAGCAAGAATGAGGGAGACATGCGACATAGGTCGCGTGGCCGGATTCAAACTGCCGACATCGTGGCTTGGCAATGCTCTTACGGTGCTCTTACAGCCTACGGCAAGAGACACCCTGTAGTTCAAGTAACCTTTTGAATAATTGTTTGGAGTGGTTACTTGCATTACTTGGAAGTTTTTGAGGGAGCCATTTCGGAGTGGGTTTGTTCTGTACTCTCTCTCTCATTCCCAAAGTGTTCGTATCTCTGAGGTTCTACCTTATATTTCAAGCTCTGAAGCAACGGAGTTTAAATCTATGTAACGGTCTAGAATACTTTTTTCAAGCCACTTGCAAAAGTATATCATAAATATACAAGTATGTATATAAGTTGAGGAATTGTGTTAGTTCTGCTAGGAGCATGTTTTTAACTGGGCTTCACATCTGTACAGCATGTGTTAATAATGAGATTTCCAATTCAGCTTTTGGCAGCCAATTCTAGGGAGTGTTTCAGAGCCTGCATTACAGTAATTTTGAGTCATTATGAAAGCTGCTGCTCAGAAAACACACTTTCGTGGAGAACAGCCACAATAACTCATAGTTTTCATATTATCCCTGTAATATAACAGCTGGTAGAAAGAGAAGGACATAATATAGAAATCAAAAAAAGCCTTTTTAAAAATTTGGGAAAATGTCGAACCAGACAGACTGGCAAGCCATCCTGCGCATAACACAAACAGGTAGGGTGATGTAAGCATGAATGGTGGAGAGGTTTAAGGGATAAGCAGAAAATGAGGTGGTTAATTCGTAGAAATGGGTGCAAATCTATTATTATCTCTGCCTCACTCTGCTCAGGAAATGAGATTTTCTCCCGCTTGCACCATGGCATCCTGTTCACACCAGTGGTTGGCAAGTGCTACAGTGAACTGCCCCAGATTGGCCTGCTCTCTAACAGTTTGAGCCCTGGCCTTGAATATGCCAGCTCCCTACCAATCACTGAAAACCTACTGCAAGTGCTTGCCTTTCATCTCTGTTGCCTGTTTCCCACACACATTTTCAGCATAGTGTTTGGGCACAAACACACAGAGAATACTGGACTCACATTGTTTGGGCAAAGAGAATTGATCTCTTCACAAATATAGTTGGCAAATAAGGTCATTTCAAAAATGAACTCAACAAAATGTGAACGAATAAAACAAACAATAGAATTAATTTGTAAGTGCAAGTTAAGGATAAATGTTGATTGAAAACAAAAGGTTGATTGAATATCTCATAGTATGATTGTTGTTGGGTGGACTGATTGGATTGTTCGGCTTCAGATACAACTTCAAACATCCATACAATAAAGCCTCAAACTTGAGTTCTTCTTCTTCCTCCTCCTCCTCCTGCCGATTTCCTCATCAGAATGCTCTATGCCCTCAAAGAATAATATCCCCATTGGATGACAACATCTGATCGAAGTAGTCTCATGAAAGTACATAATCGCAAGATATACAGTTGAAGTCGGAAGTTTACATACACTTAGGTTGAAGTCATTAAACCTAATTTTTAACCACTCTACAGATTTCATGTTAGCAAACTATAGTGTTGGCAAGTGAGTTAGGACATCTACTTTGTGCATGACACAAGTCATTTTTCCAACAATTGTTTACAGACAGATTATTTCACTTTGAACTCTACAAACCGCTAGTGGTTGAGACGTATCCGTCTCAATTACAGTATTCATGTTTGTCTGAAATGATAAACTACAGCTTTAATAAAACCCCATACATTTTGACGCAGTATTTTTTAAAAGTGTAGCCGCTTGCGAAAACCTCAGCTTCTCCAGTTGCACTGCAGTGCCATAAAATAGGAGGATGCCATTAATAGCCCAAAGCACTTACGACCCTCCTCTCGCCACAGCCACAGACTGTAAAATGCATAAAATGCACCGTTTATACACGCTAAGAAAATCATGTTCACATAGGCTATAGAAACAATAATATTTTTTTAAAACGTTGTACAAATGAGCATTCGCCGTTTTCCCTTGCTTGCTGTACTATATACAGTACCTGATGCACTTTCGGTTTAGAAGACACCAAATTTTCTCTAATCTAATCTCTAATATAAATATGTTTAGGAAACTACTTACCAGTATTCTCAGCTACAGCTGTTTTCTGATTAACCCTGAAGAGTTTATCTTGTTACATTTCGCCGAAGTCCCATACAGTCGACATTTCCACAGTGACCACCCGTCACACTTACGGCTAAAATACGTTGCTGTCGTTCTGTAAATACACACGCACTTTTGTAAGTTTTTTTTCATTAATTATAGGTGTGTCTTGGGCATGACATGCAATAAACCAATCACAATGTCATATCCCATTCCCTTTAAAAGCCTGCTTTTCCACCTTGTGGATTGCTTGATGGCGAAACAGACATGCTCGTGCGTGTTTAGTGCGATCAAGGAATAGACTAAATGGAGTATGATCGGCGGTGTAGTATAATGGTTAAGGAACAGGACTTGTAACCGAAAGGTTGCAGGTTCGATTCCCAGCCGGACACTGCCGTTGTACCCTTGAGCAAGGTACTTAACCTGAATTGCTTCAGTATATATCCAGCTGTATGAATGGATAAATGTAATAAGAAGTTGTGTAAGTCGCTCTGGATAAGAGCGTCTGCTAAATGCCTATAATGTAATGTAATGTATTATTCGGACTAACCATTAGCCTATGAGTTCCCGGTAATTCCTGACAGGGCTGTTATCTTACAAAATATATGCGGTTAAATTTTGTTAAAATGACCTGCAACAGCTGAGAATAAGCTATCAATGGCTTCAGTCTCACCTTAGAAAACGCCAAATTAGCCTGATTGTTCAACAAATTTTGTTTAATTATGCAATGAAAGTGTCAGGCTGTTCTCATGGAGTTCTCGAAGTTCAAGCTTCATCTGGAGTTCATTAGGCTACCTGCATAGTAATATTGATTAATAACATAAATACATTTTTAACATAAATAAAAAAAAGTTATTTTGCCTTAATGATGACACTAAATACAATAAAGCTGTCAGGTTGGCAACCCATATGTTCACGCATATTTCCCCTTGTTTTATAATGTCCTGTTTATAGAAATGTGACCAACCTGTTTTACTCATAGCGTAATGCTTTAAAACAATCCACTTTCCCAGGAAGATCGTGAAACATGCGACTTACAGCAGGGGAAACAGAGAACATGCAGCGCACATGCAGATAATGGCATTAAAATGAATTGTGAATGAATTGTGTAAAGTGCTGCAAATTAGTTTTCATTTCTAATTAGACGCGTAGTTCTCTTTAAAATCGTTTTGTTCAGTTATGGAATAACAGGTGAAATCAGCTGGGTTTTAATAAGCTGAGGGTCACTGTACTTTAAAAAATATGAAGGACGAAGAATACTAAGGTTCAAATTCAGTTAACATGGTGACATTTATCTCCGTTGTTTAACCGTAAGCTATAGAAAAACCTTATGCACAGTGAATCCGCTGTAGCTTAGGCTATTTGAAAAACAATAACTGCAAAAACTGGACAAGGTTTAGAACTTTTTTCAGTCAAAACCATTCTATTTACTTACAGGCTGTAGGCCTAGAGAGCTGTATTGTAATGACATCTGATTAAAGCGCATTTTCAGAACTCAAATGTCCGTCTATTGCAGTGTGCGAGTTTTCCATTTAATGTCAATTCACGCATTAGCTGTAAATGACAATTCGCACATTAGGCATGATATAGGTGTTATCAGCAAATGGAAAGCCATTTTTAATGGATAGCCATGGTCCCGTAACAGAAGATTGTCCCCCCAGAAGATTACAGGAATTATTGGCAAATATAGGATAAGTCATAAATTGATCCAGGATAATTGCGAATAGTCTATAGCCTACATGTAACCTTACACGTACCATCGCACATCGCCTGGATGTTGATAGAGTTGGCTGAAATTTAATTTGGCATTCCCCTTCGCTGAGGGACAGGTAGCTATGTGGTCTTTGACCTATGGACCCTTTTATTATTATGCATTTTTTTATATAGCCTAGCCTACACAATAATAATATTTCACATTGCAATCTTGATATTTTTAGTCATGCTTGTGCGTGCCCCTGTGTGTAACAGACAGGAGGGTGTACGCGCATTGTGCACACGCTTATGTAGATGCACTTATATGCGCCGTTAATATAACATGTAAACAACGGCGACATGACTTTAGACCAGGTTTGTGGTGCTTTTAGCGCAAGCGCTTTCTGCTGGCTCAAGATAGCAATACACCAAAAATAATCCTGGCCACTCATCTTAAGACCAACACGCCCAGTTCACTTGTAATGGGCGCAAGAATACATGGTGTTATAATGAACCATGCGCCGGGTGTAAGATAGCAAAGACACTTGCGTTTGGGTTAGTGCCGGGTGTAAGATAGGGCCCCAGGTGTAAATTGCCTCTGGAGGGCCAAAGTAAATAGAGTTAATTCACTATATCACAATTCCAGTGGATCAGAAGTTTACATACACTAAGTTGACTGTGCCTTTAAACAGCTTGACAAATTCCAGAAAATTATGTCATGGCTTTAGAAACTTCTGATAGGCTAATTGACATTATTTGAGTCAATTGGAGGTGTACCTGTGGATGTATTTTAAGGCCTACCTTCAAACTCAGTGCCTCTTTGCTTGACATCATGGGAAATTCAAAAGAAATCAGCCAAGACCTCAGAAAGAAAATTGTGGCCCTCCACAAGTCTGGTTCATCCTTGTGTAGGGAACATGCCTCTATATTCCTACATGTGGAGTATTACTCATGCAAGGTGTTTACATATACATTTAGCAGTAATGGTGATAGACAATTAAAACATGTTCTTCTTACCAGTCTTCACCTGGGCACCATAAATGTAGAGAATATCCTTGACGGGGCGCCATAAATGTAAGGAATATGCCTCTATATATATATATATATATATATATATATAAACTCTTGGGATGCCAGAAATATAGGCAATAACTAAGGAATAATGAGGTTTACCCTTATTATTCTTAAGTTAGGTTAAATTAAATCAGTCTCATTTGATTATTATGGATTATAATTACTACTACTTCAATTTACCATCAAAGCACTAATAACTAATAATTCATAAGCGTTGAAGGTATTACGTTCTAATGATTAGGTTTGACTCAGTTCTCGTGTTCATACGACATCAAAACAGACACCAGGTTTAACAAAAATAGATTTATTAAACAAGGAAAAAAACATGAATATTACGTTCTACTAAATGGACATATTGTGTGGTGTGCGTATTGTAGCATTTGTGTGTGTATGCACATATGTGTGTGTATGTGTCGGTGTGTAGGCCTATGCCACGTGTGCGTTCAGGGAACAAAGGAATCACGTGGAGCAAGCTAACTGTGTATTGATCTCAAATCTGATATTAGCCTACTATAAATAAGTTCACGCACTTCGGTCAGGAAATAACGTATTTATCATCTACAGTAAGCTAAAATGAGATCATATCACACAAATGTTAGTACGTGTTAGGATAGAGGGACAAACCAGTGAGGCCTGCTCGGGTTAGTTAGTTGCACCACATTAGCAATAAAAGGTAGGCCAGCCGGCTAGCTTGCTAACCAGCGCAACACGTTTATACAGCTCCTATCGTACAAAATCGAGATGCAATCAAATTACCGATAAACAGTTCAGACTAAAATCCTAAACTATGCCTGGGATGTTTGATCAGTCTTACTGAAGTCCGCGGTAAGTTGATTATAGCTGGCTTGTCCGTGATGTGGATGGTAAGGGCGTCTCCTGGTAGGGATGCGGGTCGTCTGGTCGTCTTTGTCCGTGGCTGGAACACACCTCGGTCGGAGTTGCGTTTATTCAGTTCTATGGTTAGATGCCGTAGGCAAGCTAACCCGTTTGCGTCGCTCTCCGCGGCCTTTGATGCTGTTGCCGGTGTGTTGCTGGTGCAATGGAGATCCACCTTAGAAATTGCAGTGCTGCCTCTTGTGCAGTTGTGTGCAGCACGACCGAGGAAGAGAAGAAGAAGGAAAAGGGGATAGGGGGAGAGAGACTGGAATTCTTCAGTCTACTCTGCTTTATGGTTTTATGACCCTTACTCGTATTTCCGAGCTACAGGATTGGCTACGGAAATCACGCTGGGTTCCATTTTGACCATGTGGCTTGTGTTACCTGTGGAATGAATGGAAATGTAGTCCATTGTCCCTACACTTGGGAGCAATTTCCAAACGCCTGAACAAACGCTTTTTACCTCTTTATTCTCATTCGTAGAATATAGAGCTAGAGGTAATATCCTTTCTCCCTTTTATTTCTGCTTGAGTCTGCTTTTCGCCCACTTTCCTGAGTCGCAATTCTTTCACTTTGTTTCCGTTTGCCTCTTTATTTTAAGCTCTTTCATGGTATACAGAGCAAGAGGTAAATAATTTTCCTTCTTTGACTACTGCTCGAGTTTCACTTACTTTTCTGGGTCGTTATCATTTGGCTTCTCGCCGGGAGGTTTTATTCCCGTTTGTTTATTTTCCCTGCTCCGTACACGGACTTCCTTTCCCCTTTTATCAGTGGTTTCCACATCTCGTGGGTTACTTTTTGATCCCCTCACTGTCGCGCCTGGTCCTCCGAACCCGACACGTCACAGAACACAAAAGCCAATGGAGGCACTAGCGACACCACAGGGGATAGAGCAAGTGCTGCTTACCCAGCACACAGCTTTGCCCTCACATGAGGAGGGCATTTGTGCTCTTCAGGGGCAACAGCAGGCTATGTGCGCCCAACAGGACCAATTAGTGGACCTCTGAAAAAACCCTAATTTTGAGGACCGCATTCACCTGGAACCGACACACGATCAAAGATGCCATCATGCTCTTTGAATCAAGCAACAGTGTGACAACCAGGCACAGATGTAGAACCCAAAAAGGCGGACTCGAAGCCAGACGTAAAATCAAACTCCCAAAGGAGATTTTATTAAACACAGCTGCACGGTACAGAGCGTTAGGCAGTTCGCAGTTGGTTCAATGCAAGGGTCAAAAACACAAGTAGGCAATCCGTAAATACAACATACAAAAATCGAGATCCAGAATATCTGTCAGCGGAGGCACGGTACTCAAAGCGGCAGGCAGGCTCGTAATCAGTAGGAGAACAGGGTTCATAACAGGTAGGCAATCCGCAAATGCAAAGGTATAGATATACGCTAGGCAAACTCGTAGTCAAGAAAACAAAACAGGGTCAGGAATAGAACTGGCAAAAGACAAAATATTATAACGTCTCTGCATTTGAATGGATCTCTATGGGAATTGGACAAGTGCCCCCGCCAGGAGTAATCTATAGCTGCATAGCTATGAAGACAGAGTTTGAGAACCCATCCAGTGATGAAAGGGAAAAAAATCCTACCCACCTATCAAGAGCCAGCCCAGGAAGATGGGGTCACAGCTGTTGACAGGTGACTGTAAGGAAAGGATGCCACACCACATTACTCTATAGCTAAAGGATTCTCTGGTCCTGTCTCCAGACTACAACTCGTTATTAGCCTGATCATAAAGGTGCGGTTTTAATCTAGACTTAAATATTGAGACTGTCTGACTCCCTTATAAATTTTGGTAGGGTGTAGCCTGCATCTTGGGAACGAAGTGATCTTTTCGGCTTATATGGTAAAAGCAGATTACATATATACACTGGCGCAGGTCCATTTAAAAAGCTTTAAAGGTCAGAAGCAAAACCTTAAAGTCTATCCTATACTTAATTGGTAGCCAATGAAACGATGCTAGCACTGGGGTAATATGCTCATAGTTCTTAGTTCTAGTCAAAATGCGAGCGGCTGCATTCTGCACAAGCTGGAGATTATTTAACAAGGAATTAAGGCAGCCAGATAGCAGGGCATTATAGTAATCTAGCCTAGACGTAACAAAAGCATGGATCAATTCTTCTGATAGAAAATGCGTAATTTTAGCTTTGTTACTTAAGTGAAAAAAAGCTACTCTATATGTTTTTTATGTGCACGCTAAAAGTTATATATAGTCTATAGTAACACCTAGGTCTTTCACAGCTGAATTTGGAACAACTAAACAACCATCAAAATTTAAAGTAGATACACAATTTCTCCCTTTGTTATTTGGACCTAAAACCAGCATTTCAGTCCTCTCTGAGTTTAGGAGCAGGAAATTAGAAAGCATCCAAGCTTTACTATCTGCAATACAAGCCGAGAAAGTGGTAGTGCCTCGCCGGGTTTCGTGGAAATGTATTAAATGTGTATCATCCGCATAGCAGTGAAAATCTACCCCATGTGCCCGAATAATATCACCAAGGGGTAGCATATATAATGAAAAGAGTACTGGACCTAGCACTGATCATTGTGGACTACCATAATTCATTACTGAGTAACTGGATACTTCTTCATTTAATTTAACAAACTGCTTCCTATTGTATAAGTATGATCTGAACCATGCAAGTGCTTGGCCATTAAGTCCAACACAGCCCTGGCGTCTGTTCAGTAGAATCTCATGGTCTATTGTATCAAAAGCTGCACTTACGTAGGTCAAGGAGTACAAGAACAGACACAGAGTTTCGGTTGGCTGATGATAGTAAATCATTAATAACTTTAACAAGTGCCGTTTCAGTGCTATGATAGGGTCTAAATCCTGACTGGAACATTTCATGGATATGGTTTGAGCTAAGGTATGTACCAAGTTGCTTCGCAACAGGTTTCTCTAGTATTTTTGATAGAAATGGAAGATTTAAAATGGGTCTATAGTTTTCCAGTTTGTCAGGTTCGAGGTTTGGTTTCTTCAGTATTGGCTTAATAACCACCATTTTTTGTGACTCTGGGTACATATCCTGCTACTATGTTAATGATTTTTAACATATGCTGGCCTAGTACGGTGAAAAGTTAAAATTTTTAATTTAACTAATTTTGTAGGGATTGGGTCGAGTAGACAGGTAGTCAGTTTTGAGGACATAACCAGTTTAGACAGCTCCTCCATGTCAGTTGGCGTAAAAGTTTAGTGCCACTGTTGATACATCTTCCTGTGTTGACCAAGATCTGGACTGTTCATTGATTATGGATTATAGGAGTGATGGCAGGAAATTTGAGCTCTGGTCTCTGATAGCTTCAATCTTCTTTTTGAAAAAATTCATGAAATCTTTACTGCTGTAAACAAAGGGGTAAGTTGAAAAT
This sequence comes from Synaphobranchus kaupii, assembly GCA_029718625.1. Lineage (NCBI taxonomy): Eukaryota > Metazoa > Chordata > Actinopteri > Anguilliformes > Synaphobranchidae > Synaphobranchus > Synaphobranchus kaupii. The sequence continues at coordinate 28,184,236 of CM056380.1, forward strand.
TCTGATGATGGTTTTTTAGTCAAATTGTTCACAGTGCTAAACAAAAATTTTGGGTTGCATTTGTTTTGTTCAACTAATTTAGAGAAAAAGGCAGATCTAGCAGATGCAAGTGCTTGCTAGTACTGGAGGAGGCTATCTTTCCATGCAAGACAAAATACTTCTAGTTTAGCTGACCGCCATTTTCGCTCCAGTTTTCTTGTGGACTGCTTCAGGGCATGGGTAGTGTCATTGTACCAGGGGGTACGGTTTTTCTGACAAAACTTCTTTTTAGAGGGGCAACCATATCAAGGGTGCTTCTGAGAGTTAAACTTAACTGGTTAGTCAATTCATCCAGCGATACTTCAGTGGTATTTTCTGTGTTTAAAAGGAATGATTCCGGAAGCATATTTATAAACTTTGGAATGATGTCAGAGTTTAACGACTGGCTGTAATAATGTCTTGGCTCTGATATAAAAGTGGTGGTTGCCTCCATTTCGAAAGTAATAAGGAAATGATAAGCTAATACAGGGTTATGGGGTGCAATAGTAAGATTCATAACATTGTTACCATAGGATAACACTAAGTCTAGGGTATGGCTATAGTAATGAGTGGGCCCACAAACATTTTGTTTAAAACCAACAGAGTCAATAATAGAGGTAAAGGCTGTTCCTAGGGGATCACCCTGTTTATCCACATGTATGTTAAAATCACCAACAATCACAACCTTGTCTGCCGAAATAGCAACGCAAGAAAAAAACTCAGCGAATTCTAATCAAAAATCCGAATACGGCCCAGGTGGTCTGTAGACAGACACTAGGAAAAAGGACTGCATGCTACCACTTATTTTAGCTAGGTCATGCTGTACACAATTCATAGAGAATGCATTAATGGCTGTAAGTCATCAAGGGTCTGCGGTATCAAACAAGCCTCAAACCATCACTCTGCTACCAGATATGCAGTAGATATGGATGGATCACTTGAAGGGTTGCTTCTCCTGACTTATTTTTCCATAGAGTTCAATAGGAAAATGAGTCAGGAGAAACAACCCTTAAAGTGATCCATCCATATCTACTGCATATCTTGCAGCAGAGTGATGGTTTGAGGCTGGTTTGATACCTCAGAAGCTTGATCTCATTTTATACCTAGTCATGATAGCATTACCTGTTTACCTGTGGAATGTTCCAAACAGGTGTTTTTTGAAATTCCCAGTCTTTTTTTGAACATATTGCAGGTACCAAATTCAGAATTAGCATATATTTACAAAAATCAATAAAGTTGATAAGGTAAAACATTCAATATCTTTTGTTTGTACTGTTTTCAATTAAAGGTTGTATCAGCGATTTTGGGTGACGTCACTTCTGAAGCGAAATCCCAAACAAACATACTTATGAATAATTATGTTATGTTTAAAAAAAATAGTGTTCAAGCATCCAGAATTATAACCACGTTAATAACGTTTGTAAGAAACCAAACCGTTTGTAAATCCGTCAAGATTTCAGCGAGATAAGAGTATTAGCGTTTGTGCAGATCATTGTGATTGGTTGGAATACTGTTTATTTTGGTTTTGAGTGGTTGGTAGTACCATTTGTTTTTGTGTACGATCTCGGGGCATAGGCTGCCTACAGAGACGCAGTTTTTTGACGGCCTGCTTATGGGGCGGGCAGCTAGCGGATCGTGAGGAAAAATCAGATGAATGTGATCATTTATGTTTCCACCCAAAATCGCTGATACAACCTTTAAATATGTAAAAGATAATTTACAAATCACTGCTTTCTGCGTTTATGTGCATTTTACATTATGTCCCAACCTTTTTTGGAATTGGGGTTTGTAGTTTGTTTTCCTGCCACCCTTCCCATTTCACTTCCCTGAACAGCAAACTGGCATTGCCAATCCTCTCAAAAGTAAAAACCCATACTGTCATCACGTGTTCCACCGTGCCATCCATCATCAGGGTGCTTGGCAGCATTTTCCCAAGAGAGAGGAAGTGGTGGAACAGGCGGTGGAGTCAAGGACTTTCAGGTGCACCAAAAAGCATCACCATTATTTATGGATCTTGCCGGGACACATAATCGGGGACGTCAAACTGCTGGTGTGGGTTTTTTTTTTTTGGCCGATGGGGGGGGTGGGGGGGGGGCGCGGTGCAATCGGCCCAAAACCGCCGGCTCCTTCGTTTCAAGTGGGTCACAGGCACTTTCCTCGCGCGCACGCATACGTTTTCCCCAACAATGGAGAGCGCTCGGGCGGTGACAGTGACTAATAATGGGGGCCACCCCGGAGAGCCCTGCAGGCTGTTCCATAAGTGATTGGGCCAATAATCATGCGCCATTGTCACATGGGCGGAGACAGGGTGGTGTTGTTGTGTGTGTGTGTGGGGGGGTACAGGCTGAGTAAAGGAGAGTGGTAGGGGGTAGTCGGAAGCTGGAGGGGGGCAGTTAGAAGATCACAAGCTGAAAAATAATTATCCCCCACACTTCAGTTACCTTACCCATATGAAGCCCTGTTAACTGACTGTCACTTTGGACAGAGCAGTGATACGTGCTGTGGCACACTGGTAATTGGCGCGAGGTCACATGCACCCGCTCTTCCATCTTTACCTCTTGCGGTAGCTGTCTGCGGGGCCGTGGGAAGAGCCACGGACTAAATAAAATCTCCAGCATGGCCTCGGCTCTTCGCCGCTGTTCGTCTCGGGCTGGCCAGGAAGGAGCGCTGGATCCAGCAGCGATGAGTCACGCCACAGCAACAGCCTCTAGAGCGTCCTCTACATGTGGCTGAACAGCACAGCTGCTTCTCCCAGCTACCGCACACATCCAGCTACCACAGTAAACACCACACATCCAGCTAACACACATATTCAGCTACTGCACACATCCAGCTACCGCACACAATATTTAGCAACCTGTGCTACTCAAATCCCAATAAAATCGCGATTACTCAGATCACCAGTGCTCTCTTTCTTCTTAATGATGTTACAAACAGTTAGTTTTTGGTAAGCTTAAGGTTTGGCCTATGTATCTGACTTTCTTATTTCCCTGGCTCATAATGGCTTCCTTGAGTTTCACTGGCACAACTCTGGTCCATGTTGACAAACACCAATAACACGCTCCAAAGCCAGGCAATCAAAAGCTTAGAATCTAGACTTGATACTGAAAGCTTTCTTATACCTGCACCACTAAGGAAGCAATTGAACATGTCTGACCAATCAGAAACACCTGTGAAGCCATTTGTCCCAAACATCATGGTACCCTGAAATGGGGGGTGCTATGTATAAAAACTATGTATGCTGTAATTTCTGCATGGTGAAAACAAAATGTATAAAACACCCTTATATATACATAATGGATGCATTTTCTCAGCCTTAAACTAAAATGTGTAAGCAATTGAAGACCTATACACTAAAATAAATCCTTATACAGTTCTGTGCTCCTGGAGGATGCTTCAGCGAGGACATTTACATTTAGTGTAAAGCCTAAATTATCCACCTCATCTGCCACAGGCAGGTACACCCCTACACAAATCCAATCTTACAGTTCATTTTCATTTATTAATTATAAAGTGCTTTAATCCATAACAACACTCATTCTTTAGGATGAAAAAAAGCCACGTTTATTAATGAAAAAAGAGGCTAAAAAATATATATATTTAAGCCTGTAAGCATAATATTTCTGACGTTTTTGTTTCCCATATCATTCATAGTAGTTCATCATAGTTGTTACTGCATAGGAAACGCAACCTTCAATGCTTAACGTTAACCCGTGTCCTTTCAAAACAATATTTAATTTTGCCGTTTGTAGCCTATACAATATGTCAGGTTTAGCCTATATGTTCATACTGTTGAGTGCATCCGGTAAATAACTGAAAAATAGTTGGCTCTACAATCACGGTAGATTTTCAACTGCAACAGCTTAACCCCTTCACGCAGATGGCAAATTTGGTCAATTCTCACCTATTTAAAGGGTGCTCTGTTTAAGGCTTTATAACTCCAGGGGCCCTATCTTACACCCGGCGCTAAGCGGCGCTAACCCAAACGCAAGTGTCTTTGCTATCTTATACCCGGCGCTGGGTTCATTATAATGCCTAGCGCTCATGTCGTTTAACTACCATGTATTCTTGCGCCCGTTGCAAGTGAACTGGGCGTGTTGGTTTTAAGATCAGGAGTGGCCAGGATTATTTTGGGCGTATTGCTATCTTGAGCCAGCAGAAAGCGCTTGCGCTAGAACCACCACAAACCTGGTCTAAAGTCATGTCGCAGTTGTTTACATGTTATTTTAACGGCGCATATAAGTGCGTCTACATAGGCGTGTGCACAACGCGCATACACCCTCCAGACTGTGACACACAAGGGCATGCACAAGCATGACTAAAATATCAAGATTACAATGTGAAATATTATTATTGTGTAGGCTATATCAAAAAATGCATAATGATAAAAGGGTCCATAGGTCAAAGACCACATACCTGTCCCTCAGCTCACTCCATCAACATCCAGGTGATGTGCGATGGTACGGGACAATGGCTATCCATTAAAAAGGAGCTGATAACACCTATATCAAGCCTAATGCGCAAATTGTCATTTACACCAAATGCGTGAATTGTCATTCAATGGAAAACTCGCGCACTGCAATAGACGGACATTTGAGTTCTGAAAATGCGCTTCACATGTCATTAGCCTATAAGACAGCTCTGTTTATCTAGGAATACAGCCTGTAAGTAAATAGAATGGTTGTGACTGAAAAAAGTTCAAAACCTTGTCCAGTGAATATTGCATTTATTGTTTTTCAAATAGCCTAGGCTACAGCGGATTTGCTGTGCATAAGGTTTCTTCGATAGCCTATGGTTAAAAAACGGAGATAAATGTCACCATGTTAACTGAATTGTAACCTTAGCTATTCTTCGTCCTTCGTATTTTTTAAATTACAGTGACAAGGTTTCCATACTCTCAGCTTATTAAAACCCCCCTGATTTCACCTGTTATTCCATAACGGAACAAAAGATTTTAAAGAGAACTAAGCGTCTAATTAGAAACTAAAACTAATTTGCAGCACGTTACACAATTAATTTACAATTAATTTTAATGCCATTATCTGCATGTGCGCTTTACAGGAGCAGGTCTGTTTCCCCTGCTGTAAATCTCACTTTTCACACTCTTCCTGGGAAAGTGGATCGTTCTAAAGCATTACGCTACCAGTAAAACAGGTTGGTCACATTTCCATAAGCAGGACATTATAAAACAAGGGAAAATATGCTGAACCTATGGGTTGCCAACCTGACAGCTTTATTGTACTTAGTGTCATCATTAAGGCAAAATAATGTTATTTATGTTATTAATCAAAATTAGAATGCAGGTAGCCTAATGAACTTCGGATGAACCTTGAACATGAGTTCATTGCATAATCAAACGAAATTCATTAAACAAGCAGGCTAATTTGGCGTTTTCTAAGGTGAGACGGAAGCCATTGGTCGCTTATTCTCAGCTGTTGCAGGTGCTTTTAACGAAATGTAACCGCATATATTTTCAGGGGGTCTATCATGGCGATCTTGGCGCTTGGTCTAAGCGCATGGTGTAAATTTTGGGCGTGTCCAAGTCCACTTTTGCTACTTTAACGGCGTGTTTTTTGGGCGCTAAGCACGGCGCAAGGTGATGGCGAAACAGACATGCTCGTGCATATTTAGTGTGATTAAGGAATAGGCTAAATGGAGTATGATCAATATTATTCGGACTAACCATTAGCCTATGAGTTCCCGGTAATTCCTGACAGGGCTGTTATTTTACAAAATATATGCGGTTAAATTTCGTTAAAAGGACCTGCAACAGCTGAGAATAAGCTATCAATGGCTTCAGTCTCACCTTAGAAAATGCCAAATTAGCCTGCTTGTTCAGCGAATTTCGTTTGATTATACAAAGTGTCAAACATCAATTCCATGAGGCTGTTCTCATGGAGTTCTCGAAGTTCAAGCTTCATCCGAAGTTCATTAGGCTACCTGCATAGTAATATTGATTAATAACATAAATACCGTTATTTTGCCTTAATGATGACACTAAATACAATAAAACTGTCAGGTTGGCAACCCATATGTTCACGCATATTTCTCCTTGTTTAATAAAGTCCTGTTTATGGAAATGTGACCAACCTGTTTTACTCGTAGCGTAATGCTTTAAAACAATCCACTTTCCCAGGAAGACCGTGAAACGTGGGACTTACAGCAGGGGAAAAAGAGATCATGCAGCACACATGCAGATAATGGCATTAAAATTAATTGTAAATTAATTGTGTAACGTGCTGCAAATTAGTTTTAGTTTCTAATTAGACGCTTAGTTCTCTTTAAAATATTTTGTTCCGTTATGGAATAACAGGTGAAATCAGCGGGGTTTTAATAAGCTGAGAGTATGGAAACCTTGTCACTGTAATTTAAAAAATACGAAGGACGAAGAATAGCTAAGGTTACAGTTCAGTTAACATGGTGACATTTATCTCCGTTTTTTAACCATAGGCTATCGAAGAAACCTTATGCACAGCGAATCCGCTGTAGCCTAGGCTATTTGAAAAACAATAAATGCAATATTCACTGGACAAGGTTTTGAACTTTTTTCAGTCACAAACCATTCTATTTACTTACAGGCTGTATTCCTAGATAAACAGAGCTGTATTGTAATGACATCTGAAGCATTTTCAGAACTCAAACGTCTATTGCTGTGTGCGAATTTTCCATTGAATGACAATTCACGCATTAGGCTTGATATAGGTGTTATCAGCTCCTTTTTAATGGATAGCCATTGTCCCGTACCATCGCACATAGCCTACACAATAAAAATATTTCACATTGTAATCTTGATATTTTTAGTCATGCTTGTGCGCGACCCTGTGTGTAACAGACAGGAGGGTGTACGCGCGTTGTGCACACGCCTATGTAGACGCACTTATATGCGCCGTTAAAATAACATGTAAACAACTGCAACATGACTTTAGACCAGGTTTGTGGTGGTTCTAGCGCAAGCGCTTTCTGCTGGCTCAAGATAGCAAGATGCCAAAAATAATCCTGGCCACTCCTCATCTTAAGACCAACACGCCCAGTTCACTTGCAGTGGGCGCAAGAATACATGGTAGTTAACCGACGTAAGCGCTAGGCATTATAATGAGCCGGGTGTAAGATAGGGCCCCAGGTGTGACCATCACATAAACTTGGTAAATGGCTTAAATGAAACAAGACAGGTCTATCATTTACAATACGAACAAAGATTTTTTTATATTCATAAAGTGCCACAAATACAAAGAAACTTTGGAAAGTTTGCAACAAAATACTGAGAGCTACATAAGTGAAACAGGTAAATATATACATTTCCTGGATCATAAACTCCCTGTCCACAAGTGTGCAACATCTGAGTATGATATGCAGAACTACTAAAGGTCTATGATGCAAAATATAGGCAGTGTACACTGTTGTCCATTAGTGTCTACAAATCTATCAAAATGGGTAAATTGTGCACTGCTCTAAATAAAAAAATATCCTATATTTAACTACAAATCAACAGTTTTGGCTCATAAAACTCACTTTTGCATCATTTTCAAGTGGGAATTACTGTATCATCAGTATAGGGGGGTAGATATCTATGGGTCTAGACCAGAGGTCTTCAACAGGGGGTCTGCGACCCCTAGGGGGTCCGCGGAGGTACTGCAGGGGGGTCGCGAAAGTTTTGGTTGATTAGACTTTTTTTTATATTCCCCCCCGCAATTTTTTCCACAAATTGAAATGCCTTTAAATACACATTAACATGAATCCAACACACTGTAGTGAACACATAAATGGAGGCAGAAGACGTCTTTCAGTCAGCAATGCACACATTCAGCGACACACAGGAGCTCTTTCAATCTGGGCACCGGTTCATTCACAACATCATGTCCCACCAGCGTGGAGGACCCGCCCCTATCGCTGCTGTGCCAATCACGAGGCCGTATGTGACACACGGGCTCTGTCAGGTTCCCCGTGATTGGCCGAGAGCCCATTCTTATTATGCTAGCAGCTAGTGTTTATGTTTGGATCGGAAAAATGGATCGTTTTGTAACACGACAAAAAAAAAAACAGGCACAAAAGAGATAGGCCTACCCTCCACCTCAGAAACCGCAGGTGAAAATGAAAGTGACGATGTACCTGCTGTAGGCCCCGCAGCTGTAAAGGGTAAGCGTAAAAGAGAGAAGACCCGAAAATATACAGACAATTATCTGAAGTTTGGGTTTACCTTCAAGGAGACAGATGGCATTGAATTTCCAATGTGTGTCATTTGTTCTACTGTGCTGTCAAACGAGTCTATGAAGCCATCAAAGCTGCAGCGTCACTTGGAGACAACCCACAGCCACTTAAAAGACAAACCCGTTAAATACTTCCAAACTTGTCTCAAATCCCTCCAAGGCCAACAGACATTGATGAAAAAATCAGCCAAAGTTGGTGAGCTTGCTTTGAAATGCTCTTATCAAGTTGCTCTTCGTATTGCCCAAAAGAAACAACCATACACACTTGGAGAGGATTTAATATTGCCTTCAGCAACTGACATGTGTAAAACAATGTATGGGAATGATATTGACATTAATAAACTGAAAACTGTTCCATTATCGGACACAACCATTGCTCGCCGTATTGACGAGATGGCATCAGATGTGAGGGTGCAACTGATAGAGAAGCTGAGATTGGCAGATGCATTTGCATTACAGCTGGATGAATCAACGGATGTGTCAAAGGACGCGCAGCTTCTGGCGTTTGTGCGCTTTGTGGATCAAAATGAAATGCAGGAGGAATTTTTGTTTTGTAAACGCCTTCCTGAACGCACAACAAGTGTTGAAATCTTCACAGTGATTGACGCTTTCTTCAGAGAAAATGACATTTCATGGGCAAAATGTGTTGCACTGTGCACCGACGGCGCAAGAGCCATGGCTGGATTAAAAAGTGAAGTGGCCTAATCGCGCTTGTCAGGGATGTGGCTCCAGCGGTGATTTGGACGCACTGCATGTTGCACAGAGAGTCACTTGTTGCCAAGGACATGAGCGCTGAACTGTCTGATGTCATGGACTCGGTCGTGAAAGTTGTGAATATAGTCAAGAAGAGTGCTTTGCAAACACGACTCTTCTCTAATCTCTGTGCTGCTGAAGGAGAAGAGCACACTGGACTACTGTACCATTCTGAGGTGCGCTGGCTTTCACGCGGAACAGTGTTGGCGCGTGTGTTAGAACTACGCACGTCTATTCGGGAGTTTTTACTTCTCCAAAAGCGCACAGAGCTGGCTGCACTTTTCAGCGACAAAGTCTGGATCACCAAACTTGCATATCTTGCTAACATTTTCGCTGAGCTGAACAAACTTAACAGTTCTATGCAAGGTCGCAACACACATGCATTTCAGCTTTATCACAGGATGGAAGGCTTCGTCAAAAAGATCAGAAAATGGAAGGAGCGTGTCGGGGAGGGAATATTTTCTATGTTTCCATCAATGGATGAGCTGGGAGATTCTGCTGTGCTCTCGCCTCCCATTACACACACGATTCTTGCGCACTTGGAGGCGCTCCATGGTCAATTTAGGAACTACTTTTCTGAGGCCGACTCCTGGCGCAGGGACAAGACATGGATACAGTTTCCATTCAGAGACAACGCAGCAGACGGCGCACACCTGACGGTGACAGAGGAGGATCAGCTCATTGAACTGTCCACTGACAGCACGTTCAGAAACATATATGAAACTAAACCACTCACCCAGTTCTGGATATCTTGCCAGAAAGACTTTCCACAACTGGCAGCAAAAGCAATGATGAGCCTGTTGCCCTTTGCTACAACATATCTTTGTGAAAGTGGATTTTCCTCACTCACCTACCTGAAAAACAAATACAGGGCAAGACTGCAGCCTGAGGCTGATATGACTCTCTGCCTGACAACCTCCATACGTCCAAGGTTAGACAAGTTGTGTGCTACTCATCAGGGTCAGACATCTCACTAATGTGGGAGTATGTATGCCATCCATAGATGGTTTGAGGATTCACTGCCCATACTACATGTATGTTTAAAATTAAAAGATGAATCTGTCAATTATGTTAATAGTTCAGTATGTTTATGCATGCCAGTGGCACTAACAAGCATCACTAATTTTCGTTTCCACATTTATGTTTTAAAAATGTCAATTTGAATAGCTTTTATGCATGATTACATGCAATTGACAGACATTGTAGATCTTGGCAGGTATCAGTTTATTATGTTACGTTATGTTTATGAATGGCAGTGGCATGGCCACCCTACTCACTGTACCTTGCACATGTTTAAAATAAAAACATGAATATATGAACCTGTGTATTATTTGAATATCTTAGTATTGGATGCACAATAACAAGGTACATTTATACATGGCACTAGGTCCAGTTTAATATAAAACACAATTTTATACAATATATATAAGTAGGGGGTCCCCGCTCCATCTCTCCATCAGTTTGGGGGTCCTTGGCCTGGAAAACGTTGAAGACCCCTGGTCTAGACCAAATCCCCTATGCAAAACATGTTATAAAATGAATAAAATTTGTTTTGTCCATTATAAAGCATATACATTTGCTCCTTCTGATGGTTTAAGATAAAAACATTGATATCACAGTGTTACCTACACCTAAATATGTTGCCTAATCATTCACTGATATACCTCAATAGAACATCACTTTTCCCTGTACTCTACAGTATGTATATTTTTCCCCCGGGATTGCATTTTCTGTAGTTTTTTTTTTTTAATGTTCCCATTCATAATGACTCCAAGGAAAAAAATTACATTAATCTAACACATATCAGGGCATAGTAAATTGGAATAAGTATTTGCCATGCCCTAATTGATAAGTCTATATGCCATAGCCTATATTATGTACAATAACATGAAAATAAAATAGTATTCCACCATCTGCAAAATGCTGTCAAATGTTCTATTTTCAATGAAAATCGGTAGGCTACATCAAAAATAAATTTTACGATTGCACTACAGTTTGTGAAATGCACTCAAAATGCGAAAATAACAATAGGCTTATCAATCATATGTATAGCTGACTGTGTACTATTCATGTTCAGTACTAGGGATAGCTCCTACGCTGTGAGAAAGGTATGCTTTGTCGGATCTGCTTTGTAGTCGCGTCAATGACCCTCAATATGCACTTTTTGTACGTTGCTTTGGACAAAAGCGTCTGCCAAATAATTGTAATGTAATGTAACTTGCTACGGGAAAATAGTGACACTTGAAACTCCGTGTTCGTCAGAAATCGTCTACCAACACAGAGGTTGTGATTTCCACTAATAGTTTGGCTGCAGGAGCAACAAATGTCTCAGTTGAGCAAAATGATGGCGCCGGCAGCATGATCACTAGGCATCTGCACAAAGGAGTTAAACGTTCTGCCCTCCTGCACTTCCACTGGCCACTTCCACTTGGGAGGACATGACGCAGCACCAAAACAACACGAGTCGACACTCAAACCGACGAGGAGGAGCAAGGGAGGGAGGGTGGAATTATTCAAATTGGACTGCACTTGCACTTGGAAATTCGCCAGAGCCGGGCGCCAGCAGATCATTGACAATGAGTTTGTGCAAAACTTTCCACTAAATTGCATAACACGGCAAGCTCCAACCAAGATCACAATTTTTATTCTGGCAAAAGAGCAAACTAGAAAATGATTGACAATCAATTTATTGATAGACAGCACTGTAAAATACCTCATAAGTAGGAATGGGGAATAATACACTTGTATGTTACAAAATACCTCCGAATCAAATATATGAATAAACTGCAATCAAAACGGTGTATGCATAGCCTCGATTGCATTGCAGGTAACACAGAAGTATAAAACATAAAAGAGGTGAGCAACCTAGGCTATTGAATATGAAATCCAAGCAAAATGTATTTTTAATATTTATTGCCCATAAGATTGCAGTGGCTCGTTTGCTGGATACTGAACTGCAACGAGCTGATTATGTAGCTGGTTATCGTTAACTGGCCTGAAATAATCATTCTAATACTGAATCCTAGTAGGATAGTGTCACACCGGATAATGTAGTATTTTTAAAGTGATTTTATCAAACCACTAAATCAATGTTATTTCCTAATTTATTCAACCTGTCAATTGTATAATAAAAAAACTTTAAAAATATTTATTATACGTGGGTGCCGCTTTCTCTTTTTAGGATTTTCCCCAGGAGATACGCAAAGGGGTTAAATTTAAACTTCCGAAACAGGAAGCTTGGGGTTACAGTAAAGCATTCTGGGCAATTTCACTGCCCGAAGTCTGCAGTCTTGCGGACTCGTTCCCTCGAGCCAAATCAAGGGGCTAATTTTCACGTACTTCCCTTGCATTTCTAACAGATTGGACCGCACTTGCCCTCGGCAACGCCCAACTTCCGATTTCTAAAGGGATTCCCCCAAGTGGAAGTGGCGAGGGGATGTGCAGGAGGGCAGAACATTTTACGGATTGGACCGCAGCCTAGCTCTGCCATTAAAAGTATTGATATCAAAATGAGGCCAAGTTACAAAGAACAATACTGGCTATCTTAGCTCACACTAATTAAACAAGCTCTATTCCAAAGCAAGTTACATTAAATAATTTAGGAAACATTGGGTAGCATTGCTTTGGAATAGAGCTTGTTTAATTTGTGTGAGCTAAGATAGCCCGTATGGTTTGTTTTAACTGGGCCTCATTTTGATATACAGTGCCCTCCACTATTATTGGCGCCCCTGGTAAAGATGAGTTAAAAAGGGTTATAAAAAATTTACCGTTTGGTGAATTAGATTAAGCTCATATGGAAAAAATGAGAAAAATCCAACCTTCAATTGAAGTAAATTTATGATGAGAAAAAAAAATCCCTCATCAAGAGATAAATTGGGATGGAAGGTATGCCATCCACCAAGTTACGGCTTGGTGGGGCATGCCCCATACCTATACAGCACCGAGAGTTTGGCACTTTTCAGGGTTTCCTACAGAAGTAACCACGAAGACCATAGACTCTCAGCCCTTAAAAACATGAACTTCTCTATGTTCTGACCTCATGTAACCACACAGCATTCAGATACAACTTCACACATCCACACAATAAAGCCCCAAACTTGGGTTATTTTGCCGTTTTTCTCCTTCCTCTTCCGCTTCTTCTTCTCTCCATTTTCCTGTCAAACTGCCTGCCTCCGTCGTGATGTTATCTAATGGGGAGAATTATTATTTGAGGGTATGGTCCGTATACCTGCTCATCAAGCTTATCGTCCAATAAAAACGCTTCACACAAATGTTTTTTAATGTTAATATAGCCAATGGCTTCATGCTTTCCAAGAAGCTACTGTGGCTTAGTGGTTAGCACTGCAGTCTCTCACAAAGTGGATTGTGGGTTTGAGCCCAGCAGGGCACATGCTTATTTTCCACAAAAACAATGTGCAACTGTTAAGTACTTTTCATTTCTTAGACTGTTATTATTTTCACATTAACACATTAACGTATTTTTATTGCAAAGGCAAAAGAGGTTTCCAATATTAACTGTTCAATGTTTCACTTGTATTTCACTTGTACTATATCACACCCTCCCCAAACCGGACGCTAGCCCTTGTCTGGTTTGGGGAGGGTGTTACGGTCTGCTCTTGCGGTCATGACTGACTGACTGTGGAACCCGAACCTCAACATACCCTTGCCTCGGCCAACATTTCTTTATTCATTAATTTCTTCACTTCAGCTCTGTTCACTTTATCCTTTTCACACATAACACAATGTCACCATAAAATTAACTACTAGGAAAATTAAGAGTTTACGATAATAGCCTACATTAAGAATTGAATAGCCTCCTATAAGCTGCAATCCTTTAAGAGATCGGATTTATAAACCGCCACTTCGCCAAACATATCTGATTCATGGTTAGTCACTTTAAAAAAAACAAAAAAACAATAGTTTCAGAATGTGGCTCTAGCCTCGTCTACGCTACTCTGCAGATAATGTAGCTGCAAACCCTTTTAATTTAACTACCGGAAAAAAAGGCAAAAGACGTTTCCAATATTAACTGTTCAATGTTTCACTTGTAGCCTATTTCACTTGTACTACAGTGAAATGGTGAAAGTCAGACCGACACTGACAAATGGTATACATCACGGGATTATACCCCTTTGGTCTTCTGGGTAGCGTCAAGCTTTAGTATTGCGAGAGACTTGGGTTCGTACCTCGATCGACCCGGTTGATATTAAAGTGTAATTTCATTTTGGACTCAAACAGTGCGCACATGTTCTGGTTTTCTCATGCAAGAATGTTTTTTTATTGCAAAGGCAAAGACACGTTTACAATATTAACTGTTCACCTGTTAAACAATTCAGTCACTGGACACCCCGACAGTAATGCAATAGGCTAGCTAACGTTATGGGAACAGGCATCCCATGGCCATTTGTCAAGCAAAGAAAAAAGTTTCAACACAGAATATCATCTGGTTAACATCGCGTTCTTGCATTAATGTAAAAATGCCATTGGCTACATGTTTTAATCTTGCACAAATGCCGACAAAAATATTCATCTGTGTGGAGCGTGCTGTCCATTGCGCCGCTGTCTTGTCTGACTCACTGTGGAAGCCGAACGTTCAACGCTCGCCTCGGCCAACATTTCTTTATTATGTCTTCATTCATTTCTTCACTTCAGCTCTTTTCAGTTTATCCTTTTCACACATAACACAATGTCACCATAAAATTAACTACTAGGAAAATTAAGAATTTACGATAATACATTAAGAATTGACGATAGCCTACTATAAACTGCAATCCCTTAAGACATCGGATTTACAAACCTCCAATTCCCTAAACATATTTGATTCATGGTTAGTCACTTTAAAAAAATTACTATAGCTTCCGAACATTGCTCTAGTCTACGGTACTCTGCAGACAATGTATCTTACTGCAAACACTTTTAATTATAATTATAATCAGAAGAATAATCTCTGGTAGGCTACTTTATTAGTATCTATTGTTTCTTGCTGGCTAAGATTCCTGGGAAATATGCGTTGTCCAATTAAGCTGGTTAGCCAACGTTAGTTTTGCCAGAGAAACGTCAGTCAGCTGCTAGTCAGGAAGCAGGTACAAGCTAAAAAGGTACGAGCTTTTTTTTCCTTCGAAAAAAAAAAAAACTGCGAAGGTATTATGCTGTGCTTATGAAGTTTGGCAACTCGTAGCCCAGACATGGAAGCTTGGAGTTACGCATCCGACAAGCCAGCGTTGAATAGCCTAACGTTATTTCTATAGAATACTAATATGCCTATTTTACAACTGTATTTCCATATTTTAGGCTGTATGTATTTCTTTCAGCTACAATGTGTTTGCGTCTAGCCTATTGTGCATGCATGTCTCCATATAGACTTGGTTAATTAATTTACATGCTTCTTCATGATCCATAGTTCAGGTGATGCTGTTCATTGTATTCCATTAGACATTAAATACAGCTCATCTACAAACTCTTTTAATGTAATTGTGGGAGAAATGTTATCATTCTCGTCAGTAGAGGGCATTATGGTTATGCGAATGTCTGCATGCATTTATTTGGAATGCATGTAGGCTACTATTCTGTATGCATGTCTCTCTCGATGTCATTATCTTCATGCATTGTTCATCATTAGTTAACTACCAAAAATAAGTGATATCTGAACAAAAACGTCTCCGACGTAAAAAAAGCCAAGTTACTCACGCATAGCCTACAGAGCGCTGTCCTTAATTCCAACTTGCAAAAACTAGGCCTGCCTTTAAGAGTATTGATATCAAAATGTGGCCAAGTCACAACTAACAATATTGCCTATCGTAGCTCACACTAAATAAACTAGCTCTATTCCAAAGCAATGCTATCCAAACTTTCCTAAATTATTTAATGCAACTTGGCCCTGTGTTTCTTCATCTTACCATCTCAAGAGAATGTGGTCAATGAAACTGTATGTTCCACATCAAACTGCAAAATGAGAATAATTTATAGTGGAAATACTCTGATTCAGATGTGTTGCACTTAGAAATTAAACAGAAAAATTACTACACTATAGGGCATGTTTGAATAATTGTCTGCATCCACTGCTTTGGGTCTATGAAAAGCACAGAATGAATAAAATGTATTATTATTATTATTATTTATTGATTTATTTATTTGGAATATTTGGATTTCTATCAAAACCTGTGTGGTCCTACAGAGCATAGATATCCTTGTGTTCACAAAATTCTGTTCGCAAATATAACTATTATTATGTTAAGACAATTAGTACTATTACTTATTTTCCATCATCTGACCCACAAACATGTCTGGATACGTTTGTAAAAATGCTACATGTACGCTATTTTAAAAATATTACGTATTTTTATCTGCATTTATTTATTCATTCCCCCTTTCTCTATTGTACATGATGTTTCTTGATATAAATGTCTGCTTGTGAATAGTAAAGAAATCTGTAGCAGCAGTTAACATTTTAAAACCTGTACATTTTGTAAAGTAAACTTGCCAACAAAGTATAACCATATCCTTTCTGGAGTGTAATTATTCATCAGCTGTTAAAAACATTAATTGAAATCATATGTTGTTCCATGAGGTACAATCTCTTCATATGCTAAGATGAAGAAACACAGGGCCAAGTTGCATTAAATAATTTAGGAAAGTTTGGATAGCATTGCTTTGGAATAGAGCTAGTTTATTTAGTGTGAGCTACAATAGGCAATATTGTTAGTTGTAACTCGGCCACATTTTGATATCAATACTTTTAAAGGCAGGCCTAATTTTTGCAAGTTGGAATTAAGGACTTATAGACAGCGCTCTGTAGGCTATGTGTGAGTAACTTGGCTTTTTTTACGTCGGAGACATTTTTGTTCAGATATTTTTAACAAAACCACGTGTGCCACAATTATTGGCACCCCTGCATTTATATATAGAATAAAGTAATAATTTTTCATATTTGGTTGCACATCCTTTGCATGCCATGACTTCCTGATGTCTGTGACCCAACAACATCAAAAGACTCTTGATATCTTATTTTCTGTTACTCTTACAAGCGAAAATATAACGTCTCTGCATTTGAATGGATCTCTATGGGAATTGGAGGGTTGCACTAGATTTAGCTGTAATTTTTTGTTAACTTATTTTTCCAGAGTTCAATAGGACAATTTGTCAGGAGAAAGAACCCTTAAAGTGATCCATCCATATCTACTGCATATCTGGCAGCAGAGTGATGGTTTAAGCTCGTTTGATACCTCAGACCCTTGATGACTTACAGGCATTTTACCAACCATGTGTTCCATACTGTTCCAGCATAATTTACAGCTAAATCTAGTTGAATTCAGAATTTTTTATAACCCTTTTTACTTATCTTTACCAGGGGTGCCAAAAATAGTGGAGGGCACTGTAAATACTTTTAATGGCAGACCTAAACTTTGTTAGTTTTATTATTGACAGTGCTTTGTATGTGTGAGTAACTTGGAATTTTTGTACGTTGAAAACATTTTCAGTGCAAAAACAAGCTCTGAAACGAGAACAATCTGTTAACTCATTCAATGCCAGAGTGTTCTGGAACACTAAGCCTCAGCAGTGCCTAGCCAATATGGCTGCTGACATTGAAAATTTTTTACATTGATCCTGTCAATGTTCAAACTTCTAATAAAACACATTATTTTACCTATTGAACATAATTATTTGTTAATGGGGATAGATGGCCCTAGGGGCCTATCTTACACCTGGCGCTAAGCGGCACTAACCCAAACGCAACTGTCTTTGCTAGTTTAAGTCTGACGCAGTGGTCATTTTATCACCCAGCGCTCATGTTGTATAAATACCAAATAAACTTGCGCCCATAGCAAGGGTTGGTCCTAAAGCACAACTGAACTTTGGTAAAACTTTGGGTTGTATAGGTACCTGGCCATGATATGAGTCCAAATGGTGGCGAAATACGTTCGTTAGTTGCTCTGTGCTCCCCTGGGGTGATAAGCCAGAATAGGGTATTTGTCACTCTCCATTCACTTCTATAGGGCAGCTGAAACGGTCTCAAAATTACACTTCTAGCACACATACAATGTCCCCTAGTGGTGAGATGTATCCGTCCCAATTACAGTATTCATGTTTGTCTGAAATTATAAACTACAGCTTTAAGAAAACCCTGTAAATGTTGACACAGGATTGTTTAAAAGGGTAGCCGCTGGCCAAGACATTAGCTTCTCCAGTTGCACTGCAGGGCAATAAAATAGGAGGGTGCTGTTAATATCCCAAAGCACTTACAACCCACTTCTCGCCACAGCCACAGACTGCAAAATGCATAAAATGCACCGTTTATACACGCTAAGAAAATCATGCTCAGATATAGAAACAATAATATATATTTAAAACGTTGTACAAATAAGTATTCAGCATTTTCCCTTGCTTACTGTACTTGATGCACTTTCGGTTTCGGAGACACCAATTTTTTTTCTCAAATCTCTCGTATAAATCTTTATGAAACCAAATACCTTACCAGTATATTAAGCTACAGCTGTTTTCTGATTAACCCTGAAGAGTTTATTGTTATATGTGGAAATACTGAGACACATATACACGGTGCAGTTTCAAACACCACTGAGCTCTTTATTTGACTGCCACCCTCGTAGCTACACAAAACGCATGCGTAACGTAACATACAGCATACGACACCAGTAACTGGATCTCTTAACAAATGTGCAGTGAACTTCTGATGTGAACATTTATCTTGTTACATTTTGCCAAAGTCCTGTACAGTCGACATTTCTACAGCGACCTATCACCCTTAGGGCTGAAATACATTGCTGTTGTTATGTAAAAACACACATGCTTTTGTACGTTTTTTTCTTTAACCCTTTCCAGCCTGAGCGAATATTGGGTCAACATTCTATTTCATTTTATTTCTTAACGTGCATTGCAAAAATGTTTGTGGTGTGATCATATTACATCAGATACCTAAACTTTATATACCACTGTAAACAGGATAACTGGGGCTTTCAATTGATATAAAAATGATAGGATTACTTGATGGCAATATCATCAATTATGGAAATGCATTCACCAACTAAATTTATAAAACGTTCTAAATGGCTATTTTCTAATCAGAAACCTACTATTTTACCCATTTCATGTTCAAGATAGAGGGAAACTTAGAGTGTATGATATCTTCACCATTGTGTGAGTCATATAGAATATGAATCAGAATAGATTTATGTTCTACTGCACAAAAGTTATAACCACTTCAGTGATGGGTAAGAAAATCTAAAAAAAAAACGCTTTAGAATGTTAGGTTCATTGAAAATATGACGTGTATGCAAAACCTTTTGTGGTGTGATCATATTATGTTACACCCCTAAAGATAATATACCATTTTAAACAGTATAACTGGAGCTTTCCATTTATATACAATAATATGCATACTTTAACACAATATCATCAATTATTAAAACAATTCACAAAGTAAATAATAATAAAAAAACTTTCTAAATGGCTATTCTCCATGAGAAACCTAGGTTTTTAAACATTTCATGTTCAAGATCGAGGGAGGCAAGCTGTGTGGTATCTTCACTATTTTGTAAGTGATATAGAGTACAAATCAGAAGAGATTTATCATTCACTGCTCAAAAGTTATAACGTTTTAGTGATGTATGGGAAAAGGCAAAAAAGAAATTGAATTAGAATGTTAGGTTCATTGACATTTCACATTACCATTTATCCATACTCCTAATGGGCCACTTGAGAATCGGTTGATATAATGTAAAATTGAAAGACACATACACTGAAATATACAATTTATGTGTTCAACGAAACACACACTTTATTAAAAAAAAATTATAACATAGTAAATGGATGAACTAAGTAAATGGAAAACATTGCAAAACAAATAAAAACAAGATACAACCCATGGCAAATATCAGTTTAGATGCCCGTAAAATTAATGCATTGGATTTATTTACAGTAAATTCATTAATGTATTAGTACAGATACAGCAGACAAATCTATGGTCAAGCATAAATACCTTCAATATATTCAAAAATCTGGAAGGTAACAGTAAGTGCATGCATGCCCTGATGGTCCTCTGTGTCATGCTCTGCAATGACCCTCAGCACCCTCCTTCTCTTCAGGGACTGAATGTTCATCCTTTGCTGCAATACATAAATATGTAATCATTTACCATTTCATTAATCCATAACATATCATATAAAACCATTTCTGAGTAATTAAAGGGCTGTATACTTGCAATAATATCATCTTACAACAAACGGTTTATGCTCGTCAGGAATAGATAAAATAGCTATTCTGGACACAAGCATAATGTCCATCCATCGCTGTAATAGATAAGTATATTATCAGTTGCCATTTCATTAATCCATAACATATAAAACCATTTTTGAGCCATTAAAGGACTGTATAGTGAGAATTACATTTTACAGAAAACACTTTATGCTCCAGAATAACGTTAGATAAAAAGCACAACAATAACACAATGTTACTACTTGACAATGTTACTAATGACTACTTAGCATAATGTCCATCAATATAAAATTTGTTTTGAATGAACAGACCTAAATCATCAGTGACAATGGGTACGTATAATCGGCTCTGTGGAAAACGTAGCTGCTAACTGCTTCCCGTTGTAAGGACAAAAATGATCCGCCCGTCAAAAATGTACGTTAATAGGCTATTATTATTATTATTATAGCTAGCTAGTAATTATTATAGCTACTTATTTATAGCTAATTGCTAGTAGTGGTTGATTTATATTATTGTACTAGCTAGCTTTACCGATCTCTAAATCTGGCGAATTTCCCAAAAATTTCAGTTATTTAATGTGCTAGCCACAAACTAGCTAGTACAAACACAAACACTGAACAATATATTTTCACCGGTGAAATGCAAATTTAATAATACAATTCTGGAAGTGAGATGCTGAAGGAACCCCAGGCATAGCAAATGTTGACGGGTGGAATCATTTTGATGTTACACCGCCTCTTCTGCCTGACATGCGTAGGTTTGAAAAGCCGAAAGAAACCGGAGAAAGGTGTTTACTAGTGATGGGCATTCCGGCTCTTTTCAATGAGTCAGATCATTTGGCTCTTTCGGCTCCCAAACGGCTCTTTATTGAGTAGCATTTTCGGTTTTTCAAAATCGGCCAAAGTTAGCGATATTTTGACCTAAGATTGGTGTTTGTGCACATCTATCACTTAAATTGTTCAAAGGAATCTTACTCTACCTTCTAATTACCAAAATAACATTATTTTGCATTTTGTTTGTTATAAAAACTATTTAAATAAATGTAAAAACAGTAAGCCGCTATTACACATGTGCATTGAAAGTAGGGGATTTTTATGTCTTGAAATTAATTGCACAATAAACACAGTGCGTAGTTGAACATTTCAAAACAAAATAGACACTCGTAAAATATAACATAATATTGTGTCGTAACAAAGAAAAACAAATAAATGCATAAAAAAATAGGCCAATTTTTGGCCTAAAAAATAATTCTTTGTTTACAGATGGAACTTGAAGGAAAAAAACGAATAAAAGTTCCACCAAGACCACAAGCACTTGTCTTGTGTTCATTTACAAAACAAATCGGCTCTTCAGATATGCAAATCGGCTCCCAACGTTCACCTAAAAGAGCCGGCTCAAAGAGCCGACTCGTTCGTGAACGACACACCACTAGTGTTTACACGCTCCAAAAAATAGAAAGTTTGGCCAAAAAACCAGGGGTGTTAATCGGGTTTCGAAAACACGGATTATGACCTTACATTATCGGATAAAGGTGTTTACATGACCATTTCAGTAACCAGAGTATTGCCATAACCGGGTTCAGATCGGAGTATTAGTGTGCATGTAAACGTACCCACTGGCTCAACTGAATGATGTCTTTTTGTCATATTTGTCTAAACAGGCTAATCTTCCTCAAGTCAAAAACATGAGTCAGAAACTAAAACGTAAAGCTGACGTTACGTTAGTAAATGTTGCTGTTTAGTTCTCTACTCCATTAATTTTCGACAGGACTGATCAACAACAACCTTCAAATTTATACATAACATTATGTTAAAACACTAGCTAGTTAGTACTTGCTATTGATAAGACTAATAGTTGAGTATAACATTTATAAAGCTAGCATGACAGACAGCAGAGCTAACGTTTCAAATTAGGAAAACAAAAACGCGGAAAAGAAAATGGCTGTTCGCGCGGCGAGATGATGAGAGCTCGCTGTTAGACTAACGTTACTTCTTAGCTATTAGTTAGTAATATTAGCTAAATTAGTTAGCTATTATTTAGTTATCAAAGTCTACACTAAATACGGAAAATATTCACATCTAACATTATCACTTCACTTATTCATTGTATGACAGACTTTTTCACAATAAAATGAGAAAAGAAGTTATTGATCATTTGAGTAAAAAAAAGAGGGTTTTTTTTTTCGTTTAAGGAAATTATTGACACAAAACTAAGAAGGGGGAACGCTCCTCGGAGGAAAAAATAAAAAAACAATGGTAGAGCACAAGGGGTGTAGTCATCTTACTGTTCTGTATTTCCCTACTGTTTTCTCTTCCTCTTGTTCTTTTTGATGGAGAGTCTGAGAATAGGATCCTTAAACATTAATGGAGGTAGAGACAGGAATAAGAGGGCTATGTTGTTTGAGTTTATTAAAAGTAAAAAGGTTGATATTTTATTTTTACAGGAAACGCATAGTGAAAAGGCCAATGAGGTAGAGTGGGGGATGGAAAGGGGTGGGTTCTATTCTTTTAGTCACAGATAAAATCTGAGTGCAGGTGTAGCAATATTGCTATCACAGAAACTTAAGATTACTAAACTAGCTTCTTGTGAAGTAGAACAGGGACAGGTTGTAATGGTGCAGGTAACAATTAATAGCACCGCATTTACTTCTATAAATGTATATGGTTTTAATCAGGTTGTCGACCGAATCAAATTGTTTCAAAAATTAAATAATAGTTTAAGACAATTTGACAGTAATTCTGTCTTGGTTTTTGACCCTTTTTCCCTTGCGGTCGTTTTCCTCGGTCGCCACGCGTGGGCGCTTTTCTTTTAGTGGAGTTTTGGCTCCGCCTCGTGTCTTTTCACGGAGTTCTCATCAGCGTTCACATGTGTGCGTGGTTGCCTGAGAGCTACATAAGCCTCCGTTTCCTTCGTTCGGGGCTTCGATATTATTTTGCATTATTTGCACTGTTGGGTGTGTGTTTTTGTGCCATTATGCTACTCGCCTGTTCTTACGCTTCTCGTTATTGAGGCAGCGCGCTTATTATTGCTGGCTCTTCTTTAGTCACTTAGCTCGTAGAAGTATGGGACCGCAGTTCTCTGCTCTATTCACCTTTCTATGGTCTCTCCTTATTGAGAGACCGGGCGTTCACGCTTTTACTTAGTTACTTAGCTCGTAGAAATATAGGGCAGTTCGTTGTTCCAGTCGCCTTGTTTGGTTTTCGTACTGAGAAACCAGGCGTTTGTGCTTCTACTCATTTGCGTGTGACAGTAAGCCAGTTAGTAGCTTCGGTACGTTTGTTCCCTGTTTTGTCTCCTTCTCATGGACTACGTTTCCCCTTTGTTGTGAGTCAGGGCTTTTTATTATACTGAGAGGCAGGGCATGTATTTTCTACTAGGCTTGCCTTAGTCATTGAGCTGGGAAATGTCCGGAACAGCTGTTCCGTTCGTCCTTCGGTACATGTCTTCCTATAGGTAGACTGGGCGATTTTGTTCAGACAGTTGTTCTGTTCGTCCTTCGGTACCTGTCTCCGTACATGGAGACTGGGCGATTTTGTTCGGAACCGTAGTTCTGTTCGTCCTTCGGGTATGGCTCTCCTCATAGGGAGTCTGGGTGATTTTGTTGACGTGTGCGTGTGACTGCGAGTCTATGAAAGTAGCCTTGGAACTGTAGGATATCTAATATTTCCCCTCTTCTCTCTATCTCTGTCGCTCTCTGTCTCTCTCTCTCTCTCTCAACCCCCCAACATCAAAGATAAGCCAGTCTTTGTCATAAATGACCTTGACCCCTCTCCCCCCCTCCCCCATACCTTAACCCAATCAGGACAGGGATGATCTTCCTGTGGAGGTATTTTTATAGTTGCACCCCAGAAAAAAGAATTTAGTCAATTGTGGAGTTTGTTTGGAGAAGTCATTCTTTTTGGTTCCTCGTGCGTTTCCTTTTGTTCCTGTTCAGCTGGAGGGTAAATAATTTGGCAATTTTTGGCTTATCTCTCTCTTTACTGGTATTTCCTAATTAATGTCTGGTTTAATGTCTTCCATTTTGTAAAGTAGTCAGCCTACATTCCTTAGTGAATGTATGATTTCAACTCATTATTCCAATTGAATGTTTTTCATTTAATAAAATTATTTAATCTCAAGACCTGATTTAGACTTTGTTTTGGCTTGTTGGTTGATCCACCAGGTTACTGTTCGACTTACCTATTAACAAATTTGGCGATTTAATTGATGATTGTAATTCTTAATAATAATAATAAAATTAAATCACGTAAAGGTTTTTTTTTAATGTAGGTTAAGTGAGGGGTTCTAGCACGCAATGTCGCTTGTGTACAGTATTCAGAGTGCTGAACGTTTTAACAAGGGCATTGACTGTTGGAACTGCTGGATTCAGAAAATACACATTTTACCTAGTCCTCACCTACCCGACAGAACGTTAGATCTCTGTTCCTTTCGCGTTCTCGTTACCTTTCCCTTCATTGAGATGTAGGGCCATTATTTTTCGTCTTGCGTTTAGCACACTGCCGGTAGGTTAGGACACGGAGACTGCATCCCTTATATTCCTGCAGCAAGCAGCTCGCTCCGTTTAGAGTTAGAGAGATATTTTTCACTTCTCGTGTTCTCTCTTTGATTAGCTCTATTTTATGTTCTTTTGTTTGTTACCTACGAGGCAGCTCCTTCCCTCAGTTCACTTTTTGAATCTCGTTTTTCACAGTTTTGTATTAGCTCGTTGTGTTTTCCGAGCTTGAGATTTGTTGCTCTTGTGTGACGTTCGCCCAGTTATACGGGTCATTTTTAGTTACGCCCCTTTTTTTCCTAGTTCCCCGTATTTCCCTCCAGTGAGAGTAGGAACTAGGTTATTTGCTTTATACATTTATATTTCCATATATACGGGGTCTCTCCGTCTCAGTGGCTTTTGAGCTTAAAGAATCCCCTTGCTGCGTTTGGTCCCTCGAACCTCACACATCACGCCCCCATTACAAATTCCTTATTGGTAGTGGCAGGAGATTGGAACTGTACTACACAATTTACAGTATATAGGAATGGGGAGGAGCCTCATTTACAGTCAGCAATATCATTGTCCAGACTAATTAAAGACCATGGTCTAAAAGACATTTGGAGAGACATGAACCCGGCAGTTAAACAATGCACATGGGTGAAAGTGGTTAACAGGATTAGTGCAGCCAGACTTGACCGGATTTGAGCACAAATGATAGTAATAAGGCAGGTAGAGCTACAATATAATTTTCTGACCATCATATGTTTACAGTGAACTTGGTCCTGCCTAGAAACGCATGGTGTGGCTCTTTTTGGCATTTTAATACAAGACTATTACAAGAGGTGTTGTTTTGTCAATATTTTCCTACCTTTTCGGAAAAATAGAAGGCAAGGAAAGATGATTTTAACAGTTTAGCTCTGTGGTGGGAAGTGGGGAAAGTACAAGTGAGAATCTTCGGCCAGCAGAACACAGTTCACCCCACAGCTATGAATAAAAATAATATAGAAAGATTAGAAGATGAAATTAAAGTAATTGAAGCTGGGATGGGCAGCAGAGATGGTACATCTGTAGATGGAAAGCTGGAGGAAAGAAAGAGGGCACTGAGCTCCTTTCTCCAGGAAAAGGCAAAGGGGGCTTTAATTAAGGCACGAATGTCCACTATTGAGGACATAGATGCTCAAACTGCATTCTTTTTCAAACTAGAGCGGACAACAAAGGAGCACAATCAAATGTTCCATCTCAAGTTGCCTGGTGGGGCTGTGACAACGGATCCGGCGGAGATGAGAAAAATGGTAATTAAATTTTATACAGATCTCTTTGCTGCTGGGACCATAGATTAATTTTATTGGATGGACTACCCAGGTTGGATTCAACACAGACAGAGTCACTGGATATGGACATAACATTCAAGGAACTGTCAGAGGCAGTTCAACAATTAACACCTGGCCACTCACCTGGCATCGTTGGACTTCCAGCCAAATTTAAAAACGCTTCTGGGGGCTGATAGGAAGCTATATATACGAGGTGTTTAAGGGTTCTTTTAAGTCTGGGACTTTACCTGTGAGTTTTACAAGAGCTATTTTAGCTTTGTTGCCAAAAAAAGGAGTCTTGGTTTTTTTTTAATTGGAGGCCGCTGTCATTGCTATGCACTGATTATAAAATTTTATCTAAATGTCTTTCAAATAGACTAAAACAGTATTTGGACAATGTAGTGCATGGAAGCCAAACGTATTGTGTTCCTAACCGTACAATCATGGACAATTCTATATAGAACTCTTGAAGTTCTTGGGTTAGGTAAGGGTTTTGTGTCTTAAATTACTGTATTCAGGGGCCTCTGTAATGCTAAAGGTGGGGGGGGGGTGGACTTAGTCGTCCAGTAAAAACTTATCAGACAGAGCTGTCCACTATCTGGACAGCTCTATGCCTTAGCCATTCAACCCCTGTTAAATAAGCTAAGGCAGGATTTAAAAGGCCTCCCTTTAAGAGGGTTGAAATGAAAAGGCGTCTACAGCAAGAGTGAACTGGGAAAAGTGTGAGGGGTATGCAGTAGGGCAGTGGCAAGCTACAGGGCTGCCAAAAATACCAGGGGCCACATGTATAAAACTCTGAGTAAAAGAATGCGTAAAAGAACGCTCAGGGTGAAAGTCAGAAATCTGCTTAAAAAGGTTTTGCATTTTCTACCTCTACCTTTCTGTCATGGTGTCGCCATATCACACAGACTCCAAACATTGCGAACGTATGGTGTCCATCATGTGCAGAGGTACACAGATTTTCACAACATGTGTTACATTATAGATCTGAATTTCTGCATGGAAACTCCCTTACGTGGCTTTCTGAGGGCATTTTTATGCTCAGCACTGTTTATACATGTGGCCGCAGGATGACTAGAGTGGAGTAGGACAGGCATGAAGTGTCTAGGTGTCTTCCTTGGGAATAGGGATTTTCAAAAGAAAAACTGGGAGGGAGTAGTGGAGAAGGTGTGTTCCAGATTGTCTCGGTGGACTTGGGTCCTTCCCCAGTTATCCTACAGGGGAAGGGTTTTGGTCGCAAACAACCTGATTGCTTCCGTGCTATGGCACTATTCTGGAGACACCTGATACGCTGGTCAAAGAAGTACAGATGAAGATAGATTTGGAGTAGATGTGGATGGATCACTTTAAGGGTTTCTTCTCCTGACTGTTTTCCCCATAGAGTTATATAGGAACATGAGTCAGGAGAAATAACCCTTGCAGTGATCCATCCAAATCTACTCCATATCTGGAAACAGAGTGATGGTTTGGGGCTTGTTTGATAGCTCAGACCCTTGATAACTTACAGCCATTTTGCCAGTCATGTGTTCCATACTGTACCAGTGTAATTTACAGCTGAATCTAGTCTCACCCCCAAATTCCCATAGAGATCCATTCAAATGCAGAGAGGTTATAGTATCGCTTGTAACAGTGCCTGAAAATAAGATATGGAGAGTCTTTTGATATTGATGGGTCACAGACTTCAGGAAGTAACAGCATGCAAAGGATATGCGACCAAATATGAAATATGATACTTTAAAAATACATTAAAGCAAAGGGTATGAATACTTATGCACATGAGAGTTTTCAGTTTTTGATTTTTAATACATTTGCAAAAATTTCTAAAAACATGTTTTCACTTTGTCATTATGGGTTATTGAGTATAGATTGATGTGCAAAAAGTGACGGGGTTCAAATAATTTTGAGTGCAACTGTATATATACAGTATGTAATATAATAATATTAGTTATATAGTTAATTCTGATATATGGTACAATTCGCAATTATTGAGACTTGTACCATACTGTACATCTCATGTACAGAATGAATTCCCATTTTTTGTTTGTAACACAGTGCAGTGGGAAGGTCTGGCCCTTGCCTCATCACTGAACTCTGTGGAGGCAAAGACCCTTGGGGGTTTCAAGTCCAGACTTGTTCACATGCTCACCATTCTGTCAGAAAGGATAAGTAATGAATTTCACTTTCTTTCAATGCCAGATCATAACCTCAACCAAAAACTTGGTAGTTACCCTTTAGTTAACTTCCCTGTAGTTACCTATGTCTTGGATAGGCTATAGGTTTTGATAAGCCCTGACAACCTAATAAAGGCTTTATAACTTTAAAAAAAAATGTTTTGGCCCTGCTCCCAAAGAGCCCCCTTTCTTGGTAGTCCTTAAAGGGTTACTACACTCTAGATCACTTTTTTTCACTGTAAACGTGTTTGTATGCCTACCTTACAATAAAACGTATTCATGCATTCCGTTATTTCAACAATTCTGAAATAATATTGTATATCATAAGAAACTGGTAGAAAAGCATCTTGTGCTTCCCCTAACGGTTGAAATTACCTTTCTGCTAAACACACTGCCCCCGATGTCAGAGTACCTTTTTGGAAGTACCTCTATGTCATATGGATAATTGTTGTCGCCTACAATGGAAACAGCCGGCACCTGATTGGTTAGACCCGCTACGTTACTTTCGTTTCGCCTCCACGCTTTTAAACCAGAACAATGTGGTGTCCTGTTCAATTCTCTTATTCCACCTAAATAGTCCACTAAAATATGTTTCTGAAAATATTTGATGTGAGAAATAGGCCATGCAGTTGCTGAATCTTGATTCATATTTGATGAGCAATGTCTTGTTTGACAGTTTGATCCAAGTTATACAAAATCATTTGTACAATGTACGTTAATTTATGCGAATGAAGATGGACACAGCTCCACGGCCCCCACCCCTCTCCCTCGCTCACCCCACAAAGTATTTTTCAAAGTTGTGTAGTAGGCGGAGACAGGCTGAGACAGTGGGTGTAGTTACTCTTTAAGCAAAGCAGCACTCCAATGCTTCCTCAATGCTTCCGCTTTTCTCTGATTCCTTTCGAG
Organism: Synaphobranchus kaupii; assembly: GCA_029718625.1. Classification (NCBI taxonomy): domain Eukaryota; kingdom Metazoa; phylum Chordata; class Actinopteri; order Anguilliformes; family Synaphobranchidae; genus Synaphobranchus; species Synaphobranchus kaupii. Next base: position 28,213,301 of record CM056380.1, read on the forward strand.
TATATATTTAAAAATAATTAGCTTTTTGTTTTTTCCAAAATATTTAAATATAAACTCCTCAAAAAAAGTTCGGAAACGTTATTTCGGTCGATTATTCCTCCCCTTTAATAATACCAATTGGTATTGTGTTTTATATCGCTGGAAAGCCTGATTAGTCACCTTTACAACGAGGTACAACTTGTAAGGATCATGCATTCGGGGAATGAGCAACACAGCTAACCGTGTGGGTAGCGGCCCAAAAAAATGTGCCAAAATCCTCTGCAATATTCTTCTGTTGGTATTCACTCTCGTTTTGAGTTGCTTGGTGGATTGGATGATTGCACTCTCCCACAGTAATAAGGAAAAAACAACACATATTGGCCATTTTTACACTTTATTCATTTTACACTGTCAGGGACCTCAGTAGCGTGTGGAAGATCCATACGCAGTCACAACAGCTTGGCACCTCCTCCTCATGCTGGTCACCAGCTTGGTCACACACTGCTGTGGGATGGCATCCCATTCCTCAACCAGGATTTGCCGCAAGTCAGCCAACATGGTTGCGTTGGTCACTCTGGCACGTACAGCACGCCCAAGCTGATCCCACAGGTGTTCAATTGGGTTGAGGTCTGGACTCACGGCAGGCCATTCCATCCTCTCCACTCCCAAATTCTGGAGGTACTCTGTGATGATCCTGGCTCTGTGGGGGCGAGCGTTGTCATCCTGGAGGATGTAGTTAGGTCCCAGATTCTGGAGATAGGGGATCGCCACTGGCTCCAGAATCTTATTCCGATATCTCACTGCATTGAGATTGCCTTCAATGATGACAAGTTCTGTTTTGCCTGTGAGAGAGATACCGCCCCACACCATGACACTGTCCCCATTGAAAGGTGTCACGCAATCTGTGCAGCAATCTGCATAGCGTTCTCCACTCCGTCTCCATACTTTGATCCTGCCATCCAGCTTCCGCAGACAGAACCTTGATTCATCACTGAACATGACGTTGCCCCACATTCTTAGGTTCCACTGTCGGTGCTGTCGACACCAGCGCAAACGGGCCTGACGGTGAAGGGCAGTCATTGCAGGCTTCCTGGCAGCCTTATAAGCACGAAGACCGGCCATGTGCAGTCTGTTCCTCACCGTCTGATCAGAGATCTGTCTGTGGTACCGTTGTGCAAATCTTGCCTGTAAATCTCTGGAAGAAAGCCTACGGTTCCTCAGTGAAGCAAGGGTGAGGAACCGGTCTTCTTGGGGTGTTGTCTTCCTGGGACGGCCACTTCGTGGTCTGTCTTTGACTTCACCAGTCTCACGGAACTTGGTCCTAAGTTTGGAAATGGTACCAGGGCTGACACCAAATAATGCTGCCACTCTGCGTACCGGAACACCAGCTTCCACTTGCCCTATTGCACGGGCCTTATCCTGAAGGGACAAACGTGGCATGTTTATGCTTGGAGCACACACAAACTCAACAAAGTTGCAGGACCCATGCACACAAGTGCTGTCAATTAGGTGCCAATCAGGTGCCAGTCACACACCTGTGACTGGCATACACCTGCCAGTACTTGAAGCTCAAAACGAGAGTGAATACCAACAGAAGAATGTTGCAGGGGATTTTGGCACATTTTTTTTGGGCCGCTACCCACACGGTTAGCTGTGTTGCTCATTCCACGAATGCATGATCCTTACAAGTTGTACCTCGGTGACTAATCAGGCTTTCCAACGATACAAAACACAATACCAATTGGTATTATTAAAGGGGAGGAATAATCGACCGAAATAACGTTTCCGAACTTTTTTTGAGGAGTTTACTTGAATACATTATATCTCAAAAAACCATAACAAAATTAGATTACATTGTAGTTAAATGCAAGAATGTGAAGGCAATGTTCCACATGTTTTTGCAAACAATCATCCACTGTTTTGAAGTGGTGCATTTCCTCTTACTATGGGTGTATGACAGCGTGAGCCATTTTGCTACAGCTGTGTGGAATCTTCTGGGTATACGCCTAGACAAGTCTCAATTAATCATAAATTGCGGTAAATTTATAAATTGAACGAAACATGAAATGATTTATTTAACGATATATATATTTGCAGCTCACTTGCAGCTCTACTATCCAACATTTGTGCGCAATGTAGCTGTCTAACTTTGTCTAGTTTTCTTTTATATTTAGGTGTCACAGAAAGTAAAGCTTCTGCCAGGGAGGTAATGTTATGCTGCGAAGCAGGAAAACTGCAAAAAAATAAAAAATAAGTAAAACCCAGAACCCTCCCAAAACTGGAACATGGACTGAAATAAAAAGAGCTGTTCCAGGTTTTAGTGCAGTTATTTAGTGCAGTTATTTAGTTATTAAATGGTTTTAGTGCTTTGTTACCCTTTAACAAGAAGGCTTTTCAACAGTCTATAAATTATAAAGTCTTATACCACGACTATGTTGAATACTGAAATCTGATCAATGAGTGGTTCTTGTTTCTATATAATGACCACTGTTTCACACTTGATTATAATCACTCCCTCCGCACTGTGTGCCCAATTAGTCCAGTCAAAATATGCTTTCTCGTGATCTCTCAGTTTAGGTAACACCTGGTGCCAGAAATCCGTTACTAACGTTAGCTACATAACTCACGATACTAACACAAATCATAACTATGGGAGATTTGTCTAATATTAGTTTTTATATTTTTGGAAAAAACAAACTTTGATACCTGGGGGGGTATACGACGAAGCAGGATTACTGAGTTAGCTGGATAACTGCACTGAGTAAATCCCAGAACCCGCCTAAATCTGGATTGGACACGGGTTTTACTCAGTGCAGTTATCCAGCTAACTCAGTAATCCTGCTTCGTCGTATACCCCCCCAGGTATCAAAGTTTGTTTTTTCCAAAAATATAAAAACTAATATTAGACAAATCTCCCATAGTTATGATTTGTGTTAGTATCGTGATTTATGTAGCTAACGTTAGTAACGGATTTCTGGCACCAGGTGTTACCTAAACTGAGAGATCACGAGAAAGCATATTTTGACTGGACTAATTGGGCACACAGTGCGGAGGGAGTGATTATAATCAAGTGTGAAACAGTGGTCATTATATAGAAACAAGAACCACTCATTGATCAGATTTCAGTATTCAACATAGTCGTGGTATAAGACTTTATAATTTATAGACTGTTGAAAAGCCTTCTTGTTAAAGGGTAACAAAGCACTAAAACCATTTATTTTAGATGAGTTTGTTTTTTTCCTGTCATGGGTATTTGCAGCCCGTGCTGTTTCTACGGTCGTCTTTCTATTTGGCGTCGTCAGGACACTCTATCTGATTTTTTTCTGCCTCCCGGTATCCGTATCTTGCCCGACAATTATTCCCTACACCTGTTTTGCGTTTCCTGCCGGCTATAAATACCTCAGGATTTCCGCACTTTGATATTGTCTTTGCTATGTTGACATACAAAGTCGGTAAGGTATAGGAATTTCGGTCGCTGCATTTCTGTTTGGTACGAATAGGAAACGCAGCAAGTCCGGTTATAAGATTTAGGTTAGATTGGTTTTCTCTTTCCTTTCCAATCTTTCTTTATCCTTTATTCTTTTCACCTGTTGCCAGTTGTGTTCAGCTCTTTTGCCACAAGAGCTTTGGCGAACAGGTGTTTTCTATTTTTTTTCCTTCACTCGTTTTATCGAGTTTTGTTTTGTTTCACCACCTCTTGTTATGCCTAATTATTTAGTGCGTGTTAGCTACTTTTGTTAGTTATTCTAGCTGTTTATTAAGATCGCCTCCGTTTTTGGAGGTTGCTTTGTTTTGCCTTGTGCTAGGGAAGTTTTGCTCCCGATCCTGTGTTATCTCAGTCCTGGTGCGGCTACTTCTGCGTTTTGTGGCGTATCTCTTTAGATACGCTTTTAGAAATCCTTATCAGTCGCGTTTGGTTCTCTGAACCTTACACTCCCCCTTACATTTCTAAGTGTTACTGATTGATTCTGGTCCAAATCTTAACATTTTACTGTAGTCAGCACAAAACAACATAAAAAGTGGCTCAAAAGTGTCTCTAGTGGTAAAACGTTAGGTACTGCACGTCCAGGCTGTCATTGGCCAGAAAGATCATCCAGCCGACATATACCTCCCGGTGATGAAATTGAAATCTGTACAGCTACGCCCTGAAGTTTTGGAGCGAGGGCGGGCTACGCCCCAGCTATAAAAGCGAATCTCAGCAGTTGATCTGCATGCCGTGCTGTGGACAGGGAGAGGAGATGGGAGAGAGACCGGGCGAGTGAGCGATATATATAGCTAGCTTACAGTTTAGCTTTTTTGAATATGCTAGTAAGTTATAGTAACCTATTTTTGGTATGTTTTTTTTATAGTTAGCTTCATAGTCCCTTGTTTTTTGATAGTTAGTTTTTCAGTCTAGCTTAGCAAGTAGCTAGCTAGTTTATTTATTTTTTTTAAATATAGTTTATTAAAAATAATTATATAGTATAAAGTATAGTTGAGCCAGGAGTTGTATTATATGCATGCTACACTTTTACCTTTGCAACATCCCTACAACAGACATTATCTCTTGGAGAGAGTTCAGAGCAGCGACCACATGTGCACCCGTTGAAATGGAAACCAATATTGTTGATGTCTTGCAGGTAGTGTGATTTCCTACAGCCTGTGTAAAATGAGTAACCTACCTGGCATGGGTAACTTTGTACACTGTGTGATTTGTTGTTTACTGGCTGCGTCATTATAAGCCCAAACGAGGCTATGCGTGCCGCATTCTCCACCATTGCTTCTGCCTCGGCAGCGGCTAGCTATTTGGGGCTTGGCAGTAGCTGGAGCTAGCATGTTTGTTTGCGTGTGAGAGAGAGAGGTAGCGAGAGAGAGAGAGAGAGAGGGAGGAACAAAGCAGCTGCAGTGAGTGCTGTCCAGAGCAGGCTTTTGGCTACTAGTGAAAAAAAATCGCTGGGGTGTGGTTTGATACCTGGAGCTCAGCCCCTATATTATTACCTTATTATGACCAGATTTCGGCATTTTTCGAATTTGAAAAGGGGGCGGGGTCTAGCTAAACCAGGGTGCTTTGTAACCCTTTAACTAGCATCTTGCTATAAACACTTAACACAGTGCATCTGGTGCTTGCTACTTATTGCACGTTGTGCTATTGTTACTGTGATATGCACATAGAAATAAATACCATCAAACTGACCTAGATTCTGTCTTGATTGCTGAAACATTACTGCAAGGAGATGGTATTTATAATAATATGTTATATATAATAATGTTATTTTGGGTTTCCTATAGTAAATAAAGTATTAGAAATGGGAGAGTACCCTACTGAAAAAAACAGCTTGAGCTGGTAGCTGGTCACCAGCTTGACCAGCTCAAGCTATGTTTTGAAACAGCTGGTAGCTGGTTGACCAGCTCAGACCAGCTCCCAGCTCGACATGGTTTGACCAGCTACCAGCTCAGACAACCTACCAGCCACTAGCTGGTTGACCAGTTCAGATTTGCTTCCAGCTTGGGATGGTCTGACCAGCTACCATTTCAAACCAGCTAACAACATTAACTGGATTACCAGCTAAGACCAGCTAGATGGTTAAAGCTGGTCAAACTAGGAACCTTTGTAAAGGAGCTCCCATTTAGGTCTAGACTATCTTTAAGACAACAATAAAAACCAACAAAATGTATGAAATGAAAGGTTTTATTCACAACTGTTTCATTTACATTCATGTTAAAGTTATGGCCTGACATCATACAAAATTATGCTTCCCTGAGCCATAAAAACAGCATAAGAAATGTCAATGAAGTGAGTGACATAACATAAATGTAATGTTAACTACCACAAAATATTTATTAAAAAACCACACCCAGGTGGTGAAGTAAGCGGTGCAGGTTTTGAGCAATCATATAAAATGCAATAGAAAATGTGTGTGTTGTTTACATGTACAAAAACAATGGCCTCTGGTTTGGTGATATTTTTACATTATGCTTCTTATTAATTAGTATACTTACAGACATTGCATTTAACAAACATGTAAAAGAGAGATATAGATAAAAGGACAGCAATTGGTATTTCAGAAGAAACAGGAAATATGACAGTTAGTACTCTGATAACAAACAGGAAAGATTACAGTTATTACTTCAACAATAACAATGGAATTCCAAACTCAACAAGAGGGTGCATAGATTGTTGGGCCGTTCCATAACTGACTGGGTCCAGCAGAACACTGGTGGTAGATTTTTGTATTGATTTTGCTTCGGGGGGTTGCTACGGCGACTCACCTTGCTAACAGGTGGAATGTTCAAAACTCCACTCTAGCGGCAGTTGGTAATTTCAATTTCGAACCCATTTTCTAACTTGTGACGACGACTACAGTTTTTAAGGTACACAGACATAATATGTATCAAAATGTTCAAGTGGTTCCCAGAATTCCTACGGTGTAAATATCTAAGCTGTGACATTTTTAGTTTGTAAAATATTCAGTGTTGTTTGAAAACCATGCTCCCCATTCACACAAATGGTGGAATGTTCAAAACTCCACTCTAGCAGCAGCCGGTAATTTCAATTTCAAACCCATTTTCTAACTTGTGACCACGACTACAGTTTTTAAGCTACACAAGACATATTATATACAGATGTGCATCTGTTCCCAGGATTCCTACGGTGTGAATATCTAAGCTGTGACATGTATATTTTTTGAGATAGAGCTGTCTGAAGCTGGGCATGCTGTTCTCAAGCTACTATTGTATTCCCGGGCATGTGACGCCTAGGCGACTCCTGATTGGTTTAAATCTCATGCTACGAACGGACGGACGGACACACGTCACATATAGAAGCGGCTGCACCACTTAAAAATAATTACATTGAGTCGAGTCTTGCTTGAAAAAATCTAAGAATCAACTACTTACAGAAATACAGTGAGCACCATAATTCATTGGACAGTGACACATGTTTTTGTTATTTTGGTTCTGTACAGTAGCACTTTGAGTTTGAAAGGATACAATGACAATGAGGTTGAAGTGCAGACTGTCAGCTTTAATTTGAGGGTATTTTCATCCATATCAGATGAACCGTTTAGAAATTATAGAACCTTTTGTACATAGTCCTCCACATTTTTGGGCATCAAAAAATATTGGACAGTTTAACATAATCGAGAATAAAGTAATCATTTTTAATATTTGGTCGCATATCCTTTGCATGCCATGACTTCCTGATGCCTGTGACCCAACAATATCAAAAGACTCTTGATATCTTATTTTCTGGTACTTCTACAAACGAAACTATAACCTCTCTGCATTTGAATGGATCTCTATGGGATTTGGGGGTGGGTCTAGATTTTGCTGTAAATTATACTGCAACAGTATGGAACACATGGTTGGCTAAATGGCTCTAAGTCATCAAGGGTCTGACATATCAAACAAGCCTTAAACCATCACTCTACTGCCAGATATTCAGTAGATGTGGATGGATAACTTGAATGGTTTCTTCTCCTGACTTATTTTTCCAGAGTTCAATAGGAAAATTTGTCAGGAGAAACAACCCTAAAAGTGATCCATCCATATCTACTGCATATCTGTAAGCAGAGTGATGGTTTGAGGCTTGTTTGATACCTCAGACCCTTGATGACTTACAGCCATTTTACCAATCATGTATTCCATACTGTTCCAGCATAATTTACAGCTAAATATAGTCCCACCCCCCAACTCCCATAGAGATCCATTCAAATGCAGAGACGTTATAGTATCTCTTCTAAGAGTACCAGAAAATAAGATATCAAGAGTCTTTTGATATTGTTGGGTCACAGACATCAGGAAGTCATTGCATGCAAAGGATATGTGACCAAATATTAAAAATGATTACTTTATTGTACATGATGTTAAACTGTCCAAAATGTTTTGACGCCTGAAAATTGGGGGTGGGGGGCTATGTACAAAAGGTTCTATAATCTCTAAACGGTTAATCCGATATGGATGAAAATACCCTCGAATTAAAGCTGACAGTCTGCGCTTCAACCTCATTGTCATTATATCCTTTTAAACTCAAAGTGCTAGAGTACAGAACCAAAATAACAAACAATGTGTCACTGTCCAATGAATTATGATGCTCACTGTATGTAAACCACCCTGTGCACTGCTGTGCTCCACCTGGGAGCTAGCTGGGGCAAGAATCATAAACTATGTACGACAAATAATCCTGCACACACCTGGATTATAACTTCACTTATTTCAAGGTTTACAAAAGAGCAAACAACATGTTTCACTGCTTCGTCAGGTTCGCTCAGTCAAAATGCAGGCAATGAAACGCATTGTTCACTCTTTTGTAAGTTGTGAAATAAAGTAGCCGAAGTCGAGTTAGAATCCTGGTGTGCATTGATTATTTGTTGTTTTACATAATCAAGTAGACTTCTTCATATTTTTATTAATGTCCATAATCTTTTCTGTCATGTATCTACCCATCTTTGAGTCTTGCCTTTTGTTCTGCGTCTTGGAGATGCTTGGACTCAAGCCAGTCCTTGAAACAGCCTTTAAAAGAAAAAAGAGGGAAAGAAGCAAATATCAAAATACAAAGGAATAGTTTTGTGTTTGTAGGTATGTATTTATAATGTTCGCTATTGGCCATTGTCATCTTATGTATTAATAGTATTAATTAACAGTATTATTCAATAGTTTAATGAAGACTGATCAAACCATGTTTAAAATTTGACACTGGCAATTCAATGAACCATTTACACCTGCACATTTTGACCTACTGTACGCAGTTACTGAGATACAACAAACGGCTCCAAAGTTAGTGGCCAAAAGGTAAAGTTGTAGTTCCACCATCTGCCTGATTCAGAAGAATCCATACAAAATATAGAGGGTTCCAGCACTTTGTGCTTGGACCCCTAAATGCACAATCAATCATCAATTATTGACCTTACAATGGCTCCAAAATCAATGCAACTATGGATACAAGAATTATGAATATTTTTTTAGCTTGTGTTCTGGAATGGACAATCACTGCAATTTACCTTTTACAGCCTTGATCTTGAGTGGTGAAATGGCAGGCTTTGGGACAGACTTTGTTGTAGGGCAGCACTTGCCCTACAGGCTTCTCCCAGCCAGTGCAGCAGAACCCCAGACTGACACTGCCAACTCTTTAACAAACAGGGAGTCCTTAGCGTTCTGCTTGATCCTGTTCCACTGTTCAGTCCTGATCCAAACCCCTTCACCAATATGGATCTAATTTTAAACAGAAACAGTGGTATTTTTAACTTCAAAATTACCATATAAATATGCAAGAGTTCACACTAAGGTCAGAAGGGAACTTGCCTAATTAAAGAAAATGATCTCCTTAATGAAAAGCTAATTGAGTAGGACTGTGGGGAAACTGACAGCCAGCACTCACTGGCTAGCAGCACTGTCAATCACAGGAGTGTGTGCGTATTTCCGGTACGACGCGGTGCATTGTGTTTTATCAGTCCGCCGGGAAACAAGTTGTGCTAACTAATCGGTAGCTAGCGAATGCTGAGAATCCATCAAGAACAATGAGTGTTTCGGACCAAGACAGAGCTTAACTCTGAATTGAAGAAAGTTTTTGAAGTTCACAACATTTCTTCTGTGTGATGGACTGTTTTACACTACATTACAAGACAAGTGAACAACAAGTGGCTGAGCTAATGAGGAGATACTGCCGCTGAGAATTTAGTCACCTTCTATTGTGTATCCACGAACCTTTTACTGACGAAGACTTCCCCAGAGTGTCATTCTCTGATTGTGAGGAAGTAGTGGAGTCCAAAGTGGGAGCTGAAAAAATAATCCTTATAATTCACCTTGTAATTTTGGAATTTGTCTCATAGAAATGCAAAAAACATAAGATAGTATAGAAGTAGAACGCATAATATCAAATTACACTTACATAAAGGGTTGAACATTTTCGAGGTGAGGCAGGCTTGGAGACTTAAGTTGAACGTTTTATACTGATCAACTTCCTTTTCCATTTCTTTTACTTTTGCATTTTTTTTTTTCAAGGTATCATTCTCTTCTATTACTTCAGTTAATCTTTTTTTGGGCACAACTTCATCATCACTTTCTGAATTGCTTATTTCTTCATCTCTCAAGACCCATTCCCTGGTTGGGCCGCTGTACTGTGCCTTCATTTGGTCCTTTCTCTCCTTGAGGATAGCAAGTAGATTTGCTTGTTTGCCTATGCTTGACTTCTGGCTTGACTAGAGAGGGAGAGAGAGAGAGAGACTTGTTTGATGCTCATCTAGTCTAGAGCATTAGACAGGCCTGAAGTTTAAGCCCTAGCCTATCTGGTACTTGTAATATTGAGACCATAGCACTGCCCATGCTGATAAATTGTTGCTAGTTTAGGCCTAAACCCTAGATAATCCAATAACAAAAGAAAAACATTTACTTTTTAAATCCACATGCCATAATTATTTTTACCTCTTCCCTAATCAAGACTAAGTTTGCCAATGGCAAAGCATCCCATCATAAACCTCTACTCTCCCGCATGGAGGAAAATATTATTATTATTCAGCAACAAAAATCATCTTTAGTCTACCACCTCATATCATGCCGTCACTCATTCAATAGTCATTATGGTCATTCAATAGCCATTATAGAAAACCCTACACCAGTTTAAAAATTGGGGCACAAACATCTCAATGTCAATATGCAGACAAGTGCTTCAAGTTATCTACATAACAATTTATATAATAAATACAAAGAAATCCTAAACTCTGATTACCAGTTCCAATTTAACTAGATCTGGGGGGTATACTATGAAGCAGGATTACTGATTAGCTGGATAACTGCAGAGTAAAACCCGGAACCCTCCCAAATCTGGAACACAGACTGAAGCAAAAAGAGCTGTACTCCCTTTTGTGGAACACTGTAGCAAATGAGTGTGCTCTGAATAAATAAAGGTCCACTATTTTTTTAAGTACATGATTGTGACTAAAACAGGGCAAAATGATTGGTTCAGTTCACTGTTCACAACCAATTCACTGATTGTTCAGTATTGCGCTAACGTTACATAAGAACAGCATTAATACCTCCAACCATTGTTGCGGTGTTACAATTACAATGCATTAATAGACGCTCTTATCCAGAGCGACATTAAAAAAAAATGCTTTAAGCAATGTCAACAAGATGATACAGTTAGGTGTCACCGAGTAGTTATTGAACCTAACGTTACAACATAACATTAAGTGAGACTGTAGATAACTACAAAAGGGAATCGCTACGAATATGACATTAACCTGACGTTAGTGAATTAATCCGCGACACGTAAAAAAGGGATATCCAAACCATCTCCATTGTAACGTGGGGATTCCTGTTTAACACTAACGTTACTTACCATAACGTGATATGCCGATATAGCTAACGTTAGCCACACAATATTTAGAAAAACCCTTAGCTACCTTAGAAAGACATTTTATAGGTTTTAAGCAACGCACTTACACGATTCCCTTAGCTAGGTTAACATAAGGGGGAAACTGAATGCAGCTGGTACTGGTAACGTTAACGTTAGCTAGCATTAACGTTATTTACATTGCATTTAACTTAACGTTAGCTAACGTTAAATTAAGTTACCCATCATAACCTTAATGTCAGCTGCAGATTGCTATTTAACGTAGGCCTACGTAATGTTAGGTTATCTGCTAAACACGAATGCTACTGAATGCGGATTAGCTATATTACTTGGTTATAAATTAACGTTGCCAACCTACCGTTTTCTCCTGTATTGCTCTTCTTTCTCTGTCGCTTGACATTTCTGGGTTGACAGCTTCTTCGTGGGGGACTGGATCAAGCACCTTTGGGACCCTGCCTAATCCTTTTGCTACCGGCCAAAAAAGGATCTATCTCTTCGGTAGTCTCTGTAGATAGTTAACGTTACAGTGACGATAGTTAGTGTAAGTCAGACTGACACATGTTGATAACGTTAGCTAATTACGTTAGCGCATTACAAATCAAGTTAGGCTAACGTTAGCTCAAACTAACATTAGCGAGGATGCTAACGTAATTCTTACCTCTCAGTATGAGTATTTGTCCTTTAAAAAAATCTTCAGTGTCTTCCCATCGAATCCAATAAACTCCGTGTGGCCTTCAATCAGTCCATCATCAAAGAAGTTGACATATGCATACATATGTTGTGTCACCAAGAAAAAAAATGAAGAAGCAACCGTCGTTTTGAATTTTGGCGGGACGGAGAAGTGGGCGGGACTTGCACCACGACGGAAAGTTCCAGCAACCTTTTTAAAGTCAGTTTGACGAACAGGGCCGTGCGGTCATAGGCACCCCCACAAATCGCCATGCTCCTATTTTGTTTACTTAGGCTACTCAATTATTAACTTACTTTTTTTCATTCACTATTCACTGCGTAAAGCCGCAGCTGCAATGTGATTTGCTGTTAATGTGTTTTGACTTTTTTTGTGATTGGCCACATTGCCAGGGATGAACAAAAATCAAAGCACACATATGCCCATGCAGTTTTCATGAACCTTAAGAAGGCATCATAGATTTCATTAGGGAATAGTCCTGTGGTAGTAGACAAATCTGACCATGCTGGTTGACCAGCGCATACCCAACCAGCGTAAGGCCAGCCTGAACATGTTGGATGACCAACTCATTACCAGCTAGACCTGCTTGACCAGCTCATGCCCAGTTAGATCAGTTATGACCAGCTTGGCCATGTTATTTGACCAGCTCATTCCCAGCTGGGCCATGTTAATTGACCAGCTCATGCCCAGTTAGACCAGCTTAGCTATATTGGTTGACCATCTCATACCCAGCTAGGCCAGCTAATGACCAGCTTGGCCATGTTATTTGACCAGCTCATTCCCAGCTAGACCAGCTCATTCCCAGCTGGGCCATGTTGGTTGACCAGCTCATGCCCAGCTAGACCAGCTTATGACCAGCTTGGCCATGTTGTTGACCAGCTCATACCCAGCTTGACCAGCTCAATTTTTAAGCTGGTCATAGCTGGATTTTACAGCAGGGTAGTCTTCAGCCTGTCGTGTCTTTTTGCCCCCCACACCTCATGCCAGCTGCAGAGCGACGCTGGCCCTTCCAACCCCCGGAAGTAGAAGAGATGATTCATAGTGTGTAATGTCTCGTGTGACAGGAGCATGTTAAATAGGACTTGGACACTGCAGCACTATGATTGCCCATCACAGTGGCCCATAAGTTTCTGCCAGCCTGTGTGCTGGCTCTGCTGTCTGTTACAAAAAGTGGCAGGGAGGCCATTTTATATCTGCACATGTTTCACAGCAATTGAACAATCAGCCACTGTGGTGAAAATCCATAAGCATCGATCGGTCTGCATCTCCTCCATAAGTCTCCAGCAGGAAATCACTGATGACAAATTATATCTGCAGTGCTTTTTGATTGGTGCTTTGTTGTAAGCGATCTTAGAGGGCAGGCGGGGGGCTCTTCCCCAGGCTTCATTAATGCAGCCAACCTCGGACTGGTGCGTCTAGCCGTGGCTTTTGTGAGAGTCAAAAGAACAGCTGCTTAACCTGCATGAGCAGTGCTATGCTACCATGAACAATGATATGCAAGGAGGGATTGGCGTGAATGAGGAATGTGCGCTTTCTGGCCTCATGTGGATGTTGTCTACTAATGGGACATTAATGTGGGTGTAACGGGGAAACTGAAGCTAATGTGGGCGTAGCGATGAAGCGTACAGTAGCGTGGGCGTACAATAATGACAAAGGACAAAGCAAAGAAATGTGACACGAATCCAGAGGGAAACCAGATGTTTCTGACACAGGACCAGAAGGCAGGAAATCACTGCAGGATAGTTAGAATTTCTGAGCAGGCATGTTGGAGGGCACACCAAATTGCACGGTCCTGATGAGCCCCAGCAAAAGGAAGCTGGTGATGACATCATCTTTTGGAGGGACACAGGGCTGCTGTTGTGAGGGTAAACGGTGCTGAGGAATCTCCAGGGGGCAAGAGGAGCTGAATGAATTACGGATAGATATTTTTGAGAGATGAGGAACGTAGCTGCGGAGGTGAAACTGTGAGAGGGGTGTGAGATTAGTTGTGGTTCCAGTGCCACACCCTCCCACAGTGCCCGCAGGAGTGGGCTATGACCTTGCATGGCAGGTGAAAGGGGCCAGCGTGCATGGCCTGATCTGAACCAACAATCCGACCGGCCGGTTAAATATGAATCGCTCTTCGCCCGCCCCCGCTCTGACCCGCTGACCTTTCGCTGTAAATCTAGCTTCGAGTGCATTTCGGCATCGGCTCTCAGCTGGCATATGAGGTCTCCCTCCCCTTCTTCTCCTCCTTTCCCGCCATTACCCTTCCCCACCTCTGTGAAGTTATCCCTCACTCCGCGTGAATCCAGCTCAGGCAGGAGGCGTCCGCTGGACCCGAAGCGAGAAACGGTTGCGGGAGACCTGGGACGGGCCCGCTCCTGGGCCACTGTGTAACTAATAGCACAGATCAACGCTGTATTGATGATGCTCGCCCGTTTTGAAATATGACGGTGACGCACGGCTTCTTTTTAAGCGGGAAGCTGCCAAATGAAAAATGATGAAATGCCAAGACGGATAGGTAATCTATTAATAGGCTCCTCCACCTAGAACTGTCATGATGAGCATTTGTTCTGTGGTGCCTACCTCAGCTGTGCGAGCCGTTCAGATGGGCCAGAGCAAAGACACGTGTATACAGTGCTTTTCTAAGGACTCTAAATGCAGACTTTTTGAAGTCTTTTTCCCCCCCGAAAAGTTAAACTTTTTTACATTTTAGACATTTTGCAGCTGCTATTATCCAGAGCGAATTACACAGCTGTTATTTTCATATAGCCAGACATATACTACAGCCACTCAGGTTCTTTGCTCATGGGTGCATCAACCGTACCCTACCTGAGATTTTAACCTGAAACACTTGAGTTACAAGCCCAGCTCCCTGACCATAAGGGATACATATACCAATCAATATACTGACCCTAACTGTATTGAGCAACAGCAGCCGGTCATACAAATGTTTCTAAGAAATCTGGCCAGATGTCCTGTCGGAATAATTAATTTACTGATTTAATACAATGTAAATACTGTCCCACAACATAATTGGGCTTTTTACATGATGAGCTGTTACTGTCTAACTCTTTTGGTGTTCCTGCCCCTCCTTGTCTGTTGATTTGAAATATGACTCACCTGTGAACTTGTTGTCTTATCTTTCATTTGAACACAACCTATGCATTGCTGGATGTCTTCTGATGTTTGTGCATTGTATTCTGAAGGAGGCAAAAACATTAGGACAAAAACATTACTGAACCTTTACCAATGTCTTTTAAACATGCACCTAAAAACATTTAGCTGTTTTCTGACCATTTTCCAGCCTGTGTAGGCTATTTAAGTGAAGTTCTAACGGTAGCTTGGTCCAGTGCAACGCTGAGTATAGCTGATATGAACACAAGGCTAATGGTTCCCATTCACACTGTGTTGTTCATTTCATCAGCGTCCACCACACGCCCCCCAATCCATTACGGTGCTCAGGTATGAGACATCTGTACAAGCAGCACTAATTGCCTTTTAATGTTGGGGGTCTTGCTTCCAATTCTATTTCATTTTACTTTGTTCTTTTCGTTCCCTGGCCCGCTTGTGGAGGCGATTGCTTTAACAGCGCTCTGCTCGAAATAGTACTAGAAAAATGTAGCCTATTGCAATTAGGGAAAAAAATTATCTCACTGTAAACACATCAGTACCTTGTGTTAGTTAAACAAGACTGATCATCCTTTCCGTTTAACACCACCCCCCCCCAATTTCCGTTACATATGCTGGCTTGTGTAGGCTAAGTGTTTCTTGTGTTGTCACAAGCAGGGAGGGAAATAGTGCGGAGCCATTTAATCCAGCACACATCATCTATTCTGTGAACCTGTTGGCTTTTCTTATTTTGTGGCACCAAGCGTCTCCTGCATCTGTGTATGTGAAACTTCCTGTATAGTCCCCCCCCTCCCTCCCTCCCCCTGCCCACCTCACCGCCTCGCAGAAATGACCGCCGCACAACCACAGATGGCTCGCTCCTTCACTGCCCGCGCCTGTAATGTGCTTTGTTGTGTGAAGGTATCAATCAGGCGGAAGCAGATTATTAGAGTGTCTGAAAGAGATCAAACAATGTTGCCGTCTGCGCCCGCACATGGCAGATTTACCGGCAGCCTGATAAAGTGCTGCGGATCTCTGTCAGGGTGGCGTGACAGCTCGCCGCGCTCGCCGGATAAATTACTGCACAGGTCGACGGTAATGCCTTCACCAAGCAACTGTTGGCCGGGAGCCACAGGAGGCCGCTCGAGAGACCCCGTGTCCGAGGATCAGCGTTTACTGTATCGAGAAGGATCATCGTTACTCATTCGCTCTTCATTTATTCATTGTCTTTCCTTTCAATCTCGTCTCTGTCCAGCTGGCCGAATAACATTTTAAAACAATAAACTTTTAGGTTGTGGGAATTTGAGTAAATGTCTTGTTCTCCACCACCTACGACATAACATTACTGCAATGTTGTAAAGAGTTGAAATGTCTTCTGCTAGCTGGATTTCTTTGCTTTTCACTGTCTATGGGAGGGTCATATTTATGTCATAAGTGCCATCCATAAATTCACTGAAAAGTTTGCAGCATAGCATCCTTTATAAACATCCTTTGGTCCAGTATTGCTTATGATGCTGACACCTATATAATGGCAGGTTTTAGGCTCAGTGACATTTTAGCCTCTTACACACACACTAAAACTTTTGTGTTGACCACTTCAGTCCATTTTGTTTTGAGAAATATAGGCCATGTCCCTCTCTCCTTCATGCAAAGTCCCCTCGGCAAGTGTTCTACTGATATCACTGAGTGGGTCAGCTGAGGATGAAAACGGTGAGAGGAGGGGATGGAAGAAACAAAATGGCTGCTTTGGGGACTGCTGTCCCCAGAATATTTGATTGTCCTGTCAAGTGTTGTTTCTATAGGACAAAATATGAGCAAAATATTATGCTTGAGTCAATGAATATTAATCTGTAATTATTTAATTACAGTAATGGAAAGTATAGCATCCCACATAGCTGTTGTGATCAAGCATCCACCATGTTTTTTGGCTTGTACTGTATGTTAAATGGTTAAACCAGTTGCCAGAGCTGTCCTGTCTGTAATGCAAAGAATTGTGGGAAATAAATTCACCCCCTCACTGTTTTAAGCTGGGACGTGATGCAGGCTCATTGGAAGGGGGCAGTTGAGGGGGCTACAATTCAACCTCCCTCACTTAGATTATCCTCCTAAAGGGACTGACTCACCACAGTGGGCGGCATGCTCTTGAGTGCGGGGAGCTGTGGCGAACAGGGCTGAGAATTGTGATGCAGCTGAAAAACACATTTGGCTTTTGTTTGTCTCTTTACCTGATTTAGGGCAGGAGCTCACAAGATAAACTTTGGGGTCTGATGAAGTGAAACTGCCAGTATACCTTCTCAAGATTCCTCGGACCTCATTTCTAAAACTTTACGCAGGTTCTACACTAAAGGGTTACGTACGCACAAAAGGAGAAAACTGCATAGCCTACGCTCAAAAATATCCTGATTTATAAAACCGCCCATACGCTCAACTGTCCACAATTTTCTCACAACTTTCATCAACTTGAAGTTTTGCGCACATGCACAAGCCTAGTATAAATGGTTAGTGGAATAAATGGTTAGTGGAACGCCCAATGTGAATATGGTATTCATATAAATTAGCTTGCCATTCCAAGCTTGTCAGCATGTCAGACGGGCTGTATTATTTGGTGGAAATGGTTCTGTATGGGCATAACAAATAAAAATAAATTTGTGGAGTGGCAGCTTGGAACAGCAGGCAAACCATTTCAAAAAAGAAAGAAGTGTTCAGATATTAAAGTGGATGCAAATTTCATAAGGTTAAACTACCATAGCCAGGCATTAACAATTGTCACGACTTATCTGCGCACTAATCGTTCGCGACGCTCATATATGCTATTACATCCACGTAAATATCTCCCCGAATAAACCCCTAGCCATCAAATTGAAATTGCATTGTTGGACCTCGCATTCAGCATTCAAATGTATTCTTGTCATGGCCGCTGCCTGTTTCCTCGCTTTCTACTTCGTTTTCTGATCTATCGGATTTTCTGTACTCCATTGCGGGGTTTTGCTGCGCCCCCGCCTATTAGTGTTTTCACCTGGCCTATTAGTGTTTTCACCTGGCTTACCTGCTGCCAGGTACTTAAGCCCTGGAATTCCACTTCCAGGTGCTTCACTATTGCTTCGTGCCTTCACGAACGACAGGGTTGTGTTTTACTGCCTCTAAGAAAGACATTCTTTATTTCGTTTTCTTTAGAGACAGTTTTCTCCTGTTCTTTTGGAAGCTTGGAGATTATTTATTTCTCCTTTCTCTCTCTCCCTCCTATTTCCGCTCCCACTCTCCCCATTTCGAGAGTGCGAGTTTTATATTTGTTTCATTATTTTCACCAGTTATCGGGCTACGTAGTCAAGTTACGAAGGTGCCTTATTTTTTCTGCTCTCGCTATAGCCTTTAGCTGTAGTACTATCTGCTTATTTTCTCTGCCCGGTTTTCTCGTGGCTATCCCTGTTTTTACTAGGGTGTTTATTCTTTGGCGCTGCCAGGGATTGTTCCCTTTTTCTGTTGTCGCGTTTGGCTCATCGCTATTTCGCCTAAAACCCCTCACAATTCTGGGATAAAAGAGCACTTGAATCTTATGTGTTTGTACAGTTGGGAACTGCTCGATGGTATAAGCTGAAACTTTGATTGTAACGCATGGGAGGTGTCACCGGTGGTATTATTGTTTTTTGGACAGTCTGGATGCTTAATTATGGACTTTCGGACTAAAACCAAAAAGAGAGAAACAACTTAGGCCTGGATTTTCCTTTGGCAAGGGATGTGATTATTAGAAGGCTGTATACTTTGATATGAAGTGAAAGGAATTGAGTGAAACAGCTCTGTAGGATATTTATCTGTATTTCACTACTTTGCCATCGGAGTCGCCAATTCCCACAGTCTCCAATATGTGGATACGCATGGGTCATAGTTTGTGTAATTGTGCACATGTTTTGACATGAAGTTTGTTCTCATAAATCCCAAATCCCCGGGGACAGTTGTGTAATCGTGTATCACTGTCTGCATTGTAAATGTCTCATAATTCAACAACCAATAAATGGGTTCAGGCTCCTCTTTGACTCAGCCACAATGTTGAGTGTTGATAAATTAAAAAAATATGTTTTGCTTTTCCTGAGAATTCCATGTTTTAAGATTATTTTTCAAACACTAATGATATGTTTGACTTATTGCCTCAGCAAGGATCAGTTTTCATATTTTCATAGCAAGCAAAAGTTAGGTCATTAAAAATAAATTAAGGTACAGTATAATGATGGACTGGGGGTTTTATACATTGTTTGCTCCATAGGATGCAGCACTTTGGTGAAAAAACTTGGAGTCGGGCATACCATATGAAAAGGAAGGAATAAAAAAACTGCCAAGATCAACTGTAACAGCTAGACCCTCTCAATCAAAGCAGTTTAATATTCTAGTATCTTTCAGTGTTAGTCACATGGACATTTAATACAAGCTGAGGAGAAAGGAACTGCTCTGAGAGGTTGCAGACGGGGTGGTAAGGAGATTGTGGCTTGCTACCTTATTTCAAGGCCCCCAAATGACGCGAAACTCCTTGCAGCAAGCCCAAGGCTACATGTACTCAAACCTTTTTTGAAGTATGTTTTCTGCCGTTGGGTGTACATGCTGTGGGTGTTTAAAGACATACCGAGTAATGTATTTAAGCAGTGGTCTCACTACGCACAACTGCCCTCTCAGCAGACATAGCAACAGCGTAGCATTTTTCTCATCTTGACGGCAGCCCAAGTGTCATCAACATCTAATGTTCAGAAGGCACGTGCAGAAGATTTGGCCAGGCCAACAGATAGACGCAGTAGGCTCAGCCAGTGGGGTCGGGAGGGAGACACGAACAGCAGGCACAAGCTGTTGGGTAAGTCGAGAGTCACACAGAGCAGGCTTATCCAATAGCGTGAGCCCGGAGACACGCACATGGTCAGCCAATGGGGTGGGGCAGGAGACACATGTAGCAGGTTCAACAAATAAGACAAGCGAGGGATGTGTGTATATAGGTCTGTGAAAAGAAAAAATGCCTGAGACGACTGCGTAATTAAACAGAACCCACAGGAAACACTCAAAAGACTCAAAGTCCAATGTGTTGGGCGTTGTTCATTTGTTAATTCATATTTCGTTTCAATGACAGTCACAGAGCAGAGGCACTACCTGACAACTCAGCGAGCGCTTTCTCTCCTATTCTGCCTTGTGAACCTTGGCTGAAACTACTGTACTATGCTGGTCTGAATGCACATTCTTTGTGCGTCCCATATTCTTTGAGATTATCCCCTCCTTTGGTTGTAGATATTCTTCACACTGCCCCTTGAAATGACCTTTCTTTAATTAACTGCATTTTGAAGAGCAGACCAACACAATATGTGACGGTCAATTAATGGCGCATCCCTGCTCTGCCTTACAACTGTGACCTAGCTCCTGACAGACAGCCTAAATCTCCTATCCTTGCCAGATGTCTCATTAGCAACAGTTGTTTAACTTTGAAACAAGGAACGGTCTGCATTTTAACAATGGTCTTTTCCCTTGGCTATTTTTTTAGAGGATTCATATGAAAAAATAAAAATAAATAAAATGAGTGTTCTAAATGTAGGAGTCCATATACACTTCAGCGTGGGCGTGGTGACGGTTTTCAGTGTCATCTTGTCACACTGCTGAATCATTCACTTGTTATATATTCTTTATATTATAGCATTTCAACTTGGTGATAAATGGTCAAATTTCTATTCAGACTGAAGTGCCTTTATGTTCTTGTCCCTGTCTCTTGAATTTCTATTGTGATTATACAATGTTTTCTCTGAAGGGGTTGTTTCAATTGGATATTAGAATATGACAGTAGTTTCTCGACCAGTACACTGACAAAAGCCATAATCAGTAATGTTGTGTTAGGCAGTATTTTCTGTTGGATGCTAATACATGGGGTTGATATGCATGTGATGTTTATGCATTTTGATCAAGAGGAAATGAGCAGCACGCTACTCTAAAATGGTTATGGTACTGGGAGTATTAAATCCCCTTGGTTCAGAAATTTCAGTAAACAAAAAAAATGTATTAATTACTCCTGCACACACTTCTTCAATGCTGAGAAGCCATTTCATTTATGAAAGATAAAGAAAATATACAGAGGTATGTGTTTTCTATTTTTGCTTTAAAGACCCTGTTTTTATTATTTTATTATGTACACCTGAACCCAGTTTGTATTGATGTACAGCAGCGGTTTTCAACCTTTCTTGGTCCCACTCAGGCTCAAAGGCATCCAAGGAACCCCCATCACTAGGTAAAAATGGTTATACTGTATGTAGAAAAGCTGATTGTCATCATGGACAGGAGGGTTATACAAGGTTATATTCATATCTCTGCAGATGCTAGCTGGCCAGGAGTGCTGACCCCTACACTACCTTCAAGGGTCCCCAGGGGTCTGTAGACCCCGTGTTGAAACGTCATGGCTGGAAAAGGGAAGTCTTCATGGACTGCCCTCTGGCCTCCGCCACAGCCGACATGGGCTCAAAACAAGGGCAGAGTATTGACTGCCTGCAGTTCTGTCTAGTATAGCTGGACTTCAGACTCCCCCTAGTGAAACTTATTGGCATTACACAACATTCAATCATTCATCATTCAAGTTTCTTTTAAGTGTTCACTTTGAAATAGAGCTGGGCGATATACAGCGTTGATAATTATCGATTGCAATAATGGCTGTTGCCACTGCCTTTCTTTTCATCTTTTTTTCTTTAAGTATACCCTATATACGGCAGTAAACATCCAAACTTCAGAGGTCGTGTGAAATGCTTCCGGAAAAAAAACATCACCGCTGATATCTATTGAGTGTTGATCAGACATCCAATCAGCAATAAGGTCGTACAGCTACAACGTGATCATGTGATTGTCTGTCTTTTTTTTAAATATATTTTTTAAGATAATTTGGCACCCAACACGAGGCTGTCTATATCCAATTCCCTCCCCAATTTGGAATGTCCAATTGTCTCCCCAAACCGTGTTCATGAAACAGCCCCACTGCACTGGACACGCGGGTATCTTACCTTGGTGCAAACCCACGGCTTTCCGCCGAAACACGTGACTCAATCACCTCTTTCATGTGGGCTTTGAAGTTTAGATCAGGGCTCGAAATACCAACTGGCTCTTGGGGGGGTCCTATTTTTTCACCTCCTGATGGTTTTTAGGTTTTTTTTTTATTATTCGCACCGGCATAATCCGAACGATGCAGCTGGCCCATCTTGCCACCGCTTTCTTCCTGCAGGAAAACTAAGCTTTCCATTTTTTGAAAGCCAACCTTTCTTTGGTGACCACGTATGCGGTTCTAAAGGCATGTAGGGTCTCTGTAAATGCTTCTTTATTCATGTGATCTACTGTTTTTGGAAGGGGATTTGTGTTTTGTTTTTTTGAATTGTTGTGTTGGTAAATTTTGTTTCGAATGAGTTTGCTCATAGTAGAGCTTATTTGGCCACTCACCCACTCCACTGATAGCTGCACTCCCTTCTGCTCGGGGAAAAGCCTTTTGGCCGCTTTGCAAGCGGAGCATCCTAGCTCGCTTTATAGCAAAACAACCACAGGTGACGGTCCTGCCATGTCTCCCACTGCTTTTTATTCCATAGTGTTGGAATGACGCTGTTGCCATCGTCTCGTTACCAGAGGTTACAGTAGTGTTGCTGCTGTCAGTGTTACTGGCAGCCTCTGCCTCTCCACCCACTGCCGCTGTTTCATCGGGCTCACTGCGGTTGTCCCACTGATCATCGTTGCCCTCCTCCCTCTCATCATCGCCATTGGTTATAAGTTTGTCGTTTGTGTTCAGTTTTTTGTTCTCATCGTTCTGTTTTTTTTAGTTTGAATCTAAACTGGGTCAAACTTATTTGCTTTCTTTTAGACATGTTGTTAACGTTAGCATTTTTCTAGTCTATCTAGCATTATCTATCTAGCTAGTGTTAGCTATAACGTTAAACTCTTCTTGTTGTCACTCGCACTCATGAATGACGTGACCAACCAACATTTTGTAGCTAGCTAGATAGACACAGCGCCACCTGTGCAGTGGAAAAGAATTGCAGCAACTTAAATGATAGGAAATCGGGGGCGCCACGTTGGTGCAGCGGGCCAAGGCGCAGAGGGTGCGGTGCGGCTGCGCCCCGGCCCTGCCAGATCCGAGCATGGCCGGTGCCCTGTGGGAGCGGCAGTAGGTGGCTGCTCCCGGGTGGGGGAGGGGCTCAGAGAGACTCGCTGCTCACAGAATGGCCCTGGGTGTGAGTTGGAATCACGGTCAGGAGCTCGAGGAGTTGCAAAAGGACGTGAAAAAATGTACAAATTTTAAAATGTAATAAACAAAAAAAAAAAGAGAAAAAATAAATATATATATATATATACAGTATACAGAGGGAGGCAGATACAAAGGGAGTGGTTGTGTAATAGTGAGAGTGTGTGTCTGTATGAGGTTTATATGTGAATTGGTATGTGAATTTAAGAAGGTGGTGAGTTAATGTTAATGAATGGGGCCCAGATTTGTTCAAAATGTTGTGTTTGATTATTATATGAGACATTTTTTCTAATGATATATATTCTGTGAGGAGTGTGTCCCATTGTATGATGGTTATTTTTTTCCTTGTCTTCCAGTTCATGAGAATGGTTTTCTTGACGATAGTGATGGCGATGAGTAAAGTTCTAATATAGTGGTCAGGGATGGTGATTGTTGATAGATCGCCAAGAAGGCATAGGGATGAAGAAAGTGGAATTCGGCAGCCCAAAAGGAGTGATATTTGATTGGTAACATTTTGCCAAAAAATTTGTATAGGTGGACAGTGCCAAGTTGCATGCAAGTAATCATCAGGAATATTTAGAGAACATTGAGAGCAAGTGTCAGAATCTAAAATAACCCATTTGGTGCATTTTTGATTTTTTCTTTTCTGTGTAATGTGTGTTCTATGTATTGTTTTATATTGGATGAGCTGCAGTTTAGTATTGTTAGTCATGGAAAATATGTTTTTGCAAAATATTGTTCCAGAAGAATTGGGAATGAAAATATTTGTATAGCGCTTTTTACAGAGAACTTTCACAGGGAAACAGAAGGAAAATTGAGCAAAAAAAACAGGCCTTAGCCCCCAACCAGCAAAACGAGGTAAAAAACTCCCCGGTAGGGGAGAAAAAACACTCAACAGTGGCGAGAAAAAACTCCCCAGTGGGAAGAAATCTTGGAAGGAACCTGGCTAGAGAGGGGGTGCCCATCCTTCACTGGCAGGCCCGGTTTAAACTAAAGGTGGACTGAATGGTAATAGTCCATTCAAAGGGGTGGGGTGGTGCATCTGGGACTCCGGTTGCGTCAAGTCGGGAGGATAAACCAAAGGAGGGGCATGACTGGAGCAGTCTGCAAACTCAGGGCAAGGGGGGATGGGCCGGAGTAATCTGCAGCTCAGTGTGAGAGAGGAAAAGAGAAGGTTAGCCCCCCCGACATCCTTAACTATAGGATTTACTAAAGAGGTGCGTTTTTAGCCTACACTTCAAGACAGAAACTGGAATTTGAGGGTTAGTTGCTGCATGATTATTAGTTAGTACAGCAACTGTTCTAAATAAAAATCAGGGATTAGTCTTATTTTCTTATGTAAGCTTTGAAAAGTAACAGGACCTAGCATTGTAGAGAGCATGCTTATAGGTACTAAGACTCTCTTTCCAGGCCAAGTGGAATACCTGCAGTTTAGTGGAATGCCATTTGCGTTCAAGGTGACGACTTTTGTTTAAGAGCCCGCATGTGGTCGGTGTACCAGGGGGCAAGCCTCTTCTCAATTACTTTTTTACTTTTTAACGGAGCAACTACATCAAGGCTTTTGCGTAGAGCAGTAGCTAATTCCTCTGCCACATCATTGGTTGACAGGGAGCTGGCTGAAGTGTCTAAATCAAAGTAATCAGGTAGCACATGAATAAAGTTTCTAATAGTGGAGATAGTGATAGTGAGACCTGTATACGTTCTGAATTCAAATGCTACAGGGTGGGTTAATTTTACATGCAGAGTAATGAGGAAATGGTCAGACAGAATAGGATTATGTGAGTGAATTTTAACATTAACAATATCAATACCAAAACTTAAGACCAGGTCTAAAGTATGACTACAATAATGTGTGGGGCCGACAACATTTTGAATGAAACCAATTGATTCCAAAGGATCCACTGTATTTTCAAAATGCAGGTTAAAATCACCCAATATTAACGCTTTGTCATGACTTTGCTTTTTTTTTACACTTATCACAATTAAAGTTCCCACTAATGGCGGAGAAGGAATAGGTAAATAATAGGGCGAGGAAGGAGAAACCAAGTGAGAAATGGAAGAGACTGAGGAGTCAAACGAAGCCATAGCTTACCCATATATTAGAAGATATACAAAATTTGTTGGAAGCAGGATCAACTCAGGATCAACACTGCTGGTTCCGTAGAGGCCGGCTTTGTGAGGGGGAGTGTAAGGTTCGGAGAACCAAACGCGGAAGTAGCCACACCAGGACTGGGATAACACAGGATTGGGAGCAAAACTTCCCTAGCACAAGGCAAAACAAAGCAACCGCCAAAACTGAGGCGATCTCGATAAACAGCGAGAATAACTAAGAAAAGAACCTCACATACTAAATAATTAGGCGTAACAAGAGGTGATGAAACAAAACAAAAACTCGAAAAAACGAGTGAAGGAAAAGAATAGAAAAGACCTCCCATATGGAAATGTAATGTACTGCAGTATATTTTAAATATATTGTGAAGATAATTTTTATATATTTACAATATACTGCAGCATATTCTTTTTCCATAGGGGCTGTTAGCCAAAGCTCTTGTGACAAAAGCGCTGAACACAACTGGCAACAGGTAAAAAGAATAAAGGATAAAGAAAGATTGGAAATGAAAGAGAAAACCAATCTAATCCTAAATCTTATAACCTGACTTGCTGCGTTTCCTATTCGTACGAACCAGAAATGCAGCGACCAAAATTCCTATACCTTACCGACTTCGTATGTCAACATAGCAAAGACAATCTCAAAATGCGGAAATGCGGAAGTCCTGAGGTATTTATAGCCGGCAGGAAACGCAAAATAGGTGAAGGGAATAATTGTCGGGCAAGACACGAATACCGGAACGGAGGTGGAAAAAATCCGATAGAGCGTCCTGACAACGCCAAAAAGGAAACCAAAAACGTAGAAAAACAAAGGCTGCAAATAACCATGACAGGCTCGGCAGCAAATTTTCTTCGCTTTGCTTTACCTAACCTAACCTAACACTGCTGGCTCCTTAGCGACCCGCTCAACAGCAAATTCGTCTTACCTAATGTTAGTTTGTAGGCCTTAGTAATCATCTTTTGAAAAAGTAACAAAGAATAATACAAAAGGGTTTCGAACATTTTGTACAGGGCCTCTTTCCTTTTTTTAAATTATTTTGAAACTGTAAAAAATTTTAATAAAAAGCAATCTTGCTTTAAAATTTGAAGAAATGTGTCATTTTTAACTTTGTACCATTTAGAGGTCAGGTCAGCTTCTGTTCATTTAGATATTAATTGTAAAAGGCATTTTGACCAGGGGTGCCCAAATATTTGCACCCCACTGTATAGCTGCTTATTTTACTTTATTCATTTAATTTATTCATTCCACTTATTTTGTTTAATATTTTGAACTGGTTATGAAGCAAGTTTGCCATTCCCATCCATAGGTTGTTTAGCTGGCCAGGCAATGCATGAATTTAGAAAGGTGATAAAAAAAGATTATACTTTAAATATACTTTTTCACAGTATACTTTTAGTATAATGTGTACTAATTGTGTACTTTGTGCTAAATTGGCAGCGCTTTAAGTATACTAAGTGCACTAAAGTTGTTCAAAAGTAGAACTCAAGTCGTACTTAAGTGTACTTCAAGTGCAGTGTGTATGTTAAAATGGGACTATTTTTAGTGTACTTAAGTATATTTAAGTGCACTAACAAAAAGTATGATTTGTTGGTATCTTAAATACACTTGCAGTACAATTTCATTATGTCACCAGTGCATTTGAAACAAACTTTAAAAGTATTACCGTGTGTTTGAGACGATACATGAAGTACACTTTTTAAAAGTACATTTTAAACATACTTCAAATTAAGTACAAATAGGAAAAGTATACTTGTAATAACCTTTGTATATTTAAATTTTTATTACACTAAAGTATACTACTTTTTCACCTGGGTGGTATGTAAGGATTCTGATGTATGGGGAATTTTTTGCTGCCTAAATGCCGAGAGACATTTTTGGAATGACCACAACACCCTTCTTCTTTCAAAAGACATATGTAATGACCAGAGGGGAGTTAGAAGTTTGATTTAACATTTTCTACAATAACCCGTTGCTGTGCAGGAGCAATGGCTTTCTTTCATCCAACTGCTAACCAACATTCAGCCATTTTGACATGAGGGGGGTACAGGGTGGTGTTGCACAAATGCATGCAAAAGCAAAATAAATAAATTAGTTGACTTTGTGTAAATGAACCCAGGTTAACCCAGGTTTTTTCCATATTTACCTTCTACAACTGGGGTTCGTCATGAGGGGCCACAGTGTCTGCAGGTATTAGTGGTTTTCTTTCAATCAGCAGTCAATTGAGGTATTTTGAGAACATGATGTATGGATTTTTTTTCAATCAATGACTTACATTAATCATGAAAAGCAGCAGAAAACTGTGACCCTCCAGGACTGTGTTCTGAAACTCTGTGACCCTCCAGGACTGTGTTCTGAAACTCTGTGACCCTCCAGGACTGTGTTCTGAAACTCTGTGACCCTCCAGGACTGTGTTCTGAAACTCTGTGACCCTCCAGGACTGTGTTCTGAAACTCTGTGACCCTCCAGGACTGTGTTCTGAAACTCGTGTTCTACAACATGAGAATTACTGTACTTTCCGGTTTTACTGTGCAAAGTGCCTGTAGAGGGCAGTAAAGGACCACTTCATTTTTTGTTTTTGTTTTTTCTTTAACATAAACTGGTAGTTCAATATTTGATGTTACTTATATAGGAGTTTTAACAGTACAACTTTAACTGTATTATATCTGTATATGTTTATGCCCAGCAATATAATTTGGTGTTTTATCATCTATGAATAATATGGAATTGAATAATATCCATAAAGGCATTACCAGTCTAAAAGCCAATTTGAAAACAATGCTATAAGTGTCACGATTACCTTGGATGTTATCATCATATTTTTGCATTGTAATTATGGGTGTTATTTATCTTACTGAGACAAGGCAACATACCTTAAGTCTTTTGAATGCTTACCTCCAGTGTCTTGTTAATCCTTGGGGGGGGGGGATTGTGGCAGAGAGGGTGTTGATTGGTCCATTTGTTTCTCTAACATTCCACCTTGCTTTTTATTCCAATCAGCAAGTCATGAGGGAAACACAAGACCTCAGGTTTTATCTGTCTGAGCCATTTTCAGTAGACTCAACCCGAAGACTTAACCTTAATCTCAAGCAATTCCTTGTATTCAATACATGACATCATAGATATTTCCCATGAACCGCATGTTACATAAGTATTATGAATATATTATAGTTTACATGTTTGGGTAATCTTCAAGTTTTTGGAGACTCTCATTAAGAATAAGGTGCTTGACATTAAGTTGTTTGAGCACTTGTCCATCGGACAACTGGGACATTTTTCACTTGATGAGTCCAAAAGACTTGTCCGAAACCCCCTATTTGTGATCGAAATAGATTAAATTTGTTGTTGCATTTTCTCAATTCCTATTAGCAAAATTATCTCATTAACAGTGTAACCAGGATGGCAGGTGAAATGAGCATCATGCAATTTCTACTTCTATTCAGATCATTTTTAATAGAACTTTTAATCATTTTTAATGGAACATTTTAATTGTCCAACAAAAAATATACTTGTCCCGGACAATAGGAAAAGCCTTAGGGCCCTATCTTGGCGATCTTGGCGCTTGGTCTAAGCGCATGGCGCTAAGTCCATTTAGGGCGTGTCCAAGTCCACTTGTGCTATTTTAACGGCGTGTTTTTTGGGCGCTAAGCACAGCGCAAGGTGCAACTGGGCTGAACCTAGTCTCTTCATTAATTATAGGTGTGTCTTGGGCGTGACATGCAATAAACCAATCAAAATGTTATATCCCATTCCCTTTAAAAGCCTGCTTTTCCACCTTGGCGGATTGCTTATGATGGCGAAGCAGACATGCTCGTGCGTGTTTAGTGCGATCATGGAATAGGCTATATGGATCAATAGTAGCCTATGATCAATATTATACGGGCTAACCATTATGAGTTCCCGGTAATTCCTGACAGTGCTGTTTACAAAATATATGCGGTTAAATTTCGTTAAAAGCACCTGCAACAGCTGAGAATAAGCGACCAATTGCTGCCGTCTCACCTTAGAAAACGCCACTCCTCATCTTAAGACCAACACGCCCAGTTCACTTGTAATGGGCGCAAGAATACATGCTAGTTAAAGGACGTAAGCGTTAGGCGTTATAATGAACCTAGCGCCGGGTGTAAGATAGCAAAGACACTTGCGTTTGGGTTAGCGCCGCTTTGTGCCGGGTGTAAGATAGGGCCCTTAATGTCAAGCCCTGCTTTTATATTTAAACCAGGGAAATATTATTACTCCAAAAGAAAGAAATGCATTTTCAACAGATGTTTTAATTTGTGTTTGTAGGTATTCTATAATATTTGTATGAACTGCATGTAGACGAACAAGTGTTGGCATTTGGACTGAACTGGAATTTAATTTTGGAGGCTGTTGGCCTATGAGAGAACTATGAGGTGACTGAGCACCATCCGTTTGGGCTTTCAGAAAATCTAAATGTGAAAACATAGTATTTGAAAGGGCCATTTGCATTTGGATTCATTTGTGTGTGACCCCATGTGTGGCTGCATATATTCAAGTATTTGACAGGATGGGTGGTGTGCGACATTGGCTGTGAAATTGGCCCCGAGGCAACTCCTCTGCAGAATAGGTGTTTGTGCTGTCAGAGCAATTAAGATATTGTAAAGGTTCCTGGATGTGGCACCATTCACACACCTGATTTTCTTCAGCTCTTTGCATTGCGGTTTTTTGCTTGCATTTGTATTTATGAGTGCAATTCTGTTTCCTGTGGAGATGGCCCTATTGTGATAAGACGTTTTCAAAGGTTGAAAGCAGTATTCATTTTGAACCAGTCGTCCCTTGAGGGCGGGGATAAGTATAATTTTTTCAAACATCATGAAAAGTTTGAATTTGATTAAGAGTAATCCCCCTTCATAAGGTATTGTTGCTCCCTGCTGAAAGTAAAAACCAAAAAACAATTAGGAAAATTTGTTTTTATTTTTTGCAACTGAACATGATACTGTGCCGTCTGTTAACATACAGGTCTATAGGATTCAGTTAGGATGCAATTTCACTTCTGGTTGGGCTGTGGTAACATTCAGAAAATTCATGTATGGCCCTCACAGCTACATGTAAATCTCACCAATGAATCAGAAAAGCACTGTTTGTTTGGTTGTTTGTGTGTCCAGGAAGTGACCCTGTCAGCAGATTTCTGTGTGTTCTGTCATAAAGGGATGTAAAGGGACAGACACCGTTTATCTGGGTTGGTCATTGTATTTGTCACTTAACTGTTTATTCTGAAGTGTAATAAAGAGACACATGCACAAACAACAGACTGATGGCAGAGAGATGGGGCCATATGGGTGTTGTAGTTAAGAAAGAAGTGTGTTAAACTTTATCAAAAATGGGGTCTATATTAATTCATTGTTTTCTGCCACAGCTAGCACTTTTTTCACACCTTTAACTTTGGTTCACTTTGCGAACACCAACATGCAAAGTAAATAAGAACAGAATATTTCACTTCTGTGTCAACAGAAAGGCTACCTGATCAACAGGACTTCACAGTAAATATTAGTTTACATAGTCTGTATAAGAAGTATACTTTCTCCTTTTCAATGTGTTTTTGATTCATTTTACACTTTCTGACCAATGCCTCTACCACAAACAGGTGGGCATAAACATTTCTAGTCCATGCGTATGGACTATAGTGTTGATTCTGAATTTACCTGCTCCATGGTATGTATGTATTTGTATGAACTTTATAAAGGTATTTAGCAAGAAACAGGCCTACAAATACATTTTAAAAACCATAGGGCCGGGTATTGCATCACATGTACATCAGATTTAAATTGCACGTGGAAAATTTAGTTGCATATTAAACAGAGATGAATATATAGTTCCATCTGCTCATTTAACCACCCTAACACCTTCCTAACAGCACATCAGAGAGGATCAGTTTTGTCACGCTCGTCTTTTAACTGGAATGGGAGTGATGTCACAGCTTCTGTTCTAGCAGAAGTGCTGGGGTGGAACAGCAGGGCTGTTTGAAAGCATCCTGTCATTTTCATCTCTGAGTCTATTCAAAGCTGGGTGGCCAGTCCGCTTTAAGGGAAAGATCAGAGGAAATGCACAATCTGCTTTAATGTCAACCTTTCATTTCTCGAGTTGACCGGAAAATAATGAAATATGCGCACCATTGGTCTTCTGCAGCTTTTCATCTCTCTCCCTCATCCTCCATTTACACTTGTTATTGTCAAAGAGCTGAATGAACCAGGTACCCACTGGATCTTCAGCTTCATAACTAATGTTATAGTTCTTTTTCTATGGACTCATATTAATATCTCCCTCTCAGTGCGGCACGTAGCCTCTGTGTGATAGTATCTTACAGCACTGTTTACCGTGATGCTTTGTTTCAACTGTGTCACACTGAGTACATGTTTTCTGTCCATACTTGTATTCATCTAACCTTCTTGTGTGCAGTTTTCTAAGTCATTCAGGATAGGAATGCCTGATAATTAAAAGAGATGTAAATGCGGACTCAGAGTGTTCAGGCATCAGTATCAGGGATTAACTTTTGGCGCAAGGACTGTAATGCCTACAGCATTTTCACTGTGATGTGTGCTTTAAGCCTCCATGGAATTGCGTGCAATTAAATAAAGTTAAGTTCAGATAATGACTTAAGGGAGCCTTACTGGATTGTTTTAAAGTGGACACCCACCGCAGTTGATGGATCTGAGACAGACCACTTGGGGTTGGGGGAGGTAGGGGGAAAAAGAGTGACGTTTTGGCAGAACTTCCAGCAGAACGTGGATTTCTGAAGCGTTTTATTGTTGCTTGTATGGGAGAAGAATGATTGACACGTGTGTGTTTCAGAGGCTGGACAGTAACAAAGTATGTTTCTCTACCCTGAACAGCTCCCCCCCAACCCTCATCACAGAATGTTCTCACAGGAGGAGGGGGAAAAAGAGGCCAGGCCCTCCCCTCCCCCACCCTGACCAATGGCAAAAGTCACTCTGATGCATACTGACCACTGGACAGTGTGTGTTTGGCCTCCAGCTGTGGTACACTGCGGAAATGCTTCACACACAATGTAATTACACAGCAGTAACTTCCTACCAAAAGGTGAATTCCTGTACTATCAGAGTGTTAATGGTGTGGCATCGGCATGAAAGTGCCCACCTGCATAAAAATACACACCAGCTTTACAAACCTTGATTAAAACCCTTGTAATTATTATTCAATAAATTCTTTCACAGATCATTTTTAACGGTTTACGTACGGTAAAATAACAGTGGTGTACATTCTAAGGGCCTGATTTACTAAGACCTTTAGTGTGTGCACAACCTTTTAGCACACGCAAAACCAATACCATGACAAATGATTGGTCGTGGTATTAGTTTTGTGTGTGCTAAAGGTTTTTGCACCCGTTAAGGGTCTTAGTAAATCAGTCCCTAAATGTATTCCCGAGCAGTTATAACCGATAATAAAAAATGTCTGATTTATTTAGGTCTGAAGGAAGATTGATCCTCTACAGTGTTGTCCCGACCATATACTACATGAGGAATGGCTTCCTTTGTCTTCTGTCCTCCAATATTGTCGCATAAGCCCCTCTGATGGGTGCTTCACCCACTTGAATGAGATGGCCCAGAGCCCGTGAAGAACCCATAATGAAATCTTGGGAGTGATGTGCTCCAACGAAAAAGTGATGTTTTATTTAACCATGTGACGGTTTGCCTTTCGTCCTGTAGGTTTAGACTACACCCGTTTAAGTACTGCACCCTAAGGATCCCATAGGTGTATGACAGTGCATAGAAACTAGGACACCAAATGGGGAAAAATGGCTGACTGTGCATTCAGTCAAAATAAAGTCAGGTTTACAGTAAACATATTACGTGCATATAATGGAATGGAAATGGAATAGAATAACTTTATTGTTTCCCTGGGGGAACTGCAGGTGAAGTAGCCAGCATACCAGGGATTAAATAAACAATTTACATAAATTACAATCTAATAAAATTACAGAAATTGCATTTATTGATTCCTAAATGACATTACTGTTATTACAATTAGAAATTAAGAATTATATTAAGGAAATTATAGTAAGAACTGTTGAATGCTCTCCTTGTCTTAAAGGACACGGACCTCACTGCTCTTCCTGACAGATGACTCAGGGGATATGAGGAAAGCATCATTCTTGACTGTCCGCTCCTCATAAAGTGTGTCTGCAATATCCGTTTAGCATCAAGAATAATTAACCCTGGCAAATTTAAAAAAAAGACCATGCACAGACCTGAGACCCTGTAGTTGTCTGAGATCTGGAGAGATCTGGAGTTGTCTGAGCTATTATTCGAAGGGTTTTCTGTTTCAGAGCGAGAGTATTTCCTGAGTGTGTTCAGCGTCCAAAGGGTTTTTGTTTTGGAGGCGACACGGAATGTCCTCTTCCAACATGGCAACTAACATTACATTCATTTCACGTAACAA
This sequence comes from Synaphobranchus kaupii, assembly GCA_029718625.1. Classification (NCBI taxonomy): domain Eukaryota; kingdom Metazoa; phylum Chordata; class Actinopteri; order Anguilliformes; family Synaphobranchidae; genus Synaphobranchus; species Synaphobranchus kaupii. The sequence goes on from CM056380.1 coordinate 28,247,142, forward strand.
GCATGTTTTCTGAAAAAGTTTTATTTTCCTTTTTATTTATTGTTTTATATGTGTTGTATTCATTAGACCTGGTTTCATGTATTTTTATGCACGGGTGTGAAGCCATAAAGATAGAAGTGCAGCATGTTGAAGATTTCACGTGGCGATTCAGAATTCAAATGAAAACGAACTTTCCAAAGAAGGACATTCGTCAGAAACATTTACAATTGCCAATGTGCACACAACAATAAACATTGCTACATGAAATTAAAATTAAATGAAACTATGAATCCCATTTTGTAACAAATCACATTGAAGCATGCAGGACATGTCAATTTCTAATGTCAATTAATTTTCTTGTTACTCTTTAGTGGTAACTTTAAGTTCATCTTTCATCAGCCTGATTAAGTTATCTTATGAAACAGTATTCCCATACATGTAAGTTTGGGGGGAGATAGGGAGACATGTCACCCCCAATATTTTCATATGAATTACTTGTCCCCCTCAATTAGAGACTATGTTGTCCAACAGTGTGTCATCCCGAAGGTAGAAATGAAACATACACCTATTCAGCATCTGCATTAACTATTCATGTAACAATGATACTTACATGAAACCTACAGTAACACTAACTCTGGCTGGTGTAGAATTTCCCTTACTCCATTTCTGGTTAATTTGGAATGGAGATTTAATTTATGGTGGTGATCTGGTCAAGGCATTCACCTGGCTGGCCTGTACAGAGGACTGGGTCGGGCGTAAGTGTGCATGTGTGTATGTCTGCTGGAGATTTTGAAGTTGAGGTCTGTAGATACCATTAAGGGTTTATGTATGTCGGAGAAGTGTTTTGAGTCTGAATCAGAAATCTCCTGCTTGGATGATGAACACATCCTCAACCATGTCTGTAAGGCAGGCACTTAGTAATCCCTACCCTAAACCGCCCAACAGCCAAAAAAAAAGCTGGGAAACTAACAAACGGGTAAATAACTTCTTAAGGAAGGCCATTGTTAAGTTTGGAGGACCAATAATTATTTCTCACAAGGCATTGACAGTGTGTACTTCTGTCAGGTTCTTAATTGTCAATAGTTTGGAAGGCAGCAGAAACTGTTTGTTTTCATTCGATTTTTATTTTGTAAATGTGTGTTTGGATATTTCTCATAAATTTACATTTTTGTCATAAATCAACACAACTGAACATAAATTATTAAAAACATCTAATTTCATCTATTATTGGCACGGAATGTTGGAGGGGAGGTTATAATTAAGCATTATAGATTTGTTAATTCTGCTGTCTTTCTTTAAAGTTTTGAATGATGTTCAAAGAAACCTGTTAAACTTAGTTCTGGTGGCAAAAAGTGTTTCTTGAACACTAAGGGCCAGATTCGGCGTTGAGATAAGCACGCTCAAATGGGACTTAGGGCCAGATTCAGAGTTGAGATAAGCACGCGCAAATGGGACTTACTCCCGAAATTCCGCATAGCTTAAGCTATTTGTGATTCAGACATTTGACTTATCTACTGTTTTAAGCGTCTCTGCAGTATATATGCGGCATTATGCACATGGGGTGGAGATTTCATGAAAATGAGGCGTATCTGCAAATCGTGCAAGATGTGCGTATGAGTTTCCACATGAGTTTCCACTTAATAATTTTTTTCCACGCAACTTTGTTCGGAAAAAATTTTTGTTTATGTCTAGCGCCGCCAATAGATGATTATGAAAAATACAGCATCTTTTGAAAAAATGGATATTAGAATGAGTCCATGTTCTTTGAAAATAATATTGGTCTTATTTTCATTTGCCTAGCCTACTAGCCTACAATTATCAAAGAGCTGTCATAAAAAGAAAAATACGTACAAGTAGGCTATGATTGACCGTCTGGTATATCATACCAGACCAAAATTCGATGGATTCATTGATAGACAGTGTCTGGATCATATTCGCTTTGACAGAAAGATGATTTGTATAAGCACAGCTTCACCAAAATTACTGTTAAAATTAAGTTGAAGACGTCGCATATAGGCTATTGTGTTACACCACTGTAGGCTACATGACCTTATTAGGTAAATCGTTAAAAAAATATTCGATTTTAAAATCTTTTTTTTGTTTGTTTTTAAGTAATTCCAATGATTTATTTGTTTACTTAATAATATTGTGTGCAACCACTGTCCAGCGATTATTTATTTTGATTATGTGATGGGTATATACAAGTCATCAATAGGAGCAATGATAATTTTATCAATGCGACGGATTTACACATTCACTGCCTTCCCCATCACGCAAGAGCAACTACGATGCACAAAGGTAGGATTTTATAAAGGCAAATGCGGTTCTTAAAGGCAATATCACTGAAAATGTATACCCCACCACACACATTTTTTAGTAGAAAGCTGGCAACCCGGGGGGCAGGTACAAGAAACAGGTCATTAGAATATCATGCCCTGTGCCACCGACATTTTGAGAAACGCGCCCGCGTAGCACAGGTTAGAATACGGCGTATCTCATCCCGCGTTGAATCTGCGAAGGAGAGGCACTTAGGCGCATGACTTAAGTTGGCCATCTCTGAATCCGGCCCTTAACCACTAAGTCAAAGTAATGTTATGGAGGTATACTTTGGAATGTGTTAATTTTATTAATAGAAAAGGTAGCCTTTAAATTGAGTTGGTTTTACACAAAATCAGATCAGTTTTAATGCAGAAACAGAATAATCAGAAACAGAAATGCAAATTTAAAATAAATGTTAAAAAAGAAACATCATTTTAACTACCGAATGTCCAAATTCAGCACAATGTTGGGTGTTTTCTACATTGAATTGTTGGAGAACACAGTATTTTGAGAATAATTCAAAGAAAGTTTTCTTACAGTCTTCAACTTCCAATCCTGGTGTGTCTTGCTCTCCCTCAAAATCTTTTTAGAAGCCTTTCAGGACCTTCAGCTGTTTCAATAGAGATAATGTGCTCAATAGTATTGGAGATCTGAACAGAGCAAGGAATTGTTTTTGTCTTTTTTTGTGAGCCGGATTAAGCTATTCAGCCCCCAACAATCTCTTCCAACTCAAACCTAGGCATGTACCCATCCCCCCCCCCTCTGTCTGTTGGCGAGAAGAGATGTGGAGTGATCTCCCCAGCCATGTGTTTTGGCTGAGAGCACAGAAAACCCAAAGCACTTCATCTACATTCTTTTCAGATGGCTTCCCTCACAGTGTGGTATGGAAGCTATGGAATACTCACCGCTACCGCCCAGTCTTCCATATCTGTGACTGATAGCAGAACATTAAAAGTCATAAAGTTTCTCTCACTCTGAAGGATATGGTTGTGTTCCCTCTGAATGCAAACCATACCTCTGTATTTATTCATTCAAATATAATAAATGCTCTCTATCCTGTGTAAGTATGACAACTATCAGTTATAGCACTAGATCCAGATATTATGTCACCTTTGAAAGGAAGCACATGTAATATCTGGCAATTTTTGGTTTGGGTTCAACATTCGGTACTTCCACGGAGAATTTAGGTGAGCACAAAGTAAAGGATTCAATGATAGTTTGACTTGAAAAATGATGGTATGATCACTGAAAATAACCCCGATAGACTGTCGTCGTATTTTATTTGCTTTGGGTGCACTGTGGAGTGTTTAAGTGCGTTTGGTAGTGGATGCTACTCGATACCTCAGAGTTGCACTAGCATTAGCAGTGTGTGTATGTCCAAAATAAGGGACAGCATGGAATTATCTGAAAATGGTTTCCATCAATCAACTACATCATGGGTAAGTCGTAATTGAGACATTATGTCCAAAATTCCGAACTATCCCTTTAACTTGGACTTGCAGCTTGTACATGTAATTGTAATTATTCTCAATCGGTTTGGCAGGTTGTCTTTGGCCATTGCTGAACTTCTTGCTGTTTTTGAAGGAAAATGACTTTTCACTTAATTATACTACCAAAGTTAAGGCCGAATGTTGATTGAATACAAGCGTCCGTCCAGTTCTATTGGCCATGCTGCTCAGCTGTGCTCCTTCCTCATGTTAGCCCAGATCAGAAAGCATCACTGGTCCGTAAGCCTCAGGGTTCTGCAGAATTCCAGGACTACAGTGAAGTAATGTATTCCTTGACCATGATAATTTGCAGTAACACAGAGAAATGATTGAGCTGATTAAATAATTAAATGAACTGATAAACAAAAGCCAGAACCGTCTCTGATAATCTACGACCAGTGGTAACAAGAAGAGTACAATAACTTTATGGTTGTTTTTGTAAGGGGGAGTGTCAGGTACGGAGTACCAGGCACGACAGCCAAGGAATCTAAAAGTGTTTACCATAGTATACACCACTAAAGCGGACGGATCCGCACCAGGAGAGGGAGTAAAAAAACAATGAAAGAACCCCACGCTCTCCTACAACGAGCAATAAAGGGAGGTCAGATATAAACAAAAGAAACCCCGTATTAAACTAACGAGAATGAAAATAGAACCTGTTACGTCCAGCTCTAGGTGCATGCGAGCTGAAACAAAGAGAGGAGTGAAAATAACAAAAATACTCCAGAAGGAAACTAAAGAGAGAAGGATAAAGGATAAAGAGTGAAACAGGAAAGAAAAGACTCAAAAGAACATAAAAACAAAAATATATAAAAGTAGGCTATGATTGACTGTCTGGTATATCATACCAGACCAAGATTAATTGATAGACAGTGTCTGGATCATGTTCGCTTTGACAGAGAGACGATTTGTGTCAGCACAGCTTTTCCAAAATTATTAAATTTAAGATGTTACATATAGGCTATTATGTTAAACCATCGTAGGCTACATGACTTTACTTAGGTAAATCGTTAAAAAAATTAATTTTTTTTCCAGTAAATCCAACAATTCATTTGTTTACTTAATAATATTGCGTGCAATCACTGTCCAGTGATCATTTCTTTTGATTGTGTGATGGGTATATCCAAGTCATCAATAGAAGCTATGATCATTTTATCAATGCGACAGATTAATACGTTCACTGCCTTCCACATCACAGAAGAGCAACTACGATGAACAAAGGTAGGATTTTACAAAGGCAAATGCGGTTATTAAAGGCAATGTCAGTGACACGTTGAAAATGTATACCTACACGCATTTTTTTAGTAGAAAGCTGGCAACCCAGGGGGCAGGTACAGGAAACAGGTCATTAGAATATCATCCCTGTGCCACCCACATTTTGAGAAACGTACTCACGTAGCGCAGGTTTGAATACGGCGTATCTCATCCCGCGATAAATCCGTGCAGGAGAGGTACAATCTGGCCCTATGTGTGTTTCCATGTGTTGTGTATGCATGTCTCTCTCTACATTAAATTTTATGGTTCATACATTTACATGTATTATCATGCAGTTACTAATAACAAACACAATACAAAAATAAATTATATCTCTTCTCAACATGCTTTGTATGTGTGAGTGACTTGCCATTTTTGTGCATGTGTGTGTACATTGAAAACATTTTTTTGTTTTGCGATCTCTTTTGCAAGAGAGACAGGGTGGCATACAATTACGTACAAGCAAAGGCACCCGCAAGAACAATTATGCATAAAGACGTATGCATAAAAATTTAAGAACATTTCTGCCGTGTAATTTCTAAGCTGTAAATTACATGGGAATAGTATGGAACCCATGGTTGTCTAAATGGCTGTAAGTCATCAAGGGTCTGAGGTATCAAACAAGCCTCAAACGATCACTCAGACTCATTTTCCTATTGAACTCTATGGAAAAATAAGTGAGGAGAAACAACCCTTCAAGTAATCCATCCATATCTACTGCATATCTGGCAGTGATGGTTTGAGGCTCGTTTGATACCGCAGACCCTTGATGACTTACAGCCATTTAGCCAACCATGGGTTCCATACTATTCCTTTGTAATTTACAGCTTAATCTAGTCCCACCCCCCAATTCCCATAGAGATCCATTCAAATATATTCAAAAAGAAAGGTAGTAGTGTCGCTTGTAAGAGTACCTGAAAATAAGATATTAAGAGTCTTTTGATATCCTTTTATACCAGTCATGACAGCATCACCTGTTTACCTGTGGAATGTTCCAAACAGGTGTCTTTTTTTTGCCTGTGTCCCAACTTTTTTGGAACGTGTTCCAGGCATCAAATTTGGAATTAGTGGTATATTTACAAAAATCAATAAAGTTCATAAGGTAAAACATGAAATATCTTTTCTTTGTACTGTTTTTAATTAAATATATGTAAAAGAGAATTTACAAATCACTGCTTTCTGCTTTTATGTACATTTTACTTATTGTCCTGACTGTTTGTATATTTGTTATATTTAGACTTAAAATCTTATTTACATAATTTTGTTTACTAAATAAGAATAAGAATATTAATGAGTGAGAAACAATTATCTTTAGTCTCATTACAAGATTACACCACTTGTTAAGACAGATTTTTTTTTTTTTTGCAATGTACAGCCATATTTTCATGGGATTGGTAATAGAGATTGAAGTTCTGTATACATCAATCTTATCAATAAACAAATTCTCCAGAGATTGGGTTTTTGAATGCAACAGAATGCAAAAAAAATTATTAATTGAATACAGAGCATGAAATTCACAATCCAGGGCTTCCTTTTTGTACTGTAAAAGACCCGACAATGAGTGGGCACATAACAAAGCTGTTTGTGTGTGGTGGCCCAACAAGAGTGATGGACAAGCATTAAAGAGGGGGGTTGAAATGTCAGGTTTTTGTTTGCAAGGACAAGAGCTGCCGTTCCCTCTCTCCACAGGGTCAGTATTTGTTTAATGAAACTCTATCCCAGGGTCACAAACCCCTCTCTGAATAGAGTGCATTGTGGCGTTATATTGCTAGTGTAACAGCAGCTGAGTTCATCACTTGTAAAATCACAAATGGCCTGTCAGAGCATGTAAGTTTCATTCATAAGGTAAATATCCTGGATAGGTATACTGTGGTTAGGGTTTCTGCACAGAGAAACATTGTAAAATGAATGTGTGTATATTTGTGTGTGTGTGTGTGTGTGTGTGTGTGTGTGTGTGTGTGTGTGTGTGTGTGTGTGTGTATATAGTGCCCTCCACTATTATTGGCACCCCTGGTAAAGGTGAGTAAAAAGGGTTATAACTAATTCTAATTCTAACTAAGCTTAATCTCACACTGAACAAATTTGAAAAATCCAACCTTTATTTGAAGTAAATTTATTATGAGAAAAAAAAAAATCCCTCATCAAGAAATAATTATTTTTAACAAAACCACGTGTGCCATATTTATTGGCACCCCTGCATTTATATGTAGAATAAAGTAATCATTTTTAATATTTGGTCACATATCCTGCATGCCATGACTTCCTGATGTCTGTGACCCAACAACATCAAAAGACTCTTGATATGTTATTTTCTGGTACTCTTACAAGCGATACTATAACCTCTCTGCATTTGAATGGATCTCTAAGTTAATTGTGGGGTGAGACTAGATTTAGCTGTAAATTACACTGGAACAGTATGGAACACATGGTTGGCTAAATGGCTGTAAGTCATCAAGGGTCTCACGTATCAAATAAGACTTAAACCATCACTCTGCTGCCAGATGTACAGTAGATATGCATGGATAACTGTGTCAGGAGAAACAACCCTTAAAGTGATCCATCCATATTTACTACATATCTGGAAGCAGAGTGATGGTTTGAGGCTCGTTTGATACCTCAGACCCTTGATCATACTGTTCCAGCATAATTTACAGCTAAATCTAGTCCCACCCCCCAATTCCCATAGAGATCCATTCAAACGCAGGGAAGTTATAGTATCGCTTGTAAGAGTACCAGAAAATAAGATATCAAAGATTGTTTGGTCACAGACATGAAATGATTACTTTATTCTACATTATGTTAAACTGTCCAATATTTTTGATGCAAATGGGGAAGGACTATGTACAGAAGGTTCTATAATTTCTAAACGGGTCATCCGATATGGATGAAAATACCCTCAAATTAAAGCTGACAGTCTGCACTTCAACTTCATTGTCATTGTATCCTTTCAAACTTAAAGTGCTAGAGTACAGAACCAAAATAACAGAAAATGTGTCACTGTCCAATTAATTATGGTGCTCACTGTATACACACACACACACACACATATATACGTGTGTGTGTGTGTGTGTGTGTGTGTGTGTGTGTGTGTGTGTGTGTGTGTGTGTGTGTGTGTGTGTGTGTGTGTGTGTGTGTGTGTGTGTGTGTGTGTGTGAAAATATGATACTGGGACACATAAACGTGACATAGACACAAAAAAATTAATTGTTGCAAAAAACCAATGCAAACACATTTATTTACAAGTTTGACAACTCTCTGACTCTATCAAAAAGAAAGAAGATAGTTCAATAACCGGAAATAGTCTTTTCAGGTCATATAAAATTTACCACAGTAGTGTTAACGTATGTATTGCAATTTCGCTCACAAGCGGAGATAAACCCAAAACATATGTTCAAAGACATCGTTTCAGAATATTAACACCACAATGATTCGCATCACATCTTAAAATACAGCGTACGACTTAACATAGCCTACGTAATGAAGGAAGCGCAGCAGAAATACACGAAACTTGGTGCACAGCGCCAAGTGAGCCTAATATCGCATACAAAATTTGAGTGAAACATGATCAATCATCAAAATATATCCCCCAAAATACATTTAAAATACAAATAAAATCCTATCTTTCAGTATGCGGACACGATTATAACACGATGGCTGTGTAAATGCTTTGATTTGGACGATTTTGATCAACTGGTGCGAGATAAAACTTGAACGGCTTAGGTACGTAACCGCGTGAGGAAGCTTGGACACGCAAGGTTATCAGGCTCCTGTAGCGTCAGCAGCAATTGAAACAAAGCAATTCTTAGTACTTTTGTATACCAGACAGTAATGCTCTTTTTTTTTAGGTTGACCAATCCACCAGCTATGAAACACGTGGGTAAACGATTCATGCTTATGTACGTAACGATTGGGACACGGAAAGAAAGTCAGCACTATATATTCCCCTTGTTTTAAAGTATCGTGGAATGTATGAAATTGGGCACATATATTTTGTTTACTTGGCTTATACATGACAGAAACAAACAAAGATCGATCCGATATATTTTTCATGATTGCCGATTACGTACATGAGCCTGATTAATTTTGCTCTCCCATATGAATACGAGCCACAACTTTCACTAAGCAAAGTGGGGTTTAGAAAGGCATATCAAACGTCTTCAAAAATATTTGGTTGAAAGAAATGTAGGCCATTAGGATAGGTATATACAGTGCATCCGGAAAGTATTCACAGCGCTTCACTTTTTCCACATTTTGTTCTGTTACAGCCTTATTCCAAAATTGATTAAATTCATTTTTTCCCTCAAAATTCTACACACAACACCCCATAATGACAATGTGAAAAAAGTTTTTTTGAGATTTTTGCAAATTTATTAAAAATAAAAAACGAAAATTTCTCATTTACATAAGTATTCATACCCTTTGCTTTAACGTATTTTTAAAGTATCATATTTCATATTTGGTCGCATATCCTTTACATGCTGTTACTTCCTGAAGTCTGTGACCATCAACATCAAAAAACTGTCGATATCTTATTTTCAGGTACTGTTACAGGCGATACTATAACCTCTCTGCATTTGAATGGATCTCTATGGAAATTGGGGGGTGAGACTAGATTCAGCTGTAAATTACACTGGTACAGTATGGAACACATGGCTGGCTAAATGGCTGTAAGTTATCAAGGGTCTGAGCTATCAAACGAGCCCCAAACCATCACTCTGTTGCCAGATATGGAGTAGATGTGGATGGATCACTTTAAGGGTTGTTTCTCCTGACTTTTTTCCCCATAGGAAAATGAGTCCGGAGAAATAACCCTTGCAATGAGTAGAAGCTAAAATGCCAGGTTTCTCAGTAATAAAACCAGTAAGAAAACCAATCACAGGCGAAAATGGAACAAAGAACTGCTACTCTATACCTCTACGAGCTAGGTAACTAAAGAGCCAGCAAGAAATAAGCCCTGCCTCAGCAATGAGACGCAAAAGTAGGCGAGTAGCCCAAATGGTACGGATAACTCACAGCCAACAATACACCACAGTACAAAAGTGCCTAAGACATTTAGGGTGCCTAAGACATTTGCACAGTACTGTATATATATATATATACAGAGGGGTGACAAATTAAAGGAAAAACCCCTACAGGGGCATTATCCTGGCATGGTTTGGTCCACTTTTCCCCTTAGAGGGAAGGGTCACTGCAAATCAATCAATACAAAGTTATTCTGAGTGATCACCTTTATCCTATGATGAAACATTTCTATCCTGATGGGAGTGGTTTCTTCCAGGATGACAATGCCCCCATCCACAGGGCATGAGGGGTCACTGAATGGTTTGATGAGAATCATATGCTATGGCCTTCGCAGTCACCAGATCTCAACCCAATTGAACATCAATGGGAGATTTTGGACCGACGTGTTAGACAGCGCTCTCCACCACAATCATCAAAACACCAAATGAGGGAATATCTTTTGGAAGAATGGTGTTCCATCCCTCCATTAGAGTTCCAGAGACTTGTAGAATCTATGCCAAGGAGCATTGAAGCTGTTCTGGTGGCTCGTGGTGGCCCAACACCTTACTAAGACACTTTATGTTGGTTTTTCCTTTAATTTGTCCCCCGTCTGTATATATATATATATATATACGTATATATTCACAGTTTTTTTTAAAGATGTCTACTCTCATTTATATGACCTTTATCATAATTTGTACCACGACTGCTAATCTCCGGTCAAACATCCATCATTGTTCACTACAGGCATGTCAAGGGTAATTATCAGGTTGTCATGTCGCCATGCATTTAAGTTCAGTAATGGAGTCCGGAACTGTGTAACTTCACCGTGATCTTGTGTGTTCTTGCTGCTACCATAGAATGAGCTCCAAGACATTACGATAACAACCCTGAGATGTGTGTGTGTCATCCCCAGCATGCACTGCCCTGTGGTGGCTTTGTCTGATGTTAAGTGTTGGTTAACATACAGTGAAACTGAAATTTATTTTGCTTCTCATTGTATTGTCCAGATGAGGTATGCCTATTAGCAAAAGTTCTTGTCTCCGCTAAAGTCGCCATTCTTTTTGGTTTCATGGCCCCATTTCCAACGTTTCTAAACTAACTGTGAAATATTTTAGATTGTCAAATGTCTTTCCATTACCAAATATATTGGGTCATTGACTGTCCATAGCAAACCTGTTCCTGAAGTTTGCACCAATCACATATGTATTTGTTTAGGAAAATTCCATTAGTGCTTTCATGACTCACTTTGTAGGGCCACAGAGGTGTTTTAGATGATACTCATAAATCAGAAGGAATTTATATGATATGACCATATGGCACGTATACTGAAAATGAAATGGTCTTTTCTCATGAATGTTGTGTGTGACACTTATACTGTGTAAGTTTTGTAAAAATTTATAGGAAAGTGACATTTTTGGGGAAATGTTTTTGAGGTCATTACCCTGAAGTGTAGCCACATCAATGTGGAAACCAAATGACCAACCCTGCTACAGCAATTTGAGAGAAGTGAATGGGGGTGGGGGAGGTGTGCTTACAGGGTATGTGTCACACCAAATTCTTCTGGCTTCATCTCTCTGGAATGCATCTGGTCCTGTTTCACAACTGAGGACTGATGTAAGATGTAGAAATAGATCAAATACTGCATATCACCTATGAAAATACACTTGATGTTCATAATCTAATGGAAACATTATATTTCTGTCACTAGACATTGGATGTTGGGGTAATAGGACACAGTTTTAGTTACTCTTGTGAAAAGATAATTATTTTTAGCACATTATTCCTTGTTGAAATAATACTTTGTTCAAAAAGACTGATGGGTTTATGACTTATTGGCTTAATGAGGAAAGATGGCTCAGCCAGTAAGTGTCCACACTCAGTTTAGTGAAAAGTTAGTTATTTTTTCCATTATGGTGTCATCTACTGGTGGAAATCTTTTCAGTTTGCAGATTCCATTATTGCACAAAATTGAGCCGGGCATGCTGAGGGATTCACAATTTGTCGCAATGTAATTCAAAGGGTGGGTCGTTTCAATGTGGAAACATTTGGTTTTAATATTTTTTTCTGGAAAACCAAACCGATCAAAGGTTGATTCAGGAGAACAAGAACACAATTTAGAGCTAAAGGTAAAATAAAGTACCTGGGGGGAAAAGTGAAAAATGAATCGACTTATTCTTTTATTGTGTTTTTATTAATGTTAACACAACTTCAGCAGCCTGTAACAACACATTTAAAAAATGCACATGCTTTTGTCAGAGATATCCTGCCTGCCAGATTTAGTAAAGTCCACTATAACAACCACAGGCCCCTCTGACCCATGGAGGGAGTGACCTCTGACCCTATTTAGGGCATTTTTATGAGGATTGTTTTTTTTTCAGCGCTGGCCAGATGGTTGAACTATCGGAGGCATTTTTATTAGACAGAATCTTCTGGAAAACTTGAGGACTGGAGCTGCATATTGTGAAGGCGAGGACACTATAGTTCTAAAATTAAGAAAACAAACATGGAGCTGTACACACTTTTAAGATAAAATCTCTACATACACACAGACTGCATTATTTAATCTTGCAAATAATGCATAGAGCTAGCCATCACTGGACCCACGTAGCCCCGTTACCTTTAAAGTTCCTGGTTTTCCCTTCATCGTCTTGTAGTTAAAGTCTAAATGAATGATTCTTCCCTGCATCCCAGCATTTTCCAGTTCAGACTCAATGCCCTTAAAGCATTGGATTTTTTGAATAGTAGGTTTGTAGTACATTTGAGGAGTAGATGGATATATATTAAGTATCAGGTACAGTATATGGAACATTTGAGTATTGTGTAAATGTATGAAGTATTAGGTACATACCACACTCTAACACTGGATATATCATATACACTGCCCGGCCAAAAAAAAGTCACACACTGTAATATTTTGTTGGACCGCCTTTAGCTTTGATTATGGCGCGCATTCGTCGTGGCATTGTTTCGACAACCTTATGCAACGTCACAACATTTATTTCTGTCCATACTTGCATTAATTTTTGGCCGAGATCTTGTATTGACGATGGGAGAGTCGACCACTCCGTGAAGTCTTCTCCAGCACATCCCAAAGACTTTCAATGGGGTTAAGGTCAGGACTCTGGTGGCCAATTCATGTGTGAAAATGATTCCTCATGCTCCCTGAACCACTCTTTCACAATTTGAGCCCGATGAATCTTGGCATTGTCGTCCTGGAATATGCCCATTGATGGGATAACCTGGTCATTCAGTACATTCAGGTACTCAGCTGACTTAATTTTATTGCTGCATAACGTTGCTGAGCCTAGACCTGACCAATTGAAGCAACCCCAGATCATAACACTGCCTCCAGAGGCTTGTACAGTAGGCACTATGCATGACTGGTGCAACTGTGACTTTTTTTTGGCCAGGCAGTGTATTTCTCCACATTATTCTTTGCATTTTTGGGGGTACTTACACACCCGTGATTATCATTTGTTATATGTCGCAGCATCAATTATCTCTTTTTTTAACACTGGGTATATGCCATAGATACTTAAATCTGGCCCTCGGGGACAGTAGTACTGCTGGTTTTCATTCCTCCCCTCTAATCAGGGACTGATTGAAACCTGATGCAGCAGGGGAGTGTAGTCTCTGGCCAATCAGTGACATTATCAGACAGAAGAGAAAACCAGCAGTACTACTGACCTTGAGGGTAAGATTTCAGCATCCCTGGTATATGCATTGAGTATTAAGCACAATGAGTATTGATTGTACTTATTGAGAATTGAGTATATGTATTAAGTATTGAGAATGTGTAGAGTACTGGGTAGGTGTATTCAGTATTGGGTATATGTGCTCAGCACTGGGTAGGTGTATTCAGTATTGGGTATATGTGCTCATCACTGGGTAGGTGGATTCAGTATTGGGTATATGTGCTCAGCACTGGGTAGGTGTATTCAGTATTGGGTATATGTGCTCAGCACTGGGTAGGTGTATTCAGTATTGGGTATATGTGCTCAGCACTGGGTAGGTGTATTCAGTATTGGGTATATGTGCTCAGCACTGGGTAGGTGTATTCAGTATTGGGTATATGTGCTCAGCACTGGGTATGTGTATTCAGTATTGTGTTTATGTGCTGAGCACGGGGTAGATGTATTCAGTATTGGGTATATGTGCTCAGCACTGGGTAGGTGTATTCAGTATTGGGTATATGTGCTCAGCACTGGGTAGGTGTATTCAGTATTGGGTATATGTGCTCAGCACTGGGTAGGTGTATTCAGTATTGGGTATATGTGCTCAGCACTGGGTAGGTGTATTCAATATTTGGTATATGTGCTGAGCACTGGGTAGGTGTATTCAGTATTGGGTATATGTGCTCAGCACTGGGTAGGTGTATTCAATATTTGGTATATGTGCTCAGCACTGCGTAGGTGTATTCAGTGTTGGGTATATGTGCTCAGCACTGGGTAGGTGTATTCAGTACTCGGTATATGTGCTGAACACTAGGTAGATGTATTCAGTATTGAGTATATGTTCTCAGCACTGGGTAGGTATATTCAGTATTTGGTATATCTGCTGAGCACTGGCTAGGTGTATTCAGTATTGGGTATATGTGCTCAGCACTGGGTAGGTGTATTCAGTACTGGGTATATGTGCTGAACACTGGGTAGGTGTATTCAGTATTGGGTATATGTGCTCAGCACTGGGTAGGTGTATTCAGTACTCGGTATATGTGCTGAACACTGGGTAGGTGTATTCAGTACTCGGTATATGTGCTGAACACTGGGTAGATGTATTCAGTATTGAGTATATGTTCTCAGCACTGGGTAGGTGTATTCAGTATTTGGTATATGTGCTCAGCACTGGGTAGGTGTATTCCGTATTGGGTATATGTGTTCAGCACTGGGTAGGTGTATTCAGTATTTGGTATATCTGCTGAGCACTGGCTAGGTGTATTCAGTATTGGGTATATGTGTTCAGCACTGGGTAGGTGTATTCAGTATTTGGTATATGTGCTCAGCACTGGGTAGGTGTATTCAGTATTTGGTATACGTGCTCAGCACTGGGTAGGTGTATTCCGTATTGGGTATATGTGTTCAGCACTGGGTAGGTGTATTCAGTATTTGGTATATCTGCTCAGCACTGGGTAGGTGTATTCAGTACTGGGTATATGTGCTGAACACTGGGTAGGTGTATTCAGTATTGGGTATATGTGCTCAGCACTGGGTAGGTGTATTCAGTACTCGGTATATGTGCTGAACACTGGGTAGGTATATTCAGTACTCGGTATATGTGCTGAACACTGGGTAGATGTATTCAGTATTGAGTTTATGTTCTCAGCACTGGGTAGGTGTATTCAGTATTTGGTATATGTGCTCAGCACTGGGTAGGTGTATTCCGTATTGGGTATATGTGTTCAGCACTGGGTAGGTGTATTCAGTATTTGGTATATCTGCTGAGCACTGGCTAGGTGTATTCAGTATTGGGTATATGTGCTCAGCACTGGGTAGGTGTATTCAGTACTCGGTATATGTGCTGAACACTAGGTAGATGTATTCAGTATTGAGTATATGTTCTCAGCACTGGGTAGGTATATTCAGTATTTGGTATATCTGCTGAGCACTGGCTAGGTGTATTCAGTATTGGGTATATGTGCTCAGCACTGGGTAGGTGTATTCAGTACTGGGTATATGTGCTGAACACTGGGTAGGTGTATTCAGTATTGGGTATATGTGCTCAGCACTGGGTAGGTGTATTCAGTACTCGGTATATGTGCTGAACACTGGGTAGGTGTATTCAGTACTCGGTATATGTGCTGAACACTGGGTAGATGTATTCAGTATTGAGTATATGTTCTCAGCACTGGGTAGGTGTATTCAGTATTTGGTATATGTGCTCAGCACTGGGTAGGTGTATTCCATATTGGGTATATGTGTTCAGCACTGGGTAGGTGTATTCAGTATTTGGTATATCTGCTGAGCACTGGCTAGGTGTATTCAGTATTGGGTATATGTGTTCAGCACTGGGTAGGTGTATTCAGTATTTGGTATATGTGCTCAGCACTGGGTAGGTGTATTCAGTATTTGGTATATGTGCTCAGCACTGGGTAGGTGTATTCCGTATTGGGTATATGTGTTCAGCACTGGGTAGGTGTATTCAGTATTTGGTATATCTGCTCAGCACTGGGTAGGTGTATTCAGTACTGGGTATATGTGCTGAACACTGGGTAGGTGTATTCAGTATTGGGTATATGTGCTCAGCACTGGGTAGGTGTATTCAGTACTCGGTATATGTGCTGAACACTGGGTAGGTATATTCAGTACTCGGTATATGTGCTGAACACTGGGTAGATGTATTCAGTATTGAGTATATGTTCTCAGCACTGGGTAGGTGTATTCAGTATTTGGTATATGTGCTCAGCACTGGGTAGGTGTATTCCGTATTGGGTATATGTGTTCAGCACTGGGTAGGTGTATTCAGTATTTGGTATATCTGCTGAGCACTGGCTAGGTGTATTCAGTATTGGGTATATGTGCTCAGCACTGGGTAGGTGTATTCAGTACTGGGTATATGTGCTGAACACTGGGTAGGTGTATTCAGTATTGGGTATATGTGCTCAGCACTGGGTAGGTGTATTCAGTACTCGGTATATGTGCTGAACACTGGGTAGGTGTATTCAGTATTGGGTATATGTGCTCAGCACTGGGTAGGTGTATTCAGTATTGTGTTTATGTGCTGAGCACGGGGTAGATGTATTCGGTATTGGGTATATGTGCTCAGCACTGGGTAGGTGTATTCAGTATTGGGTATATGTGCTCAGCACTGGGTAGGTGTATTCAGTATTGGGTATATGTGCTCAGCACTGGGTAGGTGTATTCAGTATTGGGTATATGTGCTCAGCACTGGGTAGGTGTATTCAATATTTGGTATATGTGCTCAGCACTGGGTAGGTGTATTCAATATTTGGTATATGTGCTGAGCACTGCGTAGGTGTATTCAGTATTGGGTATATGTGCTCAGCACTGGGTAGGTGTATTCAGTACTGGGTATATGTGCTGAACACTGGGTAGGTGTATTCAGTATTGGGTATATGTGCTCAGCACTGGGTAGGTGTATTCAGTATTTGGTATATGTGCTAAGCACTGGGTAGGTGTATTCAGTATTGGGTATATGTGCTCAGCACTGGGTAGGTGTATTCAGTATTTGGGATATCTGCTGAGCACTGGCTAGGTGTATTCAGTATTTGGTATATGTGCTCAGCACTGGGTAGGTGTATTCAGTATTGGGTATATGTGCTCAGCACTGGGTAGGAGTATTCAATATTTGGTATATGTGCTGAGCACTGGGTAGGTGTATTGAGTATTGGGTATATGTGCTCAGCACTGGGTAGGTGTATTCAGTACTCGGTATATGTGCTGAACACTGGGTAGGTGTATTCAGTATTGGGTATATGTTCTCAGCACTGGGTAGGTGTATTCAGTATTTGGTATATGTGCTCAGCACTGGGTAGGTGTATTCAGTATTTGGTATATCTGCTGAGCACTGGCTAGGTGTATTCAGTATTGGGTATATGTGCTCAGCACTGGGTAGGTGTATTCAGTACTGGGTATATGTGCTGAACACTGGGTAGGTGTATTCAGTATTGAGTATATGTGCTCAGCACTGGGTAGGTGTATTCAGTACTCGGTATATGTGCTGAACACTGGGTAGGTGTATTCAGTATTGGGTATATGTTCTCAGCACTGGGTAGGTGTATTCAGTATTGGGTATATGTGCTCAGCACTGGGTAGGTGTATTCAGTATTGGGTATATGTGCTCAGCACTGGGTAGGTGTATTCAGTATTGGGTATATGTGCTCAGCACTGGGCAGGTGTATTCAGTATTGGGTATATGTGCTCAGCACTGGGTAGGTGTATTCAGTATTGGGTATATGTGCTCAGCACTGGGTAGGTGTATTCAATATTTGGTATATGTGCTGAGCACTGGGTAGGTGTATTCAGTATTGAGTATATGTGCTCAGCACTGGGTAGGTGTATTCAGTACTCGGTATATGTGCTGAACACTGGGTAGGTGTATTCAGTATTGAGTATATGTGCTCAGCACTGGGTAGGTGTATTCAGTATTTGGTATAAGTGCTAAGCACTGGGTAGGTGTATTCAGTATTGGGTATATGTGCTCAGCACTGGGTAGGTGTATTCAGTATTTGGGATATCTGCTGAGCACTGGCTAGGTGTATTCAGTATTTGGTATATGTGCTCAGCACTGGGTAGGTGTATTCAGTATTGGGTATATGTGCTCAGCACTGGGTAGGTGTATTCAGTATTTGGTATATGTGCTCAGCACTGGGTAGGTGTATTCAGTATTGGGTATATGTGCTCAGCACTGGGTAGGTGTATTCAGTATTGCGTATATGTGCTAAGCACTGGGTAGGTGTATTCAGTATTGGGTATATGTGCTCAGCACTGGGTAGGTGTATTCAGTATTTGGGATATCTGCTGAGCACTGGCTAGGTGTATTCAGTATTTGGTATATGTGCTCAGCACTGGGTAGGTGTATTCAGTATTGGGTATATGTGCTCAGTACTGGGTAGGTGTATTCAGTATTGGGTGTATGTGCTCACCTCTGCGTAGGTGTATTCAGTATTGGGTATATGTGCTCAGCACTGGGTAGGTGTATTCAGTATTGGGTATATGTGCTCAGCACTGGGTAGGTGTATTCAGTATTGGGTATATGTGCTCAGCATTGGGTAGGTGTATTCAGTATTGGGTATATGTGTTCAGCACTGGGTATGTGTATTCAGTATTGTGTTTATGTGCTGAGCACGCGGTAGATGTATTCAGTATTGGGTATATGTGCTCAGCACTGGGTAGGTGTATTCAGTATTGGGTATATGTGCTCAGCACTGGGTAGGTGTATTCAATATTAGGTATATGTGCTGAGCACTGGGTAGGTGTATGCAGTATTGGGTATATGTGCTCAGCACTGGGTAGGTGTATTCAGTACTCGGTATATGTGCTGAACACTGGGTAGGTGTATTCAGTATTGGGTATATGTTCTCAGCACTGGGTAGGTGTATTCAGTATTTGGTATATGTGCTAAGCACTGGGTCGGTGTATTCAGTATTGGGTATATGTGCTCACCACTGGGTAGGTGTATTCAGTATTTGGGATATCTGCTGAGCACTGGCTAGGTGTATTCAGTATTGGGTATATGTGCTCAGCACTCGGTAGGTGTATTCAGTACTGGGTATATGTGCTGAACACTGGGTAGGTGTATTCAGTATTTGGTATATGTGCTCAGCACTGGGTATGTGCATTCAGTATTGTGTTTATGTGCTGAGCACAGGGTAGATGTATTCAGTATTTGGTATATGTGCTCAGCACTGGGTAGGTGTATTCAGTATTGGGTATATGTGCTCAGCACTGGGTCTTTGTATTCAGTATTGGGTATATGTGCTCAGCACTTGGTATCTGTATTCAGTATTGGGTATATGTGCTCAGCAATGGGTAGGTGTCTTCAGTATTGGGTATATGTGCTCAGCACTGGGTAGGTGTATTCAGTTTTGGGTATATGTGCTCAGCACTGGGTAAGTGTATTCCATATTCTGTATATGTGCTCAGCACTGGGTAGGTGTATTCCATATTCGGTATATGTGCTCAGCACTGGGTAGGTGTATTCACTATTGGGTATATGTGCTCAGCACTGGGTAGGTGTATTCAGTATTGGGTATATGTGCTTAGCACTGGTTATGTGTATTCAGTATTGTGTTTATGTGCTGAGCACTTGGTATTTGTATTCAGTATTAGGTATATGTGCTCAGCACTGGGTAGGTGTATTCAGTATTGGGTATATGTGCTCAGCACTGGGTAGGTGTATTCAGTATTTGGGATATGTGTTGAGCACTGTGTAGGTGTATTCAGTATTGGGTATGTATGCTCAGCACTGGGTAGGTGTATTCCGTACTGGGTATATGTGCTGAACACTGGGTAGGTGTATTCAGTATTGGGTATATGTGCTCAGCACTGGGTAGGTGTATTCAGTATTTGGTATATGTGCTCAGTACTGGGTAGGTGTATTCAGTATTGGGTATATGTGCTCAGCACTGGGTAGTTGTATTCAGTATTTGGTATATGTGCACAGCACTGGGTAGTTGTATTCAGTATTTGGTATATGTGCTGAGCACTGGGTAGGTGTATCCAGTATTGGGTATATGTGCTCAGCACTGGGTAGGTGTATTCAGTACTGGGTATATGTGCTGAACACTGGGTAGGTGTATTCAGTATTGTGTATATGTGCTCAGCACTGGGTAGGTGTATTCAGTATTGGGTATATGTGCTCAGCACTGGGTATGTGTATTCAGTATTGGGTTTATGTGCTGAGCACTGGGTAGGTGTATTCAGTATTGGGTATATGTGCTCAGCACTGGGTAGGTGTATTCAGTACTAGGTATATGTGCTGAACACTGGGTAGGTGTATTCAGTATTGGGTATATGTGCTCAGCACTGGGTAAGTGTATTCCATATTCTGTATATGTGCTCAGCACTGGGTAGGTGTATTCCATATTCGGTATATGTGCTCAGCACTGGGTAGGTGTATTCAGTATTGGGTATATGTGCTCAGCACTGGGTAGGTGTATTCAGTATTTGGTATATGTGCTCAGCACTGGGTATGTGTATTCAGTATTGTGTTTATGTGCTGAGCACGGGGTTTTTGTATTCAGTATTGGGTATATGTGCTCAGCACTGGGTAGGTATATTCAGTATTGGGTATATGTGCTCAGCACTGGGTAGGTGTATTCAGTATTTGGGATATGTGCTGAGCACTGTGTAGGTGTATTCAGTATTGGGTATATGTGCTCAGCACTGGGTAGGTGTATTCAGTACTGGGTATATGTGCTGAACACTGGGTAGGTGTATTCAGTATTGGGTATATGTGCTCAGCACTGGGTAGGTGTATTCAGTATTTGGTATATGTGCTCAGCACTGGGTAAGTGTATTCAGTATTGGGTATATGTGCTCAGCACTGGGTAGTTGTATTCAGTATTGGGTATATGTGCACAGCACTGGGTAGTTGTATTCAGTATTTGGTATATGTGCTGAGCACTGGGTAGGTGTATTCAGTATTGGGTATATGTGCTCAGCACTGGGTAGGTGTATTCAGTACTGGGTATATGTGCTGAACACTGGGTAGGTGTATTCAGTATTGTGTATATGTGCTCAGCACTGGGTAGGTGTATTCAGTATTTGGTATATGTGCTCAGCACTGGGTAGTTGTATTCAGTATTGGGTATATGTGCTCAGCACTGGGTAGGTGTATTCAGTATTTGGTATATGTGCTGAGCACTGGGTAGGTGTATTCAGTATTGGGTATATGTGTTGAGCACTGGGTAGGTGTATTCAGTACTGGGTATATGTGCTGAACACTGGGTAGGTGTATTCAGTATTGGGTATATGTACTCAGCATTGGGTAGGTTTATTCCATATTCGGTATATGTGCTCAGCACTGGGTAGGTGTATTCAGTATTGGGTATATGTGCTCAGCACTGGGTAGGTGTATTCGGTATTGGTTATATGTGCTCAGCACTGGGTAGGTGTATTCAGTATTGGGTATATGTGCTCAGCACTGGGTAGGTGTATTCAGTATTGGGTATATGTGCTCAGCACTGGGTAGTTGTATTCAGTATTGGGTATATCTGCTCTGCACTGGGTAGGTGTATTCAGTATTGGGTATATGTGCTCAGCACTGGGTAGGTGTATTCAGTATTGGGTATATGTGCTCAGCACTGGTTATGTGTATTCAGTATTGTGTTTATGTGCTGAGCACGGGGTATTTGTATTCAGTATTGGGTATATGTGCTTAGCACTGGGTAGGTGTATTCAGAATTGGGTATATGTGCTCAGCACTGGGTAGGTGTATTCAGTATTTGGTATATGTGCTGAGCACTGTGTAGGTGTATTCAGTATTGGGTATATGTGCTCAGCACTGGGTAGGTGTATTCCATATTCGGTATACGTATGTGCTCAGCACTGGGTAGGTGTATTCCATATTCGGTATATGTGCTCAGTACTGGGTAGGTGTATTCAGTATTGGGTATATGTGCTCAGCACTGGGTAGGTGTATTCCATATTCGGTATACGTATGTGCTCAGCACTGGGTAGGTGTATTCCATATTCGGTATATGTGCTCAGCACTGGGAAGGTGTATTCAGTCCTGGGTATATGTGCTCAGCACTGGGTAGGTGTATTCAGTCCTGGGTATATGTGCTCAGCACTGGGTGGGTGTATTCAGTACTGGGTATATGTGCTCAGCACTGGGTAGGTGTATTCAGTATTGGGTATATGTGCTCAGCACTGGGTAGGTGTATTCAGTATTTGGTATATGTGCTCAGCACTGGGTATGTGTATTCAGTATTGTGTTTATGTGCTGAGCACGGGGTTTTTGTATTCAGTATTGGGTATATGTGCTCAGCACTGGGTAGGTATATTCAGTATTGGGTATATGTGCTCAGCACTGGGTAGGTGTATTCAGTATTTGGGATATGTGCTGAGCACTGTGTAGGTGTATTCAGTATTGGGTATATGTGCTCAGCACTGGGTAGGTGTATTCAGTACTGGGTATATGTGCTGAACACTGGGTAGGTGTATTCAGTATTGGGTATATGTGCTCAGCACTGGGTAGGTGTATTCAGTATTTGGTATATGTGCTCAGCACTGGGTAAGTGTATTCAGTATTGGGTATATGTGCTCAGCACTGGGTAGTTGTATTCAGTATTGGGTATATGTGCACAGCACTGGGTAGTTGTATTCAGTATTTGGTATATGTGCTGAGCACTGGGTAGGTGTATTCAGTATTGGGTATATGTGCTCAGCACTGGGTAGGTGTATTCAGTACTGGGTATATGTGCTGAACACTGGGTAGGTGTATTCAGTATTGTGTATATGTGCTCAGCACTGGGTAGGTGTATTCAGTATTTGGTATATGTGCTCAGCACTGGGTAGTTGTATTCAGTATTGGGTATATGTGCTCAGCACTGGGTAGGTGTATTCAGTATTTGGTATATGTGCTGAGCACTGGGTAGGTGTATTCAGTATTGGGTATATGTGTTGAGCACTGGGTAGGTGTATTCAGTACTGGGTATATGTGCTGAACACTGGGTAGGTGTATTCAGTATTGGGTATATGTACTCAGCATTGGGTAGGTTTATTCCATATTCGGTATATGTGCTCAGCACTGGGTAGGTGTATTCAGTATTGGGTATATGTGCTCAGCACTGGGTAGGTGTATTCGGTATTGGTTATATGTGCTCAGCACTGGGTAGGTGTATTCAGTATTGGGTATATGTGCTCAGCACTGGGTAGGTGTATTCAGTATTGGGTATATGTGCTCAGCACTGGGTAGTTGTATTCAGTATTGGGTATATCTGCTCTGCACTGGGTAGGTGTATTCAGTATTGGGTATATGTGCTCAGCACTGGGTAGGTGTATTCAGTATTGGGTATATGTGCTCAGCACTGGTTATGTGTATTCAGTATTGTGTTTATGTGCTGAGCACGGGGTATTTG
Source organism: Synaphobranchus kaupii (assembly GCA_029718625.1). Lineage (NCBI taxonomy): Eukaryota > Metazoa > Chordata > Actinopteri > Anguilliformes > Synaphobranchidae > Synaphobranchus > Synaphobranchus kaupii. The sequence continues at coordinate 28,270,728 of CM056380.1, forward strand.
TATTCAGTATTGGGTATATGTGCTTAGCACTGGGTAGGTGTATTCAGAATTGGGTATATGTGCTCAGCACTGGGTAGGTGTATTCAGTATTTGGTATATGTGCTGAGCACTGTGTAGGTGTATTCAGTATTGGGTATATGTGCTCAGCACTGGGTAGGTGTATTCCATATTCGGTATACGTATGTGCTCAGCACTGGGTAGGTGTATTCCATATTCGGTATATGTGCTCAGTACTGGGTAGGTGTATTCAGTATTGGGTATATGTGCTCAGCACTGGGTAGGTGTATTCCATATTCGGGATACGTATGTGCTCAGCACTGGGTAGGTGTATTCCATATTCGGTATATGTGCTCAGCACTGGGAAGGTGTATTCAGTCCTGGGTATATGTGCTCAGCACTGGGTAGGTGTATTCAGTCCTGGGTATATGTGCTCAGCACTGGGTGGGTGTATTCAGTACTGGGTATATGTGCTCAGCACTGGGTAGGTGTATTCAGTATTGGGTATATGTGCTTAGCACTGGGTAGGTGTATTCAGTATTGGGTATATGTGCTCAGCACTGGGTAGGTGTATTCAGTATTTGGTATATGTGCTCAGCACTGGGTAGTTGTATTCAGTATTGGGTATATGTGCACAGCACTGGGTAGTTGTATTCAGTATTTGGTATATGTGCTGAGCACTGGGTAGGTGTATTCAGTATTGGGTATATGTGATCAGCACTGGGTAGGTGTATTCAGTACTGGGTATATGTGCTGAACACTGGGTAGGTGTATTCAGTATTGTGTATATGTGCTCAGCACTGGGTAGGTGTATTCAGTATTTGGTATATGTGCTCAGCACTGGGTAGTTGTATTCAGTATTGGGTATATGTGCTCAGCACTGGGTAGGTGTATTCAGTATTTGGTATATGTGCTGAGCACTGGGTAGGTGTATTCAGTATTGGGTATATGTGTTGAGCACTGGGTAGGTGTATTCAGTACTGGGTATATGTGCTGAACACTGGGTAGGTGTATTCAGTATTGGGTATATGTACTCAGCATTGGGTAGGTGTATTCCATATTCGGTATATGTGCTCAGCACTGGGTAGGTGTATTCAGTATTGGGTATATGTGCTCAGCACTGGGTAGGTGTATTCGGTATTGGTTATATGTGCTCAGCACTGGGTAGGTGTATTCAGTATTGGGTATATGTGCTCAGCACTGGGTAGGTGTATTCAGTATTGGGTATATGTGCTCAGCACTGGGTAGTTGTATTCAGTATTGGGTATATCTGCTCTGCACTGGGTAGGTGTATTCAGTATTGGGTATATGTGCTCAGCACTGGGTAGGTGTATTCAGTATTGGGTATATGTGCTCAGCACTGGTTATGTGTATTCAGTATTGTGTTTATGTGCTGAGCACGGGGTATTTGTATTCAGTATTGGGTATATGTGCTTAGCACTGGGTAGGTGTATTCAGAATTGGGTATATGTGCTCAGCACTGGGTAGGTGTATTCAGTATTTGGTATATGTGCTGAGCACTGTGTAGGTGTATTCAGTATTGGGTATATGTGCTCAGCACTGGGTAGGTGTATTCCATATTCGGTATACGTATGTGCTCAGCACTGGGTAGGTGTATTCCATATTCGGTATATGTGCTCAGTACTGGGTAGGTGTATTCAGTATTGGGTATATGTGCTCAGCACTGGGTAGGTGTATTCCATATTCGGTATACGTATGTGCTCAGCACTGGGTAGGTGTATTCCATATTCGGTATATGTGCTCACCACTGGGAAGGTGTATTCAGTCCTGGGTATATGTGCTCAGCACTGGGTAGGTGTATTCAGTCCTGGGTATATGTGCTCAGCACTGGGTGGGTGTATTCAGTACTGGGTATATGTGCTCAGCACTGGGTAGGTGTATTCAGTATTGGGTATATGTGCTTAGCACTGGGTAGGTGTATTCAGTATTGGGTATATGTGCTCAGCACTGGGTAGGTGTATTCAGTATTGGGTATATGTGCTCAGCACTGGGTATGTGTATTCAGTATTGGGTTTATGAGCTGAGCACGGGGTAGCTGTATTCAGTACTGGGTATATGTGCTCAGCACTGGGTAGTTGTATTCAGTATTGGGTATATGTGCTCAGCACTGGGTAGGTGTATTCAGTATTGGGTATATCTGCTCTGCACTGGGTAGGTGTATTCAGTATTGTGTATATGTGCTCAGCACTGGGTAGGTGTATTCAGTATTGCATATGTGCTCAGCATTTGGTAGGTGTATTCAGTATTGGGTATATGTGCTCAGCACTGGGTAGGTGTATTCAGTATTGGGTATATGTGCTCAGTACTGGGTAGGTGTATTCAGTATTGCGTATATGTGTTCAGCACTTGGTAGGTGTATTCAGTATTGGGTATATGTGCTCAGCACTGGGTAGGTGTATTCACTATTGGGTATATGTGCTCAGCACTGGGTTGGTGTATTCAATATTGGGTATATGTGCTTAGCACTGGTTATGTGTATTCAGTATTGTGTTTATGTGCAGAGCACTTGGTATTTGTATTCAGTATTGGGTATATGTGCTCAGCACTGGGTAGGTGTATTCAGTATTGGGTATATGTGCTCAGCACTGGGTAGGTGTATTCAGTATTTGGGATATGTGCTGAGCACTGTGTAGGTGTATTCAGTATTGGGTATGTGTGCTCAGCACTGGGTAGGTGTATTCCGTACTGGGTATATGTGCTGAACACTGGGTAGGTGTATTCAGTATTGGGTATATGTGCTCAGCACTGGGTAGGTGTATTCAGTATTTGGTATATGTGCTCAGTACTGGGTAGGTGTATTCAGTATTGGGTATATGTGCTCAGCACTGGGTAGGTGTATTCAGTATTTGGTATATGTGCTCAGCACTGGGTAGGTGTATTCAGTATTTGGTATATGTGCTCAGCACTGGGTAGTTGTATTCAGTATTGGGTATATGTGCTCAGCACTGGGTAGGTGTATTCAGTATTGGGTATATCTGCTCTGCACTGGGTAGGTGTATTCAGTATTGGGTATATGTGCTCAGCACTGGGTAGGTGTATTCACTATTGGGTATATGTGCTCAGCACTGGGTTGGTGTATTCAATATTGGGTATATGTGCTTAGCACTGGTTATGTGTATTCAGTATTGTGTTTATGTGCTGAGCACTTGGTATTTGTAATCAGTATTGGGTATATGTGCTCAGCACTGGGTAGGTGTATTCAGTATTGGGTATATGTGCTCAGCACTGGGTAGGTGTATTCAGTATTTGGGATATGTGCTGAGCACTGTGTAGGTGTATTCAGTATTGGGTATGTGTGCTCAGCACTGGGTAGGTGTATTCCGTACTGGGTATATGTGCTGAACACTGGGTAGGTGTATTCAGTATTGGGTATATGTGCTCAGCACTGGGTAGGTGTATTCAGTATTTGGTATATGTGCTCAGTACTGGGTAGGTGTATTCAGTATTGGGTATATGTGCTCAGCACTGGGTAGGTGTATTCAGTATTTGGTATATGTGCTCAGCACTGGGTAGGTGTATTCAGTATTTGGTATATGTGCTCAGCACTGGGTAGTTGTATTCAGTATTGGGTATATGTGCTCAGCACTGGGTATGTGTATTCAGTATTGGGTTTATGAGCTGAGCACGGGGTAGCTGTATTCAGTTCTGGGTATATGTGCTCAGCACTGGGTAGTTGTATTCAGTATTGGGTATATGTGCTCAGCACTGGGTAGGTGTATTCAGTATTGGGTATATCTGCTCTGCACTGGGTAGGTGTATTCAGTATTGTGTATATGTGCTCAGCACTGGGTAGGTGTATTCAGTATTGCATATGTGCTCAGCATTTGGTAGGTGTATTCAGTATTGGGTATATGTGCTCAGCACTGGGTAGGTGTATTCAGTATTGGGTATATGTGCTCAGCACTGGGTAGGTGTATTCAGTATTGCGTATATGTGTTCAGCACTTGGTAGGTGTATTCAGTATTGGGTATATGTGCTCAGCACTGTGTAGGTGTATTCAGTATTGGGTATGTATGCTCAGCACTGGGTAGGTGTATTCCGTACTGGGTATATGTGCTGAACACTGGGTAGGTGTATTCAGTATTGGGTATATGTGCTCAGCACTGGGTAGGTGTATTCAGTATTTGGTATATGTGCTCAGCACTGGGTAGGTGTATTCAGTATTTGGGATATGTGCTGAGCACTGTGTAGGTGTATTCAGTATTGGGTATGTATGCTCAGCACTGGGTAGGTGTATTCCGTACTGGGTATATGTGCTGAACACTGGGTAGGTGTATTCAGTATTGGGTATATGTGCTCAGCACTGGGTAGGTGTATTCAGTATTTGGTATATGTGCTCAGTACTGGGTAGGTGTATTCAGTATTGGGTATATGTGCTCAGCACTGGGTAGTTGTATTCAGTATTTGGTATATGTGCACAGCACTGGGTAGTTGTATTCAGTATTTGGTATATGTGCTGAGCACTGGGTAGGTGTATCCAGTATTGGGTATATGTGCTCAGCACTGGGTAGGTGTATTCAGTACTGGGTATATGTGCTGAACACTGGGTAGGTGTATTCAGTATTGTGTATATGTGCTCAGCACTGGGTAGGTGTATTCAGTATTGGGTATATGTGCTCAGCACTGGGTATGTGTATTCAGTATTGGGTTTATGTGCTGAGCACTGGGTAGGTGTATTCAGTATTGGGTATATGTGCTCAGCACTGGGTAGGTGTATTCAGTACTAGGTATATGTGCTGAACACTGGGTAGGTGTATTCAGTATTGGGTATATGTGCTCAGCACTGGGTAAGTGTATTCCATATTCTGTATATGTGCTCAGCACTGGGTAGGTGTATTCCATATTCGGTATATGTGCTCAGCACTGGGTAGGTGTATTCAGTATTGGGTATATGTGCTCAGCACTGGGTAGGTGTATTCAGTATTTGGTATATGTGCTCAGCACTGGGTATGTGTATTCAGTATTGTGTTTATGTGCTGAGCACGGGGTTTTTGTATTCAGTATTGGGTATATGTGCTCAGCACTGGGTAGGTATATTCAGTATTGGGTATATGTGCTCAGCACTGGGTAGGTGTATTCAGTATTTGGGATATGTGCTGAGCACTGTGTAGGTGTATTCAGTATTGGGTATATGTGCTCAGCACTGGGTAGGTGTATTCAGTACTGGGTATATGTGCTGAACACTGGGTAGGTGTATTCAGTATTGGGTATATGTGCTCAGCACTGGGTAGGTGTATTCAGTATTTGGTATATGTGCTCAGCACTGGGTAAGTGTATTCAGTATTGGGTATATGTGCTCAGCACTGGGTAGTTGTATTCAGTATTGGGTATATGTGCACAGCACTGGGTAGTTGTATTCAGTATTTGGTATATGTGCTGAGCACTGGGTAGGTGTATTCAGTATTGGGTATATGTGCTCAGCACTGGGTAGGTGTATTCAGTACTGGGTATATGTGCTGAACACTGGGTAGGTGTATTCAGTATTGTGTATATGTGCTCAGCACTGGGTAGGTGTATTCAGTATTTGGTATATGTGCTCAGCACTGGGTAGTTGTATTCAGTATTGGGTATATGTGCTCAGCACTGGGTAGGTGTATTCAGTATTTGGTATATGTGCTGAGCACTGGGTAGGTGTATTCAGTATTGGGTATATGTGTTGAGCACTGGGTAGGTGTATTCAGTACTGGGTATATGTGCTGAACACTGGGTAGGTGTATTCAGTATTGGGTATATGTACTCAGCATTGGGTAGGTTTATTCCATATTCGGTATATGTGCTCAGCACTGGGTAGGTGTATTCAGTATTGGGTATATGTGCTCAGCACTGGGTAGGTGTATTCGGTATTGGTTATATGTGCTCAGCACTGGGTAGGTGTATTCAGTATTGGGTATATGTGCTCAGCACTGGGTAGGTGTATTCAGTATTGGGTATATGTGCTCAGCACTGGGTAGTTGTATTCAGTATTGGGTATATCTGCTCTGCACTGGGTAGGTGTATTCAGTATTGGGTATATGTGCTCAGCACTGGGTAGGTGTATTCAGTATTGGGTATATGTGCTCAGCACTGGTTATGTGTATTCAGTATTGTGTTTATGTGCTGAGCACGGGGCATTTGTATTCAGTATTGGGTATATGTGCTTAGCACTGGGTAGGTGTATTCAGAATTGGGTATATGTGCTCAGCACTGGGTAGGTGTATTCAGTATTTGGTATATGTGCTGAGCACTGTGTAGGTGTATTCAGTATTGGGTATATGTGCTCAGCACTGGGTAGGTGTATTCCATATTCGGTATACGTATGTGCTCAGCACTGGGTAGGTGTATTCCATATTCGGTATATGTGCTCAGTACTGGGTAGGTGTATTCAGTATTGGGTATATGTGCTCAGCACTGGGTAGGTGTATTCCATATTCGGTATACGTATGTGCTCAGCACTGGGTAGGTGTATTCCATATTCGGTATATGTGCTCAGCACTGGGAAGGTGTATTCAGTCCTGGGTATATGTGCTCAGCACTGGGTAGGTGTATTCAGTCCTGGGTATATGTGCTCAGCACTGGGTGGGTGTATTCAGTACTGGGTATATGTGCTCAGCACTGGGTAGGTGTATTCAGTATTGGGTATATGTGCTTAGCACTGGGTAGGTGTATTCAGTATTGGGTATATGTGCTCAGCACTGGGTAGGTGTATTCAGTATTTGGTATATGTGCTCAGCACTGGGTAGTTGTATTCAGTATTGGGTATATGTGCACAGCACTGGGTAGTTGTATTCAGTATTTGGTATATGTGCTGAGCACTGGGTAGGTGTATTCAGTATTGGGTATATGTGATCAGCACTGGGTAGGTGTATTCAGTACTGGGTATATGTGCTGAACACTGGGTAGGTGTATTCAGTATTGTGTATATGTGCTCAGCACTGGGTAGGTGTATTCAGTATTTGGTATATGTGCTCAGCACTGGGTAGTTGTATTCAGTATTGGGTATATGTGCTCAGCACTGGGTAGGTGTATTCAGTATTTGGTATATGTGCTGAGCACTGGGTAGGTGTATTCAGTATTGGGTATATGTGTTGAGCACTGGGTAGGTGTATTCAGTACTGGGTATATGTGCTGAACACTGGGTAGGTGTATTCAGTATTGGGTATATGTACTCAGCATTGGGTAGGTGTATTCCATATTCGGTATATGTGCTCAGCACTGGGTAGGTGTATTCAGTATTGGGTATATGTGCTCAGCACTGGGTAGGTGTATTCGGTATTGGTTATATGTGCTCAGCACTGGGTAGGTGTATTCAGTATTGGGTATATGTGCTCAGCACTGGGTAGGTGTATTCAGTATTGGGTATATGTGCTCAGCACTGGGTAGTTGTATTCAGTATTGGGTATATCTGCTCTGCACTGGGTAGGTGTATTCAGTATTGGGTATATGTGCTCAGCACTGGGTAGGTGTATTCAGTATTGGGTATATGTGCTCAGCACTGGTTATGTGTATTCAGTATTGTGTTTATGTGCTGAGCACGGGGTATTTGTATTCAGTATTGGGTATATGTGCTTAGCACTGGGTAGGTGTATTCAGAATTGGGTATATGTGCTCAGCACTGGGTAGGTGTATTCAGTATTTGGTATATGTGCTGAGCACTGTGTAGGTGTATTCAGTATTGGGTATATGTGCTCAGCACTGGGTAGGTGTATTCCATATTCGGTATACGTATGTGCTCAGCACTGGGTAGGTGTATTCCATATTCGGTATATGTGCTCAGTACTGGGTAGGTGTATTCAGTATTGGGTATATGTGCTCAGCACTGGGTAGGTGTATTCCATATTCGGTATACGTATGTGCTCAGCACTGGGTAGGTGTATTCCATATTCGGTATATGTGCTCACCACTGGGAAGGTGTATTCAGTCCTGGGTATATGTGCTCAGCACTGGGTAGGTGTATTCAGTCCTGGGTATATGTGCTCAGCACTGGGTGGGTGTATTCAGTACTGGGTATATGTGCTCAGCACTGGGTAGGTGTATTCAGTATTGGGTATATGTGCTTAGCACTGGGTAGGTGTATTCAGTATTGGGTATATGTGCTCAGCACTGGGTAGGTGTATTCAGTATTGGGTATATGTGCTCAGCACTGGGTATGTGTATTCAGTATTGGGTTTATGAGCTGAGCACGGGGTAGCTGTATTCAGTACTGGGTATATGTGCTCAGCACTGGGTAGTTGTATTCAGTATTGGGTATATGTGCTCAGCACTGGGTAGGTGTATTCAGTATTGGGTATATCTGCTCTGCACTGGGTAGGTGTATTCAGTATTGTGTATATGTGCTCAGCACTGGGTAGGTGTATTCAGTATTGCATATGTGCTCAGCATTTGGTAGGTGTATTCAGTATTGGGTATATGTGCTCAGCACTGGGTAGGTGTATTCAGTATTGGGTATATGTGCTCAGTACTGGGTAGGTGTATTCAGTATTGCGTATATGTGTTCAGCACTTGGTAGGTGTATTCAGTATTGGGTATATGTGCTCAGCACTGGGTAGGTGTATTCACTATTGGGTATATGTGCTCAGCACTGGGTTGGTGTATTCAATATTGGGTATATGTGCTTAGCACTGGTTATGTGTATTCAGTATTGTGTTTATGTGCAGAGCACTTGGTATTTGTATTCAGTATTGGGTATATGTGCTCAGCACTGGGTAGGTGTATTCAGTATTGGGTATATGTGCTCAGCACTGGGTAGGTGTATTCAGTATTTGGGATATGTGCTGAGCACTGTGTAGGTGTATTCAGTATTGGGTATGTGTGCTCAGCACTGGGTAGGTGTATTCCGTACTGGGTATATGTGCTGAACACTGGGTAGGTGTATTCAGTATTGGGTATATGTGCTCAGCACTGGGTAGGTGTATTCAGTATTTGGTATATGTGCTCAGTACTGGGTAGGTGTATTCAGTATTGGGTATATGTGCTCAGCACTGGGTAGGTGTATTCAGTATTTGGTATATGTGCTCAGCACTGGGTAGGTGTATTCAGTATTTGGTATATGTGCTCAGCACTGGGTAGTTGTATTCAGTATTGGGTATATGTGCTCAGCACTGGGTATGTGTATTCAGTATTGGGTTTATGAGCTGAGCACGGGGGTAGCTGTATTCAGTTCTGGGTATATGTGCTCAGCACTGGGTAGTTGTATTCAGTATTGGGTATATGTGCTCAGCACTGGGTAGGTGTATTCAGTATTGGGTATATCTGCTCTGCACTGGGTAGGTGTATTCAGTATTGGGTATATGTGCTCAGCACTGGGTAGGTGTATTCACTATTGGGTATATGTGCTCAGCACTGGGTTGGTGTATTCAATATTGGGTATATGTGCTTAGCACTGGTTATGTGTATTCAGTATTGTGTTTATGTGCTGAGCACTTGGTATTTGTAATCAGTATTGGGTATATGTGCTCAGCACTGGGTAGGTGTATTCAGTATTGGGTATATGTGCTCAGCACTGGGTAGGTGTATTCAGTATTTGGGATATGTGCTGAGCACTGTGTAGGTGTATTCAGTATTGGGTATGTGTGCTCAGCACTGGGTAGGTGTATTCCGTACTGGGTATATGTGCTGAACACTGGGTAGGTGTATTCAGTATTGGGTATATGTGCTCAGCACTGGGTAGGTGTATTCAGTATTTGGTATATGTGCTCAGTACTGGGTAGGTGTATTCAGTATTGGGTATATGTGCTCAGCACTGGGTAGGTGTATTCAGTATTGGGTATATGTGCTCAGCACTGGTTATGTGTATTCAGTATTGTGTTTATGTGCTGAGCACGGGGTATTTGTATTCAGTATTGGGTATATGTGCTTAGCACTGGGTAGGTGTATTCAGAATTGGGTATATGTGCTCAGCACTGGGTAGGTGTATTCAGTATTTGGTATATGTGCTGAGCACTGTGTAGGTGTATTCAGTATTGGGTATATGTGCTCAGCACTGGGTAGGTGTATTCCATATTCGGTATACGTATGTGCTCAGCACTGGGTAGGTGTATTCCATATTCGGTATATGTGCTCAGTACTGGGTAGGTGTATTCAGTATTGGGTATATGTGCTCAGCACTGGGTAGGTGTATTCCATATTCGGTATACGTATGTGCTCAGCACTGGGTAGGTGTATTCCATATTCGGTATATGTGCTCAGCACTGGGAAGGTGTATTCAGTCCTGGGTATATGTGCTCAGCACTGGGTAGGTGTATTCAGTCCTGGGTATATGTGCTCAGCACTGGGTGGGTGTATTCAGTACTGGGTATATGTGCTCAGCACTGGGTAGGTGTATTCAGTATTGGGTATATGTGCTCAGCACTGGGTAGGTGTATTCAGTATTTGGTATATGTGCTCAGCACTGGGTATGTGTATTCAGTATTGTGTTTATGTGCTGAGCACGGGGTTTTTGTATTCAGTATTGGGTATATGTGCTCAGCACTGGGTAGGTATATTCAGTATTGGGTATATGTGCTCAGCACTGGGTAGGTGTATTCAGTATTTGGGATATGTGCTGAGCACTGTGTAGGTGTATTCAGTATTGGGTATATGTGCTCAGCACTGGGTAGGTGTATTCAGTACTGGGTATATGTGCTGAACACTGGGTAGGTGTATTCAGTATTGGGTATATGTGCTCAGCACTGGGTAGGTGTATTCAGTATTTGGTATATGTGCTCAGCACTGGGTAAGTGTATTCAGTATTGGGTATATGTGCTCAGCACTGGGTAGTTGTATTCAGTATTGGGTATATGTGCACAGCACTGGGTAGTTGTATTCAGTATTTGGTATATGTGCTGAGCACTGGGTAGGTGTATTCAGTATTGGGTATATGTGCTCAGCACTGGGTAGGTGTATTCAGTACTGGGTATATGTGCTGAACACTGGGTAGGTGTATTCAGTATTGTGTATATGTGCTCAGCACTGGGTAGGTGTATTCAGTATTTGGTATATGTGCTCAGCACTGGGTAGTTGTATTCAGTATTGGGTATATGTGCTCAGCACTGGGTAGGTGTATTCAGTATTTGGTATATGTGCTGAGCACTGGGTAGGTGTATTCAGTATTGGGTATATGTGTTGAGCACTGGGTAGGTGTATTCAGTACTGGGTATATGTGCTGAACACTGGGTAGGTGTATTCAGTATTGGGTATATGTACTCAGCATTGGGTAGGTTTATTCCATATTCGGTATATGTGCTCAGCACTGGGTAGGTGTATTCAGTATTGGGTATATGTGCTCAGCACTGGGTAGGTGTATTCGGTATTGGTTATATGTGCTCAGCACTGGGTAGGTGTATTCAGTATTGGGTATATGTGCTCAGCACTGGGTAGGTGTATTCAGTATTGGGTATATGTGCTCAGCACTGGGTAGGTGTATTCAGTATTGGGTATATGTGCTCAGCACTGGTTATGTGTATTCAGTATTGTGTTTATGTGCTGAGCACGGGGTATTTGTATTCAGTATTGGGTATATGTGCTCAGCACTGGGTAGGTGTATTCAGTATTGGGTATATGTGCTCAGCACTGGTTATGTGTATTCAGTATTGTGTTTATGTGCTGAGCACGGGGTATTTGTATTCAGTATTGGGTATATGTGCTTAGCACTGGGTAGGTGTATTCAGTATTGGGTATATGTGCTCAGCACTGGGTAGGTGTATTCGGTATTGGTTATATGTGCTCAGCACTGGGTAGGTGTATTCAGTATTGGGTATATGTGCTCAGCACTGGGTAGGTGTATTCAGTATTGGGTATATGTGCTCAGCACTGGGTAGGTGTATTCAGTATTGGGTATATGTGCTCAGCACTGGTTATGTGTATTCAGTATTGTGTTTATGTGCTGAGCACGGGGTATTTGTATTCAGTATTGGGTATATGTGCTTAGCACTGGGTAGGTGTATTCAGAATTGGGTATATGTGCTCAGCACTGGGTAGGTGTATTCAGTATTTGGTATATGTGCTGAGCACTGTGTAGGTGTATTCAGTATTGGGTATATGTGCTCAGCACTGGGTAGGTGTATTCCATATTCGGTATACGTATGTGCTCAGCACTGGGTAGGTGTATTCCATATTCGGTATATGTGCTCAGTACTGGGTAGGTGTATTCAGTATTGGGTATATGTGCTCAGCACTGGGTAGGTGTATTCCATATTCGGTATACGTATGTGCTCAGCACTGGGTAGGTGTATTCCATATTCGGTATATGTGCTCAGCACTGGGAAGGTGTATTCAGTCCTGGGTATATGTGCTCAGCACTGGGTAGGTGTATTCAGTCCTGGGTATATGTGCTCAGCACTGGGTGGGTGTATTCAGTACTGGGTATATGTGCTCAGCACTGGGTAGGTGTATTCAGTATTGGGTATATGTGCTTAGCACTGGGTAGGTGTATTCAGTATTGGGTATATGTGCTCAGCACTGGGTAGGTGTATTCAGTATTTGGTATATGTGCTCAGCACTGGGTAGTTGTATTCAGTATTGGGTATATGTGCACAGCACTGGGTAGTTGTATTCAGTATTTGGTATATGTGCTGAGCACTGGGTAGGTGTATTCAGTATTGGGTATATGTGATCAGCACTGGGTAGGTGTATTCAGTACTGGGTATATGTGCTGAACACTGGGTAGGTGTATTCAGTATTGTGTATATGTGCTCAGCACTGGGTAGGTGTATTCAGTATTTGGTATATGTGCTCAGCACTGGGTAGTTGTATTCAGTATTGGGTATATGTGCTCAGCACTGGGTAGGTGTATTCAGTATTTGGTATATGTGCTGAGCACTGGGTAGGTGTATTCAGTATTGGGTATATGTGTTGAGCACTGGGTAGGTGTATTCAGTACTGGGTATATGTGCTGAACACTGGGTAGGTGTATTCAGTATTGGGTATATGTACTCAGCATTGGGTAGGTGTATTCCATATTCGGTATATGTGCTCAGCACTGGGTAGGTGTATTCAGTATTGGGTATATGTGCTCAGCACTGGGTAGGTGTATTCGGTATTGGTTATATGTGCTCAGCACTGGGTAGGTGTATTCAGTATTGGGTATATGTGCTCAGCACTGGGTAGGTGTATTCAGTATTGGGTATATGTGCTCAGCACTGGGTAGTTGTATTCAGTATTGGGTATATCTGCTCTGCACTGGGTAGGTGTATTCAGTATTGGGTATATGTGCTCAGCACTGGGTAGGTGTATTCAGTATTGGGTATATGTGCTCAGCACTGGTTATGTGTATTCAGTATTGTGTTTATGTGCTGAGCACGGGGTATTTGTATTCAGTATTGGGTATATGTGCTTAGCACTGGGTAGGTGTATTCAGAATTGGGTATATGTGCTCAGCACTGGGTAGGTGTATTCAGTATTTGGTATATGTGCTGAGCACTGTGTAGGTGTATTCAGTATTGGGTATATGTGCTCAGCACTGGGTAGGTGTATTCCATATTCGGTATACGTATGTGCTCAGCACTGGGTAGGTGTATTCCATATTCGGTATATGTGCTCAGTACTGGGTAGGTGTATTCAGTATTGGGTATATGTGCTCAGCACTGGGTAGGTGTATTCCATATTCGGTATACGTATGTGCTCAGCACTGGGTAGGTGTATTCCATATTCGGTATATGTGCTCACCACTGGGAAGGTGTATTCAGTCCTGGGTATATGTGCTCAGCACTGGGTAGGTGTATTCAGTCCTGGGTATATGTGCTCAGCACTGGGTGGGTGTATTCAGTACTGGGTATATGTGCTCAGCACTGGGTAGGTGTATTCAGTATTGGGTATATGTGCTTAGCACTGGGTAGGTGTATTCAGTATTGGGTATATGTGCTCAGCACTGGGTAGGTGTATTCAGTATTGGGTATATGTGCTCAGCACTGGGTATGTGTATTCAGTATTGGGTTTATGAGCTGAGCACGGGGTAGCTGTATTCAGTACTGGGTATATGTGCTCAGCACTGGGTAGTTGTATTCAGTATTGGGTATATGTGCTCAGCACTGGGTAGGTGTATTCAGTATTGGGTATATCTGCTCTGCACTGGGTAGGTGTATTCAGTATTGTGTATATGTGCTCAGCACTGGGTAGGTGTATTCAGTATTGCATATGTGCTCAGCATTTGGTAGGTGTATTCAGTATTGGGTATATGTGCTCAGCACTGGGTAGGTGTATTCAGTATTGGGTATATGTGCTCAGTACTGGGTAGGTGTATTCAGTATTGCGTATATGTGTTCAGCACTTGGTAGGTGTATTCAGTATTGGGTATATGTGCTCAGCACTGGGTAGGTGTATTCACTATTGGGTATATGTGCTCAGCACTGGGTTGGTGTATTCAATATTGGGTATATGTGCTTAGCACTGGTTATGTGTATTCAGTATTGTGTTTATGTGCAGAGCACTTGGTATTTGTATTCAGTATTGGGTATATGTGCTCAGCACTGGGTAGGTGTATTCAGTATTGGGTATATGTGCTCAGCACTGGGTAGGTGTATTCAGTATTTGGGATATGTGCTGAGCACTGTGTAGGTGTATTCAGTATTGGGTATGTGTGCTCAGCACTGGGTAGGTGTATTCCGTACTGGGTATATGTGCTGAACACTGGGTAGGTGTATTCAGTATTGGGTATATGTGCTCAGCACTGGGTAGGTGTATTCAGTATTTGGTATATGTGCTCAGTACTGGGTAGGTGTATTCAGTATTGGGTATATGTGCTCAGCACTGGGTAGGTGTATTCAGTATTTGGTATATGTGCTCAGCACTGGGTAGGTGTATTCAGTATTTGGTATATGTGCTCAGCACTGGGTAGTTGTATTCAGTATTGGGTATATGTGCTCAGCACTGGGTAGGTGTATTCAGTATTGGGTATATCTGCTCTGCACTGGGTAGGTGTATTCAGTATTGGGTATATGTGCTCAGCACTGGGTAGGTGTATTCACTATTGGGTATATGTGCTCAGCACTGGGTTGGTGTATTCAATATTGGGTATATGTGCTTAGCACTGGTTATGTGTATTCAGTATTGTGTTTATGTGCTGAGCACTTGGTATTTGTAATCAGTATTGGGTATATGTGCTCAGCACTGGGTAGGTGTATTCAGTATTGGGTATATGTGCTCAGCACTGGGTAGGTGTATTCAGTATTTGGGATATGTGCTGAGCACTGTGTAGGTGTATTCAGTATTGGGTATGTGTGCTCAGCACTGGGTAGGTGTATTCCGTACTGGGTATATGTGCTGAACACTGGGTAGGTGTATTCAGTATTGGGTATATGTGCTCAGCACTGGGTAGGTGTATTCAGTATTTGGTATATGTGCTCAGTACTGGGTAGGTGTATTCAGTATTGGGTATATGTGCTCAGCACTGGGTAGGTGTATTCAGTATTTGGTATATGTGCTCAGCACTGGGTAGGTGTATTCAGTATTTGGTATATGTGCTCAGCACTGGGTAGTTGTATTCAGTATTGGGTATATGTGCTCAGCACTGGGTATGTGTATTCAGTATTGGGTTTATGAGCTGAGCACGGGGTAGCTGTATTCAGTTCTGGGTATATGTGCTCAGCACTGGGTAGTTGTATTCAGTATTGGGTATATGTGCTCAGCACTGGGTAGGTGTATTCAGTATTGGGTATATCTGCTCTGCACTGGGTAGGTGTATTCAGTATTGTGTATATGTGCTCAGCACTGGGTAGGTGTATTCAGTATTGCATATGTGCTCAGCATTTGGTAGGTGTATTCAGTATTGGGTATATGTGCTCAGCACTGGGTAGGTGTATTCAGTATTGGGTATATGTGCTCAGCACTGGGTAGGTGTATTCAGTATTGCGTATATGTGTTCAGCACTTGGTAGGTGTATTCAGTATTGGGTATATGTGCTCAGCACTGTGTAGGTGTATTCAGTATTGGGTATGTATGCTCAGCACTGGGTAGGTGTATTCCGTACTGGGTATATGTGCTGAACACTGGGTAGGTGTATTCAGTATTGGGTATATGTGCTCAGCACTGGGTAGGTGTATTCAGTATTTGGTATATGTGCTCAGCACTGGGTAGGTGTATTCAGTATTTGGGATATGTGCTGAGCACTGTGTAGGTGTATTCAGTATTGGGTATGTATGCTCAGCACTGGGTAGGTGTATTCCGTACTGGGTATATGTGCTGAACACTGGGTAGGTGTATTCAGTATTGGGTATATGTGCTCAGCACTGGGTAGGTGTATTCAGTATTTGGTATATGTGCTCAGTACTGGGTAGGTGTATTCAGTATTGGGTATATGTGCTCAGCACTGGGTAGTTGTATTCAGTATTTGGTATATGTGCACAGCACTGGGTAGTTGTATTCAGTATTTGGTATATGTGCTGAGCACTGGGTAGGTGTATCCAGTATTGGGTATATGTGCTCAGCACTGGGTAGGTGTATTCAGTACTGGGTATATGTGCTGAACACTGGGTAGGTGTATTCAGTATTGTGTATATGTGCTCAGCACTGGGTAGGTGTATTCAGTATTGGGTATATGTGCTCAGCACTGGGTATGTGTATTCAGTATTGGGTTTATGTGCTGAGCACTGGGTAGGTGTATTCAGTATTGGGTATATGTGCTCAGCACTGGGTAGGTGTATTCAGTACTAGGTATATGTGCTGAACACTGGGTAGGTGTATTCAGTATTGGGTATATGTGCTCAGCACTGGGTAAGTGTATTCCATATTCTGTATATGTGCTCAGCACTGGGTAGGTGTATTCCATATTCGGTATATGTGCTCAGCACTGGGTAGGTGTATTCAGTATTGGGTATATGTGCTCAGCACTGGGTAGGTGTATTCAGTATTTGGTATATGTGCTCAGCACTGGGTATGTGTATTCAGTATTGTGTTTATGTGCTGAGCACGGGGTTTTTGTATTCAGTATTGGGTATATGTGCTCAGCACTGGGTAGGTATATTCAGTATTGGGTATATGTGCTCAGCACTGGGTAGGTGTATTCAGTATTTGGGATATGTGCTGAGCACTGTGTAGGTGTATTCAGTATTGGGTATATGTGCTCAGCACTGGGTAGGTGTATTCAGTACTGGGTATATGTGCTGAACACTGGGTAGGTGTATTCAGTATTGGGTATATGTGCTCAGCACTGGGTAGGTGTATTCAGTATTTGGTATATGTGCTCAGCACTGGGTAAGTGTATTCAGTATTGGGTATATGTGCTCAGCACTGGGTAGTTGTATTCAGTATTGGGTATATGTGCACAGCACTGGGTAGTTGTATTCAGTATTTGGTATATGTGCTGAGCACTGGGTAGGTGTATTCAGTATTGGGTATATGTGCTCAGCACTGGGTAGGTGTATTCAGTACTGGGTATATGTGCTGAACACTGGGTAGGTGTATTCAGTATTGTGTATATGTGCTCAGCACTGGGTAGGTGTATTCAGTATTTGGTATATGTGCTCAGCACTGGGTAGTTGTATTCAGTATTGGGTATATGTGCTCAGCACTGGGTAGGTGTATTCAGTATTTGGTATATGTGCTGAGCACTGGGTAGGTGTATTCAGTATTGGGTATATGTGTTGAGCACTGGGTAGGTGTATTCAGTACTGGGTATATGTGCTGAACACTGGGTAGGTGTATTCAGTATTGGGTATATGTACTCAGCATTGGGTAGGTTTATTCCATATTCGGTATATGTGCTCAGCACTGGGTAGGTGTATTCAGTATTGGGTATATGTGCTCAGCACTGGGTAGGTGTATTCGGTATTGGTTATATGTGCTCAGCACTGGGTAGGTGTATTCAGTATTGGGTATATGTGCTCAGCACTGGGTAGGTGTATTCAGTATTGGGTATATGTGCTCAGCACTGGGTAGTTGTATTCAGTATTGGGTATATCTGCTCTGCACTGGGTAGGTGTATTCAGTATTGGGTATATGTGCTCAGCACTGGGTAGGTGTATTCAGTATTGGGTATATGTGCTCAGCACTGGTTATGTGTATTCAGTATTGTGTTTATGTGCTGAGCACGGGGCATTTGTATTCAGTATTGGGTATATGTGCTTAGCACTGGGTAGGTGTATTCAGAATTGGGTATATGTGCTCAGCACTGGGTAGGTGTATTCAGTATTTGGTATATGTGCTGAGCACTGTGTAGGTGTATTCAGTATTGGGTATATGTGCTCAGCACTGGGTAGGTGTATTCCATATTCGGTATACGTATGTGCTCAGCACTGGGTAGGTGTATTCCATATTCGGTATATGTGCTCAGTACTGGGTAGGTGTATTCAGTATTGGGTATATGTGCTCAGCACTGGGTAGGTGTATTCCATATTCGGTATACGTATGTGCTCAGCACTGGGTAGGTGTATTCCATATTCGGTATATGTGCTCAGCACTGGGAAGGTGTATTCAGTCCTGGGTATATGTGCTCAGCACTGGGTAGGTGTATTCAGTCCTGGGTATATGTGCTCAGCACTGGGTGGGTGTATTCAGTACTGGGTATATGTGCTCAGCACTGGGTAGGTGTATTCAGTATTGGGTATATGTGCTTAGCACTGGGTAGGTGTATTCAGTATTGGGTATATGTGCTCAGCACTGGGTAGGTGTATTCAGTATTTGGTATATGTGCTCAGCACTGGGTAGTTGTATTCAGTATTGGGTATATGTGCACAGCACTGGGTAGTTGTATTCAGTATTTGGTATATGTGCTGAGCACTGGGTAGGTGTATTCAGTATTGGGTATATGTGATCAGCACTGGGTAGGTGTATTCAGTACTGGGTATATGTGCTGAACACTGGGTAGGTGTATTCAGTATTGTGTATATGTGCTCAGCACTGGGTAGGTGTATTCAGTATTTGGTATATGTGCTCAGCACTGGGTAGTTGTATTCAGTATTGGGTATATGTGCTCAGCACTGGGTAGGTGTATTCAGTATTTGGTATATGTGCTGAGCACTGGGTAGGTGTATTCAGTATTGGGTATATGTGTTGAGCACTGGGTAGGTGTATTCAGTACTGGGTATATGTGCTGAACACTGGGTAGGTGTATTCAGTATTGGGTATATGTACTCAGCATTGGGTAGGTGTATTCCATATTCGGTATATGTGCTCAGCACTGGGTAGGTGTATTCAGTATTGGGTATATGTGCTCAGCACTGGGTAGGTGTATTCGGTATTGGTTATATGTGCTCAGCACTGGGTAGGTGTATTCAGTATTGGGTATATGTGCTCAGCACTGGGTAGGTGTATTCAGTATTGGGTATATGTGCTCAGCACTGGGTAGTTGTATTCAGTATTGGGTATATCTGCTCTGCACTGGGTAGGTGTATTCAGTATTGGGTATATGTGCTCAGCACTGGGTAGGTGTATTCAGTATTGGGTATATGTGCTCAGCACTGGTTATGTGTATTCAGTATTGTGTTTATGTGCTGAGCACGGGGTATTTGTATTCAGTATTGGGTATATGTGCTTAGCACTGGGTAGGTGTATTCAGAATTGGGTATATGTGCTCAGCACTGGGTAGGTGTATTCAGTATTTGGTATATGTGCTGAGCACTGTGTAGGTGTATTCAGTATTGGGTATATGTGCTCAGCACTGGGTAGGTGTATTCCATATTCGGTATACGTATGTGCTCAGCACTGGGTAGGTGTATTCCATATTCGGTATATGTGCTCAGTACTGGGTAGGTGTATTCAGTATTGGGTATATGTGCTCAGCACTGGGTAGGTGTATTCCATATTCGGTATACGTATGTGCTCAGCACTGGGTAGGTGTATTCCATATTCGGTATATGTGCTCACCACTGGGAAGGTGTATTCAGTCCTGGGTATATGTGCTCAGCACTGGGTAGGTGTATTCAGTCCTGGGTATATGTGCTCAGCACTGGGTGGGTGTATTCAGTACTGGGTATATGTGCTCAGCACTGGGTAGGTGTATTCAGTATTGGGTATATGTGCTTAGCACTGGGTAGGTGTATTCAGTATTGGGTATATGTGCTCAGCACTGGGTAGGTGTATTCAGTATTGGGTATATGTGCTCAGCACTGGGTATGTGTATTCAGTATTGGGTTTATGAGCTGAGCACGGGGTAGCTGTATTCAGTACTGGGTATATGTGCTCAGCACTGGGTAGTTGTATTCAGTATTGGGTATATGTGCTCAGCACTGGGTAGGTGTATTCAGTATTGGGTATATCTGCTCTGCACTGGGTAGGTGTATTCAGTATTGTGTATATGTGCTCAGCACTGGGTAGGTGTATTCAGTATTGCATATGTGCTCAGCATTTGGTAGGTGTATTCAGTATTGGGTATATGTGCTCAGCACTGGGTAGGTGTATTCAGTATTGGGTATATGTGCTCAGTACTGGGTAGGTGTATTCAGTATTGCGTATATGTGTTCAGCACTTGGTAGGTGTATTCAGTATTGGGTATATGTGCTCAGCACTGGGTAGGTGTATTCACTATTGGGTATATGTGCTCAGCACTGGGTTGGTGTATTCAATATTGGGTATATGTGCTTAGCACTGGTTATGTGTATTCAGTATTGTGTTTATGTGCAGAGCACTTGGTATTTGTATTCAGTATTGGGTATATGTGCTCAGCACTGGGTAGGTGTATTCAGTATTGGGTATATGTGCTCAGCACTGGGTAGGTGTATTCAGTATTTGGGATATGTGCTGAGCACTGTGTAGGTGTATTCAGTATTGGGTATGTGTGCTCAGCACTGGGTAGGTGTATTCCGTACTGGGTATATGTGCTGAACACTGGGTAGGTGTATTCAGTATTGGGTATATGTGCTCAGCACTGGGTAGGTGTATTCAGTATTTGGTATATGTGCTCAGTACTGGGTAGGTGTATTCAGTATTGGGTATATGTGCTCAGCACTGGGTAGGTGTATTCAGTATTTGGTATATGTGCTCAGCACTGGGTAGGTGTATTCAGTATTTGGTATATGTGCTCAGCACTGGGTAGTTGTATTCAGTATTGGGTATATGTGCTCAGCACTGGGTATGTGTATTCAGTATTGGGTTTATGAGCTGAGCACGGGGTAGCTGTATTCAGTTCTGGGTATATGTGCTCAGCACTGGGTAGTTGTATTCAGTATTGGGTATATGTGCTCAGCACTGGGTAGGTGTATTCAGTATTGGGTATATCTGCTCTGCACTGGGTAGGTGTATTCAGTATTGGGTATATGTGCTCAGCACTGGGTAGGTGTATTCACTATTGGGTATATGTGCTCAGCACTGGGTTGGTGTATTCAATATTGGGTATATGTGCTTAGCACTGGTTATGTGTATTCAGTATTGTGTTTATGTGCTGAGCACTTGGTATTTGTAATCAGTATTGGGTATATGTGCTCAGCACTGGGTAGGTGTATTCAGTATTGGGTATATGTGCTCAGCACTGGGTAGGTGTATTCAGTATTTGGGATATGTGCTGAGCACTGTGTAGGTGTATTCAGTATTGGGTATGTGTGCTCAGCACTGGGTAGGTGTATTCCGTACTGGGTATATGTGCTGAACACTGGGTAGGTGTATTCAGTATTGGGTATATGTGCTCAGCACTGGGTAGGTGTATTCAGTATTGCGTATATGTGTTCAGCACTTGGTAGGTGTATTCAGTATTGGGTATATGTGCTCAGCACTGGGTAGGTGTATTCACTATTGGGTATATGTGCTCAGCACTGGGTTGGTGTATTCAATATTGGGTATATGTGCTTAGCACTGGTTATGTGTATTCAGTATTGTGTTTATGTGCAGAGCACTTGGTATTTGTATTCAGTATTGGGTATATGTGCTCAGCACTGGGTAGGTGTATTCAGTATTGGGTATATGTGCTCAGCACTGGGTAGGTGTATTCAGTATTTGGGATATGTGCTGAGCACTGTGTAGGTGTATTCAGTATTGGGTATGTGTGCTCAGCACTGGGTAGGTGTATTCCGTACTGGGTATATGTGCTGAACACTGGGTAGGTGTATTCAGTATTGGGTATATGTGCTCAGCACTGGGTAGGTGTATTCAGTATTTGGTATATGTGCTCAGTACTGGGTA
The DNA here is from genome assembly GCA_029718625.1 of Synaphobranchus kaupii. Lineage (NCBI taxonomy): Eukaryota > Metazoa > Chordata > Actinopteri > Anguilliformes > Synaphobranchidae > Synaphobranchus > Synaphobranchus kaupii. Next base: position 28,292,745 of record CM056380.1, read on the forward strand.
GGTGTATTCAGTATTGGGTATATGTGCTCAGCACTGGGTAGGTGTATTCAGTATTTGGTATATGTGCTCAGCACTGGGTAGGTGTATTCAGTATTTGGTATATGTGCTCAGCACTGGGTAGTTGTATTCAGTATTGGGTATATGTGCTCAGCACTGGGTATGTGTATTCAGTATTGGGTTTATGAGCTGAGCACGGGGTAGCTGTATTCAGTTCTGGGTATATGTGCTCAGCACTGGGTAGTTGTATTCAGTATTGGGTATATGTGCTCAGCACTGGGTAGGTGTATTCAGTATTGGGTATATCTGCTCTGCACTGGGTAGGTGTATTCAGTATTGGGTATATGTGCTCAGCACTGGGTAGGTGTATTCACTATTGGGTATATGTGCTCAGCACTGGGTTGGTGTATTCAATATTGGGTATATGTGCTTAGCACTGGTTATGTGTATTCAGTATTGTGTTTATGTGCTGAGCACTTGGTATTTGTAATCAGTATTGGGTATATGTGCTCAGCACTGGGTAGGTGTATTCAGTATTGGGTATATGTGCTCAGCACTGGGTAGGTGTATTCAGTATTTGGGATATGTGCTGAGCACTGTGTAGGTGTATTCAGTATTGGGTATGTGTGCTCAGCACTGGGTAGGTGTATTCCGTACTGGGTATATGTGCTGAACACTGGGTAGGTGTATTCAGTATTGGGTATATGTGCTCAGCACTGGGTAGGTGTATTCAGTATTTGGTATATGTGCTCAGTACTGGGTAGGTGTATTCAGTATTGGGTATATGTGCTCAGCACTGGGTAGGTGTATTCAGTATTTGGTATATGTGCTCAGCACTGGGTAGGTGTATTCAGTATTTGGTATATGTGCTCAGCACTGGGTAGTTGTATTCAGTATTGGGTATATGTGCTCAGCACTGGGTATGTGTATTCAGTATTGGGTTTATGAGCTGAGCACGGGGTAGCTGTATTCAGTTCTGGGTATATGTGCTCAGCACTGGGTAGTTGTATTCAGTATTGGGTATATGTGCTCAGCACTGGGTAGGTGTATTCAGTATTGGGTATATCTGCTCTGCACTGGGTAGGTGTATTCAGTATTGTGTATATGTGCTCAGCACTGGGTAGGTGTATTCAGTATTGCATATGTGCTCAGCATTTGGTAGGTGTATTCAGTATTGGGTATATGTGCTCAGCACTGGGTAGGTGTATTCAGTATTGGGTATATGTGCTCAGCACTGGGTAGGTGTATTCAGTATTGCGTATATGTGTTCAGCACTTGGTAGGTGTATTCAGTATTGGGTATATGTGCTCAGCACTGGGTAGGTGTATTCACTATTGGGTATATGTGCTCAGCACTGGGTAGGTTTATTCAATATTGGGTATATGTGCTTAGCACTGGTTATGTGTATTCAGTATTGTGTTTATGTGCTGAGCACTTGGTATTTGTATTCAGTATTGGTTATATGTGCTCAGCACTGGGTAGGTGTATTCAGTATTGGGTATATGTGCTCAGCACTGGGTAGGTGTATTCAGTATTTGGGATATGTGCTGAGCACTGTGTAGGTGTATTCAGTATTGGGTATGTGTGCTCAGCACTGGGTAGGTGTATTCCGTACTGGGTATATGTGCTGAACACTGGGTAGGTGTATTCAGTATTGGGTATATGTGCTCAGCACTGGGTAGGTGTATTCAGTATTTGGTATATGTGCTCAGTACTGGGTAGGTGTATTCAGTATTGGGTATATGTGCTCAGGACTGGGTAGGTGTATTCAGTATTTGGTATATGTGCTCAGCACTGGGTAGTTGTATTCAGTATTGGGTATATGTGCTGAGCACTGGGTAGGTGTATTCAGTATTTGTTATATGTGCTGAGCACTGTGTAGGTGTATTCAGTATTGGGTATATGTGCTCAGCACTGGGTAGGTGTATTCCATATTCGGTATACGTATGTGCTCAGCACTGGGTAGGTGTATTCCATATTCGGTATATGTGCTCAGCACTGGGTAGGGGTATTCAGTCCTGGGTATATGTGCTCAGCACTGGGTAGGTGTATTCCATATTCGGTATATGTGCTCAGCACTGGGTAGGTGTATTCAGTACTGGATATATGTGCTTAGCACTGGGTAGGTGTATTCAGTATTGGGTATATGTGCTCAGCACTGGGTAGGTGTATTCAGTATTGGGTATATGTGCTCAGCACTGGGTATGTGTATTCAGTATTGGGTTTATGAGCTGAGCACGGGGTAGCTGTATTCAGTACTGGGTATATGTGCTCAGCACTGGGTAGTTGTATTCAGTATTGGGTATATGTGCTCAGCACTGGGTAGGTGTATTCAGTATTGGGTATATGTGCTCAGCACTGGGTATGTGTATTCAGTATTGGGTTTATGAGCTGAGCACGGGGTAGCTGTATTCAGTACTGGGTATATGTGCTCAGCACTGGGTAGTTGTATTCAGTATTGCGTATATGTGCTCAGCACTGCGTAGGTGTATTCAGTATTGGGTATATGTGCTCAGCACTGGTTAGGTGTATTCAGTATTGGGTATATGTGCTCAGCACTGGGAAGGTGTATTCAGTACTGGGTATATGTGCTCAGCACTGGGTATGTGTATTCAGTATTGGGTATATGTGTTCAGCACTGGGTAGGTGTATTCTGTATTGGGTATATGTGCTCAGCACTGGGTAGGTGTATTCAGTATTGGGTATATGTGCTCAGCACTGGGTAGTTGTATTCAGTATTGGGTATATGTGCTCAGCACTTGGTATCTGTATTCAGTATTGGGTATATGTGCTCAGCACTGGGTAGGTGTCTTCAGTATTGGGTATATGTGCTCAGCACTGGGTAGGTGTATTCAGTTTTGGGTATATGTGCTCAGCACTGGGTAGGTGTATTCACTATTGGGTATATGTGCTCAGCACTGGGTAGGTGTATTCAGTATTCGGTATATGTGCTCAGCACTGGGTATGTGTATTCAGTACTGGGTATATGTGCTCAGCACTGGGTAGGTGTCTTCAGTATTGGGTATATGTGCTCAGCACTGGGTAGGTGTATTCAGGATTGGGTATATGTGCTCAGCACTGGGAAGGTGTATTCAGTACTGGGTATATGTGCTCAGCACTGGGTAGGTGTATTCAGTACTGGGTATATGTGCTCGGCACTGGGTAGATGTCTTCAGTATTGGGTATATGTGCTCAGCACTGGGTAGGTGTATTCAGTATTGGGTATATGTGCTCAGCACTGGGTAGGTGTATTCAGTATTGGGTATATGTGCTCAGCACTGGGTAGGTGTATTCAGTACTGGGTATATGTGTGAGCACTGGGTAGGTGTATTCAGTATTTGGTATATGTGCTCAGCACTGGGTAGGTGTATTCAGTATTGGGTGTATGTGCTCAGCACTGGGAAGGTGTATTCAGTACTGGGTATATGTGCTCAGTACTGGGTAGGTATATTCAGTATTGGGTATATGTGCTCAGCACCAGCACTGGGTATATGTGAAAAAATACCGTGTGTCAGTTTGCCCACCCAACAGGTGGCTGGGGATCAAAACCTGGAAGCACACAGAAAATAAGCCAGGGGTGCTGCTGGAGCAGAGCTCAACAGGGGAGCTGGCTGTGTGAATGGGAGCCCTGCCATTGGCTTCTGTAGGCCCCCACCGGGTAATTGTAAGATGATTTGGGACAAATTTGTTTTTCTAATATGGCAGTTTTTGATTGGATTCCCTCTGCTTGTCTCCTGCTGATACATACATCCTTGTTAAGACAGTGACCTGGGTAGTTTCAAAATCAAAGTCCTTCGTATGAAAACATAGAGTGTATTTATTAAAGATTGTTAATAATTAGTTTTTGCATTTTTTCTTGACATAAAATGTGCGTGAAAACAAATTGTGCTTTCTCTTAATTTCTGAGGACGGCAGAGGTGGCAGAACTTTTTTTAAAGGTATTTCATAGCAAAATGAGGCCCTCTGTGTGTGAGTGTGTGTGTGTGTGTGTATTTGTGCATGTGTGTTGTGATTATTCTTCAGTTCAAAGAACAAGTGAACGGAAGGAAAATCAATATAAATCTTCAAATTATTTTTAAGATGTCAATGTTGCTATGAAGTGTGTGAAGCAGACTTTTTTTTACTTGATCATTTTGCAGTGATATAATATTCTCTGTATTTGATTCTTAAATAAATCTGCAAAATGAAATTATTGTAGCTTTTTGGATAGATTGAACAGGCTCCTTACATCACAATCAAGGGGAAAGCTGTTTGTCACTGATGTCATATGACCTGTGAGATGGCAATGTTCTGGTTAAAGCTGAATCATTCTGGATTATTCACTTTTTGTGGCCTTGAGTATTTATGCCATTAACACCTTGTCTTGTGTTCACACTGACGCCTGATAGATGGCGAACAAACAATAACTTTCACAAACGCACAGGTGAAATCCCCCCCTTCCCCCAAACAGATGTGAGTTTTAGTTATAACTTTTTCTCTGAATGCACTAAATTAAGTTATGGGAAGATTTTTTCTGCGTATTTTTCACCTTGATAATCTTAATGACTGACCCAGAAAATGAGCGAGATGATTATTAAGCTCATCATGGATATCTAAATATGTTACATTTACCAGTTATTAAATGTGTTTCCAGTTTCTATGAATGCTAGTGGATTTGTACCCACTAAGAATATTCCCTTCAATTACTGGCATACAAAGTTTTTATGGGCCAAATTGAATCTAACTGCAAAACACTCATATAAACCCCAATTCCAAAAAAGTTTGGACAGTATTTAAAATGCACATAAAAACAGTGATTTGTAAATTCTCATATACACTGCCTGGCCAAAAGAAAAGTCGCACACTCTAATATTTCGTTGGACCGCCTTTAGCTTGATTACGGCGCGCATTGGTCGTGGCATTGTTTTGACAACCTTATGCAACGTCACAACATTTATTTCCGTCCAGAGTTGCATTTATTTTTGGCCTAGATCTTGTATTGACGATGGGAGAGTGAAACCACTCCATAAAGTCTTCTCCAGCACATCCAAAAGACTTTCAATGGGGTTAAGGTCAGGACTCTGGTGGCCAATTCATGTGTGAAAATGGTTCCTCATGCTCCCTGAACCACTCTTTCACAATTTGAGCCCGATTAATCTTGGCATTGTCGTCCTGGAATATGCCCATTGATGGGATAACCTGCTCATTCAGTACATTCAGGTACTCAGCTGACTTAATTTTATTGCTGCATAACATTGCTGAGCCTAGACCTGACCAATTGAAGCAACCCCAGATCATAACACTGCCTCCAGAGGCCTGTACAGTGGGCACTATGCATGACAGGTGCAACGGCGACTTTTTTTTTGGCCAGGCAGTGTATAATTGAAAACAGTACTCATATATAAAAGAAAAGATATCTAACCTTATTAATCTTTGTAAATATACACCAATTCCAAATTTGATGCCTGCAACACAAAGTTGGGACAGGGGCAAAAAAAAGACTAGGAAGTTCAAAAAACTCCCGTTTGGAACATTACACAGGTAAACATGTGATGCTATCATGACTGTGGCTGTAAGTCATCAAGGGTCTGAGGTATCAAACAGTCACTCTGCTGCCAGATGTGCAGTAGATATAGATGGATCACTTGAAGGGTTGTTTCTCCTGACTTATTGTTCCATAGAGTTCAATAGCAAAATGAGTCAGGAGAAACAACCCTTAAAGTGATTAATCTATATCTACTGAATATCTGGCAGCAGAGTGATGGTTTGAGGGTCAGAAGAACGAACCTGAAGGACTGTTAGGAGAACTGATTGGAACCACTTGCAGACACCAAAAGTAACAGGAATAGGCTTTATTCATAGTCGACAGAAAAGGGTCAATGTCCAGCAAACAGAAAAATACAGGTAAGGCAGGTTCGTGGTCAGTTCCAGGCAGGGGTCAATGTCCAGCAAACAGGGCAATGCAGGATGAGCAAAAGCGAAGTCCAGGAAATCCGTCAGAGCAGGGGATCAGGAGGGCGAAGGGCTAGGATGGGGAGGGGCAGGTGGGCTGGACAGGAACAGGCTGGACAGGCATGAGGACAAGAACTGGACAGGTACACAGGACTGGACACAGGACCGAGGAGCAGGCAGGAATCAAAACCGCTGAAAAAGTAGTGGGACAAGCATGAACGCAGGGCACAAGATGATCTGGCACAGAGCACAGAAACAGAGGAGATTAAATACCAAACTAACGAAGAAACAATGAGGAACAGGTGAGACGAAATGAATGAGAAAACACAATTCAGGTGCGGGGAAGCGGAGACACAAAATGGAGGGAGAAAGGGAAAACACGAAACGGACTCACAGAAAATACAAATAAACGGAAAAACCAGAACAAGACTCGGCTGTGGAGGCACGAGACGTGACAAAGGACTGCTGAAACGCGTTGTTTGTCTCTTTCTTGTTTGTTTATGCTTCCGATTGTATTTTGATAAATTAAAAGAATATATTTATAATAAGGTTGTTCTTGTGTTGAGTATGCGGTTTACACTGAGCCATAATTTATTGGACAAAGCCCAGTGTGTTTTTTCTTTATTAAATATATTTTCTTTGTACTGTTTTCAATTAAATATATGTAAAAGAGAATTTACAAATCACTGCTTTCTGCTTTTATGTCCATTTTACATACTGTCCCAACTTTTTTGGAATTGGGGTTTGTACAATAGAGCATGCATTCTTTGACTTCAGATACCAGAAAATGCATTATGCTGTGTACTTAAAAACATAACGCTTGCTTAAATGTACTAGCAAAAATTAAGGAGAAAGCATTATAGTACATATTGGGTCTGGGCCTGTCAGACGTTTTAAGTAAATCAGTACACATAGCATATTGCCGTGCATTGTAATCAGTTGGACAGACTGGCTAACATTTCCTTCTCCTTCTCCCAACAGCATATGGCATTAGCCAAGTTACTTACTAATCAAGTTTAATTTCTCTGCTACTTCAAAGTTGACAGTCTGGTAAATCACTTTTTTTATCTTGGTGAAAAAAGAACTCATCCTCTTTTGTCTTAATCCCACAATAAGAAGACAGGGCTGTGTGGTGGAAGTGAAGGATGTAGAGGCACTGTGCAAGTTCCTGCTTTGTGGAGGTAAATATAAATCACCAAACATTGTTTTAATCACCATTGGTTTCAACAGAAAGCAGTGGAGCCAGGCTCAGGCCGCTTATTGCTGCAATAAAATGTCTAGACGTCACTCCCCTTGCTGTTCAATTTCTTTCATTCCTTCTTTTTTGTTAATGTTTATTTATTTTGTTGTTGTTGTTGAATATTGGATTATCTCAGTTGCACAATTAAGCAGAGAAATTAGTTCCACTGAAAAATGTTTTTGACAGTTTGAATTGTAATAATTACGACTAAGATGTACTTTGTCTTTAAATCAAGTGACAATCAAGTGTTTTTATTAATTTCAGTGACTGATAAACTGAAGGCAGCTTATCCATTCATTTTTTAAATCATTCCAAGGAATAGGAAACAATGGAGTGGATCAACATTTGTTCTAAACATTGACAGACCACAAAATGTCTCAAAACGTTCCCAAGTTTTTTTGTAAATCTAAAGCTAAAATGTTCATTAAAAAGCTGTTCTTGCAAAACCAATTGTTTTATTCAAATGATTGTTTAGATACCTTTAATAAATGGAAAGTAGAATTAGCGAAATCACAACATTTATTTCCAGTCTCAACACCTCTAGTTAAGGACCTATGTAGTTTCACATATTTTCTATGCTTTTGTTTGGATGTTTTTTACATTTTTATAACAGATGACTATGTTTATGCCTCTTGGAGAGTAATTTGGAAAACTCACACTACTTTGCACTCACTGAGAACCTACAGGAATAGCAGAAAGTCCAAAGATATACTGTACAAGCGCCTTACTTCCTATCTAATATTATGACAAGCACGTTGTCCTATGGAATTACTCATGAAAGAATAGAAGTATGGAAGCAATACTACAAGGGTTACTGCAATGAAAACTTTGGGCTGACTGATATGGGAGTGAACTGAATTCATTTAAGCTCTTCAATTGTGTGTGTGTGGTGGGGGTTGAATATGTCCAAAATAAAGGTAGAATAAATTAAAAAATTAAAGGTTCTTTATTAAGCCTGAATGAATGAAACAATAGATAGTAAACAAGAAACGAGAAGGACGGTTTAGAAATTAAGATTTTAGAAAGCCTTATTTTTGTCACTGACAAAGGGAGTTCTCTCTCTTTCAGTCACACACACACACACACACACACACACACACACACACACACACACACACACACACACACACACACACACATTCATTCATTCCATGGGCGCAACACCCCTCCCCCTTGTCGCACTCTGCGGTTATCATCAATGGATCTTATTTGAATAATCTTTACGCGCTTGGACTGGAGCCAGTCATTTGGAAGGGGTCCATGAAATTCGCAATGCGTTATCGATAAACCTAATTACCTTGACATGCGCATTTGTGGTATTTTTCCAACTCGCAGCGTTTGGTAGTAAGAAATAAAACTGTTAGTGATGTGTGTCTAATGGTTGTAGCCTACCATGTCGAGGCGTAAGCAAGCTAAACCGCAACAAATCCACTCTGAGGATCCTGATTCGGTTAAAAATGGTGAGTTTGGATAAGCTAACGCATGCAACAGTGTAGGTCGCTGAAGTAATATTGATCGCTGTATTGATCACACGTTTTTCCCTTTTTTTCTTCTTAGTGTTGTGCACTAAATCCAGGATCACGACCCATAGATTTGATAAATATAGCATTATCTTTGTATTACTCTACAATATTCATATTGAAAAAGTTTCGTTTACCCTACATCTGATTGTGACTTATCCAAACAATGAAAGGCTTTTGTCGAAGTAATTGGGGGGTGATTAAAAAGTTTGTAGCCTACGTTCATAGCGGGTACATGGTTTGCCTATAGTTCTACGTGCATATAGTCAAGCTTTTGTTTTTAATTTGTTGTTACGAAGTGTTTTTCGATGCATTTACTGGTTAGATTGTGCGTGTAGTTTTGGTCTTGGCATGTAACCACAAACACTTTAGTCGTGTTTAAGCTAATGCATACACGCAACCTGGAGTAGATAAAATATGCATTTTCATTACAGCATAGCAATTTAATTTGCTTCGCCTAAAGGTTTTATCTTGGGGTTGCTACCATTTTAAACCTGTATCATTATCGTTGAGATATGGAGACAGGAGGCCCTTTTCAGAACACATTTGATAGCGAAGTAAAACATTTTAAACGATGTTTATATTCTAAAGTTTGTGTTAGTTCCCATAGACTCGGGTTAATATCCAGCATATTATGAAAGTGAGCCATTTGGGTATGAAATGTTAAACTTTGCATGTTTGTTTTGATCACGGCTAACGTGTTCCCAAAATAGTTGAGTTTGCCCAAGTTTGAAAGTGCGTATGTCTTCGTGGTAAGTGATCTATAACCTTGTCCAAAGACTGGCCAGTTTGAATTTAATAGTATGCTATTTGGGCCGATTTCAATCAATTCTCACCAAACATTGGAATGAATCGAATGTGTTAAATTTACTGTATTTAACAGCAATGCAAGCGCAACACCTTGGCAGCATTGACATTAAATTTCACGAGTACGCTGACCAAAAGGCAATAAATCCCCAGTTGAATGCATGACTGTCCTTGTGTGCATAAAAAGGGTGGGGGTGGAGCAGAGTGTTGTGGGGGTCGATCGAGAGTTCAAAAAAGCTTGAATCACTCGCTCTTTTTTGTGAATTACCCCATTCCTGCACCTCGGAATGCTATAGCTCTTTCTCAGTAGCTTGTCCTCTTGTTTGGATTGCTAGATTTGGAAATGGATCTAGAACTTGGAGTGGCGTAAGATAACATTTCAATGTGTTTGGTGTGGAAATGCATACATTGCTGCTCGTACTTAATGCGTTATTATTCAGTAGCCTTATTTATGGAAGCTGACACTTTTTACTGGTTATGTTGTGCTTCAGTGCGCCCTCTCGTGGTTGGCAAGACGCACAATAATTAACTTATCTCCGGTTGGTTATTAGATAATTGAAGTCAGTGTCTGGACAGAATTACATTATTTTCCATCGGGTCACGATTTTTTAACTGTTAAATACGGTATGGGAAGTAATACCGTGTGTGTATAAATGCATATAATCAACCAGCTAATTTTGATGTAGGTTTTGCTATCACGGAACCTGCCGAATTTCTTGTTCCCACAAACTTTACCACTCCGCTTTATGTAGTTTTTCCCTTTTCAGTCTCGCTCCTACAGTTGTCTTTTTTTCTTTTTTTTCCAATCAGTTTTTGCTGTTTAAATGCATTTTCACCCTTTCCACTAACTACTAAGGCTATTAACAGATCAATCTAAGCCAACCCCCTGCCCTCCAAATGACTACATTAACATGACAGATGGGCTGCTGTAGACAAAATACATTTCAATGGCAAAGCATTGATAGAAGTTTTAAGCTGCTAGGTAGTTGACTGAAAACCAAAATTGCTTGCATTTTCTCACATATCGTACAAAACATATTTTAAAGACTTTTAGCAAATGTTTCAGCATAAACTGTAGGACACACCTATGACTGTTTCCTTATGCCTACACAGTCTCGGTGGCTAATTTATTAGTATATTGTGGTTTCTGAGCCAGTAATTGGTGAAAGCCTATGTCTAGCATGGGGCAACGTGTGTTACAAGCATACCTTTGACTTGTGGCTGTGATGCCCTTCTCCACGCATGTGGCAAATTGCTTCCACTCCCACTGGCCCAAGCTGGAACAATGCAACTCTTTTACCTCTCCTTATTCCTTTGAGCAGATAGCCAGTCTGTAGTTTGGCTTAAAAACATGGTTGTGAGCTGATCCATGTATACACTGTTCTGAATACTTGCTCTGTTTTATTTTTTCTGACCTGAGGATGGAGTGATTATAAATGTTTGAATATGAATAGTTTAGTTGAGTTGTAGCATGTTTTCTTGCAGTTTTTACCATAAGTGTTGCTACTCATGGTAATTTAAAGGCAGTGCATTACCCAATTGCAGTGCTTTTAAAATGGCAGGCTTTTGTGAACAATGATATTTTTGTGTAACTTGTTATTTGCTTGGTACGGTATAAATAATTCTGTGTCCTTGATCACATACTGTATTTCTATAGTTGGTAATGACTTTCGTATGACGGTTTGTGTTTACTAGTTACAGTATAAAGAACTGGTGGACTGTCTTCATAATCACATACAGTGCCCTCCACTATTATTGGCACCCCTGGTAAAGATGAGTAAAAAGGGTTATAAAAAAATTTACCGTTTGGTGAATTAGCTTAATCTCACAAAAAAAATCCAACCTTTAATTGAAGTAAATTTATTATGAGAAAAAAAATCCCTCAAGAAATTAACAAAACCACTTGTGCCACAATTATTGACACCCCTGCATTTATATATAGAATAAAGTAATCATTTTTAATATTTGGTCACATATCCTTTGCATGTCATGACTTCCTGATGTGTGTGACCCAACAACATCAAAAGACTCTTGATATTTTATGTTCTGGTACTCTTACACGCGATACTATAACGTCTCTGCATTCGAACGGATCTCTATGGGAATTGCGGGGTGGGACTAGATTTAGCTGAAAACTATGCTGGAACAGTATGGAATGCATGGTTGGTAAAATGGCTGTAAGTCATCAAGGGTTTGAGGTATCAAACGAGCCTCAAAGCATCACTCTGCTGCCAGATATGCAGTAGATATGGATGGATCACTTTAAGGGTTGTTTCTTGTGACAAATTGTCCTATTGAACTCTATGGAAAAATAAGTCAGGAGAAGAAACCCTTCAAGTTATCCATCCATATCAACTGTATTTCTGGCAGCAGAGTGATGTTTTAAGGCTTGTTTGATACATCAGACCCTTAATGACGTAGAGCCATTTAGCAAACCATGTGTTCCATACTGTTCCAGTGTAATTTACAGCTAAATCTAGTCCCACCCCCCCATTTCCCATAGAGATCCATTCAAATACAGAGACGTTATAGTATCGCGTGTAAGAGTACTGGAAAATAAGATATCAAGAGTCTTTTGATGTTGCTGGGTCACAGACATCCGGAACTCATGGCGTGCAGGATATGCGACCAAATATAAAAAATTATGACTTTATTCTATATATAAATGCAGGGGTGCCAATAATTGTGGCACATGTGGTTTTCTTAAAAAAAATCCCCCATCAAGAAATAATTATTTTTTTCTCATAATAAATTTACTTCAATTAAAGGTTGGATTTTTCTCATTTTTTCAGTGTGAGATTAAGCTAATTCACCAAACAGTGAATTTTTCATAACCCTTTTTACTCATCTTTACCAGGGGTGCCATTAATTGTGGAGGGCACTGTATTGCTATAGACTATCGACTATTTCTGAATTAGTCAAACCTTTTACCTGAGCCTTAGAAGATTTAGTTGTCTCATACCTGGTGCTAACCTGTTTTTTTGTTTTTTTCTTCAGGGTTCCTGCAGGATGACCAGTCAGAGAAAGACTGGAACAAGATGAAGAGAAGCAGAATGGAGACGTACGTTTGCGATAAATGTTGCGCAGAGTTCTTTGATCAGTCGGAATTTGTCCAGCATCAGAACATCTGCAGCAAGAACCAGCAGGTCCTCATCATCAAAGACGATGGTGCAGGGATGCTTTCGGAGCTGTCGCAAGGTTCCGTGGAGAGCTGTCTGAGTGACCAGAGTGACAGTCTCTTCGGGGGAGACGCACACTCGAATGGCAGCTTTTGGGCTGTCGAGAAGATGCAGGAGGTGGAAACGAATGGCGAGGACTCTTTAAGTAGATTACAAATGGAGATTTCTGCCATGCCCAATGCGCCCTGTTTTCCTGATGCCAAAACGGAAGACCCCCATGGCACATCAGTGGCCGTCATTCAGCAGTTCCCCGGAGTTAAGCTGCCACCAATCCCGGCCGGCCTGAATGCTATCCCTGCCATCTTGGAGCAGCTGCTGAGTCTGCAGCACCAGCAACTGATGCAGATCCAGCTGACGGAGCAGATCCGAGTCCAGGTGGCTATGATGGTGTCTAATGGGTTGAGCTCGTTAGCCGGCTCTGCCGTTGACCCCCTGAAGGCCCTGGGCGCCCACCTGTCCCAGCAGCTCTCAGCTGCCGCTGCCATGATCGGCAAGAAGGCTGGTGCCCAGAGCCTGTCGCTCGAAAGCCTCAAGCAAGGAAAGGTGCCTCACTCCAACAGCGCCCCCTCCAGTTCAGATTTGAAAGACCTGGCTCCTAAGATTTCGTCCCTGCTGCCTCTGATGCCGGGGGCCTTGGGTTTCCAGAGCCCCTTTGCTGCCAAACCGGCTGGCTCGGATCCCACCAGAAAAGGGAAGAGCAAACCCCTTAACGTAAGTTTGGACCCGAAAACGGATCCCGGGGAACCTAATCCAAAGCGCAAGTGCATGTTCTGTGGGAAGAGGTTCGGGAACGACAGCGGACTCCAGATCCACCTGCGATCCCACACCGGAGAACGGCCGTACAAGTGTAACATCTGTGGGAACCGCTTCACCACCAGGGGGAACCTGAAGGTGCATTTCCAGAGGCACAGGGATAAGTACCCGCATGTCCGGATGAATCCCCATCCAGTCCCAGAGCACCTGGACAACATGGCCACCAACGGCGGCGTTCCCTACAGCATGTCGGCGCCCATGGAAGAGTCCAGCTTCGTCAGCAGTAGGTCTGTGCCGGGATTACCTTCATCCAGTAACCATTTAGCAGCAATGCCTCCTCAGGATTCCCCAGAGGGCGTGGTGTTCTCCCGAATGCCGCCTTCCTTCAAAAGTGAAGGTGCCTTCGCCACCTCGGGTGGACACATGAGAGCCGAACAGATCTTGCCGCCTTTGGTGGGCCTCGACGGCCTCCGCCGCCCGGGTAGCGCTAGCCTTTTCGGCGAGCATAGCTCGGGCACCTCCAAGCTGCAGGAGATGGTGGACTGCCTGGAGAAGACCGGCAATCCCAATGAGTGCACCATCTGCCACCGGGTGCTGAGCTGCCCGAGTTCTCTGAAGATGCACTACCGCACACACACAGGTGAGAGGCCCCACAAATGTAAGTCCTGCGGAAGGGCCTTCTCCACCAAGGGCAACCTGAAGGCCCACCATGCCGTGCACCGGGCCAACGCGCCCCTCAGGACCCAGCACTCCTGCCCCATATGCCAGAAGAAGTTCACCAACGCTGTGGTGCTACAGCAGCACATCCGCATGCACATGGGTGGCCAGATCCCCAACAACCCGCTGCCGGATAACGCGTCGTTCGGAGACCCCCTTGCTGCTGGCCCGTCTCCACCTGGGGAGAAGGCCATGGGCGCAATCTGCTTCAGCGGCGAGGGCTCGGAAGATGACCTTGGTTCCCAGAATGGGTCTGGTGATTCCCAGGAACTCCCTTATCCACACCCCACCCCGAAGGAGGAGGGCTCTTCGCCTCCCTCTGATGCCGTTTTCCTCAACCACATGAAAAGCTTTGCTTCTGCCTTGAATTTACAGCTGAAGACGAGTGTCGCATCAGAGGTGGGTGGCATGCTGAATGAGTTGCCCTCCATGCGAGGGGATTTGCCAAGTCACAATAACCAAAGTCCCAGGGCCTGTGACTCAGCCTCTTTCCAGTCCATGTCTCCATTGGCCAGCCACTTTAAGACCACATCTCCTGGTAATGCTGGAGGCCATGGTAGTGGAACACCAGACTGGAGCAGTACACTGTGGGATCCAGACACTGGTGGTGCTCTGGACTTGACGTCAGCAAGTATTTTTTCAAAGGCCATCAAAGAGGAGCCCAACATGTCTTTCTCGAATGGTGAGCATACTATGTCTACTGCAGGGATCTCAAACTCAAATCCTGGAAGGCTGCTGTATCTGCTGGTTTTTCATGTGGTCCTGCACTGAAGTGTATAATTTAAGTGCTTAATTAACATTGGATAAGGAGTCTGTACACCTTCTTTCCAAGGCCTAAAATGGCTGCTGATTGAAAGGAATTCACAAAAACCCACATATACTGTAGCCCTTCAGGACTGGAGTTTGAGATCCCTGGTCTACTGTTTTTTTTTTTTTTTTGTGGTTATTCAGACATGTGTCATGCAATTACCAGCAAACTTTGCTCAGCTATATGCTGAAAAGAAGGTGAGGAGATAAAGGTTACAGAAAGAAACTTGAGCAATTTGATAAATGAAAAACCCAGAAATAAATAGCCACAGACGTAGCAGCAAGAAATGGTCTCCAGAAATTCTACATGAAAACCATTTTCCAAGCATTGCATCAGGTACATCATAATGTGTCTGATAATTTCTTCCAGTAGACTCTGCACTAGGCAAAAAAAATAGTAATTCAATAAGGCATTTCATGTTATGCTGTTGGTTTATTTGAATGATCATAAAGCTGTACCTTTAATTCAAGTCATAAATAGTTGACATGTTCCTCTCAGCTTACTTAGTATGTTGCTGGTGCAAGTAAGAATTGTTCCTGGAACTCATTACATAATGATTACATAAATGAACCGATAATCATATTTCAGATTTAAATTAATTCTCTAATAATTGCATTGTAGGATCAGCTAATATTTAAGTGATCTTTATATTTATTACGTACTTGTACAGAGGCCAGCAGTGGCCACAGCCCTTTCTTCTTGTCGCTGAATTTACTGTTCTTGTATTTAGTCTGCATTTGCACACACTCACCATCTATTTATCTACAGTGCAGTCCGTAAGTATTTGGACAGTGACACAATTTTAGTTGTTTTGGCTCTGTACTCCAGCACATTGGATTTGAAGTGACTATGAGGTTACAGTGCAATTTGAGGGTGCTTACATCCATATTGGGTGAACCGTATAGCAATTGTAGCCATTTTTAGACATAGTCTGCCCCCCTCCCCCATTTTAGGCCAGCGAAGTAATTGGACAAATTAACATAAATTTAAATAGCCATCATATTTAATAATTGGTTGCATATCCTTTGCATGTCATGACTTCTTGATGTCTGTGACCCACAACATCATAAGACTGTTTTTATTTTATTTTTTATTTAGTTTCAGATTTTTTCCAATTTTCTCAGAATTTAGTAGCCAATTGAACCCCTATTTTAATTCAATTCCCCCCATGTAGCAACCGCTAGAGAATCACCGCTGCACAACCCCGTCGGCCGGTGGTAGGAAGGGGGGCGCCACATGCTTTTCAGGGCACGACTCCTCGTGCTCCTGACTGTGACTCCAACTCGCCCAGGGCCGTTCTGTGCGCAGCGATTCTCTCCGAGCCCCTCCCCCCACCTGGGAGCGGCCGCCGATTGCCGCTCCCACAGATCCCCCCCGATCCTCTGAGTGCAACTGTACAGGCAAGGTCTGCGCCTTAGCCCGCTGCACCACTACAGTGCCCCATCAAAAGACTCTTGATATCTTATGTTCAGGTACTCTTAGAAGCGATACTATAACCTCTTATTTTTCTATAGTGTTCAATAGGAAATTGAGTCAGGAGAAACTACCCTTAAAGTGATCCATCCATATCTACTGCACATCTGGGACTAGATTAAGCTGTAATTTACACAGGAATAGTCTGGAACGCATGGTTGGCTAAATGGTTGTAAATCATCAAGGTCAAACCATCACTCTGCTGCCAGATATTCAGTAGATATGGATGGATCACTGTAAGGGTTTCTCCAGACTCATTTTCCTATTGAACTCTATGGAAAAATAAGTCAGGAGAAACAACGTGATCCATCCATATCTACTGCATATCTGGCAGCAGAGTGATGGCTTGTTTGATATGTCAGACCCTTGATGACTTGCAGCCATTTGGCCAACTACGTGTTCCATACTATTCCCGTGTAATTTACAGCTCAATCTTGTCCCACCCCAAATTCCCATAGAGATCCATTCAAATGCAGAGAGGTTATAGTATTGCTTGTAAGAGTACCTGAACATAAGATATCAAGAGCCTTTTGATGTTGTTGGGTTACAGACATCAGGACATCATGGCATGAATATGCAACCAAAAATTAAAGATTATGACATTAAGTTTGTTAAATTGTCCAATTACTTTTGGTCCTCTAAAATGGCGGGGACTACGTATACAAATGGCTACACGGTTCACCCGATATGGATGTAGAAATTCTCAAATTAAAGCTGAAAGCACTTGAACCTCATAGTAGGGCTCCTAGGATTCCATTTTTGCAGAATCGTGGACAGAATAGGCACAAGTTTGCATTATTATATACATATATTTTAAGGTAGTCTGTGAATGAACAGGATTGAAACTGGGGAATACTGAAGGAAAAAAAACTGAAAATGGCTTAAAAAGGATAAAAAAAGCATAATTTTCCTTTTTTTAAGTGAATCCTAGGAGCCCTACCTCATAGTCACTGTGCCAGTTCAAATCCAAGGTGTTGGAATACAGAGCCAAAACGACAAACAAGGGTTTATTTTTCACATGTATTTTGTTAAGGTGTTTTTCTAACTGTTTTAACTAGGCCCTAACCATGTGCCTGCCATGAAAGGCCCCCCGAATCTGGCCAGACTGGAGATGCACGTCCCCCAGGGGAACCCCTTCGGTGCCAACAGCCTGTTTTGCACTCCGATGGTCGGGGCAGGAATGCCTCTTGGCTCCTCTGTGCCACCACGGCGCCCCGCCAAGCAGCATGTGTGTAGTACCTGCGGCAAGACCTTCTCCTCCAGCAGCTCCCTGCAGATCCACTCGCGCACACACACTGGGGAGAAGCCCTTCTCTTGCACCTTCTGCAACAAGTCCTTCACAACCAAGGGCAACCTCAAGGTCAGGCCATCTCTACAGCTGAAGGCCTGTGGTTGAGTGCTTGCTAAGCAACGCGTTCTTTTTCTCAATCCACTTCTTGAAAATAGTTCATTTTGGGGAGGTCATATAGCACAGTCCATAGGGCAGCATACTGTCAACCCAACTTCTGTGCGGCTGTGGGTTCAATGCCCCGTCATGGCACCTATTGTAGTTAACCTACCTCTATCTTTAACCCTCTCTGCTTTCCCCTAGCTGAATATTTAAAAAAAAAAACATATTAAAGGAGGAGGGCTTTCTGCTATAATAGGAAAGTAATTCATTGTAATGTAAAATCTAATTACTTTCAATTCCTTCTCCAGACTATGAACAATTTCACACTTTCGAGAGGGGGAGAGGGCTTCTCTGGGAATGTGTCTAGGCTGGCATAGAGGAAATGGCTTATGGTTTAAGTTTGACACAATGACTTTGGCTTTTCTCCTAAAACCGTTTATTGCCGCAACGTTATGGGTTTGGTTTTTTTGGTTGACAGATTGCATCACCTGTTTTGGGATTTAAAAAATGAGCCTGCAAACACTGCTGGCTAGTTTTATAAAGCTGATGGCTACTAGCTAACATTAATCTAGTTTGTGCCACTTTTGACTATTTTTATCTTGCACTTCTTTATTATTCAAATATCAATTGAAGACCTGGGTGCTAAAAGTACTGAAGTCACATTTTTAGGCAATTCAAGTTGAGCATAGAAACATGTTGTATTTGTTTAGCTAAGTCCACCCTATAAATATTGTTAACAGAAAAGGTGCCTAAGTCTCTTTTCTCCACTATGGAAACAACAGATTATGGCTGATTTCATGGACCAATGATATTTTACATTAAATTAGATTAGATTTTCTCAAAATAGACGTTTTGTGACTTCAGTACTTTTAGCACCAGGGTCTTCAATTCTGAATGTGATTAAAGTTTGACCCGACACTGTCAACTTGTTAAAATTGCCTACCTTTAAAAAATAGGCCTAGCTACTTATGGATAGCTAGGCTAGGCCTACCTGTTGCTGATCTGATGCTACTTACCATGTTTCCCTGATGCAGGCACTGCGATCAGCACTGAGAGTCAATCCCAGAATTGTCTATCTTGATTCCATTTACGCATAGGCGCGGGAAGATGTTTTGAACTCAGGGTGCTGAAAATCGCAATGACAAATCGTGTGCTATAACGCAACAGAGATTTTAAGTTGTTTTGTATCATTGATACAGAACTATTTCCCTGTATTTACACTACCTTTGTTAGTTAAATGTATTGCATACAGATTTAATATATTTTTGCAATCGTTCAGAGAGGGTGCTGCAGCACCCTCAGCACCCCTACTACCAGCGTCTATGCAATTGCGTGTATTGGATTGGTTCTAAATAATAACCGGAATTGAGGTTGTCTATTTGAAGACACAATTCTAAACTTTGATTTAAAAAAATAATAAAATCAAACGCTTTAGTCTGTTATTAACAGCCTAATGTTTGATTTCCTTGGTCTGGTCTTATATATTTTTTTTCAGAAGCATATCCTAGCCTACTACTATACTATTTGTTTTTAAATCAACATCACCACCGTCAACTATAAACACTGGGGGAAAAGAAAACACATGAAACAAGTGACGGACTATAAGCTAAATCCACCCCTGGTTGTGTTTCTGTTAGCTACAGGTTATAATTAATATTTTACTTGTAGTCTATCAATCATGAAGTTTTACTATGCAGACAATGAAGAAAGACAAATTTGTGTTTGCGGCAATAGTAAGCTATAGCTACCTAGCTACAGTAGCCTATAAAGGAGCCTAACATATAGGCATATGTAAAACGTCCCCTGCAACCCCACTTAAAAAATGGTTCTTGCGTCCCTGCACACAATCGAACGACCGATTTGATAGTCCGCTAACATTGGAAAGAAACAGAAACTCCAAGATATTGCAACCACTAGGGCTACCAAAACAAATCGTGCACTGGTCCCATTTCTTGACAACGTTTTGTTTTTGGAGTTTATTTCCATGTTTTGGTCATCACAATCGCATATACAGTAGACCTAGTTGTTTACTTCATTCGTGAAATAGCCTTACTAATATCAAGCCTAGGCTATAACCTACTACATCCTGCTACACAGGAATTACTGGTTAATGTCCACTAAAATTGTTTACACGCAGAATCATGATGTAGCCTAAATTATACCACAATGACATAAATTAGTTGTTTAATAAAACATAGGCTATTTATTAAGTGTAATGCATAGCTACCAAGCATCTTTGTGCTAGTTGCGTTTTGAGCTTGTGCTGTGTCACAACAAGCGTCACTTTTCTGTGCTATCCAATAATCTCTTAAAAGTAAAAAAAAAAAAAAAAAAAGTAGCTGGAAGTTGCTTCTGAGCTCAGTCAGATCACTTTTGCCAAATGTAGGCTATGTAATTATTACCTCTAGATCTGCATCTGCACTCAGACAGGGATAACGTGGAACAAGATGAAGAACCGGAATCGTTACATTCTACAATTTGGAACCAGTTCCTCGGTTCCACGTTTGGAATCTGTTCCCTGGAATCGATTCCCGATTCACGCCCATCACTAGTCAAAATTTGATGGTGCCATACATGTCAAATATTGAGACAAGGGATTATTTCCAGTCATTGTGATGGTGGGAAAAGATTTTTTCCAATTAATATTTTCTAAATGCGCTGGTGAGAACTAAAAGCAACATTTATGCTGTTTTCATTTTAAATGTTAGAATGCGGCTTGAAAACTGTTGTCCTCCATCTCATCCATATTCTGAGGGGATCTGCTTTTCAAATTTAGTTGCCATACAGTTTAATCAGTTTCTCTGGAAAGCAAAAGGACAAACAAACAAAAACACACATTTTCAATGAACACATCTGGGGTGACAATGCACACTGCAGTGTATCTGCTTTGACCTTCAAATGTCACCTGAATAGATGCCTTATTCATATCCGTCTGTCCTCGCCTACCCACAGGTACACATCGGGACTCATATGGGGAATATCTCTGCAAGGCCAGGGCGGCGGCTGTCCTTGGATGCCCCCCATGCCCAGGTGGCATTGGGCACGGAGTCCCCAAGCACACAGGGGCCTCCTCTCATTGGTGTGGACCTGTCGACACAGAACCAATTCTCTGCAGTTTACACGAACGGGCTGGCCATGAAGACCAATGAGATCTCTGTAATTCAGGGTGGTGGGGTTCCCCTGCTTAGTGGGCCAGCCGGCAGCCCCCCGAGGGGCTCCCTGGAGGCTCTCATAAAAATGGAGGGGTCCCAGTCCGGTCTCTCAGCATCAGTGACCAAAATGGACACGGACAGGTTGGACGGAATGCCCCATTTCCCACAATTTATGGAGGAACGTGCACTGGTAACTGGGGAATCGATTTGAACTGTGTTAGGCAGATTTTCCAATCTGCTGCTTAAGAGGATGGGTTGAGACACACAGCATGGCTGTATCTCGAAAAGGGCCAAAGTCACTCTTTCTGTTTTGCCGAATCATAAGAGCTTTATGGGGAACCTTGCTTGAAGAAACTTTTTATGTTCCCTTGCGGTTTCTTTTCAAACTTGAAGGCAGCTATGCTGATTATTAAACTCCGTGCCTCATGTCGATATTACTGTTCAACTTGAATTTAACTACTGTAAAGGTCTTTGTGTAATTGTATGTATACAATATGCGGGTAACTTACATGAAAAGGCTTTAACGCTTTCTGTATGTCTTATGCCGGAAGTTGGATGTTTCATCTTTCTTGAAAAACCTTAAATCTGTGCATGATCTCTGTGAGCAAATTCTCCGTTTCCTGAATTAGAAGGATTGACAAATTACTAAATGCATACCTTGACATGACCCAGTGTTGGAGCTGTTACAACATATGCCTCAAAATCATTGTCAGGGATTTGTGCTCTGTTCATGGTTGTTTCTGATATAAAATCTATGTTCTGTTATTTCAAAACCTTGGTAGTGCAAAAAGTCACTCCTGTTGAAGATTCTGTTCCTTTAGAAGAATGCATGCTCCAGGTCACAGCTTCTATTTTCAAGACCAACCAGTGTTTAGGGAAGTACAAGACATTGTGTCTTGTATACCGTGCAATACTAGACTTTTCACATATGAGTATTGCTATATATGCTAGAAAGATTGCACTTGAGAAAACCAAAGAGTAGAAATACGGATGTTTAATTTTCTTTTTCTTTTTAAAATCGATATATAGCAATTGTTGGTCAGTACCATAGAAAGTTTGTTCATGTTAGTAGAACATTCATTCCTGTGGGCAAAGAAGACAACCTAAGGAGACATGGAAGTACCACAGAGGAGCATAAATGATGTATGAATTATAATGGAGCACAATAATTCATTTTATCTGGAGCACACCAATGGAAGCTGAACTCAAATGGGGGGGGGGGGGGGGGGGGGTCTGACTGGAGGACATCTCTTCTATGGATATTGGCTTTTGCCGCAATTGAATTGAAGGGTAGGAATCGGGTTGTTGAGGACGTAGTCGTTTATTTCATGGCCTGAAATCTAAAATTTTAGCTACATTTGCCAAGTGCCTACTTTGAAACTAAATCAAGTATTTTGCATTAACTTTTTTTTAAGCTCTGTACATCTGCATTGAAGGCTTTCATACCATGTATTTCTGAGAAAGCATTTAACCAAAAATGAATTGTCCATTAAGGGTTTTTTTTGTTTGTGATGACTCAAGGCCTCATGTACACACCAAGATAATGAGGAGAATGTGGACTGGTGGGAGAATGAGGTGCGATGAACCAAAGGTGAGCTGTTTTCCTGTGGAGAGAGCTTTCTCAAACTCCCTGGTTCTGTGAATGAAAAACTCATTGTTGCTTGCTCTGCTTGTGATGTTGCTTGTGAACCCTCACTGTCATCACTACTGTAAGAGGATTGGAAGGCAGTTAGAACTCCTGTTAGAATATTCCTGAATGCAACCTTTAGCACTCTTTAATTGATCTCTTTTAAAATGCAGTTTTTATTTAGTCATCAGACTCGCACTAGATAATGGCTTTTCCAAGCCCTGTTTATAAATGATTGGTACAGCCAACCAACAGGTTTTCCTGTAAGTGCTTTGTATTTTCTCAGAGAAAATAACCCGGGTGCATTTTATTGCACTGCAAACATAATGTGGCCTGAATTAAATGCTGAATTGACTTGCCCGTATACTTGATTCAGGATTGGCATCTCTACGTAGGCAGTTAAACTGATCCTTAGTGGATTCCTTGGAGTGTACAGGAAAGAAAAATGCACACATTCAGGTCAAAGTATTTCCAATTGTCGTAAGAGAAAATGTACTGAGGCCTTGGTTCAATCAATACTCATCCTTAACTTTGACTCACATCTACATTCAAGTCCTACAATCTTTCATGTCGAATGCAAAGTTTAGCAATCACCAAATCTAATGTCAGAATTCTGTTCACATTGGGGGGAAAAATGCACAATTTGCATTTGTGAAGATAAAGATCAGGGGATAAAGATCATTGTGTCACAAAGCAGGATTATAGAGTAAGCTGGGTAACTGCACTGAGTAAAACCCAGAACAGCTTTTTTACTTTAGTCCATGTTCCAGATTTGGGAGGGTTCCGGGTTTTACCAGCTAACTCCGCAATCCTACTTCATGGTACAGGCTCCAGGATGCATGATTGAATCCAAGGCTGATCTATTAGGATTATTAAAATGAATATGATTATTGTCGTTATAAAAATCTTCATAAGTGGGCAGAGGAAGTCTCAAATGCACAGTGAAAGGCATTAACCCCTATACCAGAGATGTTCCTGCCAGCTCTCTTCGAAGACAAGAATCCTGTGCTACCTTAGGGCTTGATCTCTCTACCTCATTGGCAGGTACATTTTTGTGCCCTACCTTTTTTGTAGTTTATTTTTGTAAAAAGGAATACTGTAGGATTAGATTGTGAAATTGTGTTGTGACTTCTATGGGTAACTTGTGATGTTTTCATGCCACCTCCTCCCAGTAACCTACTGTGGGTTTGTATTGAATGTATTGCCAAACTTGCTGCATACTTCCAGTCAGAGTATTGTTAATGTGTGTCTATTTTCTTTTTTTTCTTTTCTTTTTTTTACAGTTGAAGACTTTGTTTTTCCATGGAATACAGAGGGGCTTTAATGTTCAGTGTTACTGCATTTTTTCCCCTCTGGTTTTATATGTGTATATATAGGGATGGACAATAAATGGATTGGGCTCAAAAACAATGGAGATGACTTGCTTTTCAAATTGTGCTTTTAGACAGCATGGCAGTGTAATGGTATACATTTTCAGCATAAACAATGATAACCCTTAAATACCGTTTTAGGAAAAGTCTCCTTAATACCTGAAAAAGTAGATTTATTTTAAGTACTATTTCCAGATATACGATAGAGAGTGTGAGACAAGTTGTTCAATAAAAATGCTATCAATATGGTTTATGATATAGAAAGGCTTCTACCATGCAATAAAGCGTGTGTGTGTGTGTGCGCGTATACAATAGCGTTCAAAAGTTTGGAATCACGGAGACATTTTTATGTTTTTGAAAGAAATTGATACTTTTATTCACCAAGGGAGCATTAAATTGATCAGAAAATCCAGTCAAGACATTTATAATGTTACAAACTACTATTTCTATTTCATTCTATTTCTACTTTAGCAATTGTGGCCATTTTTACATTTACATTTTAAGTCCCCTCATTTTAGGGCACCAAAAGTAATTAACAGAAATGTAAATAAAGTCATCAGATTTAATATTTGGTTGCATATCCTTTGCATGCCATGACTTCCTGATGTCTGTGACCCAACAACATCAAAAGACTCTTGATATCTTATTTTCAGGTACTCTTACAAGCAATACTATAACCTCTCTGCATTTGAATGGATCTCTGGGAATTGAGGGGTGGGACTAGATTAAGCTGTAAATTTCATGGGAATCGTATGGAACACATGGTTGGCTAGATGGGTCTGAGGTATCAAACGAGGCTCAAACCATCACTCTGCTGCCAGATATGCAGTAGATATGGATGGATCACTTTAAGGGTTGTTTCTCCTCATCCTTTTGAACAATCTTCCTGGCAGAACACCTCTAGCTCAGAAATATAATTTGGCCTCCTTGCATGCACGGCATGTTTGAGATCTCTCCACAGATTTTCAATAATATTCTAAGTCTGGGGACTGTGGTGGCAATTCCAAAACCTTCATCCGTCTTTCCTGGAGGAAAAAGGTGCTTGATTTCGAGGTATGCTTTGGATCATTGTCTTGCTCTCTTCAACTTCAATGTCTGGACTGACCTTCGAACATTAGCCTCTAGAATTTCTTGATATTTGGTGGAATCCATTCTTCCACCCGCACAATATTTCCTGTGCACCCCACTGTATATACAGTGCCCTCCACAATTATTGGCACCCCTGGTAAAGATGAGTAAAAAGGGTTCTAAAAAATTATTAGCTTAATCTCACACTGAAAATTTTTTTGAAAAATCCAACCTTTAATTGAAATAAATTTATTCTGGGAAAAGAAAAATTTCTCAAGAAATAATTATTTTTAACAAAACCACATGTGCCACAATTATTGACACCCCTAGAGATACTTATGAACATAATGTAACTGAAGCATTTTTTCCATTTATATTTAACTTTTTTAAGTTGATCAGAGTGTTTAGGAACTTTCAAGCAGTAATCCATGACTTCCTGTTTCACTGGGGTATAAATATGAGGTGACACAGAGGACATATTCCCTTATTCATACATCAACATGGGAAAGATAAGAGAACACACAAATCAAATGAGGAAAAAGTGTGTTGAGCTTCATAAGTCGGGAATCGCTATAAAAAAAATAGCTACTCACCTGAAAATGCCCATATCTAGGATGGTAAGAGAGGCAAAAAGATCCCCAAGGATCACTGTTGGAGAATTACAGAGGAAAGTAGCATCTTGGGGTCATCAAGTCTCCAAAACTACCATTAGACGCCACCTCCATACCAACAAGTTATTTGGAAGGCATGGCAGACAAAAGCCTTTCCTGTCATTTCACCACAAAAATAAGAGCCTGGAGTTTGCTAAACGCTACTGGAACTTTGACTGGAACTGTGTTCTATGGTAAGATGAAACGAAAATTGAGCTTTTCAGCAACCGACACTCAAGGTGGGTTTGGCGTAAAAAGAAGGATGTCTATACCGAAAATAACCTGATCCGCACTGTGGTGGAGGATCCGTGATTGTTGTGGGGCTGTTTTTCCTCCAAAGGCCTTGGGAACCTTGTTAGGGTACATGGCATCATGAACTCCATGAAATACCAGCAAATTTAAAATCAGAATCTGGCTGCCTCTGCCAGGATACTAAAACTGGGTCGTCGTTGGATCTGCCAACAGGACAATGATCCAAAACATACTGTATGTCCAAATCAACACAAAAATGGTTAACTGAACACAAAATCAAGTTTCTGCCATGGCCATCTCAGTCCCCTGACCTAAACCCCATTGAAAACCTGTGGGCTGAGCTGAAGAGGAGAGTGCACAAGAGAGGACCTAGGACTCTGGATGATCTGGGCTGTGTCCGAATCAGCACTCTTCCACACTATTGAGTAGCCTTGGTGAGTAGATAGGGCGAGATACTTTTTTTGTTGTTGTGAGACCTGCAGCTTTTGCCACAGGTTTGCCAGCATTGTTGATTTTATATTGTTTATAAATGACATGTACTTCACACATACTGCATAGCAGTCTATTTATGAGGAGATAAAAATGCGTACATTTGATTTTTTTTATATGGGGGTGTCCTCAGCCAGAAACCGGAAGAATGTAGCCACCCTAATCTAACTGATATTGATGTTTTCCATATAAGGAAATGGCCATTAGAAAAATATGTGGCTTGTTGCTAGTTGGTAACAACCATTTTTAAATAGGCTAACTGTAGGCCTATATTTAGTTAAACAGACCAAAATGGTGCTATTCCAGTGATTCTTTTGATGTTGCCAATTGTATTGAGTCCAGGGCTGCGTGGGGATGTCATTCACAATTTCAACTTGGTAGGGGGGTGATGCGCGGCAGGCACGCCGAAATGCCATGGCCACCCCAAAGTGAGCATGTGTCCCACCTTGGCCACCTTAATCAAAATGTTCTGGACAGGCCACTGTCTCAGATTCCTTGCTCTGTATTCTCCAACCTTATTAGATGTTACGGGAGAAGACTCAGTGCTGTTTTATTGGCAAAGGGAGGTTGAACAAAGTATTAAATGCACGGGTGCCAATAATTGTGGCGCACATGGTTTTGTTAAAAATAATTATTTCTTGATGAGATTTTTTTTTCTCAGAATAAATTTACTTCAATTAAAGGTTGGATTTTTCTAATTTTTTCAGTGTGAGATTAAGCTAATTCACCAACCCTTTTTACTCATCTTTACCAGGGGTGCCAATAATTGTGGAGGGCACTGTATATGGCATATACAGACGGTTGACAAATTAAATGAAAAACCAACATAAAGTGTCTTAGTAAGGTGCTGGGCCACCATGAGCCGCAAGAACAGCTTCATTGCGCCTTGGCATAGATTCTACCTCTAGTCTAGCATAGATTCTAGTCTCTGGAACTCATGTGGGATGGAACACCATTCTTCCAAAAGATATTCATTTGGTGTTTCGATGATGGTGGTGGAGAACGCTCTCTTAATGCATCGGTCCAAAATCTCCATACGTGTTCAATTGGGTTGAGATCTGGTGACTGCGAAGGCCATAGCATATGATTCACATCATTTTCATACTCATCAAACCATTCAGTGACCCCTCATATCCTCTGGATGGGGGCATTGCCATCCTGGAAGAGACCACTCCCATCAGGATAGAAATGTTTCATCATAGGATAAAGGTGATCACTCAGAATAACTTTGTATTGATTTGCAGTGACCCTTCCCTCTAAGGGGACTAGTGGACCCAAACCATGCCTGGAAAATGCCCCCCACAGCATAACAGAGCCACCAGACCCCCTCACTGTAGGTGCTTTTCCTTTCATTTGTCACCCGTCTGTGTATACGTATATATATAAAATGTTGTAATTTTTTTTTTTTCGATATACTGTATATGTGTATGTTGCATATGCCACTGAGAGACACTTCACACCCACCCCCCTTAAAGACAAATGTCTTGCAGACGGGATTGTGGGTCATGTGAGTTTAGGGTCATACACAGTCTGCCCTCCAGATTAGGAACTATGTGCTTTTGAGCTTTTGGTCACCAGCTGTACAATTGCAAGTCATATAGTATTTTGCAAAGGTAGAAAACTTGAACGAGTATCATTAGTCTTGAACAAATGTTTTAGTCTTGTAGTGAGACTTAAAATCATATTTTTTTCCCTCAAAAGTGGAAAATATTTTCTTGTTTTAAGTTTAAATTATCTTACCCCATTGGCAAATCTTGAAATGAGTAAAAATATCTCACCCCATTGGCAGATACCTTTTTGCTAAATAAAACAAACTAACAGAAATAGGATTCTAAAGTCTAAATATGAGATTAAAATGCTTGTTAAGATTTGTTTATTTGCAGTATATTGCTAATATCATAACTATGTTTAATGGCAGTACCCTGCACATCAACTCAATCAAGGAATGAGTTAATGGTTAGCACTACCACAAAACTAAAAAGCAGTGTTTTTGTTGTGTATTAAGTGTCTGTTTTAAAATATAATTTGCTTTAAGTTTAATATCAAAGAACACATGCTGTTAAAGAACAGTCACATTTGCCTTTAAAAGGCTTCTGGGTGTGTGTGACTAGTTTAATGTTTTCTAATAACCAAAGACTTCCACCATATATAAATGAGGAATTTATTTAATTTGAATAAATAAAGTAGCTGTGATTCTGTTTCAGATTTATAAACCGCCCCAGGCATTTTGCAGACTTCTCATCATTCAGAGATTATAAGGGGTAAAGAGAGTTCTTTCACTATTATACAAATCTCTCATTTAAACATCCAGTTTTGTGAGCAAGACCAGAAGGCTATGCAGGGCTAATCCAACAGCCTTTCACCCCTGCAGGCTCAGTTGTGACCTGGTCTGGTTCACACAGGTGGGGATTATATCCTTGTTGGTCAGGAGTGGACCACAAGTGACTTGCAAACAGAACCGACGTAGAATGCGCTAAATCAGCTGCTATGAAGGGGTTGCATCTGGTCAAGAGTAACAGTGGGCCATGAGGGTCAGGAGCCTGAACATCCAAGTGGCTAGCTGAGTCCTGCCACTTTTGAGCATGTACGCATCTGAGGGGGTGCTGTTAATGGCGTCTGAGGGGGTGCTGTTAATGGGAGATGGATATACTGTAGCACATTGATCAATCTGCAGTCAATGTATGTGTGTTTCTAAATTGACCACAGACTGTGGTCAATTTCTAACTGCCATTCTAACTGCCTTCTCTGTCTTATTTACTGGCATGTTTACTTACCCTGTACATAACACTAGGTCTACTGGGCAATATAAATTGGCAGTTCCAATCCACCAATTGTGCACAATGTAATCTGACATTTAACTGGAAGTGAAACTTATGTTGCTATGGTTTTAGAAATATTAGTTTTTTTAAATTATGTATCATGATTGTACTTACAGGCGTGCATTGTTAATTACAAGCAAGAATTTAAGAGTCTACCCTGAAAGAGCTGAAATGAAGGACCATTGACAATAGAAACTGTCACCTCTCACCATTTTCATTAATTTCCCTGCTTTTGAAGTGGCTGGCTTCTTTGCACATAAATGGGGTGCATGAGAGAGCCCTGCTCTTCCCAGCAACCTGGTCCGGCCTGTCAGCAGCCTGGTGCGACCCAGTGTTGCCCCCTAAAGAGGGAGCAACACAAGCCAAGCTGGAGCAACTCTCCGCAGCGGGCTCCTGTTTTTAACATGTTTACAATCGCCACATGTTTTCATGCTGAGCTGGCCCCAAAAGAACTGGTTTTGGACGTGGCTGTCGGCCCCATTTCCAAACAGGATGAATGAAAGTACATGGGGCCCTCGT
Organism: Synaphobranchus kaupii; assembly: GCA_029718625.1. Lineage (NCBI taxonomy): Eukaryota > Metazoa > Chordata > Actinopteri > Anguilliformes > Synaphobranchidae > Synaphobranchus > Synaphobranchus kaupii. The sequence continues at coordinate 28,322,506 of CM056380.1, forward strand.
TCATTTTTGCAAATGCACTCAATAAAACTAGAGCCTTTTTAAAGATGGGGGTAGCGCTCATAGAATTTATTATTCCAGGTCACCCCCTGCAGTACTGTATGTGTAGAGGTCAGATCATAAAGCCTGGCTGTCACGTATTTTTGAAAAATGACACATGGGAAGAAAAAGGTTGTGTAATGCCTACAGGGATGTGTTTGGCACTGGGTTTGCGTCCTGAAAAAGTTAACTTTTTTCCTGCTCAATATCATGAGGCTCATTTACCCATTCATGTAGTCACAGTGTTTAAGTAACTCATGAGAGATATGCAGTGGTGAACACCCATAATACTACACTCTGTAATAGAGAGGGAATCTCACCAAAAGACATATGCCTCAGAAATATGTTGCCCAGTAATGAAATGTTAAACACCGTATGAGTTCACATATTGGTAAGTAATGGCATGTATCTCTGCTTTGAATGCAAAGGGACAAAGAGCTAAATTCATTGATCATACAAAGTTGTGCTTGTACCCGAAGTGTAATTAACTGTGCTGCAATATTAATGCTCCTTAATTTTAACTTTTTCAAATTCCATACTTAAGCAAACAGCCAGTGGCCCCTACAGAGGTCACAGGTTAATGCTCTCCTTTGACTAAGGTTACCAGTTGGCGATTCATTGTGAAAGACCCTTCTACCACTCTCTAAAAGCTTGTCTTTATGAAACATCAGCTGTTTGGAGAGTTTTCAGGGGATATGTGAAAATATGCTACTTAGTTTTAGTTTTTTTCATTTTAAACAACATTGAATTTATGTTTAACACATTAGCTATGTTAGCAAATGTTTTTACTTCAGATAACAGTATTATTTGTATTATACATTAACAGCACTGTAAGACTGCAGTGTGGGAGATATAATGATATAACAAAAAGTGACTCTTAACTGGTCTGAACAGCATTTCTTCTGCCTGGTGGACACATTTTTTTGATAAAATAAATAACATATTGGGTATGACTAACTAACGGTTTGGTGAAGTGTATCAATCAATCTAGTGTCCTCTTTACTTGTGAAAAGGAGGGGGCAACAAAATAAGTTCACCCAAGAGTTGGCATTTATTAAACCAGCTTCATGGTTATCCGAGATAAAAGCAATATGCCTTACAAAACAGGTAGTTTAACAGCTTTAGAAAGTTGAGATTAATGATGGTATACAAAGACTGAAATGTAAGCATTTTGGACTTAAAAGTATGTCCTCGGTGTGTCTTCTTGTTTCAGTGCACTTTAAAAACTTGTCCCGGGTTCTTCGCTACCATACCTACCCTCCTAGTAATTTAGTACGCTAACCGAGTACATAACCCCTTCCAGGCACTGCATTTATTGATTATTGATATTCATAAAGGTCTTCATTTAAATTAATAGGTTTCCTCGTTAAATATAATTCTGAAGTGTTTGTGTTTCATCAGAGCTGGTGCACTCAGGGGTGTGGGGGTTTGTCTAATGTTCTGCGTTGAGGCTTTTTAAGAGAGTGTGAGGAAACGGAGCCATAGGGTGAGGTTTAGGAGCCAGGGAAACGAGGTGATGCTGCTGATCTGCCCACTTAAACACCATTAACCTGGATGGCTGCTTAATGTCTGCTGAATGGCTGTTCACCTGTAGGCTATTATCAAAACCACATGTTACCACCTCTGTGCAAAATCCTCAGCTTCACTCCACTGTTGTCTAATTGGAAGTAAATTGCAGCACAGTGAATAAAATCAAATACGGTGTATTTTTCTTGCAACCCACCAGCCTGTGTTGCAGCTGGTATAACTTGTAGTAACTGGTTGCAGCATTAATTGCCATTAATATCAAATATAATGCATAATTTGTCTCTTGAACATCCCAACCATTAACTAAAAATATTAGTGATATAAAATTAATTCTATGAGATTTTAATGACTTATGACTTTAATGTTTATTAATGCCCCAAAAATCCTCCAGTACGACCAGAACATGTGTAAAAAATAGCAAAAATCTGAATTAAATGGCTAGTAATGCTTCAGTGTTAATTAGCTGTATGTTTGAAATGATAAAAAGATAAAATGCTCATGCTGCAAATATTTCAACAGCAATATCCTTGTAACATAACAGGTGTCGGTGTATTTAATATTTTTATCAGGTTGAGGAATGGAGCACCCACTTAAAAGGCACATCTCACCTCACACGATGTGCATTTGAAGGGCTGAAACCATAATCGCATCATCACCCTGAATTGGGTATTTTTCATTCTTCAATACCTCTGAACCAGCAGCACCTTGGATCAGAATGGGTGGATCAATGTGTCAATGTGTCCATGAAAGAAACCTCTTAGCACTGAACCATTAGGAGAACATATCACTAACACACTACCGGTACAGGTCACGGACAGGGGTTGCCTTTGATGATAATTTAATGCTGGGAACCCACCATTTAGGGGTGAAAAAGAAAGAGCCCATCACAGCTTATTGTTATATATTAATAACAGCTGTTTGACGTGAGTGTTATGTGACCTCTGAACATAATGTGGAGGCCACTGCCTACAGCACCACACGCCCACAACCCAACTTCAAAAGTCACAGGTCCTCATAAACGAATCACCTCCTTGTTTTCTCATTTCCATGTGAACATGTGCTGTTAGATATTATTAATACATTATTTATTATCATATATAGTATGCAGTCATTGGACATATGCCTTGTATTAAATAGTTGTGACATCCTTGAATTATCTTCTCTTCCTAATGCATGATTTTTATGGAATAATCATTACTGAATATATATATTTAATCATTCCGTGTCAATATCTGTATATTTAATACATACATACTATAGATAACTCAGATTAGCTCTTATATGTTAATTAAAGTTAAGAAAAAGTTAAATGAGCAAAGCTAAAGGCAATTTAAAAAAAATGAATGTTGTGAAAAAAATGGGTCATGTTTCTCATAACATTTTTAATTTAATGTTACAAAAAAAGTGAGGAGAACTACAATATCAAATATGCAGCTTAACAACCATATTTGGTACATGACCATCCTTTCACATATAGCCAGTGTCTATGGAAGATTTTACAATGATTGAGTCATTGGTGAATGAGATTAGATCTTTGAGATGGATAATCATAAATGGCACAAATGTTTTGTCTTAATGTAACCAGTAGCCATGTATCCTCATTAGACCAGCAGCTATACCACCATGCACTCTGCTCTTGTTGAATGGCTGAAGCTAAGCAGGTGTGGGTTAGTACTTGGATGGGTGGTCTCCTGGGAAAGCTAAGTTGCTGCTGGAAGTGGTGTTGGTGGGCCAGTAGGGGGCAATCTTCCCTCTGGTCAAATAAACCCCTATGCCCCAGTGCAGTGATGGGGACACTGTGCTGTAGGAGAAGCTGTCTTTCAGACGAGATGTTAAACTGAGGTCCTGACTTGCAGTGGTCATCAAAGATCCCATGACACTTATTGTAAAGAGTAGGGCTGTGTCTGAATCAGCACCCTTCCATACTATTAGGTAGGCTTGTTGAGTAGACAGGATGAAACAGTTGTTAAGTAGGTGGAAGTTGCTCTAAATATAGTATACTTTAAACCCCCTAGTGATACACTTACTTCTGGGGTTTTGCTGAGTTTATTCGGGAGCGCACTTTTCAAGAAGTACACAAACATTTTGATCGCATAAATATGATGTGAGGCTTCGTTTTAAAAAATGAGGCGCAGCTTCGTTGACGTTTTCTTTCAAATACAACAAAAACAACACATGACATGGCAGCGCAAGGGTGGGACGTCTTATGACATTTCCATGGCACGGTTGAAAAATAGTATGCCGCATATTTTTAGCGTAATGCACGTCGCTTGTTAAACAGTGCCCATTAAACAGCACACTTCTGCCAGTGCACTGTACGCAGGAGACAGGGCGCAGATTCAGACACAGCCTAGGGGTATTCCTGGTGACTTCCTTTGTGAGTATTACATTAATTGTGAAAGATTGATAGCCAGTACAAAAAATGTTTGTGTGAATCATTATCTTGTTAAAAAATGTTTGCTTTTGCTTTGCAATTAGGACTGTGTGTATTTTGTGTGAATCAGAAATATTGATTATATGAAGACATCGTTTTCATTAAAAAATGGCTGAAAATCAAATATGCTGGGCCACACTAATGCAGTTTTATTGTGTGAATTATGGCAGGGGTAAACGTCTGCAGTTTCCACACCATATGGCTGAGTGTTTGACCTTTCATTGTAATGAGGAAATGTGGCCGTCACATTCATACAGCCTTGTGAATGTGAAGGCCAGCCAGTGTTTGTTAGATCATATCCTTTTCAAATTATATATGCGCCCATTTGGTTTTATTGTTAAAATTTTTTTTCATATATTTAAGCTTGTTTGTTTTTTCATATCTTCAAGGGAGACTTGGCCAAGATAACAGCCACAAAGTACGAGACAGAAAGCTCCATGTCAGAAAGCTGAGGAAAATATTTAGCCAGGACATGAGTTCACACCGACTGTTAGTGACTGCATTGACAGGGACAGAACAGTCTATTATTGATTTAGTATAAATCTTTTGAAGATTTGAAACAATTTGGTTAATCTGGCTGCTTTGTAAATGTTTTAAAAAAATTTATTTGAATTTATTTTGCTGCATGAAGCTAGGTCACCGGTGGAAATTGGAGGGTTGACATCTGCATCCGGTACAAGAGCAGAATGCTTTGTTTGCCTGGGCGGCAGTGGAATCATAGAGAATAGGGTCATTTGTCAGAGCACGCTCCTGTTTTCACAGAGCTGACTGCCCCAGCTGCGGGATCGAGTTACTAACCGTGGTTGCATAAAGACGGATTGTGTGCTTCAGAATCGCTGATTTAAACAACCCAATCTCAAAATAACGGGTCTTCCCCGTAAGTGCTCTTTGCCTTTTTGTCACGTAAGAAAAACAGCTTCAACCTCTAACTTGCTGCAATTGAAAGATATAAATAAGGGCTACCACACAAATACAGCACAGTGTCAAGAAAACAAGTAACCGGGAAGAGAAAGAAGAATCTGTTTGCCTTTTGGAAGAGAGGTCAGCGCTGGGTGTAAAATATAATGGAAAATGGTGCTGATGTTCTGTGTTTCTGCAGCCTGATTTTTGCAGTGGAGGCCTGTTTACGGAGGGGATGACATCCAAAGCCAGACTGCATTTTTTTTCTTTGCTGATAGCTTTTCCTGATGTGATTTTGTAAGATTGACAGGACAAGCATAGGACATAAGACTGGCCCAACTGGTCAGGGTCCCACATCACCTTCTGCCAGTGTGCCAGAGTGTGTGGCAATTATGGCGTTTCGGGATGCTTGCACGCGTGTCAGGTCAGCGTTGCCCGATGACGGTTCTGTACTCAGAGTACTTTCTCAGTCATTCCACTCAGGAATATCTGCGTGAGGAGCAAATTTAAAGCTTGTTTGAGTGTCCAGGGACTGCCAGAGGTTGAGGTCAGTGGGTTCAGAGGTCAAATATGTAAGCAACACAGTCCACAGTTCAATTATTTATTAGCTGAAGTAGCCAGGGCCTAAAATGGTAGTCTGGCTACAATCTTACCAGGCCAGTGACACAGAGCTACAATCTTCCAGTACACACACATCTGGCCATTATTACAATATCTCTTCACATGCTGTTACTGTTTTTATTGTTCCTGTTTGTAAGTGTTCCTAATGGAATAAAATGTGAAGTACTCCTGCATTGACAGACAAACCTATCTTGTAAATGCTTTAACTCACAAAATGAGCGTTGTTTTGGTCAATTCGACTTCCTTTAAAGGGAAGCAGTTCGTGGAAATTAAGTTTTAAATTATGTTTCGTTTGGTAATACTCATTTGAGCATCTCGGGGCAATACAAAAAGTATTTGTATTGCCAGTATCTGTGCATTTTTTGGGGGGTTTTTTCCTCACGATACATCGTTGAGCTCACTGAAAGTCAGCTATTTTCCCATAGGAATACATTGAGCAGCAGAGACCAACCAACCAACCTAGTGACGTCACAACAGTTGGTCCAAGATGGCTGCCCCCTAGTGGAAAAAAAGCGCATTTCAACTAAAATGCTAACAAAACAGAGCCACTTTACCGAGTGCTTCATGTCCCCTTTAAACCTCATATACGCCCAGTCTCCTGTGCTCTTTATTTCAAGAGGTAGATCAGGTATACTGGAATCTTCTTCCCCTCTAATCAGGACTGATTTAAACCTGGGACACCAGGTGAGTTAAATTTCGGGCCAATCAGTGGCATTAATCAATCAATTAACTATCAGGTTGAAAAGAAAACCAGCAATACTACTGGCCTGAGGTAGATCCTTCTAATGCAGGGGTGCATAACTCCTGGAGGACTGGGGGTTATTACACAATGCAGAATTACTGAGTCAGCTGGATAACTGCACTGAGTAAAATCTGAACAACTCTTTTTACTTTAGTCCATGTTCCAGATTTGTGAGGGTTCCGGATTTTATTCAGTGCAGTTATACAGCTAACTCAGTAATCCTGCTTTGTGAAATACCTCCCTGGTGTGCATTCTGGTCTTTGATGTGTTTTACAAAGTTCACAAACATTGTTCCAAAGGCCGATGCTGATTGATTGACTAGTTGCTGATTGAAAGGAAACCACAAAAAAACTGTAAGCATTATGGTCCTCCAGGACTGGAATTGTGCAACGCTGTTCTAGAGGTAGACACCACTATACACTGGGTAAGTTGAGTTGACAATATGTCTATCATTTAGTCTTTTTTATGTTCAACATGATCAAGCTGGTCATGAACAAAAGGTTCAGTGTGAAATAAACTGATACTGAGTACTTTAAACTCTAATAAATTACAATAAATTACAAACCCCAATTCCAAAAAAGTTGGGACAGTATGTAAAATGCACATAGAAGCAGAAAGCTGTGATTTGTAAATTCTCTTTTACATGTATTTAATTGAAAGCAGTACAAAGAAAATATATTTCATGTTTTACCTTTGTAAATATATGCTAATTCCCAATTTGATGCATGTAACACGTTCTAGTTGGGACAGGGGCAAAAAAAAGATTGGGAAGTTCAAAAAACACCTATTTGGAAAATTTCACAGGTAAACATGTGATGCTATCATGACTGGGTATGAAAGGAGACTCAAAAAAAATGAGTATCAAAAGACTCTTGATATCGTATTTTCAGGTACTCTTACAAGGGATAGTATACCCTCTTTACATTTGAATGGATCTTTATGGGAATTGGTGGGTTTGGACTAGATTTAGCTGTAAATTACACTGGAACAGTATGGAACACATGGTTGGTTAAATGGCTGTAAGTCATCAAGGGTATGAGGTATCAAACGAGCCTCAATCCATTACTCTGCTGCCAGATATGCAGTAGATATGGATGGATCACTGTAAGGGTTGTTTCTCCTGATTCGTTTTCCTATTGAACTCTATGGAAAAATAAGTCAGGAGAAACGACCCTTCAAGTGATCCATCCATGGTGGTTTGAGGCTCATTTTACATACTGTCCCAACTTTTTTGGAATTGAGGTTTGTACATTTAGTCCTCAATGGACTTGTTTGTACTCAGTTAGATTAACACTGAACATGTTGGTGTGATAAGATTTGAAGTGTCTTAACCTGTCATATAATCTCTTCATCCCAAATATGATCATGTCATCACAGTACCAGCCCTGTCTGTTAGAATGGTCTCCTTCTGACTCTGACTGTAAGAGCTGTAAGCACTGCTGCTCAATAAGGATCAGTCCCCTTAGCAACTGAGGACTCCTAGTGGACAAACCATGAACTTTGCTGGTCTTAAATGTGTGGCTATAACTTTACATGCATATATAAAGTATATAAAAGTGTGAATGTATGTGTGTGTGTATGCCAGCCAGAAGAAACCAGTTTTACTTTTAAAATGTTGAAAAAGCACAATCTGTATAATTTGTAGGGTGCATAAAAATATAAAAATGCACATTTCATGTATTGCAAACACACCACAACTTTGAGGTTATCTAAGAGCTAAGAAATTACCCTACCACATGTAGCAATATACCAGGAAGCATGCATTTAATCTTATAGTGTGTAGTAAGTGTCAATATAAATCCTTTTTTTGAGTGTGCTAAATTATGGAAGTGATTTGTGCTTTCAGATTTAAATTTCTGACTATGATGTTACAGCAGAATATCAAAACCTGTGCGACCTTAAATGGCCCCTGTGTCTAACTAATCGGATATTTGCTTTGATTAAATATGGGAAAAGTTAACCCTGCTGTGTACACCTTTAGTAAGTAATTACAAAGCTTTCAGTGCGCTGCTGGAAAACGTTCATCTTTGGCCTGTCAGGAGCACGCACTGCTAACTATGAAGAAAGGAAGATATAAGGGAGGGAAATGGCCAGTTGTACTGCTGGTTGACGCACCAGGTGAGTGTAATCTCTGGCCAATTAGTGAAATTATTGGACAATCAGGTAGAAGAAAAAAACAACAGTACGACTGACTGTGAGGGCCCGATTGGAGTACCCCTATTCTAGGGTATACTCAAGAGTACTGAAATGTTATGTGAATGTTTCAATACAGACAGATCGGAATAGAATGTTTCAGGTATGCAGATTAAAGGGAAAAAAAAATTGTTTCATTGAGAGAAATATGCTACTTTTCCTATGAATATTAATTCATTGGAAACATATAAAAATTCATGGGTTTGAGATATCTTCATGGTTTTCAGAGCTCCCTGTAGGTAATGAGAATGCATACAGTTTGAGTTAAAAATTCAACAAAAATGTGTTCAGGTGGGACTACGTAATACACTTGTAATACAAGAGTATTTTTTAAATGATTCATAGGTCATTCAAGAAGCAGATGAATCATCAGATAGTAAAACTTTGTGACATTGTTTAACTCGAGGGGCTCTATCTTGGCGATCTTAGCGCTTCGTCTAAACTTATGGCGTTAAGTGCATTTAGGCCATGTCCAAGTCCAGTTTTGTTATTTTAACGGCTTGTTTTTTGGGCGCTAAGCACGGCGCAACATGCAAATGGGCTGAACCTAGTCTCTTCATTAATTATAGGTGTGTCTTGGGCGTGACATGCAATAAACCAATCAAAATGTCCTATCCCATTCCCTTTAAAAGTCTGCTTTTCCACCTTGGCGGATTGCTTATATGATGGCGAAACAGACATGCTCGTGCGTATTTAGTGCGATCAAGGAATAGGCTATATGGATCAATAGTAGCCTATGATCAATATTATTCGGACTAACCATGATGAGTTCCCCGTAATTCCTGACAGTGCTGTTATTTTACAAATTATATGCAGTTAAAAGCACCTGCAACAGCTGAGAATAAGCTACCAATGGCTTCCGTCTCACCTTAGAAAACGCCAAATTAGCCTGTTTGTTTAACAAATTTCGTTTGATTATGCAATGAAGCAATGAACTCATGTTCAAGTTTCATCTGAAGTCTATTAGGCTACCTGCATTCTAATTTTGAATAATAACATAAGTAACGTTATTTTGCCTAAATGATGACACTAAATACAATAAAGCTGTCAGGTTGGCAACCCATAGGTTCACGCATAGTTTCCCTTGTTTTATAATGTCCTGCTTATGGAAATGTGACCAACCTGTTTTACTCGTAGTGTAGGCTAATGCTTTTAAACAATCCACTTTCCCAGGAAGAAGTGTGATTTACAGCAGGGGAAACAGACCTGCTCATGCATGAAGTTAAAGTGCACATGCAGAGAATGGCATTAAAATTAATTGTGTAACATGCTGCAAAAAAATTTTTCGTTTCTAATTAGACACTTAATTCTCTTTAAAATCGTTTTGTTCAGTTATGGAATAACAGGTGAAATCAGCAGGGTTTTAATAAGCTGAGAGTATGGAAACCTTGTCACTGTCATTTCAAAAATATGAAGGATGAAGAATACGGTTCAAATTCAGTTAACATGGTGACATTTATCTCCATTTTTTAACTGTATGCTATTGAATAAACCTTATGCACAGCGAATCCGCTGTAGCCTAGGCTATTTGAAAAACAATAAATGCAATATTCACTGGACAAGGTTTTGAACTTTTTTCAGTCAAAACCATTCTATTTACTTACAGGCTGTAGGCCTAGAGAGCTGTATTGTAATGACATCTGAAGCGCATTTTCAGAACTCAAATGTCCGTCTATTGCAGTGCGCGAGTTTTCCATCATTGACAATTCACGCATTAGGCTTGATGTGTTATCAGCAAATGGAAAGCCATTTCTAATGGATAGCCATTGTCCCATAACAGAAGATTGTCCCCCCAGAAGATTACAGGAATTATTGGAAAATATAGGCTAAGTCATAGCTTGTTCCAGGATAATTGCGAATAGTCTATACATGTAACCGTAATGTTGATGGAGTGGGCTGAAAGCAATTTAATAATGCGGCATAACTTTCATTGAGGGACAGGTATGCGGTATTTGACCTATGGACCCTTTTATTATTATGCATTTTTTGATATAGCCTACACAATAATATTTCACATTGTAATCTTGATATTTTTAGTCATGCTTGTGCACGCCCCTGTGTGTAACAGAAAGGAGGGTGTACGCACGTTGTGAACACGCCTATGTAGGTGCACTTATATGCGTCATTAAAATAACATGTAAACAACTGCGACATGACTTTAGACCAGGTTTGTGGTGGTTTTAGTGCAAGTGCTTTCTGCTGGCTCAAGATAGCAATACACCAAAGATTATCCTGGCCACTCCTCATCTTAAGACCAACACGCCCAGTTCACTTGTAATCGGCGCATCGTATACATCGTATTTAAACGACGAGAGCACTAGGTGTTATAATGAGCCCAGCGCTGGGTGTAAGATAGCAAAGACATTTGCGTTTGGGTTAGCGCCGCTTAGCGCCGGGTGTAAGATAGGGCCCGAGGTGTCACGTGCTTGAATTATTAGATGGCTTCTACAATGTTAATTCATGCATTTTGGGATTTTCAACAGAATACTTTTCTTGAATCTCTTTGTTTAGGATCTGGGTTACGGGTTCAACGAAGGTACCATAGGGGGTCCAGAATCGTACTACGAACCCCTCCCCCAGTCCGCAATCTAAAAGAAAAAAAAGATTTTCAAAAATGTCATGGTTTGGCTGCCTTCCTTCCATCTCTGTGGTAATTTCCATTCGGAGCCATGTCAGGGCGCTCCTGCCCTATTTTTTCCGCCGCCCGTGCCGGGTTTTTACACTTCCCGGCTCTTATCTGGCGCACCTGTTTCAAATTCCCCGCTGACTATATAAGCACAGTGCTTCCTGCTTCCGGTGCTTTGGTGTCTTCATTGCCAATACACAAAGCCAGTTATTGATGGTATAGGAATTGGCGACCAATTCTTCTTTTGCTACTACTAAAAATACACATGGGGTCTGCCTTAGTGAGAAAGGAGTTTTCGTTTCCCTTCTCACTCATTTCCTCCCTTGATTTTTCCTCTCCTGTCTGCTGCTAGACAGTACCTTGGTTTTTTCTCCATCTCCTTTTGCCTCTTTGTTTTGTTTCTTGCTCTCTTTCAGTTTTAAGAGCTAGAGGCTTCCTACCCGTTTAGTTTTCTCTCTGCTCGAGTCTGAGTGTTCGCCCATTTTACTGGGTTGTTATTATTTGACTTATGCCGGGATTATTTTTCCCTATCTATTTCTCTGCTCGAGTCTGTGAGCTTCGCCCTATTTTCTTGGGTCGCTATTATTTTTGGCTTACGCCGGTATTGTTTATCTGTTTTATTTTTGCTTGAGTCTGCGAGCTTTGCTTTTTGCCGCAAGTTTTTCTCCCGTTTCTCTTGTGTCTCTCCATTCCTCTAGTTTCTGATCCCCTCTCAGTCGCGTCTGGTCCTCCTAACCCGACCCCCCCTTTCAGTAGATACAGTAGATAATACAGTAGATATGGATGGATAGCTTGAAGGGTTTCTTCTTTTTTTTCCATAGAGTTCAATAGGAAAATTTGTCAGGAGAAACAATCCTTAAAGTGATCCATCCATATCTACTGCATATCTGGCAGCAGAGTGATGGTTTGAGACTCGTTTGATACCTCAGACCCTTGATGACTTACGGGCATTTTACCAACCATTTATTCCATACTGTTCCAGCATAATTTGCAGCTAAATCTAGTCCCACCCCCCAAATTCCCATAGAGATCCATTCAAATGCAGACACATTACAGTATCGCTTGTAAGAGTACCAGAAAATAAGATATCAAGAGCCTTTTGATGTTGTTGGGTCACAGACATCAGGAAGTCATGGCATGCAAAGGATATGCAACCAATTATAAGAAATGATTATTTTATTCTATATATAAATGCAGGGGTGCCAATAATTGTGGCATGCGTGGTTTTGTTAAAAATAATGATTTCTTAATGAGGGATTTTTTTTTCTCATAAAGAATTTACTTCAATTAAAGGTTGGATTTTTCTTATTTTTTCAGTGTGAGATTAAGCTAATTCTTTTTATAACCCTTTTTTTTTTTGCTTCTTAACCTTACCTATACCTTTTTTTAATAAGTATAGCAATGAAAATGCGTATAGCAGGGGGAAAATGTGAATAGATGTTAAAGGGTGCTCGGAATAAGCTACAAATTGATTCTGACTGGGACTAGCCCTATTGGCGTGGAGGCACTGGTTCTCTTGGCCTTGGGGGATGTTAGCAGTCCGTTTTCCCTTCCGAATCGACACATTTTCCACATTCTCAGCCTTGTTAAATGTCACAGTTTTGTGCACTGATCGCAGTGTACAGGTTTCCCACACAGATGCCCCGGGCAGGGTTTGGTGTCCCTCTGGAAGGACAATCGATGGAGTGTGCGATTGTTTAAAATAGTGGGCGGAGATGAGTCACGCCGTGACTCACGGCATGTTTTCCTGAGTGACTCACACCCAAGCCTTTCAGCTTAATCGTGTTTTTCTTATTACTGGACCCATTCCTCCGAGTAGGATCCAGAGGTTTTACCAGTGGATAAACTCTAAACTTGCCATTGACTCTAAGTTTGTATGTTTTTTTTATATGCACTGTGCATAACCTACAATGCATATTAACTTCTACTTTTTTTCTACAAAAAACATCACTATGAATGTATAAATGAGATATATTAGCATATTGTAATCGTTTTCATTAAAAATATATAAAAAAGGAAAGTAAAAGCAGTGCATACTGTGTGTGTGTGTGTGTGTGTGTACACACGTGTGTAAACATGAAACACAGTAAGAATAGCATGGAGTTATTTGTTGATACTTACTTTAATTGAGTAAAACCAAACTATATCAGCAAAGATAATTTACTGTATTGCTCTTTAAATCAAGTTTCTTGATTTAACAGAAGGATGCAGCTTCTATGTCTATATTTCTGGCACTGTGTACTCAAGCTAAACTTCGTGACCATTCCCTAATTTAGTTGTGCGCAATTCCTGAATGATGTCCTTTTTGAACAAGGCTTTTCATTCAGCCATAAGTACTTCCTCAGTTTTATATTAGTGCTGGCTCCTCTGAGTCACCACATGCTTTGATTGACACATGCATTAGCCTACAAAAACCCAAAAATTGGGACAAGCTGCCCAGGCAGCATACAAATAAACATACAGCAACATGAAAACTGTGAAATAACTTTTCACTCTTATAGAGTCTGACAGATTTGATGGCCTTCGCTGAAACTTGACTGCGTGGCACTCACCTGTTACTCACCTATGTTCGATACTGAACTAAGCATAGGCTACCATCAAACGGCTGCTGTATAAATCAACTTTCACTAGACATAATGCAACACCTTGGGTACTAGATATAACAGTGAGGGTTGGGGGAGAAACCATTGACCCCAGGGGCAGTTGGGGGGCAAAAGGGTGATGGGGGACAGAGGATAGCATCCTAATCTATTTAGCAGGGTTGTACCTGCACAATCGCACTGACAGCCACCCTACTTCCCTTTTGGTCATATTCCAGTTTGCCTCTGGGGGTTACAGCTTGTGAAATAAAATGCAGAGTTCCTGGGAAAAAAGAAGATTAAACAATGGCTGGCAGGGATGAAAGCCCCCCTCCCCTTCTCCACTGCCTTCCCCTGTAATCAGATACTGTTATATCACTCACACTGAAAAAGTGCATTGTATGGACGTTACAGTGATCCTACCCTACTAGGTCTTTGTCTGAGAAATGAACATGAAACTTTATTTTTACAGAAACATGTACATGCTTCCATGTAATGTATTTATTATTGTTAGATATATACTGGTTATTCAAAAGTCATATATATTGCTACCAAACGCTAGAGCCATTCCTGCAATGGAGGTACATAATTCCTGTGTGTTACGCAGCTGGGCAATAGTCTGCCCACTTGTCTTTATCTGCTTTTCACTCCAGTACAGTAGGGGGCAGTATCCATCCAACCAGCTGATACACGACCCGTTAATGATTCCAGCGGAGAAGAATTCCTCACACCAGCACAAAGGAAAAGCTGTGCGATAGAAGGAAGAGATGAGCATACCCCGCGTGAAACTACCTCCTCATTTAGAAAGTTGAGGCTGAAAAGTATTCAGAAAGGTGCTGGATGAGTAAAATATATTTATTTATTCATTTGTTTGTTTGTTTCCTGTGTTAACATGGACTTTTGGTACATCGTTGGTCTCCATGATTTACAGACTTAGACACACACATAAGCATGACAACTAACTACACTTTCTTAGTTTAAAAGAAAATGACCAAAAGGAAACCTTCATTTGAAATTTGAACTAGCTGTTCCTTTATGAATAAAATACTACATTACACATATTGCAAGTCATATTGAATGTAATTTGTATTGGTAAATGTTTCAGTGAAATATGCTTCATGTGGTGTACATTTGTGTGCCCTGGAGGAGAGGGTGGAGAATGAACTGAGCTCGGGGGTATTTCACAAAGCAGGGCCGTATCCGAATCAGCGCACTTGCCTACTATTGAGTATGCCAGTTGAGTATACTTTTTAAAAATTCTGTTAAGTGTGCAACAATTCTGAAAATTGAGTGTTCTTAATATCCCCGGACGATATACTTCTTTCTCTGTTTTCGCTCATAATAGTATGGAGGATATTTTTCGCATACTGCATGTCACTAAACAGGATACAGTAAGCAGTATACAGTATGCTAGTACACAGTATAAAGGACACAGTAGATACACAGACACAGCCCCGGATTACTGAGTTAGCTGGATAACTGCACTGAGTAAAACCTGGAACGTTTCCAAATCTGAAACATGGATTGAAGTAAAAAGAGCTGTTCTGGATTTTACTCAGTGCAGTTATCCAGCTAACTCAATAATCCTGCTTTGTGAAATACCCCCCTGGTCTGATCTGGGGCTGTGTCCGAATCAGAGCCCTATCTACTGCACCCTGTCTCCTGCGTACAGTGCACTGGCAGAAGTGTGCTGTTTAAAGTGCACTGTGTAGCATGCGTCGTGCAGTCTGCGAAAAATAATCCGCCATACTATTTTCCAACTATACTGTGGAAGTGTCGTAAGCAGGTCGTAAGACGCCCCACCAGTGTTTCCATGTCCACGGTTTTACAGCTAAATTGGGTTACTTTCAAAGTGCAGTCACAGGTAAAAATTGAAAGTCGCAAAGCACACACTTATTTTAAAAAGTAAAATTATGATGATTTCTATTTAAAATATGGTTGGTTTCGGTTAAAAATATTTGAGCGAAGAGCGTTCCTCCAACGAAAGGTAGCGCAGTGGGTGGACTGCAGGATATTTCAGGATTAGATGTGGACAAACCCCTTGACTGAATCCCTCCCTCCCCGAGTGACACTACAGCCAATTGCACCATCCCTCAGCCATAGTAAGTGCTGGCACTGGTCTGGGTTCACTAATCGGTTAAAAAGAGGGACTGCAGATTCACTGACCTTTACATAATGGTGATGGGTTGGCAGAGGACTGTAGCATCGAATATCAGTATATGTTCTGAACTGATGCTAGGGAACTATTAATTGATTTAGGTCTTCTCTCAATCTAATGAATGATTTTTATTTTATTTTAAATAATGATTATGAAAGGTCCTGTAAAATAAATTAGCATGAACAAATAATTGGGGAAAAAGACTAAATAATATTAATTGAAATGATTATTTGGTAGCTGAGCGCAGTCATTGGTCACATACAGTGCCCTCCACAATTATTGGAACCCCTGGTAAAGATGAGTAAAAAGGGTTATAGAAAAAATAACCCCGATAGACTGTCGTCGTATTTTATTTGCTTTGGGTGCACTGTGGAGTGTTTAAGTGCGTTTGGTAGTGGATGCTACCGGTTACCATAGAGTTGCACTAGCATTAGCAACGTGTGTGTGTCCAAAAGAAGGGACAGCATGGGATTAGCTGAAAATGGTTTCCATCAATCAACTACATGGGTAAGTCGTAATTGAGACATTATGTCCAAAATTCCGAACTATCCCTTTAATCTCACACTGAAAAAATGAGATAAATCCAAACTTTAATTGAAGTAAATATTTTTGAGAATCAAAAATATTTCACATCAAGAAAAAATTATTTTTAACACAACCACGTGTGCCACAATTATTGGCACCCCTAGAAATTCTTATGAACAAAATGTAACTGAAGCATTTTTTCCATTTATATTTTACTTTTTAAAGTTGATCAAAGTGTTTAGGAACTTTCAAGCAGTAATCCATGACTTCCTGTTTCACTGGGGTATAAATATGAGGTGACGCAGAGGCCATATTCCCTTATTCATACATGGGAAAGATAAGAGAACACACAAATCAAATGAGAGAAAAGTGTGTTGAGCTTCATAAGTCAGGGAATGGCTATAAAAAAATAGCTACTTATCTGAAAATGCCCATATCTACCGTTAGGGCAATACTTAAAAAGTTCAAAGCAACTGGAACCGTTACAAACTTGCCTGGAAGAGGACCCAAGTTTATTTTGCCCCCACGCACAGTGAGGAGGATGGTAAGAGAGGGAAAAAAATCCCCAAGGATCACTGTTGGAAAATTACAGAGGAAAGTAACATCTTGGGGTCATCAAGTCTCCAAAACGACCATTAGACGTCACCTCCATGCTAACAAATTATTTTGAAGGCATGCCAGAAAAAAGCCTTTCCTGTCATTTCATCACAAATGTGAGCACCTGCAGTTTGCTAAACGCTACTGGAACTTTGACTGGAACCGTGTTCTATGGTCAGATGAAACCAACGGCAACCAACACTCAAGGCACTGACAGCGCAGTGGGACTATGAAACAGCTGTCCCTCTAATGTTTGCGTTTGCACGGTGGGGTGGAGGAAACGGTTACAGTGTGTTGCAGGAAGTGGACTGTGGCATGGGAGCGGCGGGGGAAATGATCGCTGGCTAATCCCCCCGCCCTGCCTCGGCCCCATGTCCACCCGTGTTTCCTGAAGATTCAAGTGCCACTTGCCAGAAAGGCTCAAATTGGCCATAATAACATGAGTCCTCTTCTCGTGGTCTATCACCAAGGTTAAAGTAAAATATTTTCAAGTAAGAGTATCATCAGTAGCAGGTCTTTATAATGCATTATATTCTATATCAAGAAAGACAAAGTTATTAATGCCAAAAAGTTGATTTGCAGGTGGTAAAAGATGATTTACTGTTATGCACAGATAATTTTAACAGCTCAGTGTTAGAAATAGATGCATGAAATGCATCTTTTGTTAATAATTGTCAATGTGAATTAAAAAAAAAAATATGGCATACAATACAATGTTTGTAGGAACATGTATGTTTGTTTAGGTTTATTTTAAAGCTTCTTTAAAAGAGCAGTGACTTTGCTTAAAAACATTGATCATCGTATTACAGCCATTCCATTTTCTAAACAAAAATAGGTTACCCGCCAGACAAAAATATTTGTATTTCTTTTTTCCCCCCTGTTGGCCAGGAAGGAAAGCAAATTTTGGTGACTCATTTCAAGTACTTGGGCCGGCTGCTGATTGGTGGATCAGGCAATGGGTGGAGTACCAACAAGCGGTCTGTTGAGCTGTGGATTTATTCAAGCTTGCCATGGTATTACTAGGGGATTACAGTGTACAACAGTCAGCTTTACTCTAGATCCACCCATATCCCTAACTTCATAAAGACCCACAAGGGGAAAGTTTGCATGTATGCAGCGACATGCACATTCTGTGTCTTTGTGTGGTAAACATTCTCACTTTAGAAATATATATTTATATATTGTAAATAAACATTCTCTCTCTCTCTCTCTCTCTCTCAATTCAATTCAAAATGCTTTATTGGCATGACATATTTTAAGATACATATTGCGAAAGTGTAATCATAACAACAATAAAAGTAACAACAACACAACAATAAATATAAAAATTAAAACATAACATAGACATAAATTGTATACTACTACTATTAGTATTAACAATGTAGTAATACTACTAATAATAATTATACTGTAAATTAATCATACAAATGTACAGTATATATTTAAAAACAAATATATAATAATGTACACATATACACATATACTACATATACACACATGCACTATATGGACACCTGCTCATCCCACCTGTTGGTCCCCCTTTGCTGTGAGGCTATAACAGCCTCTCCTGGGAAGGCTTTCTACTAGATGTTGGAACATTGCTGTGTGGATTTACTTGTTGAGCGATTAGGCCTGGCTCACAGTGGGCTTCCAATTGATCCCAAAGGTATTTGATAGGGTTGAGGTCAGGGCTCCACACCAATCTTGACAAACCATTTCTGTAGGGACCTCGATTTTTGCATGGGGGCATTGTCATGCTGAAACAGGAAAGGGCCAACCCCAAACTGTTGCCACGAAGTTGGAAGCACAGAATTGTCTAGAATGTCATTGTTGGCTGTTGCGTTAAGATTTGCCTTCACTAGAACTAAGGGGCCTAACCCAAACCATGAAAAACAGCCCCAGACTAAGTGGTGTCCGGATACTTTTGGACATATAGTGTATATACATACACATATACACACATACTGTACTTATCTCTCTCAGGTTCTCTCTAACACACACACACACACACACACACACACACACACATCCATCCTTACATGGTGTTTCAAGAGGGAAAACACTTGAATTTTCTAAGACTAAAGTTAAGCACTAATGTCGATGAGTCCGATTGAGTCCAGTCTTTGGTACATGATATTGTTAGATTTTTTTGGTACTTTGTGGTCTTTGTGTTTGCCATAAAAAATAAGTCCTTCAGAATACATCTGTGTGCAAATTAACGACAATGTGAGTTTAATCCACATTACACACTGGGAACATAAGCAGCATACAAAGAAACCTTATTACAGGTAGTGTGTTTTACCACAAAGGAGGACTTCATGGCAAGGGTTCATTGGCACAAAATAATTTTCCTGTCTGAAATTCCTTACATATCAGAAAGGAATATGTAAATCCAATGTTTACGCCATTTTTCATGACTAGCTCTTGACAGATTTATTTATATTGGCTACTATTCAGTGAATTCAGCTTGCCTTGCATCTTTTTTTCAGAAATTCCATGTCACAGAGAAGGTCGCCAGTGTCCGTTCTTTCAAAGCGGAGTCTCTGGTGTCCAGTTGTCCCCTGCCTGGTCTGGAATTCACAGCAGTGAGGAAGGTTGGAGGTGAGTTTGTGACGAACAGTGTGCGGTAAACACAACTACAGGCATCCTAGCATATTGAAGAGGAAATTCCTCATGCTCCCATAAATTTCCTGCTTTGTTGATGCTGCCAAGGTCTTTGTGTTTATTGCAGTGATACGTAGTGCCAAACAGAGTATGAACCACTTAAACTATCTACTGTATGCCTGACTAATGGAATCCCATTCCTTTAAACTATTCCTAATTGTGAGTAATATGTAAATTAATTGCTGAATATATGCAAACAAGGAAGTAACTTGGAAAGTAACTTAAGAAAATAAATGTTTGCTGCTCAAGCTTAAATTGTCGCAACTGTGCAGTGACATGGATAACTACCCTGTGAATGCCGTTTCTAAAATTGTTAATGTCTATTTTAACATCTCTAATGCAAGATATCAGATGCACTTTCCTGGGCCAGTGCATGTAGGGGAATCCCTGTCAGAACTGTCATACCCATCTAATCAGCAGGGCGGGGCAAAATAAACTCTCTGCCACAGTGTGGGCTATAATTGGCCAATCATTCCTATCTACAAACTAATGGATCCCACATGCACTGCGAAGGAAAACTTTCCACAGCCTTTCTGGTGACATTGCATACAAAAGAAGATTTACATGTTTTAAGCGCACTGAAAGCATCTCACATTATAGTCCAGTGCTCAAAAGCCGTATGTGCATTTCAATGTAGAAAGCATGTCTTGAATGCATCATGTGATATACAAGGATTAATATCCATGTCATCTATGATTATGTCATGTTATTATCATATTTATTTTAACTCATTTGAATTTCATAATTCATTCACTTAGTTCTGCAGGGCAATTTCACATCACATATGATATTTCATGAAATGGTTGGTTGTGAATTTACATTACATTCACTTGGCAGACACTTTTATCTGGATTGATCACTTTAAGGGTTGTTTTTCCTGCCTTATTTTTCCATAGAGCTCAATTGGAAAATGAGGAGAAACCACCCTTAAAATGATCCATCCATATCTACTGTATATCTAGCAGCAGAGTGATGGTTTGAGGTTCGTTTGATACTCCATACCCTTGATGACTTACTTACAGCCATTTAGCCAACCATGTGTTCCATTATTCCCGAGTAATTTACAGCTTAATATAGTCCCACCCCCAATTCCCATAGAGATCCATTCAAATGCAGAGAGTTGACAGTATTGCTTGTAAGAATACCTAGAAATAAGATATCAAGAATCTCGTTGGGTCACAGACATCAGGAAGTCATGGCATGCAAAGGATATGCAACCAAATATTAAATATGATGACTTTATTTAAATTTATGTTAATTTACTTTTCGTGCCCTAAAATCGGGGGGACACAAAACATGCGTCACTGTCCTAACACTTTTGGAGTGCACTGTATGTATATATATATATATATATATATATATGTGTATATATATATACAGTTGTACTCAAAATTATTCAAACCCCTTCACTTTGCCATTTTTGCAGTCTACACTCAATAACCCATAATGACAAAGTGAAAACATGTTTTTAGAGATTTTTGCAAATGTATTAAAAATCAAAAACTGAAATCTCTCATGTGCATAAGTATTCATACGCTTTGCTTTAATGTATTTGTAAAGTATCATATTTCATATTTGGTCGCATATCCTTTGCATGCTGTTACTTTTGATGTTGATGCTGTCTGTGACCCATCAACATCAAAAGCCTCTCGATATCTTATTTTCAGGTACTGTTACAAGCGCTACTATAACCTCTCTGCATTTGAATGGATGTCTATGGAAATTGGGGGTGAGACTAGATTCAGCTGTAAATTACACTGGTACAGTATGGAACACATGACTGGTGAAATGGCTGTAAGTTATCAAGGGTCTGAGCTGTTAGCTTTTTCCCAAAGAGACGACCAGGCACTCAGCAGTCCGACCAGGAATGAAAGTTTATTCCACACAGCGATCCACAGCGATCCACAGCGAGTTGGTAAAGAGTCTAAAGTGAGGATCTCTCACCTGAATATATACATAGGAATAGATGAGCAGTGTATGAGCTTTTGTGGTGCTGACAAAGCACCAGTAATCAAAGTCAGGAAACAATAGCGTCTGATTAGCTCACACATTCCAAAGATGCACTGTGGCACTGACAAAGACAAATATATCAAAGACAGGAAACAATAGTGTCTGATCAACTCACTCATTCCATGATGCAAATGATCTCGTCAAGGTGGCACAGTACAATTAGAGAATGCATTTTACAACAGACAGCATACACAGTTCATCAGAGCTATCGAACAAGCCCCAAACCATCACTCTGTTGCCAGATATGGAGTAGATGTGGATGGATCCGACTGAATAAGTTGATCCGCAAGGCCGGTGATGTTGTTGGGGTGAAACTGGACTCCCTGACAACTGTGATGGAGAGGAGGATGCTGATTAAGCTGAGAAGCATCCTGGATAACACCTCCCACCCCCCTCCATAACGAGCCGGTCAGGAGCACATTCAGCGGTAGACTCATCATGCCAAGATGCACCACAGAGCGCCACAGGAGGTCATTCCTGCCTGCGGCAATCAAACTCTTTAACTCCTCCCTCTGAGTACTAGGTCACTCACATTTATGCCGGTCATAAAGTTATAAACTCACTATGGCACATTACTAGCAATGTTTTATTTTATTTTATTTTATTTTATTTTATTTTATCTTTTTTACTATTGAATTGTATTATATGTATTTATGATTATTCTCTCATTTTTATATTTATTCTTTTCTTTCCTATCTTAAGTGCAGAAGTGGATGATTGTCACATTACAATTTCCCTGCGGGGATCAATAAAGTATTTTTGATTTTGATTGATTGATTGATTGATTGGATCACTGCAAGGGTTATTTCTCTAGACTCATTTTCCTATAGACCTCTATGGGGAATAAAGTCAGGAGAAGAAACCCTTAAAGTGATCCATCCACATCTACTCCATATCTGGCCGTAGAGTGATGGTTTGGGGCTTGTTTGATACCTTAGACCCTTGATGACTTACAGCCATTTTGCCAGCCATGTGTTCCATACTGTACCAGCATAAGTTATAGCTGAATCTAGTCTCACCCCCCAATTCCCATAGAGATCCATTCAAATGCTGAGAGGTTATAGTATTGCTTGTAACAGTACCTGAAAATGAGATATCGAGAGTCTTTTGATGTTGATGGGTCACAGACTTCAGGAAGTAACAGCATGCAAAGTATATGCGACCAAATATGAAATATGATACTTTAAAAATACATTAAAGCAAAGGGTATGAATACTTATGCACATGAGAGATTTCAGTTTTAGATTTTTAATACATTTGCAAAAGTTTCTAAAAACATGTTTTCACTTTGTCATTATGGGTTATTGAGTGTAGATTGATGGGCAAAAATGGCAATTTTTTCCATTTAAAATTAAATCTACAACACAATAAAGTGTGCAAAAAGTGAAGGGGTTTGAATAATTTTGAGTGCAACTGTGTGTATATATATATATATATATATATATATATATATATATATACAGTACTGTGCAAAAGTACTCTTCTGCATTAGTGTGTCAGTATAAAGAGGAAATAAAAAATTTCAAAACAATCATTTTCCAAATTATTTGAACTATCTTCAGCGAAAAGAACAAGGAGTCCTGAACAGGTGGTATGGCCTCCACAGAGCCTTGATCTCAACATCATCCAGGCTGTCTGGGATTACCTGGACAGACAGAAGCAAGCGAGATAGCCAATGTCTGCAGAAGAACTGTGGCAAGTTCTCCAAGATGCTTGGAACAACTACCAGCTGATTTTCTTATTAAACTGCACGACAGTGTACCTAAGATAATTGGAGCAGTTTTAAAGGCAGAGGGTGGTCACACCAAATATAGATTTTTATTTTTTTATTAATGGTTTACTGTTCTTTATAGTCAATTGTTTTATATTAACTTTTCATTTAATTATTTTTGAAAGCATCTCCGCTTTACAGAATTTTTTTAAAAATGTACCTAAGACCTTTGCACAGTACTGTATATATATAAAATAACATAAAATAAAAAAGCCTTGTGCACAAACGTGTCTCTATCAAAGAGGTGCTGGGATTGGCAAGATGAAGAAACATGGAAAAAGAGAAAACTAGGATGGAAATTGTGAGGGGATCTGGTTCGGAGGACCAGACGTGACTGAGGGGAATCTTAAAGTTATCTACAGGAGTGGAAAAATAGGCGCACGGGTGCATTTCACGGTCCAGCGGAGAGTGCTGAGATAAGATGGCTCCTACCCCCAACTCCGAGGCGTCCACCTCTACCACAAAGGGGAGGGAGGGATTGGGAGATATCAAGATCGATTCGTAGCTAAACCTTCTCTAAAGCTCCGTGAATGCTGCTTCAGCCTTAGGGTTCCCACTGAAAGCGCGCAGGTGACGTTTTCTTCGTGATTAGCAAAGCCCAAAAAACACTGCACTTGTTTCACCGACATTTGGACCTTTCCCTCCGTTACGATGAATCCCAAGAAGGAAACGGAGTTGGAGTGGAATGAGCATTTCTCTGCCTTAATGAATAGCTGCGCTTTGAGGAGAGCCTCTAAAACCTGTCTGACATGATCAACGTGAGCAGAAAGGTTAGGAGAGAAGATTCAGATATAATTTAAATAAACTAACACAAATCTCTCCAGCATCTCCCGAAGTACGTCGGTCACTAGCGCCTGAAAGACAGAGGGGGCGCTAGTGAGCCCGAACGGCATCACGAGATATTTGTAGTACCCGTTATGCGTGTTAAAAGCAGTCTTCCACTCATCGCCTTTGTGCATGTGCACCAGATTGTAAGCGTTGCGGAGGTCCAGTTTAGTTAAGACTGACACTCCCTGCAGGCGCTTGAATGCGGAATTCATGAGTGGAAGCAGGTACCGATTCTTGATTGTGATGTCATTTAAGCCTCGATAATCAATGCGTGGCCTCAAGCTCCCATCTTTCTTTTTGACAAAAAAAGAAGCCTGCTCCTGCTGGTGAAGTGGAGGGTCTAATGAATCCATTGGCTAAGGCCTCCTCAATGTATTCTTTCATGGCTGCACTCTCAGGGACCAATAAGGAGTAAAGAGACCCAATTAATATGTGGGTTGTGCCGGGCCAGCCAAGAATGTCCTAAAACTAGCGGATAAGCGGGGGAATCGACTAAAAATAACTGGATAAGTTCTGAATGGCCTGCGTGGAAGGCACGTTAAGGAGCTTGTGGTCTCTTTAATGGTCCCAGTACCCAACGGGCGGCTGTCGAGAGCCGTGACTAACCGGTGACGGGCGAGGCACTGTACGGGAATTTTTTGTTCCCTAGCCCATTTAGCATCAACAAAACACTTGACTGCTCCAAAATCGATAAAAGCGTCTACATTAGCTGTGTGCTTATTCCACAGTGGTTGAATGGGCAATAATGTCCGAGGAACAGTACCATTAAGTCTCGCTAGGGTCCCCGGTTCCCTTAGCGAGATCCCCCCATTTCCCTCCAATTTAGGGCACTGATTCTTTAAATGCCCCCTGCGCCTACAGTAATGGCACCACTCCTCTCGTGGCTTAGATGGTCTTGGCTCATGCAGAGAAGTACCGTCCACATGCATAGGCTCCTCCCTGTTAAGAGAGGAATGGGCAGAAGAAGAAGCTGGGGACATTACCGAAGGAGGAGAGAGATAGCGGATCGCCCGGTCTCTCCTGACACCTCTTTCTCTCTCTAACTCTCAAACAC
The DNA here is from genome assembly GCA_029718625.1 of Synaphobranchus kaupii. Taxonomy (NCBI): domain Eukaryota; kingdom Metazoa; phylum Chordata; class Actinopteri; order Anguilliformes; family Synaphobranchidae; genus Synaphobranchus; species Synaphobranchus kaupii. Next base: position 28,347,771 of record CM056380.1, read on the forward strand.
AGTTGTCGATGTGGATAGCTGTGGACACCAGGTCATCGAATGTAACAAGCGGTTCAAGCACTGCCAGGGCGTCTTTGATAGAGTCAGACAACGCGTTGGTAAAGAGCGAAATCAGGGGACCCTCAGACCACCCTGTCTCTCCTGCCAGTGCTCGAAAAGCGATGGAAAACCCTGCTACAGTATCGCTGCCCTGGCGGAGATGGGTTAGTTGCATGGCCGCCTCCAGACCGGAGACGTCATGATCAAAAACTAATGCCATCTCGTCCATCAGCTTATCCGCATCGCTAATCACTGGAGCCTTAGCCCGAATAAGAGGACTCGCCCAGGCGAGGGCGGTAAGTAGCGAGACAATGAAAGCTACCCAGGAGTCCGGCGACGAGAACCATGAGGGTTGGGCTTTGAAATAAATGAGACATTGTGTCAAAAAGCCCCGACACTTCCCCGATTCCCCGTCATACCGAAGGGGGCAGTTGTAACTTGGGCTCACTCCCAGCGTAGAGCCAAAAGAATATCAACCCAGGAAAACTGGGCGAAGGCTCACAGACTCAAGCAGTAGAAGGAAAGGAAAGAAAATATACCTCTTGCTCTCAATATTACGGGAGAGCCAATAAAGAGGCAAAAGGAAAGGAAACTAAATGATAGTGACCCAGACAAATGGACGAGAAAACTCGTAGGCTCGAGCATTAGTAGAGAGCAGAAAGGAAAATTACCTCTAGTAGCTCTGTATTAAACAAAGAGCAAAAAAAAAGGAGGTAATGTGAAAACGGTAACAAAGGTAACAGTCTCAGAGAGACAGAAAAGGAAACCAGGACGAGAGACAGCAAGTGCAAAAGAGAAAGCAAAATCCTAAAAAAGGAAACTCTAACGCAACTAAAGGCAAGTCCCGGATTACTTTAGCGCAAAGCTTTAAAGTGAAGTGGTCGCCTTAAACCTATACCTTACCGGCTCTGTGGTAAGAATGATAATGACACAGAAGTGCTGACGCAGCGCTTATAAAGCTGGAAGGGCACCTGAACAGGTGTGCTCACCAAGTGCTGGAACAATGGAAAAACACGGCAGGAGCTCATTTTCCTATAGAACTCTATGGGGAAAAAAGTCAGGAGAAGAAACCCTTAAAGTGATCCATCCATATCTGTCCGTAGAGTGATGGTTTGGGGCTCGTTTGATACCTTAGACCCTTGATGACTTACAGCCATTTCACCAGTCATGTGTTCCATACTGTACCAGTGTAATTTACAGCTGAATCTAGTCTCACCCCCCAATTCCTGTAGAGATCCATTTAAATGCAGAGAGGTTATAGTATCACTTGTAACAGTACCTGAAAATAAGATATCGAGTTTTTTGATGTTGATGGGTCACAGACTTCAGGGAGTAACAGCATGCAAAGGATATATGACCAAATGTGAAATATGATACTTTAAAAATACATTAAAGCAAAGGGTTTGAATACTTATGCACATGAGAGAATTTGCAAAAATCTCAAAACATGTTTTCACTTTGTCATTATGGGTTATTGAGTGTAGATTGATGGGCAAAAATGGCTATTTTATCAATTTAAAATGAAATCTACAATACAATAAAGTGTGCAAAAAATTAAAAGGGTTGAATAATTTTGAATGCAACTGTATATATACACATTATTCCCAGCTTAAGTAATGTTAGATGTTTATGTAACTGTGTGATGTTTTTACGCTGTTAGACAGTTACATTTAGTCATTTACACATACTGTATAAATGTTTTTAGAGACATGTGACACACATAAAATGGATACCTTCAAAACGGGTATTACAAAATTAAAGGGGTACTAAGGGGTTTGCCCAAGTCATAATATATAGTCATAAACTCAAAATAAACAGGTAACATTTCTGAAAACAAAAGTCTAAATTAGAGACCAGCGCCATGCAAATGATTGTAGTCTTAAACATCCCTCCTAAATTGCATAAGATAACACATAAACACAAGATATGTGTGATGATTCGATAAACTACTTAGAGAAGGTATTTTCTGATCATGTGCTCACACCACACTGAAGCCCTATTTATAGGCTGGGGGGGATAGGGAGCTTTGATTAGATTGTGTCAGATAGTATTTTATTTTTTGCTGGTAGAAGAGGGCTGTGGTTGTAGTCTAGTCTTAGGGGCATAGATGTACCGTATGCCATAAAACCAGGGCACTGAATTCTACTGTGACACTCGTTTGGTCTTCATTTGGCAGAGCCAGGCTGATCGGTGTTTGGTGCAAAGTGGCTGTAACTCAAATTTGTGCGGGCACTACATCTATCAAAAATGGCAAGCTCTTACTCAACCAACACGCACACACGTACACACACAATCACAGGTACACCTACATGCTTACACAAACACACACACACACACACACACACTCATTGCTGTTAAAAACATGCTGATGACAGCACATCAAAGAGCCTTTGATATGCAGACACACAAGAAGGGACATATTAACACATATACAAACAAAGTAGCAGAAGCATAATTCATATAATTACTAAAATAAAGTAAGTACTCAACATATACCGCATACCACAGGACATCAGAGGGGGGCACTGATCAAACTATGTTAGACCCAGTTCTATGACAGCAAAATAATCTTGAAGGTAATTTGTTGTTTGTCAGGGACATATTCCCCTAAGGAAGCATAGAAAAATCAAGAAGGACTGAAGTAAAATCTGATTTATTAAAATTTTGTTTCTGAACACCCACTACTCCAATAGTCCTAGCTCTCCACACAGGCATAATATGCCACATCAGCTTGGTGGATGCCACACCTGCCTTCCAAATCCACAGTATTTGTACGTGGGTAAAACAGATCAATCATGAGATGGGTTCAATCCGGAGGGGAGTCCAATCCGAGGATACATTACAGCCAGAATTCTGAATGTTCCTGGTATTTCCGGCCTTGTGTGACATACTTCCTGCATTGGAACAGAGTGGCAACACTGACAGGATGCTCATTTAGATCAAATATAAACATTTCCCCCAAAAACATTATGCGATCAGGTAGGTATGAGAGAATGAGTGTTCCTCACTCTTTTAAAACCATATAAAGTAATGTGGAGTATTGCAGGTGTGTGTCGTGTCCTGCCTTTCAGCAAAAAAGCAATATTATTTTTGGCATGATTCTCGTCTATTTTACATTCAGTCATTGAGACACACATATCCAAGTTGACTTACAATGAAAGAGAACTTAATTGCATTCGACTCCGTTATATGAGCAACAATGCTAGACCTGGCTAACAACAGTACACTTCATATGAAACATCTCAATATCTGTCCATTCCCCCTACTCCTGGGTCACTGGCTAACAACAGTACACTTCATATGAAACATCTCAATATCTGTCCATTCCCCCTACTCCTGGGTCACTGGCTAACAACAGTACACTTCATATGAAACATCTCAATATTTGTCCATTCCCCCTACTCCTGGGTCACTGGCTAACAACAGTACACTTCATATGAAACATCTCAATATCTGTCCATTCCCCCTACCCCTGGGTCACTGGCTAACAACAGTACACTTCATATGAAACATCTCCATATCTGTCCATTCCCCCTACTCCTGGGTCACTGGCTAACAACAGTACACTTCATATGAAACATCTCAATATCTGTCCATTCCCCCTACTCCTGGGTCACCAGAACAGGTCACATCAACTGTGTAGGTTACAGCTTTATTTCAAGTTACCAATATACTGTACTCATGCAAGTACATTACATAGGCTGTGCAACCATCACAATATTTAACTAGAAAAGGAAGTTTGAAGACAAACTTCAAGTTGGCTTGAAAAAGCAGAACATAGAGAACACTATGTTTTGGGAAAAGAAATTAGACATTAGACAACAGACAATAGACATTGTTAGCAATGGCATGTACTAGTATGAGCATGTTGAACTGAAATAGGCTATATGAAATAAAAGCTGAAAGGAACTGGATTAATAAATGTAGCAGAAAATATTTTTTCAGTGTCATTTAAAGTTTTCATTTGTTTATTTCTTCAGTAATGGGCGACAATGAAGTTAATACTGGCACTGCTTGAGGGGGGCAGTTGAAGTAACTAACGTTATATCAGTAGCTGCTGTAGTCACGGTGATGGAGTAATAAAACTTGTGTTAGTACAAAAACATGAGTTTTGGAATTTGAAGAGTTGAGGGACTAAATATCGGAAAAATCTCTACATTGAAGTAAATGCTGATTTTCTACACACTATTCTAATTTCTTGAAATACTGTTTTGGGGGTTTTCTGGAGCTGTAAGCCAAAATTATGAAAAATGAAACAAATAAAGGCTAGAAATATTTCACTTTGTGTGTAATGAATCTATAATCTATGAAAGTTTCACTTTTTGAATGGAATTATGGAAAGAAAACAACTTTTCCATGATATTCAAATTTTTTGAAAAGGATCTGTATATCTAACTATAGGCTATCCCATGGTTGATTGTAGATAAAAACTGATGTTGCGAAGAAATAAACAAATGCCAAGAAATAAATTAATATGTGCAGAGCATTGCATTTAACTTGAGGAATTGAGTTGAACAGAAAGTCAATTAAACAGACATATACGTATGAGCATAGAATTGCATTTAATTAAGATGATATTAATCAAACATTATTAATTGTATATAAATTTGAAGTAACAAATCAAATAGAACAAATAATTGAATTTAGCTGGATTAATTGAAATGGAGTTAAAAAATTATTTCACTTAGCTGATATTTTTAACACGGTTAAGCTGAAACGAATATGAATAGAACCTGACTATACCAGGACAAGGGCATTGTATTACATTGAGCTGATATTAACCATGATTGAAAGTTTAATATAAAATTGAACTAACTAATATGACCAAGGAATTAAGTGAATGTAAATGAATTAATACAAGTAGGAAACTGTTGAGCAGAGCATTGCATTTAACTGGACTAATCAAATGGAGTTGAATAGAATCTGAATTTAAGTTAACAGACTAATATATGCATGGACATGTATTGACTAATATGATACTGATAACTGATAATAACTAATATGGTTGAGCTGAAATTAATATGAAAAATGAAGTTCAGGGAATTGCATTACCGAAGTGTCAGAGTAGCAGTGAAGCCAGCTGGGCTAGTATGCTATTATGACATCATTCCCCTGCTAGAGGGCAGAAAGGGCATTGTGACATCACAAGGGTCAACATTCCACCATTAATTTCCAATGGCAATTTTTTAATCTTGCTAATAATGAATAAACTATCTACACAAAAATAACAAACAAGTTCATTTTCAACTAGTTGAAGGTCCTGGCAAAATTGTGTGAGCTTTAACTGGCTGGGAGGAGATACATATAGAAATGTGGGTGGAATAAGAAGAAGTAATACAAAGAACAGTAAGTTGGCCTTTTCAAGCCAACTTAATCATTGCACTTACACACAGCACTTAATTTACACAGTAGGCTACTGCCGAATGATGCAGTATGAATAAAGTGAAAATATAAAAAGTAACCTGGATTTGATCAACTAGTTAATAGAACGTTGACGTGTGTTGTTCAACTGTGCAAAATGATGTAATTATATTAACTTAATTATATTATAAAACAGGGTCGCCTTCAATCGCAGTAAACCGCGAATTTGGGCATGGATGGCATTATAATCTTTTATGGTTATCAACGAGTTAACACCCGCTAACCCCCCCCCCCCCCCCCCCCCCCCAGTCCCTCCGTAATTTCTCATTCCTACAATGAAGTTCTTGTACACTGCTGTCCAAGAGAAGCCGTAGAGATGCTTTGGCCCAGAAGCTGGTGACGTCATAGATTCCTGAGTGTGGACTTTTGCAGGAAAGCCCTGAGCCTCTGAGATGGAGCCGTTCCAGGTTTCCATGGCAAAGCGCACAAACAGGAGGAAACACAGAGGGAATCCCGTTATTTTACAGCATTCGACCATTATAAACACCCAGAGTTGGGAAGGAAGCTGCCCATGTTACTCTAGTAATCCTGGGCGTAAGGAAAAGGACTTCATATCACTGCCAGAGCGAGCTGCTCTGTTACTCCCTATACGATTCGTATTCGCTGTCAGTTTCTTTATGCAAGTGATTGAAGTTAGATGCTACAATGACTTATAGGATACGTTTTCTTATTATAGTCATCTCATTTTAGTTTTAATTTTAATTTCCAAATGTTTAGAGAAGTCTGGAGGCTGGCGCAGTACCACATGATGAGATCGATGAATCAAGGTAGGGGTTGCGCGTGATGAAATGTTGTGGTGTTATCTGAGAATCGACCCATTTTATTATTATTATGGAAATAAATAAATGGAAATAGTTTTCTAACTGCGGAGAATGTAGGCCTACTTCTATGCTAGTTCTAAAGCATTTTAAAGCACGGGACTGGGGAGTAAGTAATACGGTATCAGATATTATAAACTGTGCATGTGATATTTATAAAGTAGCCTATATAAATGAACGTCTATATCCTAATGCTTTACGAACCAAATTTTGCGTATCGTTTCATGTGGCTGATGTTGCATTATGTGCAGTGCAAGTGCGAATGTAGGCACTATTTAATTATTTATGTGATATATTCATATCTTTTCTGTAAAGTAGGGTGAATGAAAACGTGAAGCGTGTTAGAGCATGGCACTTCGCTAAATACGGTTTTATAAAAAACAGCAACAACAATAATAATAATAATAATAGGAAGTACATTCAAAGGAAGATCGCAGCTCTGTGTGAGCTCAGTATAAAAACATGTTTTGCGGAGAAATGATTAATGTAATTTTTATTTCATTCCGCATTTAAAAGAGAGATAAGCTATTCCATATAATGACTATATTGAAATTAAATTACTTTTCTCTTTTTTTATTATATTTTTATTTCATATAATAGCATACACTTGTAGGTTACAAATTAGGTAGTTATAAGATGCTCATTGATGGTTGTTGTAAGAGCATTTATGAAATTCAGCTCAATCAGCTTCATTCCTTCATAGTAGCCTGGTCTGCTGTTAATAACTTAAAGCTCTAAATGCTTTCATTTATTTCAATGAATCTACATTTGCATGTGGCTGCTCTGTTCAGAAGCACACATCTTGCTATGAGGAAAAGGTTTGGTTTCTTTGAACGTTTATGTGTGATTTCTGTCTTAAGACATGGTCTACCCAACTTAACAAAAGAGAAACCTGGGGTGTACACATTCATATTCTTAAAAACCCAGATTCAGCTGTAAATTTATAGAATTCTATATTTTCCTTTTCAGTACATTAAATATTTAGTTTTTTCCTCTCTCTCTCTCTCTCTCTCCCTCTCTCTCTATCTCTTTCTACCTCTCTTGCTCTATTTTGGAAGTATATTCACTTTTACATTATATTAATTAATAGCATTTTGCGTAGTTTCCCAAGGCTCTTCCTCTCAGGCTGACAGTATATTTCTGGGGGCAATTGAGACTCGCTTGTTGACAAGGCTTATTGTACTGGACATTTGGAACAGTGGTTCTCTGTTTGTTTCTCAAGGGTTGCTCAAGCCAGTTTAGGGGCTATATTCATTACAACTTATTAAAAGCACTCCTGTGCCAAATATCTTCCTAAAAATGGCCTCTTTCTCCTGTCCCCAGATGTTCTGATGAAGAAAACTTTTTTTTGCTCTTTCTGCCCTAAAAATGCTGCAGTTTTTATTAATGGCAACTCCATCCATTGGTATTCCAATCATGTTTGTTAGACTCTGCAGTTTGTTCCATCCTTCATTACTCTAAGTTTTTAGAAATGTATCTCCCTTTCATTATTTTATCCATAATTTATCCTACTAATGTTTAAAATGCATTTACCAATATTTACCAATTTACCAATAACCCAGTCTGTGTTTGATTTCCTGTCAGAAAAATACAAATTATTTTAGTTTAAATCATTTTCATAAAACCTTTCTTTTTCGGCCTGAAACTGAAGGAATTGTGTCAGAGAATTTGGTTGATGAAGTCCGAATGTGCCAGTCATAATGCTGAGGTAGTTTGGGGCCAAATTAAATGATTCAGCATGTCACACCCATTCAGAAGAAAAGAACACATTAAACAAATCTACATGTGTGGACTCATAAACTTAGTATAAGACTTTCTGACTTTACAGACTGAACATGTGATATTTGTGAATAGAATTAATAATTATTTTGAGAATGTAAGATCAGTGAACTATAATTTAATGAATTGATCAATTTCTCAGTATAAAAGTGGCAATGCGACAAACTTTGCATAACTTGAATACTATTCCTATAATTATCATAACCAGATTAACAATAGAGTTTAGAGGGAGAAAATATGGTATTGTGCAACACACCCAATTCGTATACCTGGTGATGGTGTAGCCACATCCACCTCAAAGGTAAACAGTTACTGCCCATGTGTAGCATACCTGAGGATGCAGGTGGCAAAAGACATTTTTATCATCTTAGCAGTGATTTCTAAATGTAGATGGCTAGATAATACAATCACTAATGTATTATTGCTATTGCTGGCAGCTAACAGCAGTAGCACTAATGACCACAAAATGAAATAAGTATCATTTTGAAATGAAAAAAAGGAAAAAAAAGAGCTACTTGGAAATGCGCTATTTGGAAAAGTACCATTATGTAATAAAAGTAGTCTTTTGAAAAATAAAAACGATTTTGAAATAAAAACCTGTCCCTAACAATTAAATAAAATGTAACAATATTGTTGTGAAAAGGTATGATGAATTAACATTGATTTTAGTATTATTTAACTAGTTCGCAATTTATGTATATCGCATTCATTCATATGATTATTTATTTTATAAAGGCATGTTTATTTATTTCCTGACTGAGGGCCTTTCTGTGTGGAGTTTGCATGTTCTCCCCATAACCGCGTGTGCTTCATTCGGGTACTTCGGTTTCCTCCCACTTTCCAAAGACATGCATGTTCGGTTAATTGGAGAGTCTAAATTGTTTGTGGGATAGGAATGAATATGTGAGTGAATGGTGTGTGGGCCCTGTGATGGATTGGCGACCTGTCCTGGGCTAGTGTCCGAATCAGCACCCTTCCATACTATTAGGTAGGCTTGTTGAGTAGACAGGATAAATTAAGTAGGCAAAATATTCTCTAAAAATACTATACTTTAAACCCCCATATGATACACTTACTTCCGGGGTTTCACTGAGTATATTCGGGAGAACACTTTTCAAGAAGTATACACAAACATTTTGGTTACATAAATATGACGTGAAGCTTTGTTTTAAAAAATTAGGCGCAGCTTCGCTGACGTTTTCCTTCAAATACGTCACGTACTGCACATCGCATGCTAAACAGTGCACATTAAAAAGCACACTTCTGCCAGTGCACTGCACAAAGGAGACAGGGCGCAGTAGATAGGGCTTTGATTCGGACACAGCCCAGGGGTGTGTCCCAGTACTCGAAAAATGCTAAATGCCTTTCCTCCACTACCACCTCCTCTCCTCTCCTCTGTGCCCTGGAAACGGATCTTTGTGTTTTAATCTAACATTGCTGATTACATCTTAATGACGTAGTAATGGTTACAAATTAATGAATGTCTCAACGCAAACCGCGATGTCAGGGACATTGTATACTGTACATTTAAATACTTGAACTCGAAACGTTCTGGCAGTTTTGCATACTTACAGGTAGGAGAGGAGTGGTAGTGGGGGAGTGGAGGAAAGGAGGTGGGAGTGAAGAATATTGGGACGCACCCAAGGTGTATTCCTATCTTTCATCCAATGTATGCTGGGATAGGCAAAACTATCTGTACGCTTCAAGTACAAGTAGTTGCGTGTACAGTATACAATATACCTGACATTGCCGTCTGCGTCGAGAGATTAATAAATATTTAACAATTAATATGTAATTAATATGAAATCAGCAACATTAGATTAAAGCACAAAGATCCGTTTCCGGGGCATGGAGGAGAAGAGGTGGTAGTGGAGGAAAGGAGGGTGCATTTTTCAAGTATTGGGACGCACCCCTGGACACCTCGCATTGCAAGTAATCCCAACATGCACCCTCCTTTCCTCCACTACTGCCTCCTCTCCCCCGTGCCCCGGAAACCGATCTTTGTGTCATAATCTAATGTTGCTGATTTGGCTAGATATTACTAACAAATAGTTAATGTCTCGAGGCAAACCACAATGTCAAATATATTGTAGCCTATACTGTAGCTACATGCAACTACATGGGGTGCGTCCCAATAATCGAAAAATGCACCCTCCTTTCCTACACTACCGCCTCTTCTCCTTCATGCCCCGGAAACGGATCTTTGCGTTTTAATCTAATGTTGCTGATTACATCTTAATTACGTAATGGTTACATATTAATTAATGTCTCGACACAAACCGCAATGTCAGGTACATTGCATACTGTACATGCAAATACTTGTGCTCGAAACGTTTAGGCAGTTTTGCATACTTCCGCGTAGGAGAGGAGTGGTAGTGGGGGAGTGGAGGAAAGGAGGTGGGGATGAGTGAATAATATTGGGGACGCAGCCGAGGAATCACCTCTCATTGAAAGGAATGGAGGCGATGTAATCGCACGAGAAATCCGCTCCACACCGCTTTCTGTGGGGGCTTCTGGGTAACCAGGATAAAGCGGTTTAGAAAATGGATGGATGGATTATGAATCGATTTTTATTTCATTTTGACAAATATGGGATTAGATTCACGTGCTGGCATTGTTTCCGTCAATGTTTCCTGTCAGACACTCGGGGGCAGTAGTAGCCTACCTAACAACTTCACTCCACGGAGTTTTGTCATGAACAAATCTAGATTAGTTTAATCTTTATTATGTGGTTTAAAAAAATTATCTACAACGTGCGACATATTGGAAACCATAATATTGAAGTAGGCTGGGGCATTTAAAATGTTTTTCCACCTGACTATCTATTATGCCCTTCCCAACACGCTCGTTGTTTTTATTTACATTGGTCTACCAAAGAAGGCACGCCTTATCTACATGTGCTTATACTGAAACAGGAAGCTGTTTGCTTTTCATTTTCAAATTTTCTTTTTTTTTTTACCTAACGTCTTGCCAGCCATTTTCAGCGGGCTTATATTTTAAATAGCGCCGAAAAGAAAAGCGTTTTGTGTGTTTATTTATGTTTGTTTTTTTATTTTAATTTTATTTTCGAACCAACTTGGATTGTATTGAGTGGACTATCACTTAAAAATACATGTGAAGCCTATTTAATATCAATTTTTATGTTATTCGTTTTAAACCTTTATTGACAAAAAGGACAGATGACCTCCGTTTACGAAGACAACGACCCTAATAATTTAGGACTATCTGGGGATATCGGTCAAGTAAGCCAAGATGAGTTGGATTTTTCTTACTTGTTTGAGTACACAACATGCAGCGATTTTCCCGGAGAAGAGAAAGGTAAATAACGTGAATTATGAAACGTGTCCGATGAGTGTGTAGTCGCTGCAGTTAACTATCAAATGCGGCTTCTCATATGTTATTATTTATTATTAATTAGCCTACTGAACTTGAATTGCTCCAGGTTAAGAACAGGTTTGCATATGTCGTTTTAAATTTCCAAGCCTATATGCAGCCATTCATTCATTACGATTATTTACTAATTTGTTTTGATTACATTTAAAATGCAGTAGTTCATTTGTAGTTTCCCGATTTCATATCGATTTTTGAACCTGAATTAACAGATTCTTGGGCAAAGATTATCTTAACCGTGTTTCCCCAATTGACATTCGCATTGACAGTGTATTTATCTTACATTTAGGCTACTTTGTTATTCAGTTTTTATGTCAAAGTGAAGTAAGATTGCTATCAAATTCTACCTACTTTGCAGGTTTTTGTTAGATGGATTTTTGGGAAACTCATTAGCTTGCCATATTGAACTATTTTAACACGGTTAAAACTAGGGAATGGCCAGTATAATTAATTTTTTCATTGTTTGCACTTTAGCAGTCCCTATGCTTTGCAACTTATGCTGAGGCTTCAAGTTTTGCAAATAGTGTCGTAATTGGATTTTGTCATAGTAATTGTATTAATGTGGCAAAAGCTGTATTTGAGTGGATCAAGTGAATGAACATTTTCACTGTGTCGTGGGGGGCTACAACAACAACTTTTGGTCAGTCAGTTGTCCGCAGACTTCCTCAGCTCTAGTTCCTGCAGCTCAGCTGACTTCATGTGTTTGGAGAGGGATTTGCTGGTATGGCCAATATATGCATTTGGTCATTCAAAATTGGACCAAAAAATATGGATAGTAAATGTGGATGAAAACAAAAGAGTGTGCGTTTGCGTATATAGATTAATTAATCTGCCTCTGACTTTATAACAGCACGTTACTTTCACGTGGGAATCTGTGTTGGTCAAGTCTCCTGTACCTGCTGTGGAAGAATATTCTCTTTAGAGGACAAATGTATATCTATCTATACATCTAAGTCACTATTTAGATTTTAGCATTGATGTTCTTCCTTGTTTACATGGTGCCCTGTTTTTTTATTCCCTAGTGTACAGTGTATTTATCAGATTCCTCTCCCCATTTTCTCAATTTCTCCTTAGATGAGACGAGCCTCCCCTCTCAAAAAGTCCTCAGTTCGCCACCGGGGCTGGGCTACCCCCATGAGGACCACCAGTCCTGCAGCCCCTCCCCTTACAGGGATCCTGTCCCTGACGGCCTGCCGGGGTATGAACATCCGGACCCTTCAAGGCCCGGGGGCCCCGCCCTGAGCCCCCGAATTGAGATCACCCCATCCCATGAGTTCTACCACCATGTAAGGGACACCCCGCAGGCTCAGCCTGTCAATATCAGCGTCTGGCCCTCTCTGACGGTCCCGGGGCTGGAGGGCGTGGCCTACCGCGAGCCCCAGTGCCTGAGCCCCGCCAGCAGCAACTCCTCCACAAGCTGGCACTCAGAGAGCTACTCCCCTGGGCGTCGCCCTGCGTGGTCCCCCAGCGGGGTTCAGAACGCCGCCGACCTCTGCCCGCGCTTCCAGAACATCCACACCTGCTCTCCCCGCACCTCCCCTGGCACTTCCCCTCGTGCGAGTGTCACAGAGGAAACCTACCATGGGGCGCGGTCACCCTCCCCTCGGCCGGGGTCCCGCTCCACCTCGCCGCAGGGGAAGAGGACCTATGGCATGTACCAGAACCCAATCCTGGCCGCCCGTGTCCGCTCCCGGAGCCCGTCCCCCCACGGCGTCCGCGATGACCACCAGCGCCCCCCAGCCACCACGCTGTACAGCCCTCCCGCCGGCCTGGCCGAGGTAGTCAACGGCCTCACCGCTGGGCTGAGCGGGTCTGTCCCCACAAAGATCGTCAAGCCCAATCTGGAATACCAGGCCTATGCCGAGAGCCAGCCGGACGGCTTCCTGTTTTCCTGCGAACAGGAAGTGAAGGGCAAGACAGAGTCCTTCTATGTCATTCCACAAATCTGGCCCAATCAGCTGGTCCCCAGCCTCTGCAGGTAACAGGCAGGTGTTACTGGCACGTTTCCTAAGTGCTTTTCACACACTGTCCTGCAGGTGTGTTATATAGCCCGCAATGTCAGGTACATCGTATACTGCAGTTTTGCACCCACTGGCCAGAGTGGCTTGTGGATTCTAAAAATCACTATGCAGCCATTTTCAACAGTTTACCAGCCACATTACCTTTGCCAATATAACACAACCTGGTTGGTTACTTGACAAAGTGGCTGCTATAGTAGAAAATCTTACCAGCCGCAATCAGAGTTTAACTAATATTTAGCTGGTGGCAGGTGTTAAAGTTCTACGTTCACCCATTTTGAAGAATTGGTGAAATTGGTGAAATACCCCAAAATGGTATGTTAGGCTGTAGTGATTCTGTCCTGGTCTCACCATTGTAGCTATATTGGAGCAATGCTAACAATTAGCATCTTGCCATTGGATATAATTTCCCCTAGGCTAACTTGCTTTAAAAATAACTGCCTAAATCCACTCAAATAAGGTTTAACAACAGCTTTACAAGTGTCGTTTTTGGTCATGTAAATGCAGATATGATTACCAAGTGCATAAGGACGATATTTTCGCTCAAATTGCTGTATATGATTATGTCGTTTCAGCCTCTGTTTAGATTTATGAACATCCGGTAAGAGAGCTGGTAACTTTTAGTATGCAGCAGTGCGAGCAGCATCCATTTATTTTATTCATGGTTCAACTACAAATTCCGCCCCATCATCTTCTTCATAATCAGACATTTAGCAAAGAAAACAAACTTTAGCTGCTTCTCCTTTGTTTACAGGCAGACTAAACGCTAGCAAGCTATCTTCCAGTCTACTTCCATACGGTATATGTGCTGGGCACTGTTTTTGCGTGGAGTGATACTAAAAGTTACCCGCTCTCTTACCGGATGTTCATAAATCTAAACAGAGGCTGAAACGACATAATCATATACTGTAATTTGAGCAAAAATGTCCTCCTTGTGCACTCGGTAATCATATGTGCATTTTCGTTTCCAACAACGACACTTGTAAAGCTGTTGTTAAACCTTATTTGAGTGGATTTAGGCGGTTATTTTTAAAGCAAGCTAGCCGGGGGGAAATTATATCCAATGGCAAGATGCTAATTGTTAGCATTGCTCCAATTCAGGATAGCTACAATGGTGATACCAGGACAGCATCACTACAGCCTTACATACCATTTCGGGGGTAAGTAAAACAATATCAAATTCTTCAAAATGGGTGAACTATCCTTTTAATTTCACACCCTAATCAGCAGACACACTGATCCACTTTTATCACATTGTGACTGAAGATACATTGTTCTAAAGTTTTTTGTTGTTGTTACCTCTACATGTACAGTTGAAGTTTACATACACTTAGGTTGAAGTCCTTAAAACTAATTGTTAACCACTCCACAGATTTCATGTTAGCAAACTATAGTGTTGGCAAGTCAGTTAGGACATCTACTTTGTGCATGACACAAATAATCTTTCCAAAAGTTGTTTACAGACAGATTATTTCACTTTTAATTCACTATATCACAATTCCAGTGGGTCAGAAGTTTACATACACTAAGTTGACTGTGCCTTTAAATTTTTAATATTTGGTCGCATATCCTTTGCATGCCATGACTTCCTGATGTATGTGACACAGACACATGACTTCCTGTGTCTGTGACAGAGACGTTATAGTATCGCTTGTAAGAGTACCAGAACATAAGATAGCAAGAGTCTTTTAGTATTGTTGAGTCACAGACATCAAGAAGTCATGGCATGCAAAGGATATGCAACCAAATATTAAAAATGTAAAGGCACAGTCAACTTAGTGTTGGCTATGTAAACTTCTGACCCACTGGAATTGTGATATAGTGAATTAAAAGTGAAATAATCTGTCTGTAAACAATTGTTGAAAAAATTACTTGTGTCACGCACAAAGTAGATGTCCTAACTGACTTGTCAACACTAGTTTGCGAACATGTAATCTGTGGAGTGGTTAAAAATGAGTTTTAATGACTTCAATGTAAGTGTATGTAAACTTCCGACTTCAACTGTATTTAATAATTTAGTAATGCTAGTGACTTCTGAATTTTGGCAGAAAGAAGGAAGAGTGTATTTTCCCTAAATTCATTATTGTGCAAATTAACCATTCCTGTGCTGCAGATATGCTGAATCTGCCCTATTAAGCTATTTCATTGGATGCTCTTCCAGTCTGCACTAATTGGATGAAATGGTTATGCTTAATGTGGGCTTGAGTGTTGGGTGACCATTGAGTCGATCTCTCTTCCATTCCTGCTCCTTAGCATTCCGGTGGCCTCCTTACCCTCTCTGGAGTGGCCTGTGCCCAGCCGGAATGACCAGTACGAGCTCTGCATTGAAGTCCAGCCCAAACCCCACCACCGCGCCCACTACGAGACGGAGGGTAGCCGGGGGGCAGTCAAGTCACCCAGCGGGGGTCACCCGGTGGTCCAGGTACAGAAACGTGCTGCTGGCACTCACCTCAGCAGAGGTGTGGTCATTGCGACAGAGGTAGAAGTGAGAGCCCCAGGGTTGGGTTTATGGAAATTATCTTTCCCTTCCCTCCACCGGCTTGTTCCCCTCTGTTGTCACTCTACCAGAGGATTCTGAGAGGATCTTCTGCCCGTTGGTCGCTAGTTATGGGAAGAAGATTTTTTATAAATTTTTTATTTTTTGCAGTATTCTGAAAAGTATGACAGTATTTGTACTGTATTCCCTAACCTCCGATCCCGCTGTGATTCAATTTCTATTGCTCTTTCTGATTTTAAAACTATTGATCTATATATCTATTCTTAATATTATAGATTTCTATTGCTCTTTCAAAAATAGTTTATATCACCTGGGGTATCCATTTTGGTGGATACACAACTTATGTTTGTCACAGAATCTGTTATGAACAATGACTTTTGAATTTACTCAACTAAAGTAATTTGCTATAAAAACAATTGTTTTCAGTCAAGCTAATTCATAGTCATTGTTCATGTATTTATTGTCTGAGGGGAAAGAAAGCTGAATTCTGTGTTTATTTGTGAAAGTTCAGAAGAAAATTATTCTCAAATCAAAACAGACACATCACAATTGGCACAAAAACCTACCTACATATTTCTCTGTGCATTGCATAGCACCAAAATTTGACAACTTGAGTAGTAATATGATAAAGTGGAAAAGTTGTTTATGATATTGATATTGATATTTACTGAAAATTAACCATATATTTTTATGTTTGTTATATGAAACGTATAAATACTATTAGTTGAAAATCCGAAGAAACAGCTATGTTGTATTGTAGTTATTTCATCTGGTCATTGATTTATGCACAGGAGTAGTGTTGCGTAATGTATAATTTTTATTGACACGTGTGGAATTAAGTAACTTTTCAATAACTGAGTTGATCTGCAATGTAATGGATATGACTTCTCCTTGATGGATACCTCTTTGGCCTGATAATTTGGATAACCTCAAACTCAGTATAAGTTTGACTGTGCCAGACTTCAGACTTTGCTGGTCATATTTAAGCCCATGATAGAAACTAGGGGTGGACGATATAGCCTTAAATTCATGTCACGGTATAAATTAAATTTTGGACGGTAACGATATATATCACAGTATAGTTGTTGTTTTTTAATATAACTTCAAATATTAAAAAAAATATGCAATGCAAGAGTCTAGGATGGTAACAATTAGACCAGTATTGCCATGGGGTGTTTTTGCTACTGTGCTGTTTCTTTAATATTCTGTATATGAGGACAAACATTTTATTGTGCAAAACAGTAATGTATTGAAGATGAATTCTAAAAAATAAATCTTAAAAAAACAAAAAACAAACAAAAAGAACAATTTCAAGCATTCAAATAGCTGCTACTGCATTGAACAAAAACAAGCAAACTTGTTATGGTAGCCTAGCTAGCTTGGAGACATTACAGGTAGATGTAAGACTATTAAACGATATATATTGACTTTAAATTCAGGACTGAGCATGAGACACACAAATGATCCAGATCACACGCTCACATCTCTTATTTCTCACGCATTTATTGAAATATTTCTGTATCCGCATTTCCACAGCAACACATTCTTTTTGAATTAATAATGCAAATAATAGAAATTCCATTGAGTAAATTAACATACAACACACATGCATTTCAAAGGAAGGCTTTTCCTTGGTGCAACTGGTTGATATTGTCACTAGGCCAATGGCAAACAGCGGACTTGAGTTTGAATACAGGACGTAGTGGCAGTGAGTGGGGTGGAGTGCGGCTCGCCTACCAAGGAAAACGAACCACAGACCTCTAATACATGTGCATATACGTATACGTCTGCTACATTTTGTTTGTGTGAGCCCTTACTCCTATTCGGAAATTTAAAAAATGTCTAGGGAACCACTGTTGAACCTTTGTGTAAATTAAAATGCAGGCTAATGTATAAATGTAGCTATCAGTTAGAAATGCTGATTAAAATGCATTATTGCTAATATTGTAAGTCCAATGGTGAAGTTGCAGTGGGCAATGTTTTTGGGAAAGCAATGGACAAAAATAGAATTAGTAATACCTAGGCTATGTTTTATCATTGATTTTCCACTTGTATGTACAGTTTTGAACAGTAATACAATGACAATATATACAGGGGAATGTATTGCATTGAAAGATTCAATTAATCGATGGAGGTCGTTATTGATTGGAAATGCACGTTACATGCCTGGCCCATTTAATGACCGCGCGAGTTTCACCGCTTTATGTGGTAGCTTAGATTTATAGATGTAAACATTTTTCAATTACGCAAGTAGCCTCATGCTCTACCGGTAGAAACGGTATGGTCAAATCCATATCATGGCCTGGATTTCTACCGGTGTAACGTTTCTACCGTTATATTGCCCACCCCTAATAGAAACATATTGCCTGTAAAATTAAAAAGGTGCCATAGTACTACTCTGTTTTCTTGCGTTTTGTTTTTGTCCCCAATGCTGCAAAACCTTAAATAAATAATTTGTAGGTCAGCTGTTCCTTCTCCATTTGACAGCTGTCTTTAAGAAGTTGCCATGCAGTTTCTTGCCCATACTGTTAGATTATAGACCAAAAGTTAATTAGAGGTAAGGTGCCATTACTGAGACGTTTTGCAGTAAATATGACGTAGTAGTGGTGAAATACTACAGTGGCCACAGAGTTGTAGTTGTGGTCTACTGGCAAAATGTTTCTTGTCTTGTTTCTAAGAAAAGTGATGAAACCATAGAAAGTGAGACCATAGAAAGGCTTTGAGTTTAAAATGTTCAAGTGTGCACTGTAATAAAACAGACTGAACATTGTGCATTTCGGTTACGCTGAATCTGCCCTAATATGCCATTGCGTTGGACGCTCTTCCAGTCTCCACTAATTGGATGGCAGTTATGCTTAATGTGAGCTTTAAGAAGCGTTGGGAGACCTCTGTTCTGTTCCTGCTGTGTAGCATTCCGGTGGCCTCCTTGCCCTCCCTGGAGCCGGCTGTCCCAGCCGGAACGACCAGTACGAGCTCAATATTGGCCAGAGCACAATATTGAGCAGCCATAAATTCTTATTCATTCTTTTGTGGTTGTATGAATATTTGCAGGTCCTTATTTATAATTATAATATTGGCAGATATATGCACTATATTTTCTCATATGTTGTGTGGTCCCTATTGGACAATGTACTGGAAGTACTGGAAAAAATACGGGCCTGAATCTAATCAATATTTCTCATTTCTCTGCTCTGAATTAAATGCAGGTGTTGCTTGTTTCAGTGCAGAAACTTTAGTTTTATTCAATTCTGGTGATCACTAAAACTGTGGCAAAAACATTTATTTGTCAATCAAATTAATGATTTTTAAGGAAAAAATGTATTTAATCCAGACCTAGTGGACCGAAAAACTACTTTGAAAAGTCATATTTCATACAATTGCTCATGTATTGATTGTAATTTCCCCATAGTTAAGGTATCAGACCTTAGATTCATGTTATCATGTTGTGATTCGGAAGCTTAAATTACTTATTACTTATTACATTATTATCTTGGTGTACAAAAAGTGTACATTTTACGCAATATGTTACATTCCTCCTGCCTGCCTTTCGAAAACTGGTAATTATCAGCCCTCTGGCACAGCAATCACCTGATGACAGGCTGGCCTCGTCTTCATTGTTCTTCTCAGTGTTGATAGTTTTGATTATACAACCTGAATGACATGAACTTTAGCTAAACTGTACAATTTCTCATTTTCCGTTTGCTAGCTTTTGCTGCGCAGAGCCCTCTTGAATGCGGCTGAAAGTTTAGGCCCCTTCCGCCTCCTTCTTTATTCTCTTCCTGCTCCTGATTTGTCACCGACGTAGTGCCATGGCACTATGATGTTTCATTTCGGCACGGTGATGTTTCATTGGAAAATTTTACATTTAATTATTTCCTTACTTAACTTTTTATAGAATGTATGTTTGTTTAATATTTTACTGGTTCTGAGTGTCCATCACTGATTACTGTGATCAGGGGTTAGTCTCAGGTTACATTGATATTTATAAAGCATACCCCAATAACTTCAGTTTAGTTTTCCAAACTCAGAACTGCACCATTTGTACAAGCTGATTTTAGTTGTCCTTTGAGGATAGGTCATCTTAAATGGCTCATTTAGACTAGATATACTGCTGAACTGCAATATTTGGCTGACACAAACCACAGTGTTTTAATACATATTTTAACATAGTAAAATGTTGAACACCTTACTGTTTTGTGATGAGACCATTCAGAACAAATGAATGTGAATGTATTTTCTGAACGCTTCTTTCTAGTAGTTTGAAGTTAGAGAAACACATTAGAGGATGTTTTCTGTCACTGTAATTTACACTCGACCACACGCAGCACTTGCTGCATCTTTATACGCTGTGGTTTCAGCTTGCTTCCTCTGATGAAGTTTTGTGCTTTTTGAGTGATCTGCTCTGCGTTTGTGTGTGTGTGTGTGTGTATTTGTGTGTGTATGTCTGTGTCTGTGTCTGTGTGTGTGTGTGTGTGTGTGTGTGTGTGTGTGTGTGTGTGTGTGTGTGTGTGTGTGTGTGTGTGTGTGTGAGAGACTGTGAGACAGGGAGTGTCTATTCACGCAGACTGCTGCCGATGCTCAAGGCTGCACGATATGTGTGTTTGGCAAAGGGCCGCCCAAAATGGTTTCACTGATAAACAGGTGAGGCAGAGGCACTGTCATTGGGGAGGGAAATATCAAACCTCATGTTTAAAACTGGTTTAGGCCCTCCTGGAACAATGACACATGTTCAAAACCTCCAATGTAAAAGGCTGGTACAACCTGTTTTTTTTGTTCCTTTTTTGTGATTAGGTAATGAGTATTTTAACCCCACTGCTTGTGGACTGTTCACTTTCTGTTCCACTTTACAAGATGACCCTTGTGGGTTTGTGGCAGTTGAGAACAGTGGATAGATCATGTGCCAGCACTTCTACTGTAGTTTATTATCAGATCAAAAACATCTATGACGTAAAAAAAAGCCACACTAAATAAACTAGCTCTATTCCAAAGCAATGCTATCCAAACGTTCCTAAATTATATAGGCTATGCGTGAGTAACTTGTTTTTTTTTTACGTCATAGACGTTCTTGATCTGATATCACTTATTTTTTTATAGCTAACTAATGCTGAATAATGCATGAAGATAAACACGGAGAGAGACATGCATTCCAAAGAAATGCATGCAGACATTCACGTAACCATAATGCCCTCTATTGACAAGAATGAGAACAGTTATCCTATTACAGACAGCATACAATTACATTAAAAGAGTTTGTTGATGAGCAGTATTTAATGTGTAATGAAATACAATGAACAGCACCACCTGAGCTATGGATCATGAAGAAGCATGTAAATTAATGAACCAAGTCTATATGGAGACATGCATGCACAATGGGCTAGACGCAAACACATTCTAGCTGAAAGACATACAGCCTAAATAGCTAGTACAGCCTAAATAGTTTGCATCAGTAAAATATGGAAATACAGTTTTAAAATAGGGCTATTAGTATTCTATAAAAAATGAAATACATTTAACGTTAGGCTATTCAACACTGGATTGCCGGATGCGTAACTCCAACCTTCCATGTGTGTGCTACGAGCTAGCGAGCGAGCAAGTGAGTGAGTTCATTCGCAGAAATTCCTTCGCAGTTTTTTTTCCGGTAGTGTAGAACGTTACCTGCGGGAAATGTTTTGGTACCGGACAGCTAGGTTTAGTTTAGTTTTCTGTAGTGCAATGAATGTAGGCTATAAGGCATGTTGATTCGCTTCGTAGTAGCCTAGCTTGTATCTGCTTCCTGACTAGAGGCAGACTGACGTTTCTCTGGCAACAGTAACGTTGGCTAACAAGCTTAATTGGACAATGCATATTTCCCAGAAATCTTAGCCAGAAAGAAAACAATAGATACTACTAAGAAAGTACATACCAGAGATTATTCTTCTTCTTCTTATTATTATAATTAAAAGTGTTTGCAGTAAGCTTTTTTTTTTTTAAGTGACTAACCATGAATCAGATATGTTTGGGGAATTGGCGGTTTATAAATCCGATCTCTTAAAACGTTGCAGTTTATAGTAGGCTATTGTCAATTCTTAATGTAGGCTATTATCGTAAATTCTTAATTTTCCTAGTAGTTAATTTTATGGTGACATTGTGTTATGTGTGAAAAGGATAAAGTGAACAGAGCTGAAGTGAAGAAATTAATGAATAAAGAAATGTTGGCCGAGGCAAGGGTATTTTGAGGTTCGGTTTCCACAGTCAGTCAGTTATGAGCGCAAGAGCGAGCGTCCGGTTTGGGGAGGGTGTGATATAGTACAAGTGAAATACAAGTGAAACATTGAACAATTAATATTGGAAACCTCTTTTGCCTTTGCAATAAAAATACGTTAATGCGTTAATGTGAAAATAACAGTCTAATAAATGGAAAGTACTTAACAGTTGCACATTGTTTTTGTGGAAAATAAGCATGTGCCCTGCTGGGCTCGAACACACAATCCTCTGTGTGTGAGACAGCAACTCTAACCATTAGGCCACAGTATGAAGCATTTTTATTGGGCGATAAGCTTGAGGAGCAGGTATACGGACCATACCCTCAAAGAATAATTCTCCCCATTGGATAACATTGCGACACAAGCAGGCAAAAATAGGAAAAGGAAGAAGAAGAAGAGGAAGAAGGAGAAAAATGGCAAAATAACCCAAGTTTGGGGCTTTATTGTGTGGATGTGTGAAGTTGTATCTGAATGCTGTGGTTACATGTGGTTACATGAGGTCAGAACATACAGAAGTTAATGTTTTTAAGGGCTGAGAGTCTATGGTCATTGTGGTTACTTCTGTAGGAAACCCTGAAAAGTGCCAAACTCTCTGTGCTGTATAGGTATGGGGCATGCCCCACTAAGCCGTAACTTGGCGGGATGGCATACAATTCAAAAGCTTTTTTTCAGATTTGGTTATTATGAAGTATTCCGTTTGAAATGACCGACAGCGACGCACAGCGAGTGTTTTGTTTATGTAAATTTCTGTTGTATCCAATGAAATGAGCCAGAAAGTAGAAGCTGACTTTGTGCTATTTCTTATGAACTTTGAGTTTGTGTTTGTTGTTATAGTTGTCTGCTTATTATGTTAAGCGATGTTGGTATATTAATTCAAATTTATTGTGGGGGGAAAAATAAAGAAAGTAATTTTGGGGAATCTAAAATGTAACCTCAAATGTAACAAAAACATTTGTGATGACAGTAATCAGCAGTGGAGAGGTAGCACCTTATTTGAGCATGTTATGACTAATTTCTAGCCACATTGCTACTTAGGGCCTGATTTACTAAGACGTTTAGCAGGTGCAAAAGTTTTTAGCACATGAAAAACTAATAACATAACCAATGATTGGTGCGAAACCAATCATTCGTCATGTTATTGGTTTTGCGTGTGTAAAAGTTTTTGCACCCGCTAAACGTCTTAGTAAATCAGGGCCTTAATGTGAAAGAACGGTAAATGTGGTAAATGTTGCTGTGTCAGTGTCACTGAGTTAGTTTGGCTTCCTGGGAACGTGTGTTTATCTCTGCTAATTGAGTTCAAAGTGACTTCAACAGGATAATAACACTTCGAGATGTTCCTCCTTATATTTATTTGCTGTAGGCTGTAAGTGGTCCCTGACTCTTAAGAATGACATTTTGTTCAACAGGGACCACATGTAGTCTACTGGAGTTAAAAGTAGAACATTTGGCTGTGTACCTTACCGTGTTGAGAATGCTGGAGTATTATCCTGAACATATCCGGGGAGGTGTTCCACAACATGTTGGCATTTCCAATTCATGTTCAGAGGAGTCTGGCCCCGTCTCCGCTGTGCGGAGCTGTTCACTTGGTAGGCTTTAAATGCAGGCTCCCCAGTTTAGCCACATTTCATTGCCCTGTAAATTCGCCAGGAAAGTTGTCACTACCCTGTCCTATTTCCGGAGGCGTTATCACCAGGGAAACTACATGGCTTGCATCTCTTTCTCTATTTGGCAAAGGTCCCATTTAAGCAGTTGAGGAAAACTTTTCTGCAGGAGCAGAATTCTAAAGCTAGACTATAGTGAAGGTTGATATCTTGAGACCATATTGAATCTTTTCTGTTACTACTTCATTAAAGTTTATTAATCTTTGCTGGACTGTGCTGTATTACTCCGTTGTAACATTAAGGACAGCCAGTTCTGTAGTGAACGGACAAAGCTCTGCCTTTCAGTTTGTGAATTACTGGTGGATCAGACTGCACAATAGGCTGTTTGTTGGGCTCGTTGCATAATGGCTAAACCTAAACGGCGGTTCCGTTTTCTGCTTCCCCCAGCTGCATGGGTACCAGGGAAAAGAGACTCTGGGCCTGCACATCTTCATCGGCACGGCCGACGAGAGGATCCTCAAGCCCCACGCATTCTACCAAGTCCACCGCATCACGGGCAAGACCGTCACCACCACCAGCTACGAGAAGGTCTTCCAGAACACCAAGATCTTGGAGCTCCCTCTGGAGCCGAAGAACAATATGAGAGCAGTGTACGTAGCTCCACCCTCAATTATGTGTGAGAACGCTCTGACAGTTGCTGAAAGGGTTTCAATAGCCTACCCGATTCACTGGGTCCATTATCACGCTAGCTAGCTATGGCGAACGGGATAGGTGGAGTTCGCACACCATTTCAAAACCATTCTAGCCCAAACAAACAGCAATGCTCCAGGGTAATGTGTTTTAGCAATCACCCAGGTAATGGCAATAACTGAGTATTAAAAAAATAATCTTACAACATTGTGGCCAGAAGGTAATTGACTCGAGGCTTCTCTGTGGCACCACCAGCTCATTCTCAATAAGTAAAGAAACCACAACTTCCTTAGCACACTCTGTCAGGGCCATGCTATCTTTTGTTTACCACATGGCCTACCAGCCAGCGGAATCTGATCCATTTCAAAGGCGAACTCCTCCAACGCCGCCCGTCATAGCCATTCGCTGAAATATCCCCCGGCTGTATGAAAAGGAGCAGACCCATTCATTGACTCACCGTGCTGGTCAGCACTGCTTGATAAGCATAATAAGCTTGGATCAGACAAGTTTAAGCTTGAATAAGACCCAATTAAGCTTGCCTTATCCGAAGTGTATATCAGTATTTAGTATTATATATTTGAGCAAATCCAAGTAAAATGTTAAAAAATGTTAAGAAAATATATTAGAATTGTAGTTAACCTGTAGGGCCAATATGGATCTTAGGTCTGTTTTCATTGTTTGAAAGGGTCTTGCTCTTTGTGTCAATGAAGCACACTCCTGTAGTTCTGGTTTTAAAGACGCTGTCCATGAAAAATTGTGTTTTGGCTGAAAGTCAGTGTAGGTAGCATAACGATATAAAAGTACAAACATTTTCAATGTAGCATTGATTTTTTATAAAGGAGAACAGGCAGTCCTTCTTTTGTATTTTTTTCACTTTATTCACACAGAGAAAAGGAAGAGAACGTTGTTATTGCAGCTTCAATACAGAACATGTCCTTCATCCTTAGTATCTGTTAAAATGTTAAATTGGCTTGTAATCCGTCTCGTGTGTCTTGCAGAATCGACTGTGCTGGGATACTGAAACTGAGGAACGCGGACATAGAGCTGAGGAAAGGGGAGACAGACATTGGTCGGAAGAACACGCGGGTCCGTCTGGTGTTCCGGGTGCACATACCCCAGCCCGGGGGCCAGTACCTGTCTCTCCAAGTGGCTTCACATCCCATTGAGTGCTGTACGTCCCCACTGCTTAAACTGCTGAAAGAATATAGAGTTTGCTTTAATGTGTACCCTGTTCCTTTGTGTTATGGTTATGGTTTTAGCTGGACTGGTGCTGATCTGGAGTGATGGTTTTAGCTGGACTGGTGCTGATCTGGAGTGATGGTTTTAGCTGGACTGGTGCTGATCTGGAGCGATGGTTTTAGCTGGGCTGGTGCTGATCTGGAGTCATGGTTTTATCTGGGCCAGCGCTGATCTGGAGTCATGGTTTTAGCTTGTCTGGTGCTCAACTGAAGAGATGACTTTAACTAGGCTAGAGATAATCTGGAGTGATGGTTTTAGCTGGTCTGGTGCTGATCTGGTGTGATGGTTTTAGCTGGACCGGTGCTGATCTGGAGTGATGGTTTTAGCTGGACTGGTGCTGATCTGGAGTGATGGTTTTAGCTGGACTGGTGCTGATCTGGAGCGATGGTTTTAGCTGGACTGGTGCTGATCTGGAGTGATGGTTTTAGCTGGACTGGTGCTGATCTGGAGTGATGGTTTTAGCTGGACTGGTGCTGATCTGGATCGATGGTTTTAGCTGGGCTGGTGCTGATCTGGAGTCATGGTTTTATCTGGGCCAGCGCTGATCTGGAGTCATGGTTTTAGCTTGTCTGGTGCTCAACTGAATAGATGGCTTTAACTAGGCTAGAGATAATCTGGAGTGATGGTTTTAGCTGGTCTGGTGCTGATCTGGTGTGATGGTTTTAGCTGGACTGGTGCTGATCTGGAGTGATGGTTTTAGCTGGACTGGTGCTGATCTGGAGTGATGGTTTTAGCTGGACTGGTGCTGATCTGGAGTGATGGTTTTAGCTGGACTGGTGCTGATATGGAGCGGTGGTTTTAGCTGGGCTGGTGCTGATCTGGAGTCATGGTTTTATCTGGGCCAGCGCTGATCTGGAGTCATGGTTTTAGCTTGTCTGGTGCTCAACTGAAGAGATGGCTTTAACTAGGCTAGAGATAATCTGGAGTGATGGTTTTAGCTGGTCTGGTGCTGATCTGGAGTGATGGTTTTAGCTGGACTGGTGCTGATCTGGAGTGATGGTTTTAGCTGGACTGGTGCTGATCTGGAGTGATGGTTTTAGCTGGACTGGTGCTGATCTGGAGTGATGGTTTTACCTGGACTGGTGCTGATCTGAAGTGATGGTTTTAGCTGGACTGGTGTTGATCTGGAGTCATGGTTTTAGCTTGGCTGGTGCTCAACTGAAGAGATGGCTTTAACTAGGCTAGAGATAATCTGGAGTGTTGGTTTTAGCTGAGCTGGTGCTGATCTGGAGTGATGGTTTTAGCTGGGCCAGCGCTGATCTGGAGTGATGGCTTTAACTGGCCATCGCTGATCTGGAGTGATGGTTTTAGCTGGGTCAGCGCTGATCTGGAGTGATGGTTTTAGCTTGGTTGGTGGTGCTCAACTTAAGAGATGGTTTTAACTAGGATAGAGCTAATCAGGAGTGATGGTTTTAGCTGGACCAGCGCTGATCTCTCTCCCCTCTCTCCCGGTGTGGATCCACAGCTCAGAGATCGGCCCATGAGCTCCCTATGGTGGAGAAACAGGACATGGACAGCTGCTCTGTACTGGGGGGACAGCAGATGATCCTGACTGGACAGAACTTCACCTCCGAGTCCAAAGTGGTCTTCAGCGAGAAAACACACGGTGAGTGACACCTCCTAGGCTGCATTCGGATCTGGATTTTATGCACATGTACCCTTCAGCGTTAATGGTGCCTTCACAGACGTGCAAGTTACCCATGCCATGGGCACTAACACACCCCCATACCATGACAGATGCTCGTTTTTGAACCTTGCGTTGGTAACAATCAGGATAGTCCTTTTCCTCTTTGGCCCGGAGAACACAACGTCCATTACTTCCAAAAAACAATTTGAAAGGTGGACTCGTCAGACCACAGCACACGTTTCCACTTTGCGTCAGTCCATCTCGGATGAGCTCGAGCCCAGAGAAGTCGGCGGCGTTTCTGGATGTTGCTGATATTTGGATTATGCTTTGTGTATTAGTCTTAACTTGCATTTGTAGATGCAGCGACAAACTTTGTTTACTGACAGCGGTTTTCTAAAGTATTCCCGAGCCCATGTGGTTATATTCATTACAGAAACATGTTGGTTTTTAATGCAGTGCTGTCTGAGGGATCGAAGGTCACGGTATTGGTTTTCGGCCTGGCCTTTTACACACGGCGATTTCACCAGATTCTCTGAATCTTTTAAGAATATTATGGACTGTAGATGGTGAAATCCCTAAATTCCGTGCAATCGTGCATTGAGAAACGTTAAACTGTTAAACTGTTGGACTATTCACTCACGCAGTTTTTCGCAAAGTGGCGAACCTCGACCCATCCTTGCTCGTAAACTCCCAAGCCTTCGTGGATGCTTCTTTCATGATAGCATCCCAGTCATGATAGCATCACCTGTTACCTATTCACCTGTTTACCTGTGGAATGTTCCAAACAGGTGTTTTTTGAACATTCCACAACCTTCCCAGTCTTATGTTGCCCCTGTCCCAACTTTTTTGGAACGTGTTGCAGGCATCAAATTCGGAATTTGCGTATATTTACAAAAAGTTGATAAGGTAAAACATTAAATATCTTTTCTTTGTACTGTTTTCAATTAAATATATGTAAAAGAGAATTTACAAATCACTGCTTTCTGCTTTTATTTACATTTTAAATACGGTCCCAACTTTTTTGGAATTGGGGTTTGTATATACGGAGTTGTTTTCAGTAAAATGAAACTAAAATAGAAGGATGCCTGACAAAGATGTTTACCAGGGCATTAGCTTAGCATTCAAGCAATTTGTGAGGCAAATAATATTAAAATAAAAATATCCTAAAATAATCAAAAAATTTCCCTCATAAAATCACACAATGCAGCTCCAATATAGCCTATTCTATGTGCCAAGTCATGTCGTGTGCAAGAATTGTTGAGAGGGCCGATTAAAGAAATTATGCCAGAAACATAAGAACGTTGTAGCCTTTGCATGCTTTATCCGGGAATGTTTCTGCGTTTATTCACACTTGAGCCATTCCGGAAGATTTTTCAGAAATCTTACTAGGTCCTGATCCGGATAATTGCTGGAACATCTTACACGGAAAATCTGGCTTTATTTACACATGAGGCCTTATTTACTCTGGCTTTATTTACACATGAGGCCGACACGGAAGATTTCCGGAACATTTATGGATTAAGATGCACGTGTGAAAGGCGCTTTAGACTCCATTCTTCAGCACGTGCTTAGTGAGGAGGAGACAATAGCCAGACCAGGCAGAGCTTCAGCCATCTTATCTAAGACTATGAGGAAACCACAGTTTGGTATGTGTTCCATCCATCCATCCCATGCACTTTTCAGGCGTTGCAATTTTTTCCTGTTTTTGACATTCCAATATATTGACAGTATATTCTGTGAGAAGAGGTTCACCGCCTGTAATTGTAAAGCAATTTGATATTTTGGGGTGAAAGGCACTTCATTATACAAACACAATCATTATATTGCTGTCCATTTATGAACTCTTCACAAAATGCTTTTTCAGATTGTTTTGTTGTAAGATGTAATGAGATTTGAATTGCTTTTATAAACTGGCACCACACAGTACAAGCATCCGTGGACGCTGTAGAAAATACAGTCTATTAAAGACTTTAATGTATATGGCGTGTAAAATTTGTGTGTAAATTTATCATGATTTTATCTTGATAATAAGTGTGAAAGCACAAACGTGGCCACCCAGCAACAATTCTGTAATTCTGCGGCAGTAATGGTGTCTTTGGTGTTACATTGGAAACATCTTGGGCCTCAATTATAAAATGGTCTTATGATCAAATTGTATCTTCAGTAGTGGCTTACGCAGGAAACCTTAACAAAGTAGTTATTGAAATGCCACTTTGACATGGATATGAACATATATCTACATAAAGTTTACACTAGATGTAAGTTCATTACCTGCTGATTATGTGGAGGTACTGCACGTTTGAGGACTGCGTGTGATTCCCAGAAGTGGGCTGTGTTCGCGCTTTAAGAATAACATTTATTGATAATCAATTTTAGAGAAAAATTGCCCACATTCAGAAGACACTGTAAAGCACGTTCAGGTCAATTAAAATATAAGACGCAGATATGCCACTTTGAGCCAACGTGAGACCAACTTTTTTCGGTCTCAGTAATTTTTGTAATTCAAGTGTAAGCACAACTTGGGAAATGATCTTAAGATTACATTTCAGTTTAAATCCAAAAACATTTTTGCAGATGAGGCCCCTGTCACTTGAACTTTATTGTCTTTGTGGAAAGTGGCACCACAGGCAAAAAGATGTGCAAGCAATGTATTTGAGTGGGAACGAGGAACGAGCCACACTGAAACATGCAAAGAGCCACCCACAGAACATCAGTCAATTCTGATTATGCCATGGGCTTTGTTGGTGGATTGCATCTCTGTCTAGTGTCTACGCTACACCTGTGCATGTTCCGAAATCAAAGTTTTGTGAACGGGTGGGGTCGTACAGAAGCACTTTCTCAGTAAGCACGTCGTGGGAAACGCCTGTGTGTTTGAAGCTAGTGCGCCCAGCCGCCCACATAACTGACAATTTTCGGCATTTTCTTCTTTATTACGTCCTGTTCTTCAGTGCGTGGAAACAGGATTAAAGTTCAGTACCAGCAGGTAATAGAGGATCAGATCAAAAACGTCTACGACGTAAAAAAAGCCAAGTTACTCACGCATAGCCTACATAGCGCTGTCTATAAGTCCTTAATTCCAACTTGCAAAAACTAGGCCTGCCTTTAAAAGTCTTGATATCAAAATGTGGCCAAGTTACAACTAACAATATTGCCTATCGTAGCTCACACTAAATAAACTAGCTCTATTCGAAAGCAATGGTATCCAAACTTTCATAAATTATTTAATGCAACTTGGCCCTGTGTTTCTTCATCTTTGCATGTGAAGAGATTGTGCCTCATGGAACAACATATGATTTCAATGAAGGTTTTTAACAGTTGATGAATAATTACACTCCAGAAAGGATATGGTTGTACTTTGTTGGCAAGTTTACTTTAGAAAATGTACAGGTTTTAAAATGTTAACTGCTGCTACAGTTTTCTTTACAATTCACAAACACATTTATATCAAGAAACAATGTACAATAGAGAAAGGGGTGATGAATAAATAAATGCAGATAAAAATTTGTAATATTTTTATCTAGAAAAAAGCGTACATATAGCATTTTTACAAACGTATCCAGACATGTTTGTGGGTCAGATGGTGGCAAATAAGTAATAGTACCAATTTTCTTAACGTAATAGTATTTATGATATTTGCAAACAGAATTTTGTGAACACAAGGATATCTATGCTCTGTAGGACCACACAGGTTTTGATAGAAATCCAAATAAATAAATCAATAAATACATAATAATAATAATACATTTTATTCATTCTGTGCTTTTCATAGACCCAAAGCAGTGGATGCAGACAATTGTTCAAACATGCCCTATAGTGTAGGTCGGCTGATAATAGTAAATCGTTAATAACTTTAACAAGTGCCGTTTCAGTGCTATGGTAGGGTCTAAATCCTGACTGGAACATTTCATGGATATGGTTTGAGCTAAGGTATGCACCAAGTTGCTTAGCCAGAACCCTCAAAGAATAATTCCATGCCCTCAAAGAATAATTCTCCCCATTGGATAACATCGCAACGGAGGCAGGCAGTTTGGCAGGAGAATGGGAAGAAGAAGAAGCGGAAGAGGAAGGAGAAAAACCGCAAAATAACCCAAGTTTGGGGCTTTATTGTGTGGATGTGTGAAGTTGTATCTGAATGCTGTGTGGTTACATACGGTCAGAACATACAGAAGTTAATGTTTTTAAGGGCTCAGAGTCTATGGTCATTGTGGTTACTTCTGTAGGAAACCCTGAAAATTGCCAAACTCTCGGTGCTGTATAGGTATGGGGCATGCCCCACCAAGCCGTAACTTGGCGGATGGCATACCTGCCATCCCAATAAATTAATAAATAAATCTCCAGGCTTCCGGTTGCAGATTCAGGTTCATTTGCTTGTTGAATGTGATAAGGCTCCAGTCTTTGCTCTTACTTGCCTTCCTCTTTAATTGCAGTGTGACCCGTGCGCCATTATGGAGCTTTCTCTTTGCCACACATGCTGTGACTACAATTTCAGTCCTAGATTCAGAATGGGTCAGATTTATATCCCTGTATCCAACTGGATACATACTGACATTAACATTAGCTCACTGGTAAACTGGTTTGAAACACAATTTGGTGAGAAATGAGAAAAGTAACTCCAAGCTGTGTTTATTGAATACAAAATTTTTTTTTTTTTAAAAACACGCTCATATTTATTTGGAAGTCATATGGTGATTGTATCCGGACCATTATCTTGGTAATTCACTGACACCTGTTTATAGTCCTTACAACAAGGGAGTCCTATAAACTGAAAATCCAGCTTTCCCAACAGGTCTTACAGTGGATATTGAATCGAGTGCAACTGAACCAATTGCAAAATGTGCTAATCCCTCATTCCCTGACACCCAGGGCTACAGGATGCTCAAGCTTCCAGATATCAGCACCTCACACTCATTCATTCACGCATTCATTCATTAATTCAGTTGTAAGGAATATGCCTCTATATTCTTACGTGGTGTATTACTTATGCAAGGTGTTTACATATACATTTGGTAGCAGAGGAGTAGAGACAAATAAAATGTGTCCGTCTTACCAGTCCTCACTCGAGCACCAATTATGTAGGGAATATATATAAACTCTTACATGGAATGCCAGAAATATAGGCAATAACTATGGAATAATGAGGTTTACCCTCATTATTCCTAAGTTAGGTTAAAATGAAATGGGTCTCATTTGATTATTATGGATTACAATTACTACTTCAATTTATCATCAAAGTGCAAATAACCAATTCTTCATAAGGGTTGGAGGTATGG
Organism: Synaphobranchus kaupii; assembly: GCA_029718625.1. Classification (NCBI taxonomy): domain Eukaryota; kingdom Metazoa; phylum Chordata; class Actinopteri; order Anguilliformes; family Synaphobranchidae; genus Synaphobranchus; species Synaphobranchus kaupii. The sequence continues at coordinate 28,380,402 of CM056380.1, forward strand.
CGTTCTAATGATTCAGTTTGACTCTGCTCACGTGTTCATATGACATCAAAACAGACACCAGGTTTAACAAAAATAGATTTATTAAACAAGGAAAAACAAGAATACTAACAGTTACACAATATGCAAAGTGTTGTGTGCATATTGGAGCATTTGTGTGAGCAGTATGCATGTGTGTGTGTGTGTGTGTGTGTGTGTGTGTGTGTGTGTGTGTGTGTGTGTGCGCATGTTAGGGATGGGTATCGTTAGGATTTTATCGATACCGATACCGTACCGGTACACTTTTTATGATACCAATAGTTATCGATACTACTCTCCATAATTTTGTTTAAAAAAAAGACATGAGATGTGAAAATAATTAAGTTATTTTATTATTCTTTTTGCAGAAATAACATATTTTGATAAAATTTAATTGTTTCCTGAGAGTATATAATGAGGGGACCAATTGCTATAAATAAATGTCTGGTAGTGTGTTTTGTTGCAGCTTCACTACAAATACAATAAACTTAAATTATAGATTCCCAAAGAAATGAGCGCCGCGAACGAAGTTGGCAAAGATTTATTTCAGAGACTCCATGTACATTACGAACAGGTAACAGAGAATGCTTTGGAGCAACACAAATTTAATACTGTTGTCGTTCCAGGTCATTTAACATACAATACATCGTCCAGCGCTGTTACTATGTGGCTGACCATCTAGTAAATGTGATGGTGTTATTTTCCAAAGTTAATAACTATGGACTTCATTGATCTTATAAAGAATGTTACCTTGACTTGATGAGGTCCAGACAGTCACGTTATTTTGGGGAATCGCATCAGCTTCGGAGGCGGATCGAGGGCTGCACTGAGGGGAATGGCGCAGTATTTGACTTTGCTCAAGCAGTCAAATACACTGCACTGCTTCAAATTTATGGCATGTTGTATTTCTAAATTAGATTGCTAGTATTACTCCCCTTACATGCAACAGCTTTTTTACATAAATTGCATTTTGCTGTGTTTTTACGTTTGCTTTGGTAAAGTGGGCCCACACTTTAACCTGTCTACCATCAGTGCCATGACTGGAGTGCACAGAACATAAACAGACAACGTCCAACGTAATCACCTGACACCATAACACTTGTTATCATTAGGACCCGAGTAGAAACATATATTTTACGGTAGGTAATTTGAAAATGCCTGTCAGCTATGTTTGTCCAGGAGCTTATTGGTATTTCGGTCCTGACCAACCAGGAGCCAGTACCAGTTTATTTATTTTTTATTATTATTTATTTAAAAGGATCCCCATTAGCTGATGCTCATGGCATCTTCCTGGGGTCCGAATACATTACATCATATTCATCATATACATATACAACATCGCATTTGTGTAACATTATGTTCATCACATGTGCACCTCTAATTATGTTACATTAAGGAAGTGGTCATTCAAATTTTCTCAAACATTCATTCCAATGTATATTCATTTCTGACTGCTTACCCAATGAGTAGAGGTTGGGTAAGGATGAATTAGTCTCAAGAATTAGTCTCAGGGCTATCACCGGGGAACAAGATGCTACCAGTTTAATATCGGTTCTCGATATCCACCCTAGTACATGTGCGACGTGTTCAACGGAACGGAATCACATGGAGTAAGCTAGCTCTGGAAGCAGCAAGATGTTGGTTATTTATCTCAAATATAACGTTACTATAAATAAATTCACGCACTTCTTTCACGAAATACCGTTTACCATAGAGTAAGCTAAAATGAGACCATATCACACAAATGTTAGTCAATGTTAGGATAGAGGAGCAAACTGTGAGGCCTGCTTTGGTTATAGTATTACCAGATTAGCTATTGAATGATAGGCCAGCCAGCTCGCTTGCTACAAGGTTATAGCTATTTTCACAGCACAATTACAGTCAAGTACAATCAAATTACCGATACACAGTTAAGACTAAAATCCTAAGCTACGCCTGGGATGTTTGATCAGTCTTACTGAAGTTTGTGGTGAGTTGGTTACAGCTGGCTCGTCCGTGAGGTGGATGGCCAGAATGTTTTTGGCCTTTCTGGTCCTGGCTGGAATTTATTCTGGTCGGTCTGGCGACCAGTCGTCTCCTTGATGCCTGGTTTGCATCTTTGTCTGTGGGTTGGGAGCTAACCATCGGTCCGAGTTGTTAGCTCAGTTCCGTTCACTTCTGTAGTCAGATGCCAGGAGGCAAGCTAACCTGTTGCTCTTGGTAACGCCAATTGCGTGTGATCTGGTTCTCTCTCTCTCTCTCTCTCTCTCTGTTCGGAGTTCCACAGAAGTAATGGAACTCCACAGTTGGCAAAAGAGCAGAACAAAATGGAGCATCAACCTTTGTGCAGCTATGTAGCTGGCAAAAAGGGAAGAAAATGGAGGAGGGAGATTGGAATGTCTCAGAGTTTTATGCTTGAATGTTATGTGTTTCCGAGCTACGGGATTGGTTCACTGTAACTACGGATGTCACACTGGGGCAGTGTTGTAAATGGGTTTCCTGCGGAATGCCTTGAAATGTAGTCCGTTGTCCTGACACAGCCTTTAACTTGGACACAATACATGCAAGTTTTTACCTTCATAAGCAGTTTAGTGAGGTGTACTCATAGACATCCCAAAGTGTGCCGGGACTCTGACAGGCTAGATATTTATTTCTGAGATCAGATTTAGTGGGCTTCACTCATCTCCATTCTTCGCCCAATAAATAAGCTTTAAAAGTCTGGGGTTCCTTGCGGCATTTGTAAGTCATTCGCTTGTGAAAATTGAAAATTTACAGAAATTTGTATTGGAAGGTGTCCCTGTTTGACACGGCTGTGTGGAACTGCATTCGGAGGGGACAATGCTGGCTTCAGTCAGGGCTCAGGCGGCTGCAAAGGAGGGTACAAGGGAGAGGACCAGAGCCTGATGCTTTCTTACATTACATTACAATTATTTGGCAGACGCTTTTATCCAAAGCGACGTACAATAAGTGCATATTGAAGGTCATTGACGCGACTACAAAGCAGAGCCGACAAAGCACAACTTTCTCACAACATAGGAGCTATCCCTAATAATGAACATGAATAGTACACACAGTCAGCTATACATTCCGAACTATAAAATAACCAAAAACACAACTTGTTTATTGCATAATCGGAAAAAAATGAAAATACTGTATGTTTGTAATTTATTAAATTAAAATGAGTCAAAATGCCAAAGAGGCAGCAGCCAGCACCTGCTGTGACAGCAAACTAGCAAATTTCCCTTGAAGGAACTTTTTATTTGAACTTTTACCTCCTGGCCCAGTGAGTGGAATTCCCCTCAAAGCTCTGACTCATTTAATCCCTGAGTGTCAGTTGGACTGGGGGTTTTCCTCATGCAGCACAAACGAGCCCATTGCTATCAGAGCAATGGAATTTAAGCAGTGAATTTTGAATGTGGCTTTTTAAGTGGCCTATATTTCACTCTACAAGGATGATTCCTTCCCTGAGAGGTTATAGAATATAATAACTTTTTTTTTTTTTTCCTGTGAGGGAACTTCAGTTGTAGTTGCCAGCAACAAACAAAGACAAAGAAAGTGGGGCAGACCCACAAAACACAAACATGTTAAATAAAGACATTCAATTGAATCAGATGCCTCACATCAATTATGAAATTATGAGCGTCAAAAGCAACAACAGTTCCTCATCCGCCCCCACTGTTTTGAGACATCCAGTGTCATTAAGCAGTCCAACAGCTGCAGGGACAAAGCTGTTTCAGCTGTTCCAAAGTCCTGTTTCTGTTTTGCGATAGATACTGGGGTCTAAAAGACAATGCGAGCAACTCCACTTCCGCAGAGCAATGCGTCTCTCGTTTATCTGTTCCACTCATCGGTTCCACTCCAAGCCCTGTCGACACACGCACAAACTCCGCCTCCGTAACCCTTCTCCACACATGCACAATCTCTGTCCAGTCGGAACGGAGCACCGGACCCACTCAGTCTCTTCAGCCGCTGCCTCACTCCTCCCCTGCATCCTCTTCTCCTTCCCTTCCCTGGCAGCCCACTGAGGATTGCCTGCCACCCTGGATCAGTCCCGATATCAAACTCTGGTGAAGAGCGATAGCAACTTTGCTGCCGCAGATCCAACAGACATTCCAGAGTAGCCTATATGTTATGAATGCATCTTCATGGTGACGACCATAAACAAAATTAGCCCGACTGGATAATTTGGTAATATTATGAAAAATAGCAGCAGGAGCGCCCTGAAAATATTTGATTTTGCTTCCCTGTCCTATAACAGACATACCAGCGCATGAAAAAACAAAAGATAAAAGCTTTATACAACAAAACACATTCAAATTAACAAACATATGAGAGACACCTGGACTACATGTCGCCATTACAGTGCCACGTTCTAGAAACTATATTGGGATGGCAGGTATGCCAACCGGACGCTCACTCTTGTCTGGTTTGGGGAGGGTGTTATGCTCTGCTCTTGCGGTCATGACTGAATGACTGTGGAAACTGAACCTCAACGTACCCTTGCCTCGGCCAACATTTCTTTATTCATTAATTTCTTCACTTCAGCTCTGTTCACTTTATCCTTTTCACACATAACACAATGTCACCATAAAATTAACTACTAGGAAAATTAATAATTTACGATAATAGCCTAAATTAAGAATTGATGATAGCCTCCTTTAAGCTGTGATCCTTGAAGAGATCGGATTTATAAACCGCCAATTCCCCAAACATATCTGATTCATGGTTAGTCACTTCAAAAAAACAATAGCCTCCGATTGTGGCTCTAGTCTACGCTACTCTGCAGATAATGTAGCTTACTGCAAACACTTTTAATTATAATAATAATAAGAAGAATAATCTCTGGTATGTACTTTCTTAGTAGTATCTATTGTATTCTTTCTGGCTAAGATTCCTGGGAAATATGCGTTGTCCAATTAAGCTTGTTAGCCAACGTTACTGTTGCCAGAGAAACGTAAGTCTGCTTCTAGTCAGGAAGCAGATACAAGCTAGGCTACTACAAAGCGAATCAACATGCCTTATAGCCTACATTCATTGCACTACAGAGAACTAAACTAAACCTAGCTGTCAGGTACCAAAACATTTCCCGCAGGTAACGTTCTACGCTACCGGAAAAAAAACTGCGATCTGCTGTGCTTATGAACTCACTAGCTCGCTCGCTAGCTCGTAGCCCACACACGTAAGGTTGGAGTTACGCATCCGGCAATCCAGTGTTGAATAGCCTAACGTTAAATGTATTTAATTTTCTATAGCATACTAATAGCCCTATTTTAAAACTGTATTTCCATATTTTACTGATGGAAACTATTTAGGCTGTACTAGCTATTTAGGCTGTATGTCTTTCAGCTAGAATGTGTTTGCGTCTAGCCCATAGTGCATGCATGTCTCCATATAGACTTGGTTCATTAATTTACATGCTTCATAATCCATAGCTCAGGTGGTGCTGTTCATTGTATTTCATTACACATTAAATACTGCTCATCTACAAACTCTTTTAATGTAATTGTGTGCTGTCTGTAATAGGATAACTGTTCTCATTCTTGTCAATAGAGGGCGTTATGGTTACGCAAATGTCTGCATGCATTTCTTTGGAATGCATGTCTCTCCGTGTTTATCTTCCTGCATTATTCATCATTAGTTAGCTATAAAAAATAAGTGATATCATATCAAAAACGTCTACGACGTAAAAAAAAAAAGCCAAGTTACTCAAGCATAGCCTACATAGCGCTGTATATAAGTTCTTAATTCCAACTTGCAAAAACTAGGCCTGCCTTTAAAAGTCTTGATATCAAAATGTGGCCAAGTTACAACTAACAATATTGCCTATCGTAGCTCACACTAAATAAACTAGCTCTATTCCAAAGCAATGCTATCCAAACTTTCCTAAATTAATGCAACTCGGCCCTGTGTTTCTTCATCTTACCATCTCAAGAGAATGTGGTCAATTAAACTGTATGTGCCACATCAAACTGCAAAATTAAAATAATTTATAGTGGAAATACTCTGATTTAGATGTGTTGCACTTAGAAATTGAACAGAAAAATGACTACACTATAGGGCATGTTTGAACAATTGTCTGCATCCACTGCTTTGGGTCTATGAAAAGCACAGAATGAATGAATGTATTATTATTATGTATTTATTGATTTATTTATTTGGATTTCTATCAAAACCTGTGCGGTCCTACAGAGCATAGATATCCTTCTGTTCACAAAATCAAAATTCTGTTTGCAAATATCGTAAATACTATTATGTTAAGAAAATTGGTACTATTACTTATTTGCCACCATCTCACCCACAAACATGTCTGGATAGTACGTTTGTAAAAATGCTATATGTACGCTATTTTCTAGGTAAAAATATTACTCATTTTTATCTGCATTCATTTATTCATCACCCCTTTCTCTATTGTACATGATGTTTCTTGATGTAAATGTGTTTGTGAATTGTAAAGAATTCTGTAGCAGCAGTTAACATTTTAAAACCTGTACATTTTCTAAAGTAAACTTGCCAACAAAGTACAACCATATCCTTTCTGGAGTGTAATTATTCATCAACTGTTAAAAACATTCATTGAAATCATATGTTGTTCCATGAGGCACAATCTCTTCACATGCAAAGATGAAGAAACACAGGGCCAAGTTGCATTAAATAATTTAGGAAAGTTTGGATAGCATTGCTTTGGAATAGAGCGAGTTTATTTAGTGTGAGCTACGATAGGCAATATTGTTAGTTGTAACTTGGCCACATTTTGATAGCAATACTTTTAAAGGCAGGCCTAGTTTTTGCAAGTTGGAATTAAGAACTTATAGACAGCGCTATGTAGGCTATGCGTGAGTAATGTCGTAGACATTTTTGATCTGATATCACTTATTTTTTATAGCTAACTAATGATGAATAATGCATGAAGATAAACACGGAGAGAGACATGCATTCCAAAGAAATGCATGCAGACATTCGCGTAACCATATTGCCCTCTATTGACAAGAATGAGAACAGTTATCCTATTACAGACAGCACATAATTACATTAAAGGTATACTATGTAGTTTCATTGTAAACAATTCGTTCTTTGTTTACATTCAAATTTTCTCCCCAAAAAACATTGTATGTGTCCTTGTGGTCAAGTAAACATGTTGAATGTATTTCCTACCTCATAAGTTGTTCGCAAAGTGTTTTTTTGTTATTGTTTTGAATGTTACACTGTTGACATCCTGCCGCCATATTTAAAGCCAGAAACAGCTAAAATTGTGTTAACGTCATGAATGGGCGGTTCCTGCTCATTTGATTGACATGGCCAGGCCATGTGGGCAGGCTTCCAGGTAAACTCTTATTTTAGCTTAGGACCAAAACATGCCTCATGCAAATACGCGAACGTGGACGCTTCGAACTATGCAAACAGTTTTTCTTTTGCCATGACATTTGTGAAAGACAAGCCAGAGCGTTGCAGCAAGGGACGCTATAGCAGCAACAACAGTAAACAACTTTCTTGCTCGATCTGTGCTTTCCTCTGGTTTGCCTTTCACAAATGTCATGGCAAAAGAAAAACTGTTCGCGTAGCTCGAAGCGTCCACGTTCGCGTAGCTATTTGCGTGAGGTATGTTTCTGCCCTTACTCATTAGCAAGATCTTTTCAGCCGAGGAGGTAACAATGCCATTATAAAAATAGCGACCAAACACCTAGCTACATTACATTACATTGTAGTCATTTAGAAGACGCTTTTATCCAAAGCAACATACAATAAGCACATACAGAAACGTCATTGAAGTAACTACAGAATAGATAATACCAAGAACATCCCATAACGTAGCAGCTATCGATAGCTAAGGCTATCTATTGTCGTGATGTTTGTTTATTGTTGACAATAGTCTATCATGTTTGACCAAACCTTGATCATGTAAATGGAGACTACGTTACATGCTCAAAGCATATAAGTTAGTAATCTTAGCTATTGCTCTGTAAATTTGACCACTGTTCATTTTCATAAAATAATTCTAAATCATAATTTTGTAATTCTGCTCGGTTCATTCTGTAGCCGTCAACATCCAGTGTTCGCGGCCCCAGAGTAAGGGTGAGGGGCAGTCATTACATAAACATTACATTACAGTCATTTACCAGACGCTTTTATCCAAAGCGACAATCGTGGTGGGCGAGGCAGGGCCAGGGGAAGAGGACGGCTTGATCAGAGTGACCGTGATAGAGTCAACAGAATCCGGGAGGAGAAACATTGCCATCTCAACAAAGTTGAGACAGAGCGGCACTTTATCACAAAATGCGAAAAATACAAAAAATTTAACAGACATCCAAGAACTCCCCATCGTCTTAGGAGAGGAGAGGACGTGCTGTGACCTGGCAGCACAATATATAGCTGCCTGCCATCGTCTTAGGGACAGTGAGTGACAGAGATCATTATAAACCAGTTTTAATTTTTTATATTTATTATATTCACTTTATAAGATCATATGTGTCGTTCTCATCATCATTATTATTCTTTATTATTTTACATTATTGTTATTTCTAAATCCATAATCAAAGAAAAGTTCTTGTTTTCATGTATGGTTACTGTTCATTCGTTTCTAGTCTTTGCTGTTTTGTATTGTTCAGTTAGATGTATGTCTTCGACTGTTTTAAAGCAGTATGCTTTGACAATACAGACGCAATGTCTTGTCATGCCAATAAAGCGAATTGAATTGAGTCCACGGTCAGAGAAACTGTGTGAAACGTCACCACAATGTTCGTGCGTCGTCGTGCGTGTCTGAGAAGAACACATGATAAGCAATTTTCGGGGAGCCCTTTTCTCCTACGTGCTCTATATCGCCATCTGGTGTTCTGAAACTACATAGTCTACCTTTAAAAAGCAGTTGCGTATTTAAAGGGTAAGTTCGCTATTTTGGACCGCTATTTGCGGTCCGTCTTCCATGAACCTGACCCATGAAGTCCATTTTTTCGCTGATCGGTCCAGTATTGAGTTCGGTACAGATTTCCTGTAGGCTCTCACTGGGCTACAATGGAAGTGAACGGGGCAATCAGAAATGTTATGGAAAAACAACGATAAATGTGCTTTTATAGCTCAGTGTGTATTCTTACGGTCTCAGTATGCTCTCCTGTGAAATGTAGGCTATCGCAAACGCAAACCGAACGTTGAAACAACAGTTCCATTTGAAACAGAACTATTTCTCCGACCGCACTACCTCGCACTGTAAACTTCCGCAGTCTAGCTACGTTGTAGAGAGGGGAGGGGGGGGGGGGGGACGTTGGAGTTTACTAGCTAGTAGCCTACAGCAGAAATATTTGTAACGCAGTTTTTGTAATCATCATTTGTAATAATTCATCACAGCAATGGTGCGCGAATGTGCAGTCCCCGGTTGTGGGAATAAAATGTCTGGACGCTCAAATACCAGTTTTCACAGGCTCCCGTTCTCTGACCCAGAAAGATTGAGACTTTGGCTGGTTGTCTTACGGATCGACATAAACACTCCAGTCAATCAACTCCGTTTGGCAGACTCGCGAGTTTGAGCGCATTTCGACGCTACTGATTTCTGTAACCGCAAATCAGAAGCAAAACACTGGTTTCTAAAGAACAAAGCTGTTCCTCGTGTCGGACCTGCAGCACTATCAAGCACCGGAGCGGAGGTAAGTTATATTTAGCTATAACGTTACTAACATTTTTATTTTTTTTGAGCGCGTCCTCTGACCCAGCACTCAATACCAACTAACAAAATCCGAGCTTGACATAAGTTGTTTTCTTGTAACAAAACTGTCGGAAACGTTCATCAACTAACTTTTTACAATTCTATAATGTTTTATTTACAAATGCTTGACGCATGGTGTCCTGTCCAAAGTTCTCATCTATCACATATCTGTTGGCAGTCATAGTGTAATGGTAATCAATGGAGATGATCCAGTGTCATCCACAGATACATCCAGGTTTTCAATGGCATTCGGTAGCAACAGATCCCACTCCCTACAACACAAACTTTCCTCCTCTCTGGGCATCTGCTTGCACCTCTTGCAAGAACACCAAAAGTCCCCCGAAATTCTTGGTCTAGCCTTGGCAGCGACTTCGGATAACATTACCTGCGCAACTTCAGCCTCTCTCTCTTCTCTTGCTCTCTTATCATCCATCTCTTGTAGTTCCGTGTCCGTGTATTCTGGCTCAAATCTGTAGCCAGTAACGTCAAAGTCAAAATCGAATTCTTCGTCTTCGTAATCATTATAGTCATCCATCATCCAAGTTTTTTTGTGGAAATTGTAGCCTACGTTGCTGCAGGTAAACAAACGCAGACTGCTCAGCTAGATAGTTTCGTAAACGGCCGGCACACCTTCCCGCTCCCCTACCCCCGACACATAGTACTCCGCGAGTGCAGCGCAAACAAGCAACAGAGAAATGCTTACTTCCAAGCCATGCCAAGCACGTAAAAATGTTCGGATTGAGATACATTTCACAGGAGAGCATACTGAGACCGGTAACAATACACCCTGAGCTTCCCGTCTCATTTATTGTACATGAAAGCACATTTATCGAACATTTCTGATTGCCCCGTTCACTTCCATTGTAGCCCAGTGAGAGCCTACAGGAAATCTGTACCGAACTCAATACTGGACCGATCAGCGAAAAAATGGACTTCATGGGTCAGGTTCATGGAAGACGGACCGCAAATAGGGTCCAAGGTCCAAAATAGCGAACTTACCCTTTAATCTATTTCCACGAATCCACAGTGACTGAGTGTGAAAGCCCTATATTTCATTTGATTAGCGTTTCATATTTGTCAATGTCATTTTAAAAGCAACATTTTGAACACCCTGTTACTACGTTTATATTGTCAATTGAAACGAGCTGAATACGTTTAAGAAGGTTAATGAAAAAGGCAATCTGTTGAATTTAAAAAAAGATGCACTGAGTTTGAAGGTAGGCCTTAAAATACATCCACAGATACACCTCCAATTGACTCAAATAATGTCAATTAGCCTATCAGAAGTTTCTAAATCCATGACATAATTTTCTGGTATTCTCCAAGCTGTTTAAAGGCACAGTCAACTTAGTGTATGTAAACTTCTGACCCACTGGAATTGTGATATAGTGAATTAAAAGCAAAAAAATCTGTTTGTAAACAATTGTTGGAAAAATTGCTTGTGTCATGCACAAAGTAGATGTCCTAACTGACTTGCCAACACTATAGTTTGCTAACATCAAATCTGTGGAGTGGTTAAAAATGAGTTTTAATGACTTCAACCAAAGCAAAGTTCAGACTTCAACTGTATGTATACTACCCTTTTTCACTTATGATGGGGGTCCCCTGGATGTCAGCCTGGGGTGCGGGGTCCCTCCATCAGAAAAGGTTGAAAACCCCTGCTGTAGGGGGTAAAGTATAAATGTACATCTCCGCGTCAAAACTCTTTCCTGTTGTGGAGGAGTGTCAAGAGGATGTGGTTTGACTGTAAAGATATGATCTGTAAGCAAAAGGCAGTTTTTCCCCTGACTGCAGTCATGATGAAACACGAGACATGTTGTCTGAACCAAGGAGTCTTCACCTGTATTACCCACACACAGTCAGCTACAGAGCGCAACTCATGACAAGTGTCTTATACTACTGGCTAATATTGCTAATATTTCAGTCAGCAGTTGCTGCTAAACACTTAACTTTGACTCTCAATTAGATACAAGTGTTCATGTTTTTGTTCATAAGCAGTTTGGTTTTTTAAGTGCACGTGAGTGATGTGGATGAGGCTTTGTGGTGTTGGTGAGGTAGTTAGACTGGAGTACAGTTACATGCCATCTCTTGACTGCTGTTCCAGGCCAACATTCCTGTTGAGACAGTACTGCAAACTATTGATTTAGCCCAGTCAACGCACTTCGCTTTTTTTGATAGGTCTGAAGTTTATGCTGTAGTCTGAAACGATGGATAAAGCTTCACAGTAATCACTATTAAAAACATTACAGTGCATAAGATCACCATAAAATCAAATTCATCAAACAAAAATCAAAATGAAGATAGTTTGCAAAGGCGCAAACTGAAATGCAACTTTTCTTGTTTTTGTTTTTTTTGTTTGCAGTTTTTTTGCACCCGAATCATCCACAATGACAACATTTCTTGTTTGGACATGCATTTAATTCCTTTGAATGCTCTTGAATTATCTGTACTCTGTCTAAAAAGAGCTGTTGAAGTGAGGGAGGGGGGGTTAATCCGGCTGTTAAATCGTTAACCCCTGCCTGTCGGGTTTGTGTGTTTGCAGACGGACAGCAGATCTGGGATGTGGAGGCCTCAGTGGACAAAGACAAGAGCCAGACTGTGAGTGTTTTATTCCCTGCATGCACGCACAGAGCCGGTCAGGTTAAGAGCGTCTCCTGTATGGTGTGTTGCACGTTAGCCCTGCTGCATGCCTACAGCATCCTCTGTGCTAACGACTGTATGTGCTAGAGTGCTGTCAACGACCGCTCTGAAAATCTCCTCCCGTTTGTAGAACATGCTGTTTGTGGAGGTCCCACGGTACCGAGACCCGTCCATTTGCCGACCCGCCAAGGTAAACTTCTATGTGATCAATGGGAAGAGGAAACGCAGTCAGCCCCAGCATTTCACCTACACTCCTCTACCAGGTGAGGATCACTAATTGTAGCACTTCTGTGACCAGTATACTCACACCCCTTATTTAAGTAATTGTACATAAATGTATGTGTGTGTATATTATTATTATTATTCATCTGTATATTTTTTTGCAGTGACCTCCATTAAAACAGAACAAATTGATGAGTACCAGTCGAGCCAGATGGGCTATGCAGTGTCTCAGGTCCTGGGTGCATCGCCCCAGTCTTATTACCACAGTCTCCAGGGCCTGGTGAACCAGGACAGCTGCCTGCTGGCTAGCATGGTGCCCCCATGCGAGCTCTCCACCCCAGACTCCCGCTTCCAGCCACAGAATCCTGCCATCATCTACCCCTGGGGGCCCAAGGTCCTGGGGGGCAGCCCTCTGCTGTACCAGCAGCGCGGAGGCGGGGCTCCTGACGGACACCACGCCACGCTGATCCACCCCGCCTCCCAGGCCGAGTCCCGTCACGGGGGCACTCCGCAGCTTTCTGTCTCTCCCTGCCAGCACCCACCCTCCTCCTCCTCCATCCTACACCTGTCTCCCACCAATCAGCTGCTCCGAGGGGCCGCCTCATTGGCCGGGCAACTGCCCCTCCCGTACCGCGACGGCTTCCCCAGCACACACTCTGCGGCCCACCCGCCAGCCACCTACCAGGGCGTTATCCAACAGCAGACCCACCCTGTGCCCAAGGTGCCCGTGAGCAGGTCCCTGCCTGAGCAGGCAGACCCCCAGAGGGGCCCGCCAGGCAGGGTCACCATTAAGCAAGAGAACCTGGACCAGTTCTACCTGGATGACGGTGAGCAAGAGCTTTGTGTTCTGTACTTCGTTTCTGTATTCTCCCTCTCTCTCTCTCTCTCTCGCTCTCTCTGTCCCTCTGTCTATTTCCCTGTCTCTGTACATTACTCTCTCTGTGTCTCTCACTCTTTCTCAAATGCCCCCCCCCATATACACACACACACACACACATACAGGTCAAAATACATTTAGGGTCTGATTTACTAAGACCTTTCGCGGGTGCAAAAACTTTTAGCACACACAAAACTAATAACACAACCAATGATTGGTGCAAAACAAATACCATGACCAGTAATTTGTCATGTTATTGGTTTTGCGTGTGCTAAAAGGTTTTGCACACGCTAAAGGTCTTAGTCAATCAGGCCCTTAGTGTATAATGTAACATGTAAGAAACCTGGCAGCATTAACAAGAACACAGATAATATTATTTAGTCCACGGCCTCTCTTAAATTATGGCAGGCAGAGACATACTGAGCTGCCACTACAGTTGCGGTATCCTCTTCCCTCAGAAGTATTTTTAATTTATTTGGTTCTGATAGGTAATGAAATTGATGAATTTGCGCAGTGAACTTTGGAAATTCACTCTCTCTCTTTCTCTCTCTCTCTCTCTGTCCCTCTGTCTCTCTCTTTCTCTCTCTCGCTCAAATCTAAATCGAAAAATGCTTTGTTGGCAGGAAATGCTTAGTACAGCAAATATTTCCAAAGCGTATAGTGCTACAAACAACAACAATAACAATGACAGTATAATAAATAATAATAATAATAATGGCAACATTGAAAATAATAATAAATAAATAATAACTGATGTTTTTGGTCACTCAGTGTCCCTCAGGTAATGGCAGGCTGATATATATTTTGCCACAATTGGGGCTGCCGGTCCTTCTTGTAACCTGATTTTCATTTTGTCACTTTGTCAGTGAAGAGAAGTTCTTTATAATTTTAGAGAATTCATTGAAACATATTTGTCTTATATCTAAATATTTTTCACAATAAAGGAGAAAGTGCATCTGTCTCCACCTCTCCTGTCTTACAGTGGTCTCTCACTTTCTTTCTCTTTGTCTCTGTCTCTCAAGACAGAGACAACACCCCCACCCTCCCCCCGCTCTGTTATAGCTACTACATGGTGGCCTTTGCTACGGCAGTGATTGGCTGTCATTAGAGAAGTGATTTTATATATTCGGTAGCATATCTTACCGTTGGTTTACTTTTTATCAGGGAAGTTGGTGTAACAGGCTGTTGTGTAATACCACAGCTGAGCCACTTCTGTTGGACAATATAGGGAAGTCTCTCTCTCTCTCTCTCTCTCTCTCTCTCTCTCTGACTAAGCATGTCACATTTAAAAACACTGTTCATACGAACAAATGTACATACTAAACAAACTGTGCCAGAGCATAGATGTAGCTCTAGATGCAGATGTAACTGAACAACTTGCCATTTGTAATAATCAGCATTCAGCCCCTGCAAATATGCTGTCAGGCCACATCTGTCAGGAGTTACATTCTTATTCTTACACCAAGCCAAGAGGGTGTTGTTACAAGGTGATGCCTATTTTCCGAAAACACGTTTTTGGCGGTGCACTGGGCCATCTCTGGGCAGAGCACATCCGTGGCCACAACATAACTCAGGGTTCAGGGTCCGGGGTCCGATCTGCTTATTCTCCTCGCTGCGCTCACAGGGGTCCTGTTGGCACGGTGACAGGCCAGGAAGCTAAGCTTGTCTATAGAAATGGCAGCTCACCTCGTTGCCTGAGCATGCCAACGCTGTTTTGATCCCAAAACAAGGCCTATGGCAACCATTGTCACACTGTGGAACAGGCTGCCTGAGAGAGCCTGGGGAAAACCTCTTTGTTTGTTGTACTTGGCCAAGGAATTTCCCTCAGCATCTGTGTGTGTGTGTGCGTGTGTGCGTGCGTGCGTGCGTGCGTGCGTGCGTGCGTGCGTGCGTGCGTGCGTGCGTGCGTGCGAGAGAGAGAGAGTGTGGTGGGTGTTAGGACTGGTTGAGGGCATGGAGTGTGATTTTTTAAAATTTTCCATACCACGGAATATGCCGGTCTGTAACAATATACACATCTGTGCTTCTCTAACATGTCTACAGCTGTGCTTCTCTAACATGTCCACAACTATTAATTCTCTAACATGTTAACAGCTGTGCTTCCCTAACATGTCCACATCTATTGCTTCTCTAACATGTGAACAAATATCTGACCCGGCATGAGGTTGAGATACATGTTTCGCAAACGACGATTTCACAGGAGAGGAAAAAAACGTAACAAAATTACTATTCGGTCAAAATTGAGTTAATAGCAGAATCGCATTCCTGTGTAAAAGCTTGATTAGCATATACAACTGTGAGCAGTTATTGCTCAGAACTTTAGTATGCTAATAATGTTTTATTGCCTTACAGCCTGCCGCAGTGCAAGTAGCCTATAGCTTACGGAAGTATTTCTACAGTGCATTACATTACATTACTGGCATTTAGCAGAGCGACTTATCCAGAGCGACTTACACTTATTTTTAATTTTTTTGCATTTTTACAAATCCATTTATACAGCTGGATATATACTGAAGCAATGCAGGTGAAGTACCTTGCTGAAGGGTACAACGACAGTGTCCTACCTGGGAATCGAACCTGCAACCTTTGGGTTACAAGCCCAGTCCCCCTACCCATTATACTACACTGCCGCCCAGTGCAAAACAAGGTATAGAAAACAAACCATTAGCCTATTATTAGGCTACAGTTTGGAGCAAAGGAAAAGTTTGGGGTGACCAAAGCTGTTATCAAGTGGAAGTGGAAGTGGAAGAATGAAAAAGAATTATGGTTTAAAGCAAAATTAGAGGTTAAACCTTATGTACATATTTTCTACATATTTTTATGAATTTATGGTTTAAACACTATTATAATCAAACTTATTCAGAATCATAGCAAGCACTGGGTTATGGACTACACAAATATAAACAATTTCATACAATAGTTCCTTGTTTGAGGGTGTATTTTATGATGAGAAAGGGCAGAATTCACAACAAAATCTCAAAACTGTGTTTTGCAAAAACACTATTCATTAATATCCCGAAATATTTACTCAGTCTCAAGTGATACCTTATTTTGTAGCTCTGATTCTGTACTTTAACACAAGACGAAAAACTCAGTCAAATTTCGATTGTATCTGAAGTATGGATCCGGTCACATATTGCTTCTCTAACATGTCAACAGCTGTGCCTCTCTAACATGTCCACGTCTATTGCTTCTCTAACATGTCAATAAATATTGCTTCGAGCCTCAAACCATCACTCTGCTGCCAGAGTAGATATGGATGGATGACTTTAAGGGTTGTTTCTCCTAACAAATGTTCCTATTGAACTCTATGGAAAAATAAGTCAGGAGAAGACAGTTATCCATCCATATCTACTGCATATCTGGCAACAGAGTGATGGTTTAAAGCTTGTTTGATACATCAGACCCTTGATGACTTAGAGCCATTTAGCCAACCATGTGTTCCATACTGTTCCAGTGTAATTTACTGCAAAATCTAGTCCCACCCCCCAATTCCCATAGAGATCCATTCAAAAGCAGAGAGGTTATAGTATCATTTGTAGTAGTACCAGAAAATAAAATATC
Organism: Synaphobranchus kaupii; assembly: GCA_029718625.1. Classification (NCBI taxonomy): domain Eukaryota; kingdom Metazoa; phylum Chordata; class Actinopteri; order Anguilliformes; family Synaphobranchidae; genus Synaphobranchus; species Synaphobranchus kaupii. The sequence goes on from CM056380.1 coordinate 28,397,390, forward strand.
AAGAGTCTTTTGATATTTTTGGGTGACAGACATCAGGAAGTCATGGCATGCAAAGGATATGCGACCAAATATTAAAAATGATTACTTTATTCTACATTATGTTAAACTGTCCAATATCTTTTGATGCCCGAAAATGGGGGGGGGCTATGTACAAAAGGTTCTATAATTTCTAAACGGTTCATCCGATATGGATGAAAATACCCTCAAATTAAAGCTGACAGTCTGCACTCATGGTCATTGTATCCTTTCAAACTCAAAGTGCTAGAGTACAGAACCAAAATAACAACAAATGTGTCACTGTCCAATGAATTATGGTGCTCACTGTACATTAACAATTGAAAAAAAAAATTGCTGAAAGACAACAGTATTGGCATCCTGACCCACAGATTTCCAGGTTATGAGAGGGTACATTGAAGTTTCAGTGAGTAATTACGCTTTACGTGCGTTTACGTGCGACGGCTCTGTATGCGTTCTCGGCCGCTCAAAACCAAGTAAAACTGCTCAACAGGGTGGGCAGGACAAGGACTCGAATTTGTGATGAGCTGAGGTAGTTACACTCACAAATACCAGAGATATCAAAAAACCCACAGAGGATAGCGTTCGTGGAAATGCGCTTGCTAGATGAGTTAGCCGATGTGACTTTCCACTTTCGCCCCGGTCTGAAGTTGGTCTGAACTTTCAGTGACGGGATTTCACAGTGACGGGATTTCACATTGAATGCAGAGATGAATTGGTGTGAAGAGCTTAGCACGTTGCAGAAGAGACATTGGAATATGGATTTTTCTGAAATGAATCAGCTTATGATTCTCTGATACCAGAGTACAGTCAAAGCAGGGGATTCGTAGCGTGCGCAAGATCAGCGGTTCTTATTCTGCCTGGTGTCGGCAGCCTGTTCCAGCGGCTGTCATGTCATCAACGGTGTCTTAACTTGAGTGATTTATGGAGGAAAGGGCGGAGCTTGTCTACCTGTGTGGGCTGGTATCTGTTTTTGCCTCACTTGGGTTTTTTAATGGCTGTATCCTTTCCCTTGTGCTGCCCCGTATGTAGGTCAGGGCTTTAAATAGGGCCGTGTAAAAAGCCAGGCCAGTATCGAGCTCTCTGTCAGTGTCACAATGCTGCAAAGCGAAGGTCAACAAGGACAAAGTGCTGTGACAAAAGACTCTAATTATATCGGCAACTTTGGCCTTGTGAGGCTGTTTTTGCAGTTTAGAATATATTGAAGCCAATGTCAGTTATTATACCCACATTTCTCAACTATAATAAATAATTATTATAATAAATGTTAACTACCCTTTTTCATTTGTGTGCCATGTTATTGGGATGGCAGGTATGCCATCCGCCAAGTTACGGCTTGGTGGGGCATGCCCAATACCTATACAGCACCGAGAGTTTGGCACTTTTCAGGGTTTCCTACAGAAGTAACCACAATGACCATAGACTCTCAGCCCTTAAAAATATTAACTTCTGTATGTTCTGACCTCATGTAACCACACAGCATTCAGATACAATTTCACACATCCACACAATAAAGCCCCAAACTTGGGTTATTTTGCGGTTTTTCTCCTTCCTCTTCCACTTCTTCTTCTTCTTCCCATTTTCCTGCCAAACTGCCTGCCTCCGTCGCGATGTTATCCAATGGGGAGAATTATTATTTGAGGGTATGGTCCGTATACCTGCTCATCAAGCTTATTGTCCAATAAAAACGCTTCATACTAATGTTTTTTAATGTTAATGTAGCTAATGGCTTCATGCTTTCCAAGAAGCTACTGTGGCTTAGTGGTTAAAACTGCAGTCTCTCACACAGTGGATAGTGGGTTTGAGCCCAGCAGGGCACATATGTATTTTCCACAAAAACAATGTGCAACTGTTAAGTACTTTTCATTTCTTAGACTGTTATTATTTTCACATTGACACATTAACGTATTTTTATTACAATATTAACTGTTCAATGTTTCACTTGTATTATATTACACCCTCCCCAAACCGGACGCTCGTTTTTGTCTGGTTTGGGGAGGGTGTTACGCTCTGCTCTTGCGGACATGACTGATTGTCTGTGGAAACCCCTTGCCTCGGCCAACATTTCTTTATTCATTAATTTCTTCACTTCAGCTCTGTTCACTTTATCCTTTTCACACATAACACAAGGTCACCATTAAATTAACTACTAGGAAAATTAAGAATTTACAATAATAGCCTACATTAAGAATTGAGGATAGCCTCTTTTAAGCTTTAAGTGATCGGATTTATAAACCGCCAATTCCCCAAACATATCTGATTCATGGTCAGTCACTTATAAATAAATAGATAGCCTCCGAATGTGGCTCTAGTCTACTCTACTCTGCTGATAATGTAGCTTACTGCAAACACTTTTAATAATAATAATAAGAATAATCTCTGGTATGTACTTTCTTAGTAGAGGGCCAAGTTGCATTAAATAATTTAGGAAAGTTTGGATAGCATTGCTTTGGAATAGAGCTAGTTTATTTAGTGTGAGCTACGATAGGCAATATTGGTAGTTGTAACTTGGCCACATTTTGATATCAAGACTTTTAAAGGCAGGCCTAGTTTTTGCAAGTTGGAATTAAGAACTTATGGACAGCGCTATGTAGGCAATGCGTGAGTAACTTGGCTTTGTTTACGTCGTAGACGTTTTTGATCTGAAAACATTATACACTATATGTACTATATACATGCGCATACATTTTTTATATCCAATATATACAAGCACATTTAAAATAAGAAAGAAAATTGTCATTTAGTCACATGGGTATTTTGAATTAACTTTATTAGTCGTACAGGTTTGAGACATTTCCAGTAGATAGAGTTTGATGAGAACTTTCAATGTGTAAAAATTGCCATGTAGTTTTCCCTTAAGAATAAAGTTTAGAGATCTGTTTATAGTTTTGGCAGGTGGTGCTTAGTTTAAGGAATTAGGGCAGTGGCCTTTTAATTTGAGTGCAGCCAAACCTATTGTTTTTGTTGTTTTTTTTGTTGGGACAGGTAAAAGCTTTATTGCAATGTTTTTGTTTTTTTCTCCCTCAGGACTGTTTGCTAATGACGCACAGTATCTTCAAATGCATCCTGTGCAATGAAAATATTGGCTTTAAACCGTGCTTTTAATAATCTTATCAGGTGTGTTGTTTCCTAGCGCTCTTTTGTGAGGAAGTATTTGTGAAGTAGCCGACTAAATAAGGAAATGACAAGCCTCTGACATCACAGTATTACTTTGCAAGAGCCTTTGCTTTTAGCGTGACCCTTTTGATCACATCACTGTTTTCTCAGAGGGGCCGTAGATGCAGTTTCCAGCGTTGCTTCAGTATCTTGGAGCAGAATCTGTTCAGGAGCATTTGGATCAGTCTACATTCCTCCTTCGCCCTCTCTTCATTTCTCATAAAACACCCACATTGACGTTTACCTGTTGTCAGTTATTCTATGGTTTGAGAATCGGCTAAAACACATTTCCCCCTCACCACCTGTTAGATTACAGAGAAAGTATAATGCCTCTGTGAGCCCTGTTTCTATTTATAGGATGATGAGGCAGTGAAAGTTTCCATTTATACCCCGTCTGTCAATCCCTCTGTGGAGCAACAGGAAGTACTACCAAACAAAGTGCTGGTGTCAAACCTCAAGGGACCAGCCAGTGAAACGATAGTCCACCCCCTCCTTGTGGTGAATGGCAGTCATAACTGTTTTTAGTTTTCTTTTTTAAGGGCAGCAGTTATAGACCCATATTTTGCCATTTTGTAAACGTGTTGCTTTTTTTAGCAAAACTTACAATAGCATTTTAGGGAGTTTGTGCAGTCCAGGATTTCAGTGATGTTGATGATGTCACTGGCTGTGTGATGGAAACTTCAGAAACCCTTAACAGCCATATCTTCTGACTCATTTAAAAGATTAGAAGTTACAGTTAAATTACTCTTCCTCCAGATTAGGGCTGGCTAAAAGGATGATTTTATCAATAATGGATGGGTTTCTGGTCTGGCTAGGTTTACTCAACCGCCGTTGGTTTTGGCATTAGGTCTTGAATGGTTTCTGCTGGAGAGCAAATCCAACCTGGTGCTCTGGAGAGTGGAGATGGCTTTTTACCTGTGAGTTTTGAGTTTGAGTGTGGCAGTGACACACGCCCAGGCATAGCTGTTCTCTGTGAAATGGGGTTCCAGGTGAAGGTCAAAGATATTGGCTAGGTTTCTATGACAACCTCTTTTCAGCCTTTTGGATGAGCTGAATCCAGGCCCAAGTCATTCCCCCCCAAACTAATTTAGGTAGTTCATTTCTGATTTGAAGATACCACGTTCAAATAGGCAGCGAGTTGCTGAACTGCTGAATGGTTTTTACTGTGACTGAAATACAGACTGGTTCACACAGTTAAACACACTGCAAACTGAAAGAGTTCTTCTTCCTGTGCAGAAATGTGTCACTGGGTTGACCAGCCCGGTCCTATGCAGGCATCTGCTTAAACTCATTTTGTTTCCTGTTCCAATGTCTTTTTGTTTAGTACAGCTAATAAAACCTGTATTTACTTTACAGTTAACGAGATCATAAGGAACGACTTGACCGTCCACGACAGAAGTCAGACGTAGATGGGCCCCGTCTCCTGGCACTCAGACCCCTCCCACCCTGCGTCCGACCCCTCCCACCCTGCATCTGGTGCCTCCAGTCCTCTCAGATTCCCACCAATCTCTGATTCCACCCGAGCTTTTCGTACCAGGACAGCTCAACTGCCGAATACCCAGCCTACTCATGCCTATTTTTACACACCAAACCCAGTGTTGTGTCTCACAGACAACGAGTACACAATAATGTGCCTTATTTTGGTTGCTGAAAAACCACTTTGTCACAGATAAAGTGAATAGCTAAAGTACATCTTTTTACATCTACTTCAGTGTCTGTAAATATGCTTACTTATGACTAAGGATGGGCAAGGTTTCATGACGGCTGCAGGACTGTTTAAATAGTTGGTAATGGATCACATTCAGGAACCTTTTTCCAGAGAATAGCTACTGTACAATACCTTCTTCAATTAACATTGCCAAATTGTGGGTGAAAGGATTTTACCCACCTCTGTGTAAAAGACTGTTAGAAACTAATTTCGGATTCATGTAAAATGAAGGAATTTATTTGTATTCCCTAATATGTCATTCTAGTTCCTTGATATTGTAAAGCAGTATACCAAAGAAAAAATATATCAAGAAAGTATTTTTTTCCCTTTGTGTCCAGGTCTCTGAAAATGAGCATGGAGTGGTATTTGTTTCATTGAGTAGTCTCAACTTGTTTTTTGCTTCAACTTGATTTTTTCATCATGTGTTGGCTCATGCATATGTGTGTGTTTATGTGTGTTGGCTCATGCATATGTGTGTGTTTGATAATACTGTAAAAGCTCTTGTTGCATGTGAACATTTTAAAAAATAATTATTGATAACCTGACACTGAAAGAGGATCACACGGTGGAACACGAGTTCATAGCATATCTGAATAGCCAAAGATATGTTCTGGAGAAAGCCATATACACTGTAATTATATTACACAGCAGTATCAATGGGAGTGTCTTGTTTTGATGATTGCTTTGCAATTATTTTGATACATACATTTTTGCAAATACTTCACATGAGATAATCGCCATGCACAGGCAGCAGGAATCAGTGTGCCGGCAAAACGGCTGCATTCACTCCTCTTCTGCGAATAGCAATATTGTAATATCCTTAATTTATTTGGGAAACTTTAAAACGGTGTTGTTTCTGCCTCGGCCAAGGAGACATCACAGACTTGTTTTATTTCACAGCCTGAAAAGGTAGCAACATAACACCTTAATTTCTGATTAACTTTTTAACAAGCCTCAGATCCATGCAAAAACAACACCTTCTGCGACACAGAAATAACAGGGTAAAGCCAGATTCCCCCATGCATCTTTACACCTGAACTCTGGCATGACTTTGTACCTTATTATCTACCGTTGATGTTTGAGTATAAATAGTCGTTTTATGTGTGTCCTCTGCAAGTATTTAAGTGCCTTACATTTAACCAAACTATTATAGTCAATTTTACGTGATGATGACTACACAATTCCTAAAGTATTCATGAACAGATGTGGGCATAGATTTCCCTCTTGTATCTATACCACAGAATTTGTGCACAAGTGTCCTATCTCTTCACTTGATAGCAGAATTGGCATGGGTCCTTTCAACAGATGCAGCACAACCACAGCATCAGTTACATGATCTGATTGTTGGCAGCCATATCGGATTATTTTCCACGGGTCTTTGCTCCATGCACCTACTTTGCACCGTGTGAATGCTGCCCTAACTTGTACTTTAGGAAGCCATCTTTTCCATACGTATATAAATATTTGACTTCACTGTTTTCCGGCTATTGTAATGAAAAGGCTCGGTACAGAAACACCGGCAAAGTGCATGTGTCATGCTTTCCATTCACTTCAGAAGGATTGCAATTAACAGACGTCAAGGGGTAGAGATCATACAGTGGACATGCCTGGACCTCGGTAAAACAATAATGGAAACATGGCAGTGATAATACTAAAAAATAGAATGACTATAGAGTAGCAAATTGAAAAAAAAACAATTAGTCTATATATAAAAATAAAAAAAAACTGGTTACATTTTATATCTGTAAAATGTAATGCTTCATTCCTAAAAGACATCTCTACAGTAGTGTGACTGATATTAACAACTGGTATGTATAATGCTAAGATTAGATTTTCATAGTTGTATGTGAATTGTTTGTGGAAGTTATACTGACTTTCCTTTGGTTAACCTTATATAGTCTCATTTGTGTAGAATGATTTATTGATACATTTAAAATATATTTTTATTAGCTTAGAGAGGGCTTCAGTACTTTTGTTCAAATATATTTTGGAAGACAGCCACATTGATGTAAATAATTTGGAAACAGTTATTTTATTTGAAACTATGTTCTTAATTTGATTAAAAATGTTTATTATTTTGCATGGAGGATAGAAACCACAGGATCTATTTCCCCTTTATGTTTCATATTCCCAAATGTTTTACTCTTGCCTTAATCAACAGCAGTCTTATTTTTATATTGAGTTATTTGTGTGTTACTGTAAAATGTTTCTTACTTTTTGAAAGTTATCTATATTTGCGCCTTGAAGGCTGAATGCATATGCAAGTCAAAAATAATTATGTATGTTTTTCCTGCATAGTACAAAATATGCTTTCATTTTGGAATTTATACCCTGAATGTATTCTTCAGCCAAATATACTGTTCTTGCATACTGTAAATAGAAAACAGCTGAATTTTGTATAAAAATACATTTTTGGAAGGGTGTAGGTAGAAGTAAAAAAAATTATAATTAACTGCATCAGTTGGATGCCATTTTTGTTAATCTAATGCCTTATTAATGTATTACATGTAGATCTACATACATATTGCAATATAGTAATGCATCACTCATAATGCATTAAACAGGTCATGTTTTTATTTCAGTTCTTTGATTAGTTTTAATGCTATGCAATTTGCTATGCAATCTGAAGATTTGTTGCAATTTTTTAAAGACAAGTTTTACCTATAATTCAACAATAAATTTGAAACATGCTTGTTGGTGTGATTATTTTCATTTTTTTGTCATTCAGAGTACTGGACAGTGTAGACACTTTGCATGGCTCCTTAAATCTACCATTCGCAATCTACTGAAGCCATCGAAAGTATCGCAGTCAAACAGGTTTTATTTATGCTATGTTCATCCACAGGTCTGAATGCAGATAGATGGCACACATGAAGAGCTATGCTGCGTTTCAGCGCTAACTAGGTTTTCATCAGTTCTTTTGAAACCTATCTATTGCACAATGTAGGATCCTGTTAAGTCTGACAGTCAATGAGTTCCAGGCAAATGTCTTTGCTTAGCTGTACATTTTCAGCTCATTCATTTTAAGTAAACTAGTCCGTACAATAAAGAGTGAATTAATTTGCCTTGTAGTTATTCAGAATGTACAATACTTAAATAATTTCCTTGACGTATCATGGATAGTTCAATATTACTCAAACAAAAATGTCTTCAGTCAGATCATCCAGGTTAGTTAACTCCCAACTTTTCCCTTTAATTTGTATTACCTTTGTGAAATTATTATATAATAGTGTAGCCTACATACAAGAGAAAAATTGACTCATGACCACTTAATGATATAACACAACATTAATAATAAAGAATGGTAGTAGCACATTTTACAGTAGTACAAATTTTACAGTTAAGAACGCTGATTTGACTTGTACAAAAAGTGTACCCATGAGGCAGGAATTTAATTGATCTACTTCAAACTAATAACCCTATAGATTATGTGGGGACATGAATGCATAACAAGGTTTGAGAGATGGAACACCATTCTTCAAAAAGATATTCCCTCATTTGGTGGTTTGGTGATGGTGGTGGAGAGTGCAACCTAACACGTCCGTCCAAAATCTCTCATAGGTCTTCAACTGGGTTGAGATCTGGTGACTGCGAAGGCCATAGTATATGATTCTCATCAAACCATTCAGTGACCCCTTGTGCCCTGTGGATGGGGCATTGTCATCCTGGAAGAGACCACTCCCATCAGGATGGAAATGTTTCATCATAGGATAAAGGTGATCACTCAGAATAACTGTCTTGATTTGCAGTGACAAGGGGACAAGTGGACCCAAATGATGCCAGGAAAATGCCCACCACAGCATAACAAATCCACCGGACCCCCTCACTGTAGGGGTTTAATTTGTCACCCGTCTGTATATCTACTATAGTTTTGGTTTAAGATGACCACACTGAATGTTTTTGACTCAGTGGCTGTAGATCTTTCTTGCAAGACAGCAATGCACATAACGCAATCATAAGCATAGTTATATTTCAATAGAAAATAATAAAAACAGACTGGAAGAACAGAAGTGGACTGGTGTATGCTATTTATCAGTTACCAGTTTTAAAATAACCAAAATCATACAAGAGAATGGTTATGAATGAACCATGTCATATATGATTATTATATTGGTGTAGTTAGTACAGTCTTGCACACTGCGTTTATACGTTTGTAGGCACGTTATCTAAAGTTACACCAGATGGCGCCAGAATTATATTGACGTATAAATCTCAACAATACTCTCGCCATCCTACAGAAATTGTGTAAATTGCAGCCCCCACCCAAGGAAAGTGTTTTAAAAAATTAAGTGTTCAGGTTTTTAATAGAAAATTTGATCATGTGGTGATTGATGTGGTGGCCATCACCCCAGGAACAGACTCTGGGAACTGCAAAGAATAGACGGCAACAGCAGGTACAATAAGTGACAATTTATTCTCCAATGTGCAGACAGGGAGAGCAACTCAAGGGCAGTCCATTGAGTCCAAGAGAACTCTGAAAACCCTCCTGATACATTCGCCTCTATAGCCAGCAATAGGCTAAAACCCAAATAAGTGTCACACCCATAGAACACATGCACCAATTGGCTGCATTCGAATAGTCAAATTTGAGCAAGGAAGGATCCTTTAGATCGCATGAACCGGAAATATTTCCCGGGCAGCCATGCTAAGGACCGTTTGAATTTTTATATTGAGAAGGAAAGGAGCTTCACGATTCCTTTTATCCGCCCTTTCACAAAGGATGCTCTGGACTATCCTTTTCAGAAGGAATAGTCAGGGGGCCAATTCAGAAAAGTGCTTCCGTTAAGACTTTTGTGCACATGTTTGGGTACAAGCTGACAACCAATTTTTTTTGTTAGTAGGGGCCCATAGAAGAAGTTCTAGGGTGGTTGTCAAGTTGGAAAATAAAAATACTGACTTTTAGCAGCACTTTTAAGCCTATTTTCAGGTTTCCTGCTCAACATGACATGCCCACCATAAATGTTGAATATCTCCACAACCACGAGGGACATATACACAAACTTGGTATCAAATGAAAGGTAATACCTGCGGAGTGGCTTCAGAAGTGTCAGAATCTAAATATATGTTACTCTGCCAGATAAAATAGAGCTAGAACATGTGATATTCAATCTCCGCCTAAAAAAAACTGTTTTTAAAGTGAATATAAGCTTGGAAACATGAGATGGTAGCCCAAATCCTCTATGAATCAGTATTCCAATGTATGATCAGTAGTTGTGCAAAGTTACAAGCTAGTAGTGTGAGACAGTGCAACACTGCACAGATTTTAGTACTATAAGGTCCAGGCAGAAATCTCGAATTCTAGATGGTGACCTTTGATGCTATTTGACTTTTTCATGCACCAGAATGTAAAACAAATTATATTTCACTGACATATCACTCAGGTGTAGATCATAAGTATAAATTTCACCCAAATTCAACTGCTGTCTCACTTATTAGGGTTAGTGTTAGTAACTACTGGTAGTCGTATGATAAAAGATACATTTGAAGCAACCTATTTATTTATTTATTGACAAAAACATGGTTAATAATAACAACAATCCTTTATTGGTCACTTGGTAATTTCAACACTCCAAACAAAATGTTTTCAGTGGTTGCTGGTCGACTTTCTTCTCTGCATTTGACCCATACTGTACAAGCTGTCGTCCTCCAGGGACAGCAGGAGCAATCGGCAGCCATCAGGAGGCACCTGGGGACCAAGTCCAAGTGCTCAGTCCGAGTCCTGGTCAGGGACAAGACAGAAGCGTTTACCATTTTGAGTATACATTTACTTACACAGTGCAAAACATGCACCACACCAAAGGAGATAACATGCCTAATAATAATACAAGACTGAAAATATGAGCATTTAGAACAATGTCATGCTAAATAGGAGCTGTACCTGAGTATTCTTGCACCAAGCTGCACAGGCACACCCACATGCCCCACTGCAATATATTCCACTTCTTCGACATCGACAGTGCCTTGTACTGCACTGACTTCCACTTTCCTTGCATCCACAGGTGCTCAGATCCAAGCATCTGGCCTGTACAGGTTCCTTGGTTAAAAGCTGAGGGACCAGCATACCATCCATCATGTGCCAACCACAATTGATTGGTGAGGGCAACTGTGGATGGGTCACTAGTGACTGTTTCCAAACCTTTGTTTGATAGTGGGCCCTCATGATGTGCAGAGACAAGGCATCCCTTGTTGGTGGTAAAGCATCAACATTGGCTTTCACTTTCCGAAATAGGGTACAGCGAACTACATGGATCGAGTTGCTGGTTGAGTTTGGGTCATACAGTTTGCACACAAACTCTTCTGCCGAGGATAGAGTAGCTGGACTTGGTACTTCATCTTCACCAAAGTTGTGAAGAAGATGAGGGCACTGCTGGAACACTTTCCATGCAGTCCTTTTTCCTATTCCAGTGAACTGGCTGGTAGTGTCACATCCAGTGATAGCATGAAATGCCAACAGACCATTAAGCATCTCATTTGGCATTTTTATATCATGAACTTTGATGTAGCGTGGTTTTTTGACTGTTCCTGCTTTCATCCAAATTTCTTGGCTCAGTTGTTGTGCAAACACAAGAAGTAACACCAGCACATCTGTGTCTCGGCACTGAATGATGAGCCTCTGATACCCTTTTGATGTTGCATCAGCTGCATGTAGCAATATGCGGGTATCCGCTTCTTCATGTGTAGCCTGTAGGTGAGAAACATCCATCCCAGCTGCTGATGCCACTTTTTCAGGATCATCAAATCCTCCACTAATAACAACTTCCTGGCCATAGTGGTGCACGTGCTTCTCAAGCTCATTTGATAAGAACTGTGTCAGGTTGGCCTTGTTTTCATCCATTTCAATGAAGCTATTCCAGTTAGCAGGTATCTTTACATCCCTACTCACAACTGTTCGAACCTTTCGCAGAGTAGTGCTGCGTTTTGCTCTTGTTCCACTCTTTATGGAGTTCTGTTGGTACTGATCAAACACTATTAGCTGGTTTTATCAATAATTAAAGGGCCCGTTTCATGCTTTTTTCTGGGTTCTATTTCAAGTCTTGATACCCCTAACATGATATATTTGTGATTTAAAGTTTAAAAAATTGAATGAATTTGACAGCATTGTGAACAAAATCCGATTTTTACCAAGTTTAAGGATGCAATGATAAAATGACCAAAAAACTATTTTCAAAGATGACAACCAGGCTAGAACACATGTAAAGGGGTTAAATATTAATACTGGATAGGTTGTCAGCTTGTACCCAGAGGTTTCATCTTAAGTTGCAATATCAGTTTTGGCCCCCTGACTAGAAGGTAGTATTCGCGCCCCACAATGCAATGCCGCCAATGTTCACATAAGCATCAGAGTTTTTCGGAACCTACCGAATTCAAACAACAAAGCGAACATCTGAGAAATGCCAGAAATCTAAATGTGAATTGCTAGTATTGCTGGTTAGTAGTGGCTTATAATAGAAAGTAAACAAACAATGACACAATCAGACAATACACCAATGTTAGGATCCTGTAATTCTGTCTGTTTTATTTGTTATGTTTCCTGAGTTCTAACTTTTTTTTCCTGCATTTCCCTCGCGATTGTCAGTCCGCGTTCCATGTTTTCTGAGATTCCACTCCCTGTCTTTGTCATTTCACTATTCGGGTGATTTTGGGAACATTCGGGTTTCCTCTGTATTTCGTATCTCGTTTTCTTCCTTCTGACTTTATTTATATTTGTATATAATACTAATGTACTAATCATACTGTTAGATTAGATTTAATACTAACCTGCTAACAAACTAATGTGTATATAATACTAACCAGCTAACCTACTAATATTAGGGTTTTAGAGTTCACTACTAACATTACTAATTACTAATTAATCTTGAGTTTCTACCTGCAGCTGTCATTTCCCTCCTCGTTATCCTATCCCTGCATCTATCTGTGATTTCGCATTCTCTGCACGTGTCCACTTTCGTGTTCCTCCCCTCTGAGCTGTGCACTTGTTTACCTGCTAACCCCAGGCCGTTTGTTATCATTGTGTCTATGTGCATTCCAGTCCGTGTCTTACGTTTCCCCTGTTATTGTATTATTGGTCCTTGTTAACCCTCACTGTTCTCAGCTGTGAGCAATCTCCCCTCCCTGCTTCTACACACCTGATTCCCATTATGTCTGTCTCCCTCTGTGTGTATATATACCTTGTCATTTCCGTGTTTCTTCGCGGGTTCCTTACCCATATTTTTGCTTCTGTGTTGCCTTGTTGTTCCTGAGAATCTGCCCGAGTTGTTCTGTTTATTTCCGTAGTATCTGTTTCCTAGTTTTTGTTTTCCTAGTTTTGACTGTTGTTTTGTTTTGTTTTCAGTCCTTGTTTTGTTCCTCTTACGCCTCCCTGGTTTTGACCCCTGCCTGTGTTCTCGCGACCCTGATTTGGATTCCGCTTTTGTACCTTTGCTGTGCCTTCCCGGTTATGACCCCTGCCTGTTCCTTGACTATTCTTTGGACTGTGTTTTTGTACCGTTGCCCTTTATTAAACTTCGGTTTTTTTCTTACTCCTGCCTGCGTTTGGGTCCTTCCCCCACCGACACCTAACAGAAGGAACTCGCCAGTTAGGACCCAGCGGGCGTCATGGTAAATCTGGATTTTTTTTTTCCCCCCTTTAACATCTCCTAAGAGGAATACCTCATGGGTATCTGGGGGCAGAACCCTGAGTTCGCCCGTCGGCATGCCGACCACCACCCATCACCCCGGACTCCTTATCATCACCCCCCACTCCGTTGGTCTCGGAGTCCTGACCCTCCAGCCGGCCAGCCCTGAGCCCACAACCCCTTCAACCACCCAACCCCAACTGTCACCCTTTGAGTTTTTTTCTTACTCCTGCCTGCATTTGGGTCCTTCCCCCACCGACACCTAACAACCAAATTTATTAAGAGGTTAAATTTCGCAGAGATAAAAACGAACAGGGCTGCGTTTCCCAAAAGCATCGTTAGGCTAAGACGTCGTAAAACCCTTCGTACGAAGCTTCTTGAATTTTGGGTGCGTTTCCCAAAAGCATCTTAACTTAAGACGATCTTAGAAACGCTGGTAGATTAACGATTACTCCACACCAGTCGGAGACGGTTTAGTGCGTTTTAGACGCCCATTAATCACATAGGCTACTTTATTTGATTTTTCGTGTTAGTGTTCATTTAATTTTACGTTTACTATAACCACTGATTGTTTTTTTTAAAGTATTACCCATAAAATCCATTCCTTAAATAGCCCTATAAATAAGTTTGAGACGAGTAAAATCAGTGGGGAAAATATTTTATTTCAAAAGAAACTTTGACGTGCCTAACCGGCCATGTATTGGGTATCACTATCGCCCCTCCTCCTCTCGTATCAGCAGCACCACAGACAGAAGTACAGAGATCCAGGGATCAGAAAGGAAATGTCCTGCTATGTGTTTCTTCCACCCATGAAATCCAGGTGATTGGAAATAAATACTGGGGAGGACTTTTTACTTTCTGAACCCGGATTTTACACCTCTGGTTAAGTAGGCTAGCACTTAAGAGGTGACTGTGCGTTCACGCTTTAAGAACTGTTTTGGGAAACGCGTGTTACAAATTAGAGTAATCGTAGAATCGCTCGTTGAAATCGCACTTAACCCTAGATTGATCGTTATCGGGAAACGCACCCCAGTTCAAGTGAAATGCAGACGGCTATGATGCACCTTTTGTCGTAATTTTTCGTGAAGTTCGCTGTGTTGAACAGTCCCGTCAATAGCCTACGACTGGACGTCGCATCATGACGCAAGGTAGAGAAGGAGGTTCAAATTCCACAGTTATGCTAGGGCTGCATTCGAATAGTCAAAAAATAGCTCCTTTTTCCTTTCCTTGACCTCGCCAGAAAACGTCATATGGGTCAAGGAAAAGTTGGAAGGAAAGGAAAAGGGAGCTATTTTTTTGACTATTCGAATGCAGCCTAGATTCCTTGTAAATCTCTCCTTCTAACTTTTCCTTGACCCCCAAGACGTTTTCTGGCGAGGTCAAGGAAAAGTTGCAAGGAAAGGAAAAATTAGCTATTTTATTATTTTTATTTTGACTATTCGAATGCAGCCACTAGGTCAACAATCACCCCACCACCTGGCCAGTTCTCCCTGCTGATTATGTTAAGGTGTCTGCTCTCATGTATGGAAGCAGACAAGTATAAAACACGACATTTCGGAAAACATACCAACAAGTTATTTAAAACACAACGACATTTCAGAGAACAACTGCAAGTCAGAAAACACAAAGGCAAAACCACAGAAGTTCTGTGGGCAAAACCCAAAACACATTTACAAATCAGATTGTAACCTCCTTCTGATTGGACACGCTGTATGTCAAATGAGAGTCTGACACAGCGCGAGTGACCAACCAACAACAATTTCCGTTATCTAACTGATATTCAAGACAAGCCTATGGAGTTTATTTAGTTCCATAAATAGCGCACGTGGAATTCTGAAATGAGGGCACAGTAGCCTATTTTTCGCCGTTTTGAGCTTGTTGAAATGGCATAAAAAAATCTGAGTTTTTATTAACTCAAAAACGGCGAAAAACACGGCGTTTTCTTTCCAAAAAACTTATTAACACAACGCAGGTTTGGCTCGTTGTCATTTGCTTTGTCTTTGAATTCTTCATCGACTAATGCTTAGTTTTAGTGGCCATGTGTCCACAGTAGCCTACCAATTCCTATTGATTCACCTGAGCCTCTCTCAACGATCTAAACCTGCATTGTGTTAATGAGTTTAAGGTGGAAATGATGAAAGAACAGTCCAATGAGCTCCACCTGGCTGCGCCACCACCCAATCAATGATGATTGAGGTTAGACCAGACCAGACCAGACCAGGGCTGCGTTCAGCCCCGACAAAACGTAGCAAAATGTTTATTTAAACGGAAACGGTGGTGCGTTGAACACCCTGTTGTGTTACGCAAGCGTTGCAACTATGGCAGCTGAGAAGGCCATTCTTTGCTTTCGTTTCGAAGACTTCGAGACTGTGTTACGATCTATATGAGCTAATTATTTTATTATGAGTATTAGGCCAATCATTATTGCTGATCACTGTTGTGATATGATATTGTAATATTTACCATTACGGTATATACTTAAAGGAGCAGAGTGGAGTAGACAAGTTTATGAAAGTGTCACTCCACAATGGTACATACAATAGCAAAAGATGTCTTCTAAAGACAAATATGTCTTCTAATGTCTTCAATTGTTGCATACACCAAGCTGCAGTAGACACATTTGTAAAGGACTTTAGTTGGATCCATTGTGCACACTGCCTTAACGGCGGGGTTTAGGCCTACACGTCGCTGCTGATTGGGTAACACCTCTGACACACCCACCAAACGAGAGAAAACTACCTCAAAGCCCGTTGCACACCGTTTCGAGGAAACATGGCGTTCAACCCGGAAACCGTAGCAAAACGGTGCACACCGTTTTCAGATTGAACATGGCCCTGGTCACCGCAGATCTTACATGCTGCTGAACGATCGTGTCTACTAAATTATGTATCTCTGCGTTATTTGTTTAGGTAATGTTATGTTAATCTACGTAATGTAAAAGCTAATTTACTGATATTAAGATTGCTGAGTGCTTTCTCCCTGTCACGCAGTAGGCTATGAGGAGTAGCAACAGCACCGATGTTAGATCTATTTCCTGACTACTATCTGCAACAAATGTGATTGAATGTTTGCCGTCTCGACTAAGATTGAGTGTTTTCTCATCGGATAAGCCTAGAAGGCCATGCATGAATTATGATTTTAAAATACCTAACTTTGCCTCCAGCAGAATTAGGCTAGCTACCATAGGCAAATTACGATAGCCTAGCCTACTAGCCTACAACCTCCTTTCCAATTTCTCCATTTCAGTGGCGCAGTGCTTCGCTCTATGCACCAGGGTTGATTCTTTTCAATTCACAATATATTGTTTTATTGCATTTTAAATGCGTTCTGGGTGTGGGTGTTTTGTTCCACTACTTTCAATTAACCAGTCCCTAACCAGTCCCTCTGCCTTGCTGAATACAATTAATGCTATTGTGTTTCAGGTTTCAACACATGTCCACTAGGTGGCATTGACACCTTTCAGTGGTAGTGTGTAGCCTATGCTATGTAAGTTCTTATTTTTTAATAAACCAGTTCATAACGCAAATACGCAGATGCATTTTTGTTCTTATTTAAAATGTGAAATGCCTTTAATCAGCATAATCATAAAATGCTGCATAATTTGACTAAGTTCATCTGATATTTTTCAAATGCCTAAAAACACAAGAAGAATCCAAATGCATCAATACAAAACAGAAAAATTCCCTATCCCTATGCTGAATATAGTAAGCACTGATTTAATAGAACTGACGATCCCATGAGCAGAATACTGGCCAAGACAACGCAGCTGATAGGCCAGCAAATCACTTCGGTTTAAATTGTCAGTAAAGGCTCCATTGACGGTGTTATTTCTTCAAGGTTAGTCACTGAAATTCAGAGGAACTTGTGAACTAGGAAACTTGCCTAATGTCCATTCCTCCTCCCTCCTCTTCGTATTCCATTCAATCTTTATCACCAAGTAGCACCTGTCCTCTACAACCAACCTGTTACACCTGATTTACGATCCATAATCTTTGGACTTAGGCCTAGTCCATAATCTATTATGAATTGAAAACTTATTATCGGTCTTGATGCATAGAGCTAAACTAAGCTGCGCTAATGAAATGGAGCAATTGTAAATGAGGTTTCAGTAATTAGTTTGCCTATGGTAGCCTATAACTGTGCTAGAGTGGTTCCCAAACTCGGTCCTGGGGTAGCCTACCCCTGTTTGTTTTCTGCAATCCCAGAATTTTAACAAGCTGTAAATTTTTCTTAATTATGTGCTTTTCGTCTTAAGAGTGATAATTTACCCTCTTAAGCTACATGACGTCAGAAATATGCATGCAATGAAGAATAAAACTCCCATGTTCACGTTGTGCTTATTGCGCTATAGGCCTATTGCAAACAATTACAAAAAGGAGGTAATTTAAAATATATATATTAACTGATCAAATTAAAAACTGTTTCATCATTTCCCCTTTAAACTCATTAACACAATGCAGGTTTAGATCCTTGTCATTTGCTTTATCTTTAAATTCTTCATTATCTACCAATGGTTCATTTTATTGGCATATGTGTCCACGCTATCACCAATTACAAGCCTATTGATTTTACTAGCTATTGATTTGATTGGTTATTTGAGGTAACTACATTTTTTAACTGCTCAAAATAAAGGCTGAGGTGAATCAATAGGCTCGTAATTGGTATTGTGGACACATGGCAACTAAGACTAATCATTAGTCGATGAAGAATTCAAAGACAAAGCAAATGACAACGAGCCAAACCTGCATTGTGTTAATAAGTGAAAGGGAAAGTGATGGAAGAACATAATCACACGGGTTCAGGAAAAGGGGAGCAGAGGTATCTCCTGAATAGATCTATCTTCAGGTTACGCTGGAAGATAGCGGGGGGACTCAGTACTCCGCTGTACTGACTAAGATGGGCAGGTTGTTCCACCATTGGTGAGTCGGTAGGGAGAAGAGTTGAGGCCAGGAGGAACAATATAACCAGGTCATCACAGGGAACTCAGGGAGACCTAGGCGCCTGGTGGGAGCACGGGTTGGGGTGTAGGGCTGGACAGTGGCCTGAAGGTATGGGGTAAGGTAAGCTCCTTTAGCAGCCTTGTACACCAACACAAAAGTTTTTTGAGTTTGATGCAGGCAGCCACCGGGAGCCCGTGCTGTGGAGGGAACGCAGGAGGGGGTGACATGGGAAAATTAGGGGAGGTTGAAAACCAGGCGGGCTGTGGCGTTCTGGATGAGTTATGTATGTTTGTAAATAGTGGGATTTGCATGTGATTGGCCCAGGAGCTGGGATCAAGTGGTGAGTGAGCTCATTATTTAGAGAGAGACACATTTTTAATGAAACAAAAGATAAATCGCACAACTGTGTTTAACAAGCAGCTCATTTAAATTAATGCAGCCTAATTAGCTTTAAAGAAAGAATATAACGCTGCAGCATAAGTGTGAACTCTTTTCTCCAACCATTATAATTCTCCAACTGCTTGAAGTAATGGGCTAGATGAAGATAATCAACAAAAAAATCAATATATTTAATTTAGGATTTAAAGACTTCCATTCTCATACTTATTGCATATGCACTGCAGTTTGTACATATACCGCACACAGGCATTATGAAATTGTACAAAAATGGAAACTTCTTAATCATGGACAAATCTCACAGATTCAATTGTGGTACATTGCTGCTTTGAGACATTCTTATTTTCCCTGTAATATTTTTTAGGGATTCAATAATAAAAAATGCATCGTAGAATGTTACATTTTTTTTAAATAAATGTGAAATAAAGTGCTTTTTAGAGAGCTCAAATGTGTTCGATTTAAGTGTGTTTGCTGAAAGCCGTTGAAAATACGGGCTGAATTCTCCCAAGTGCATGGAATTTGTGTAACACTAGACACACTGCACATGGATGGGAAGGTTTTAACAAAAGGGGGTCACCTAGCTGATTGCTGCCATAATGCAAATCTTTGTTGAATTTGATTGATGAATTAATTATGTTTGGCACTCTTCCAAGAAGTGAAATGGCATTTTCACTAACCACAATGAGCCAGGACCTGCAACAGCATCTTCTGGTACACCACATAGCCCTGTCACCTGCAATGGGGCATTGGATTAAGGTTGTTCATCAGTGCCATTTCTTGCTTTAGCCATTGAGCAGTTGACATCCAATGCGTTATTGTAGTGGATGTCGCATTACATTTGTCAACATTCTCATTAGATGTTTAACAAGGCAATAACCAAGCCAAGGCCCAACATATTTTCTATCACCTTCAGATGGGTTTGTGTCCTATTGGTGGTACTGTCTAGGCATGTGCCCAGTGCCTCCTAAAATGCCTGAAACTGTAGTTTACTGTGCCTGTTGCAGCTGGTCTGGAGTGTGCCGAGGGAGGGAGGACTCACAGGATTTTCATCATTTTCACAGCACTCTGAAGGAACTTCATCGCACGAGAACAACGGTTTCCGGCTGGTTCCCATCGAGCCTATTCACAAGTGGCATTCCGTCTCTAGCCTGTCAAGTTCTGACACATCACATAAGCAAGGTAAAGTAAATATTTTCACTTCTGTTAAAAGCTAAAATCTGTTTGCTGCCCTTGATGTACTGTAATCTCCAACATGCAACTGTGAATCTGACTCACCCAGTTCTAGCATAACAAATAAAACTGCCAATAGTATATAATACAATAGTAGAATAATATAAAATGTTCTGCTTAAAGGGATTTCCAACTCAAATCGATGATTTAGCTTTTCAATGGTTAATTGTTGTCATCCTGGGGTGGAATAAACATAACCCAAAATATCATAATGAAGTGATATGCCTAAATTGAGATGTGCCTTCCTTTTTTTTCCACCATTGCCTGTAATTCATCAGGCAAGGTTTTGATCGGGTGGGATTAAAACGCAACCAGTACACGTGATCAGGTCCTCCCAGCCAATAGAGTGATAAACGGGGGGCATTATAGCCTCGTTTGGGCTTATATTGATGCATTCAGCAAACAACAAATCACACACTGTACAAAATGGTTACTCATACCATGTAGGCAATCACACTACCTGCAAGATATCAACAATATTGGTTTCCATTTCAACGGCTGCACATGTGGTCACTGCTATGAACTCTCTCCAAGAAAGAATGTCTGTTGTAGGGACGTTGCAAAGGTAAACGTGTAGCATGCATAAACTCCTGGCTCAACTAGCATATGCTTTATAGCCTACTATATATTTATTTTTAATAATGTATATATATCTTTTTTTTAAATAAACTAGCTAGCTACTAAGCTAGACAGAAAAACAAACTACCAAGAAACAAGGGACTATCAAGCTAACTATAAAAAATATACCAAAAATTGGCTACGATATCGTCACCGGGAGGCATACGTCAGCTGGATGAAGTTTAAAAAAAAAAAAAACCTGACTTGCATTTTGCACGTTTGCCATGTCCAATGGGAAATCCCAAAAGACAAGCCCTGTGATATTACGAGAGAGCAGGTGGAAGTTGTCCTGCATCTCCACATATGTCTGCGGAAAGCAGAACAGGTAGGCTAAATAAACATCACATAATATGAATAGAACTACAGGCTTCAACAATAACTGTCGCCCGAAACTTGAGCTCACTGTTCTGATTGGGTCAGTGCGCTTATTAATATGCCCTCATTTGGCTAAATGTAGCTGGAGATAGGCATGTAGCTAACGTTAGCTAACTAAGAAACAGCCCAGAGGCCAACGGTAAATTTTACATATTTACTGATGATAGCTGGCATGCAACACAATACCAGCTATTCCTCTCAAGAATTAAACACAGAAATACAGTTTTGCTGTTCAAGGTAAGCTACCGATTAGCTTAATTCTAACAACTATGGAACACCCCATAGACATGCTAACGAAAACTAGCAAGTAAGTGAGACCTGTTTTACACTTTTCAAAATTGTTATATGTAGTAAATACATATGTGGCTTAAGAAATAACTACTTTGTGGGCTCAGTAACCTTAATGTTACCGCACTGTCTTTTTTATTCAGCTAACGTACTATTGTTTTGCTAAACGGTGTTTGCATTTCCCAGTCTGCGCGCAACTGCACGTAAATCTTAATTTTTTTCAGCTGTAGACGTTTTTAAAGGCTGAAATCTAGGTAGATGGTTATTTTAATAATGAGGAGTAGTGTCAAATAAAGAAAACCATGTTTTAATCACAGTTGGCAATCCTTGTTGCCTTCTTGTAATTTACGTTTAAAACATGTTTTAAATACCCGTTTAAAGATTTATAGAACTATTTTCAGTCGCCGTACAGCCATACGTTTGTATGAAATTTTGGGAGGTCTTGGCTGAGTTTGAAAGCTAGGTCCGGGATTTGTTTTGCAGCTAATCTTTCATCTTCAAAAGGATCAATTTTTCTAAATTAGTGTACGTTTATGCGACTGATTCCTTCACTGCGAGCGCACGAGACCGCTAGTGAGAAACAGAAAACTACAAACTTCCATAACAATTCAGAAGTATTTCCGGTTTCCAGCTGCAGATATATCTATCTAAACCTCCTTTGGTGTCTATACAAGTCAATGTATTTAATAAAATGATAAATAAAACCAGATACGAAGCATACTTTGCGACAATTTTTGTGTCAGAACATCAACGGACACCAGTGACCACTCGGTTAGTTTCCCGTCTTTGAAAACGAGAGTTTATGGTGTTTTTTGAAGGAGTTTCTGTATGCCTATCCAGATCCGTTGAGTAAGCTAGCTGTGACATGAGCAATGAGCAATCTCAAGACTGCACAGTTCATCAAAATGTTAATATGGACCGTTGTATATGATCGTAAATAACCTTATAACAGGGCTTAAAATGCTATATACCAAACTTCTCCTTTAAAGGGGTAATAAACACCAAATTTTGTTCTGTCTCCGCCCACTTCACAATTTCAAAAGACGCTCCAGTGAGAGAACACAGACGGGAGGGGGGAGAAGGGAGGAGTTACAGTTGGGGGGAGGGGTGATAGAGCCATTCGGTAACGCGTCATGAATACTGTTCAAATGGAAACCCGTTTGAAATAAAAGGGCTAACGTTAATTTGCGCAGTTTGAATACCCATCAATCAAGAAGAGGGAGAGAGAGGGCGTTGACTTGCTTGCATAGAAAAAAGTTTTTTTTACCGTCACAAATGGGGCGTGGCTCAAACAAAACGTTTCAGTTTGGATTTCAGCGCATGCCTCTTTTTAGACACAAAATGCGGTGGCACGGCTTAATTACATTTTTTTTTTTAAGCAATAGGATATATGTGATTTATGAAATGGAGGCAAGATACTCAGATTTATAACTAAATATTTGATTTAGTGTTTATTACCCCCTTAAGGTACACAAATTAAGCTGTGAAAGGTTACGGGACTTCTAGTTTACTTTACACGTGGGTTTGAAAGTTGCAGGTGATTCAACTTTAATTCAGATTACTTATAAATGAAAACCTAACATGGAGCGATATGGGCATGGTCATAATTTAATGAAAAACAAGTTTTCATACTTTCAAGGAACCGGACCTTATGGCTCCGTTCGTTTCGGAGAGCCAGCGCTTCGTTCTTTTTGCGTGTGTGTGTGCGCGCATGTAGGTGTGAGAGGGGGGCACTTTACGACTATGAATGGCAGGATTACACTAGCCTAGTAAATCTAATAATGCACATACTAGTCGCCAAAAGTCTGGCAGAGGACTGTAACATCTGCCCATTGGCTGATGACATAAATAACACATGAACATATATGATACTCTACCTACATATCTTTTCTTCATTACGGTTTTCTACCACCCCCAACCCACACACACACTTAAATTAGAATATAATAGTAATTAGAAGTGGATTAGAAATTGATTAAATATAATATAGGCTATATATAGCCTAAAGTACATTTTCCCACTCTCTTTACAAGACGTAGCCTACGACTTCCTATTGATATATTATGCAAGGTTGTGGAAGTTGAGCGATAGAGAGACAACGAATAATTTGTGAGTTGCATAGCTAATACAAACTCTCTGTTTATTTTGCAAGCAACACAAGTATCAAAACAACACATTCCACAATGTCATCACCCCGTAGGGGTGCATGGGAAATGTATTTAAACCTACCAACGGAGTTTGTGAACTTCGCTCTATATTTTGAACAGCGCCAGTTAACGTTACTAAAATCTTATAGGCTATGGAAATGTAGCTACTCCAATATGTGGGAAATCTTGGAAGTGTTTAGTGATTAGTGGCACAGAAAGTCACATGACCAGCAGCAAGTGGGGAAAGTCACATGACATCAGGAACTGACAAAACCAGTCGAGGTGAGATCCCTTGACTTTTGCTACACGCACCTTGTTGTGGTGGATCCCTTTCTTGTGCAGGTATGCTAACTTGATAGGTGTGGCATTACATTGGTAGCGTTTCTTAACGAGTGCAGCCAAATTTTGATTTCTATCACTTTCATCCTACTAGGGTGCTAGCCAGATAAAGAGCGTTCCGTCCTTCACGGAGGGAACTGGAGCAAATTGACGGTAATGCTTATAGCATTTTAAGCTTTATTGTGTAGCATTGAATGGCTTTGGCTAGTGCTATCCTTTTGTTTGTGTTTCCCTTATGCGACCGCATGTCTTGTGTGCCGCTGATGCTTGCCATGTTTATAGCATTCTTAGCCTGTATTGAACAGCACCTGTAATAGTTCCCGTAGCAAACATTATTTGTATGTTTCAGTTTACGACTGACGCGAACACCAACAAGCTGCTGTGGCTATAGACTCGGATATACTGGTAAAAGATATACATGTGTTTATCTGTGTATATTTTAATGATAAGTTCAGCTTTGTGATATTTATAAATGTCTTTTTATATCTATAGCACTGGAATCCTTCCTCCCTCCTCCTGCATTACTGTACTACGGGAGTTTGGGTATTTTTGCAAAGTAGGCCTATATTTTCTTACCTTTTCTTTATTAATGTTTTAAATAACGTGTTATACATTGTAACATGGAGCTGGTAACTAATGTTAATTGTTTATTTTCTCAAAAGGGACCAGGCCAGCCACTGTTTTCTATTGTTGTTTTACCTTTTTGTTTGTTTGTTTATTTGATTTCCAAACCTTTTACACCAGCTGTTTGCTTGCTGGTTACATGCCCTATTTCATGAGACTGGCATTAAAGGTGTACCTTTAGTAGGCTACAGCTGGATGGTCATTTCATTTAACCCCTTGGCGCAGATGGCAAATTTCACCTATTTAGGGGGTGCTCTGTTTAAGGCTTTATAACTCCAGGTGTGAGCATCACATAAACTTGGTAAATGGCTTAAATGAAACAAGACAGGTGTACCATTTACAATACAATTTTTTAATTTTGCTGAGAGCTACATAAGTGAAATCGGTAATCTATATACAGTCATGGACGAAAGTGTTGGCACCCCCTGTAAAGATGAGCAAAAAGGGTTATAAAAAATACACCGTTTGGTGAATTAGCTTAATCTCACACTGAAAAAACAAGAAGAATCCAACCTTTAATTGACGTTAATTTATTATGAGAAAAAAAAATCCCACATCAAGAAATAATGATTTTTAACAAAACCACGTTGGCCACAATTATTGGCACCCCTGCATTTATATATAGAATAAAGTAATAATTTTTAATATTTGGTCACATATCCTTTGCATGCCATGACTTCCTGATGTCTGTGACCCAACAACATCAAAAGACTCTTGATATCTTATTTTCTGGTACTCTTACAAGCGATACTATAACATCTCTGCATTTGAATGGATCTCTATGGGAATTGGGGGGTGGGTCTAGATTTAGCTGTAAATTACACTGGAACAGTATGGAACACATGGTTGGCTAAATGGCTGTAAGTCATCAAGGGTCTGACGTATCAAACAAGCCTTAAACAATCACTCTGTTGCCAGATATGCAATAGATATGGATGAATAACTTGAAGGGTTTCTTCTCCTGACTTATTTTTCCATAGAGTTCAATAGGAAAATTTGTCAGGAGAAACAACCCTTAAAGTGATCCATCCATATCTACTGCATATCTGGGAGCAGAGTGATTGTTTAAGGCTTGTTTGATACCTCAGACCCTTGTTGACTTACAGCCATTTTACCAACCATGTATTCCATACTGTTCCAGCATAATTTACAGCTAAATCTAGTCCCACCCCCCAATTCCCATAGAGATCCATTCAAATGCAGAGATGTTATAGTATCGCTTGTAAGAGTACCAGAAAATAAGATATCAAGAGTCTTTTGATGTTGTTGGGTCACAGACATCAGGAAGTCATGGTGAATTTTTTATAACCCTTTTTGCTCATCTTTACAGGGGTAATATATATATATATGATATATTTAACTACAAATCAACAGTTTTGGCTCATAAAACTCACTTTTGCATAATTTTCAAGTGAGAATTACTATATTTTCATCAGTATAGGGGGGTAGATATCTATGGGTCCAAAACCCCTATGCAAAACATGTCATAAAATGAATACATTAGTTTTGTCCATTACAAAGCAAATACATTTGCTCCTTCTGATGGCTTAAGATAAAAACCATTGATATCACAGTGTTACATACACATAAATATGTTGCCTAATCATTCACTCTTGTACCTCAATAAAACATCACTTGTCCCTGTACTCTAAAGTATATATACTTTTGTCCTGGGATTGCATTTTTTTAAAAATTTTAAAATTTTCCTATTCATAATGACTCCAAGGAAATATTTACCTTAATCTACCACATATCAGCGCACAGTAAATTGGAATAAGCATTTGTCATGCCCTAAGAGACAAGTATATGCCATAGCCTATATTATGTACGATAACATGAACATAAAATAGTATTCCACCATCTGCAAAATGCTGCCAAATGTTCTATCTTCAATGAACATCGGTAGCCTACATCAAAAATACATTTAACGATTACACTACAGTATGTGAAATGCACTCAAAATGCGAAAATTACAATAGGGCTATCAAACATATTGGAAAGACATATGTAGCCAGCGAGACCAACGGTATTTTAGACGCAAAAATACTTACGTATCGCTAAAGGGAAACTCCCCTCCATAATGCGTATTCTATAGAGCTTGCGTAATACTAGACAGTTCAAACGAAAACTGCCATTACGCTGGGCTGTAGTAAATTGCTCAAAGCACCCAAAAAGACTTGGCATATACCGTTGCTAAGGTTATAATGTACTCTATTGGATAAAAAAGCCGACAATTAAACCAGAATGAACTGTAAAGAATGAGACAGGCTTACAGGGCATGGGGGTATTACGCGGCGACGTTTCAGATAGTGTAATAGCGGTATAAAGTGTTGTGTATTTCTCGAACCAATTGTACCAGACAATAAATGACCACTGAATTTTGAAAGGAACATCTTGATGTGTAAAACCAATGGTAGGATTGTATATTTATTTCATATTTAGTAGCATATATTGCTAGTAGAATACATGGTAGAATGAGATAGTACTTTCACAGTTTATTTTGCATTTGAGTGAGCAAGGCTTTTCACGGCATACGATCAGGCTATTGTTGGGTTTATCTCGTTGCTATGACGTTATTCAAATTTTATATGATGAATAAATATATTTATGAACTCAAACATAGACGCTATTGTCCACTATGTCACGCATGGGTAGGTATAGACTAGGTGGGGGGTTGCTTGATAAATGGACTTGCTACAGGGAAATAGTGACACTTAGAAACTACGTATTCGGCAGAAATCGTCACGAACCGTCTACCAATACATTTAAAACACAGAGTTTGTGATTTCCAATAATAGTTTGGCTGCAGTAGCAACGAATGTCTCAGTTGAGCAAAAAGCTTCCGCCGGCATCACCTTCTACGCAAAGGAGTTAATGCAGGTTGCTCTCCTCTCTTCTGTATTTCGACAGCTTGACTCTGTACAAGGCCGGGTCCGCGCCAACACACTGTCTCCTTTCCGTGGTGGCACTGCACTGTGTGAACACCTTGTAGTGGTGTGTATACTTATCACCTACAAAATAGCACGCAATATCAGAGTTATTACAGATATTAAGTGGGTAGTGCTGAGCTTGTGTAGTGCTTGCTTTTTGGTGTTGGGCCTGCTGTCCCCCTCTTCTCTCTCCCACAGGTGCCTGGCGGAGCGGTATGCACGGGTAGACCCGACCTTCTTACCTTGAGGAGAGTTAATTCTGTTTTCCACCATCAAATTAACTTAATAGCTTGCTTATTTATCTCATGCCTCTGGTATTTTAATTGGGCTGTTATAGATACTACTTTTGTAATAAAATTCTACTTATTGTCATATATTATATGCCTCTTGCTAATTGTATCTATTTTGGTTCCTCCTGCCCCTTAGCGGGAGGTGGCGTAGTCGGGTATTAAAGGATATCCTAGGTACTAGGTACCACAAATATAAAATATAATATACCAAAAACATTATGGTCGCATTTTATGAAATATTTTTGATGGGAAACACTCTAGAGAAAACTTGGCAAAAAAGAACAGCCTACGAGACTCGGTTCCCTTCGTTCCTACCAAGGAGGCGTTCAAAAGAATCGTATCGTTCGTGAACGACACATCATTAATACCAATTAACAACCTTGCTCATCAGCAAAATGCACCTAAGAGTTGACAAATAAATTAGAAATCATCGACTTGGAAAATATCTTTCTCATGGATGAAAGCATACTGAATTTCTCATCTTCACTGTCACTGCCACTCTCTCTCTCTCACTCTCACACACACGCACGTGTACACACACTTTAATGTGTGCCTCCACATTTTATATTTTATTTATATTACATGACTTTCCGTTGAGAATTTTCAATAATTTTGTTGCTCCATCAGGCTACAACGTACCCATTTTCTTTGGGACAGCGGTCTTCACAGGCACTAATGTCAAATACCGTCATTGATTGTCCACAACTCCTTAAAGATGTGAAAAATAATCCTGCAACATCAGTGAAACCTGAAAACGTCCAGTGTACACCTTGTCCTGAGTCAGCAGTGGTTTTTCGGTGGGCACACTGGGCCTCATTTATCAAAATGGTCATAAAAAGTAGCGTATTGGTGGATCCAGCTTACCTACGAAATTCTCACATATGATTCATCAAACTTGTGTAAATCACTGATCTGAGCATAAATGTATGATAAATCAGACTTGATTGTATATTGGGAAGGCGCGTTCACATCATTATGAATTACCATACTCACACGCCCATTTTATTATCTATATTTGTAACGTGATAACGTAACATGATAAAAGACGTGACTGTGACTTGATTCGTCAAGATTTAGGTCGTTAGGTCTTCTAGGCTAATAAAACTAGTAAAACTAGATCAGATTTATAGAAAAAATATGAACAGATTTGCATCTTGCATACAACATGACTGGTGTAATTATTTTCATATGGCTGTGTAAGAAAAAAAGGAACGGCTCCGATGTTCGTTGAAAATTACAAAGTTTATTCTTCGTAACAGCAGTTGTCAGAGATACAGCAATGCACTCTGGATTCAGCGGAGTAAAATCTGAATCCTGTTCTGTAAAATGGATGCCTTTAAATACCATTTTCGGGCTTTGTTTTCTACAGGCAGGAAACACAAATGTATATTCAAAAATGATGTGATTGATTTAAGGAAGACACTGTCTGGCTCCCTTAGATCAATCAGTCTGTCCATCAGTAGGGGGGCTGAAGGTGCAACTTCCCATGGTCTAACCAGGAACCAGTCTATTCTATTGCTAATCTAATTTCCTTGGTTGGAATAGGCTTTGATCACTCACTCCCAGCTGCCATTCTATAATTGAATACTATGCCTAACAGTGGTGACGAGTCACTGCTTTCACTTACATTTTAACCTACATTGTATTTATGATAAGTTGGTTGATTCGGCCGGCGGCGTGGTTGATTTGTCAGTGTTTGAGTGGATCATGTCAGTTTAGAATCTTACAGCTGTATCCAATAAATACTTATACAGAGGCTATTCCTGATGTAATCATTTTAACCGGCTTCTGCTTCATTCAATTTAGGCTGCACAATAGCGATTAAACTAATAGTGATTAGTGAAGTTATTCAGATAATATTTTTGACAATTAGGCTACACAACGTAAGTCTACAGCCATAACACGTAGGTCAAGTGTATTTTAAAATATTGCCCAGATACATTAACTGCTTTTAATATTTTCATAAATGGAATGACTTGGATGTGCCATTTTTATGATCAGCTACTCATTTAAGGCGAACTCTGATTTTAAAGCTCACATAATGAAGGTTACAACTGTAACCATGGTTCTATGAGTTCCGGAAGACCATTAGGGACAGCTTACGAATGTACTTTCGCGCAGCCAGATGCGTTCGAGACTTTTATACCCAACAATTTGTCATGGCCATGACCTCCGTGTGATAATATCACGTCCTCTATAAATGGAGGTTACATCAATGCGGACGTCCTCAAAACTTGTGTGTGACCATGAGTTTACGGGGGTTAGACATGCATGTCTAACCCCCGTAAAGTCTTTTCCACCTTCTCTTCCCAGCTGATCCCTCCTCCGCCCCCCTCACCCTCTTCCCTCTCTGCAGATGACTTCCTGATCCACTTTGAAGAAGAACTCCTTCACACATCCGGTGACGCCCCATATGCCCCATAATGAACCCACCGCTACATTTTCGTCCTTTAAGACTCTGGAGGACACAGATGTACTCCAACTTGTAACGTGCCAGCGTGCAACCACCTGCCCACTGGACCCCATCCCGTCGGCAGTCCTCCAGTCTATATCCGGTGAGGTCCTTCCATATCTTTCCTCCATTATCAACACCTCCTTAACCTGTGGCTATGTTCCTGCTGTTTTCAAAACTGCCCGTGTTACCCCACTCCTTAAAAAACCTAGCTTAGACCCCTCTGATGTTAGAAACTATCATCCTGTGTCTCTCCTGCCCTTTCTGTCCAAAGCTCTTGAACAAGCTGCCCTTAACTAACTGTCAGTTTTTCCCCACCAGAATAACCTGCTCGACCCTCATCAGTCCGGCTTCAGAACCGGGCATTCCACTGAAACTGCGCTCCTGGCTGTGACCGAGGCGCTCGCCACTGCCAGAGCCTCCTCCCTCTCTTCTGTCCTGATTCTCCTTGACCTGTCTGCAGCGTTCGACACGGTCAACCACAAACTCCTGATCTCCACACTGGCTGAGATGGGCATCTCTGGAACTGCCCTCTCTTGGTTTACATCCTATCTCACAGATAGGTCCTACCAAGTCTCCTGGAAGGGCTCTGTCTCTGCACCTCATCCACTTTTTACAGGAGTCCCGCAGGGATCTGTACTGGGTCCTCTGCTGTTCTCCATTTACACTAAGTCTCTTGGTTTGGTTATTAATTCACATGGCTTCTCTTATCATAGTTATGCTGACGACATTCAACTCTTCCTCTCTTTCCCTCCCTCTACCCCACAGGTAAAGGAAAGGATATCTGCTTGCCTGGCTGACATCTCTGAGTGGATCTCTCGCCATCACCTGAAGCTCAACCTCGACAAGACTGAGCTGCTCTTCATGACATACAAGACCTCCCCGCTCCTAGACCTGTCCATCACCGTCGACGGAACCATGGTGACCGCCTCCCACTCTGCAAGGAACCTGGGGGTGGTCCTGGACGACCAGCTGGACTTCAAAGAACACATCAGGGCAACAGCACGGTCCTGCAGGTTCCTCCTGTACAACATCAGGAGAATTCGGCCGTACCTGACCACCTACTCCACCCAGCTTCTTGTCCAGACCATGGTCACCTCACGTCTGGACTACTGCAACTCCCTTCTCGCAAGCCTACCAGCCTGCGCCATTCTGCCCCTACAACTGGTCCAGAACGCGGCTGCTCGGCTTGTGTTCAACCTCCCAAAGTTCTCGCACGTCACCCCCCTGCTGAGGTCACTCCACTGGCTGCCGGTCGTGGCCAGGATCAGGTTCAAAGTTCTGACCCTGGCCTACACTGCAGCCAAAAGGTCAGGCCCCTCCTACCTACAGGACTTAATCCAGCACTACGCTCCTGCTCGACCACTTCGCTCTGCTGCTGCAGGGCGACTTGCACTTCCCTCCCTCCGTGTTAACGGCTCCCGCTCGTCCCGACTGTGGAGCTTTTCCACCCTAGCTCCCCAGTGGTGGAACAAACTCCCCACTCTGCTGCGCTCAGCTGAAACACTGTCTGTTTTTCGTTGTGGTCTGAAAATGCACGTTTTCAGACTCCACCTCGACTAAACTACCTATATAGGGCCATTCTATTGTACTCGCTTCCTGTTTTTTTTTGTTGCTTGTTTTCTATTTAACTTGTGTTTTTGGTTATTTTATAGTTCAGAATGTATAGCTGACTGTGTTTACTACTCATGTTTATTACTAGGGATAGCTCCTATGCTGTGAGAAAGTTGTGCTTTGTCGGATTTGCTTTGTAGTCGCGTCAATGACCTTCAATATGCACTTATTGTACGTTGCTTTGGATAAAAGCGTCTGCCAAATGATTGTAATGTAAATGTAATGTAATGTAATGACCCCTAATGGTCATCCGGAACTCATAGAACCGTGGTTACAGTCGTTACCTTTGTTCTATTTCGTTCCTTTGACCATTAGGGTCGACAGCTTATGGATGACTTATACCCCCTAGTCACGAGGGACAGTCATCCCGTTAAGTCGCTGCCAAGGCCGCCGGCCGGGTGGCCGAGCAGACCGTTGACACAGGTGTCACGTCGACATTATAAAACCTTGAGAACGTGCAGTCGGACGCCTAAGTTGCCGCTGCACAGATATCAGGAAGCGGGACACCCCTCAGTGCTGCCCATGATGTAGCCACACTCCTGGTGGACCTACACTGGACAACCATAGGTAAAGGCTTAGCACTAGCCTCATAGTCCGCAGCTATTGCCTTCACTATCCAGCGGGAAAGGCTCTGACCCGAGAGTGCTCTTCCCTTGAATAGCTGCCTTGTGCGCCTGATGGAAGCGGTAGCTTCAATGTAGCAGTGCAGCACACACACTGGGCATACCAAATGTGCATACCCCAGGTCCCCGTCTGGTGGGGGGCGAAGCATAACAAGGTCAATTGGCTGGTTGACATGGAATGCCGACACAATTTTAGGCAGAAAAGATGGATTGGGCCGCAAAGTGACCCCAGATGGAGAGAGCACACAGCTCATCAACACGCCTTGTTCACGCCATTGCCAATAGAAATGCCACCTAAAAAGAAAGCCATTCATAGCTGGTCCTATCGAGAGGCTCATAGGGCTGACCAGAGGGAGATCCCAGGAGGGATCAACCAGGGACCTTGCAGGTCTCAGCCGCCGGGCACCCTTCAGGAACCGGCTGATAAGGTGATGGCTCCCTGCTGGCTTGTTGTGCACCCACACATGCCTGCTGGATATCGCAGCAGCATAAACTTTCAAAGTGCTTGCTGCCCTGCCACGATCAAGGCAGCGATTGCAGAAAATCCAGTATAATAGAAATCGGGCAGTGCACGGGGTCCTTGATCGGGAGCCTCCAGGGCGGTCCGCAAAGAAGGCTGAGGAGCATCTGGAACCAGGGCTCCATCGGCCACTTGGGGGCCACCAGAAGAAGCTTGTGCAGGATCGCCACGACTAGAGTCTTTGGAGGAAAAGCGTACAATAGGCTCGCCGGCCATACGTGCATTAACATGTCCTCCCCCAGGGGACTCGAACCCTCAGCTATTGAGAACCACTGGGGGCAGTGAGTGGACTCCTAAGAGGTGAACAGGTCTGTCTGAGCACAACCAAACTGTCGCCACACCAACTCCACCTCCTCAGGGTGGAGACGCCACTCGCCTGGATGAATCTCCTGGCGAGATAAAGTCTGCTGCCCCATTCCGAACCCCCGGGAGGTGACCGGCACGCAGAGAAGCTAACTTGGGAAGAACCAACACCAAGAGACGCTGGGCCACCCTCAAAGACCAGCAGGACCTTACCCCGCCCTGGTGATTTATATGATAGATCTCACGACCACATGCTCGCCCTGGATGAGGCAAGAGATGCCTTAGTGCCAGAAGAACTGCTCGAAGCTTGAGAACATTGATGTGGTCCAACCGGTGCGCCTGTGACCACAATCCCTGAGCTGGTAGATGATGACAAACAGCTCCCCAGCCAGTGTGTGAAGCGCCTGCTGCCATCCGGACCCCTTTTTTTTGTTAAAAAGCTGACTCGTCACCATGGGCGGAGTAGCTGACAAAATCAACTTGATACCGTAATTTAAACGTGACTGGGGTGCAGTGCCTTGGCGTTCAACCACATTTGAAGTGGCCTGGCTGCAAGGAGTCTGAGAGGCACAACTGCTGAGGAGGCCACCATCAGGCCCACAAGCCTCTGGAAAACCCTGAACTCGAGGACTGCGTTCACCCGGAACCAACGTACCAAGTCGAGTATACTGGCTAATCAGTGGTGCGGCAAGGATGCTATCATGCTCCTTGAATCGAGCGACAGCCCTTAATTACATTACATTACATTACAGGCATTTAGCAGACGCTCTTATCCAGAGCGACTTACACAACTTTTTATCATGTATTTATAATTGACATTGATGCCCAGGCTGGAGATATGGGCTAATGTAAGTTTTTGAAAGCACCATACCGTGCAACTCGGCACATATCAGCCAGTCGTCTAGCTATGGCAGAATCCTCAACCCCCGTAGCCGGAGTGGCGCTAGAATGGCACTCATACAGTGGGTGAAAACACGGGGGGCCAGGGAAAGACCGAATGGGAGGACACTGAATTGATATGCTCGACCTTGGAGCGCAAAGTGGAGGAAACTACGGTGTTTCATACAGATAGGGACATGGAAATACACGTGCTTTAAGTCTACAGCCGTAAACCAATCCCCCGGTTTTACAGTGTGTAGGACCTCCTGCACCCGGATCATCCAAAAAGTGTACTGCTTCAGGTGCGAATTCAGGCCCCTCAGATCTAGAATTAGTCGGAAGAGAACATCTTTTTTCAGTACCAGAAAATACATGGAGTAAAAGCCACTGAGCCATTCGAAGGGAGGCACCACTGATATGGCGCCCTTCTCCAGGAGGCCTGCAATTTCCTGAATAAGCGGCCTATCTGCTGTTCCCTGTATCTTGAGGCCTCGGCAGACCGCTCAAGAGCCTGCTTTGCTGCATCCATGAAAACCTGGCCAGGAACAACTGGCAGGTCATGAATTGTTCTTTTTGTAGCATCAGTAAGAGGGGACTGAGCCAACCACACCTGATGCCGGGCCACCGTGAGAAGGGAAATCGCACAGCCAAGCTCACGTGCCATAAAAGCAAGAGCTTGAAGAGATGTGTCGCTGATCGGGGTATCCACCCCCGAATCGAGCAGCGTGTGAGACTGTGACAGCATCATCCAGGATAGCGAGTTCCCAATACGTGCTACGCTGGCAGCAGCATCATATGACCTACAGAGCAGATCATCAGTCACTCTGCACTGTGGCTTAGGGCATTGGGCATCCACCTGAACTGCTTCCGCTGGGGATACCACAAGTGCAGCAATGGAGGGCTCAACAGAAGGCATACGGTCCAGCCCATGGACCTCAGCGTCTGACATAGACGGGAATGTACTGCAGTCTGGGCATTCGCCTCGAGCCAGGGCATGCCCAAAATTTAGTCAATTCCATCACAAAATTGGTAAACACCGGCGTAGTAAACAGAGCCCCCTGGGGGGCACGACGGTGAAACTGAGCCATCTTCTCGGGGACAGCCTGAGGCACATCGCAACCCATACGTGCTAAGGCCGAACGGAGAACTGTCTTCAGAGAGGCCGAGCCGTCAGTTGACACCTCGGTGGAATCCGAACCCTCCAATGACCCCCACTCAGACTGGTCAACCGAGTAGGTCTGATTCTGTGGAAACATGGCGTTGGAAGCCGCTATGGAGAGCGTGTCAAACACCTCAAAGTCCAGGCCCATGCCTAGATCCTCCTCTGCTGTAGGCCCTTCAGGGAAATCATGCTGGGGAGCTGATTTAGTTTCAACACGGGTCTCCAGCATAGCCATCAGTTGCTGAACTGCGGAGCGGAGCTGCGTGACCTCCGCAGAGAGGCGAGTACTCCTCTCAGACCTGCCCCTTTTACATGGTGGGTAGTCAATGGAAGAGACACCCCTACGTTTAAAGACAACCTCTACATGGGGTGGCGCCCCACTCGATGGGGGCATCTGGCGCATAAATACGTCCAGCTTGGTCCCAGAGGACATGCCCAAACAACATGTGCAGGGATCGGAGAATGCCTCCTGCAGGGGCTCTAAACCGGTAGCATCTGGTATGAGCATCAGACAGGGCCATGGTTTCCCCACATTCAATACACAAGGCACTCATGCCTGTAGCAGAAATGAACACCTGAGGACGAAAACGTGGGCGGGTGGACTGGATTCCAATGGGGAGAACAAAGGAGCAGAGAACAGAGCGCACATGCTTATAATCTGCTACACAAATCAATCAGCGAGGAAATATCACACAGGGGAATGACCACGCCCAGGGTTTTTAAAAACAGAACTAGCAGACAACCTCGCAGCACTTCAACTAATCAACAGAGCTTACACGCTTATTGATTGAGAAAAACGTCTCACTGGGGAATGACACACCCAGGATTTCAGAGACAGAAATAGCAGACAGTCTCACAGTATCACAACCAATCAACAGATCGCACATGCTTACTGATTGAACAAATGTCCCGCTGAGGGATGACACACCCAGGATTTTAGAGACAGAATTTACAGGCAGTCTCACAATACTACAACCAATCAACAGCCCGTACATGCTTGCCGATTGGGAACAACGTCTCCTGGGAAAATAACTTTAACCAGTTATAGCTTTAACCCCTTGGCGCAGATGGCAAATTTCACCTATTTAGGGGGTGCTCTGTTTAAGGCTTTATAACTCCAGGTGTGAGCATCACATAAACTTGGCAAATGGCTTAAATGAAACAAGACAGGTGTACCATTTACAATACAAACTTAGATTTGTTTATTTTCATAATTTAAGTCAAAATAAAGTGCCACAAATGCAAAGAAACTTTGGAAAAAAAAATGTTTTTCTTTAGTTTGCTGAGAGCTACATAAGTGAAATCAGTAATATATATAAATTTCCTGGATCATAAACTCCATGTCCACAAGTTTTGCTAAATCTAAGGATGATATGCAGAACTACTAAAGGTCTATGATGCTAAATATAGCAGTGTACCCTGTTGTCCATTAGTGTCTCCAAATCTATCCAAATGGCTAAATTGTGCACTGCTGTAAATAAAAAGATTATGATATATTTAACTACAAAGAAACAGTTTTGGCTCATAAAACTCACTTTTGCATAATTTCCAAGTGGGAATTGCATATTTTCATCAGTATAGGGAGGTAGATATCTATGGGTCCAAAACCCCGATGCAAAACATATCATAAAATTAATAAAATTAGTTATGTCCATTATAACGCATATACATTTGCTCCTTCTGATGGCTTAAGCTAAAAAACATTGTTACATACAGTATGTATAATTTTGTCCTGGGATTGCATTTTTCTGTAGTTTCTTTTTATTTTCCTATTCATAATGACTCCAAGGAAATTTCTACCTTAGTCTACCACATATCAGCACACAGTAAATTGGAATGAGAATTTGTCATGCCCTAAGAGACAAGTATACGCCATAGCCTATATTATGTATGATAACATGAACACAAAATAGTATTCCACCGTCTGCAAAATGCTGCCAAATGTTCTATCTTCAATTAACATCGGTAGCCTACATCAAAAATACATTTAACGATTGCACTACAGTATGTGAAATGCACTCAAAATGTGAAAATAACAATAGGGCTATCAAACATATTGGAAAGACAGTGCTCGAGTGGAAACACGAACGTACATATGTAGCCAGCGAGACCAGCCGCAGTTTAGATGCAAAAATACTTCGGAAAAGGGAAACTCCCCTCCTTAATGCGTGTTCTATCGCGCTTGCGTAATACTAGACAGTTAAACGAAAACTGCCGTTACGCTGGGCTGTAGTAAATTGCTCAAAGCACCCAAAAAGACATGGCATATGCCGTTGCTAAGGTTATAATTTACTCTATTGAATAAAAAAGCCGACAATTAAACCAGAATGAACTGTAATGAATGAGACAGGCTTACAGGGCATGGGGGTATTACGCGGCAACGTTTCAGATAGTGTAATAGTGGTATAAAGTGTTGTATATTTCTCAAACCGATTGTACCAGACAATAAATGACCACTGAATTTTGAAAGGAACATTTCGATGTGTAAAACCAATGGTAGGATTGTATATTTATTTCATATTTAGTAGCATACATTGCTAGTAGAATACATGGTAGAATGAGACAGTACTTTCACAGTTTATTTTGCATTTGAGTGAGCAGGGCTTTTCTGGCATACAATCAGGCTATTGTTGGGTTTATCTCGTTGCTATGACGTTATTCTAATTTTATATGATGAATACATATATTTATGAACTCAAACATAGACGCTATTGTCCACTATGTCACGCATGGGTAGGT
Organism: Synaphobranchus kaupii; assembly: GCA_029718625.1. NCBI lineage: Eukaryota > Metazoa > Chordata > Actinopteri > Anguilliformes > Synaphobranchidae > Synaphobranchus > Synaphobranchus kaupii. Next base: position 28,435,353 of record CM056380.1, read on the forward strand.
ATAGACTAGGTGGGGGGTTGCTTGTTAAATGGACTTGCTACGGGGAAATAGTGGCACTTATTCGGCAGAAATCGTCACAAACCGTCTACCAATAAATTTAAAACACAGAGTTTGCGATTTCCAATAATAGTTGGCTGCAGTAGCAACGAATGTCTCAGTTGAGCAAAAATGTTCCGCCGCGTCACCTTCTACGCACAGGAGTTAAACAAAGAATAAATAAATGCAATATAGGCCTAAAAGGAAGCGTTTCCAAGGCACAATACAAACGCGGCAGCACCGAGTGCCTGAATATAGCATATAGCACTAGCTATATGCTACACAGTTAGCATTAGAAAAGCAATACACAGTATCCCGCATCTAACAAAAATGCTATTAGTGGATTACCACGTGAGTGCTTATCGCAGCCTTTGGAGGACGGGAAAAATCCCGTTGCTCCGACCATAGTCACAAAGCCTTAGGCGATAGCACAAGGTATACAAACAAAAGTTTACGTCTCAATCTCTGCATCAGCGAGAAGAAAGAAGAGGATGTCCGCATTGACGTGACCTCTATTGACGTCATCACATGGAGGGCATGGCCATGACAAATTGTTGGGTATAAAAGTCGCAAATGCATCCGGCTGCGAGAAAGTACATTCGTAAGCTGTCAACCCTAATGCTCGAAGGAACGAAATAGAACCTATGTTTTTCAAAGAGCACCTTTTTGTTTATCACCTGTTGACTCCACAGTGCTCTGAACAAAAGTTATTTGCTTTCCTTACAGGCTGCACAAAAGTTATTTGCTTTCATTATAGGCTGCAGAACTATTACATCGCTGTTCATTGTATGCAATGTCGCTGCCTCACCACTGGGAAAAGCGTACGCATGGTCTAGAGCTGTCCTGAGATTTCATCCTACTGTACACCCACGTTCATTTTGATAAATCTGGAAATTTCCCCAAAAATGGCAGTACGCTCACTTTACGATCAGATTCAAACATATGCCTGAATGATAAATGAGGCCCAGTGTGAATTTGTCAGCACAGCCCCTTCTCTGTATTCCTTCAGCAAGAGTCTGAGAACAATCAAGCAATCAATCTGTTTAGGCAAAGCGAGGGAAAACAAATATTTTTAAGCGTTCTTTTTTGATGATTTAAGTGTGTTTGCTGAAAGCCATTGAAAATAAGGGCTGGATTCTCCCGTGCAGCAACCGCTTGAGAATTTGCCGCTACAACCTCATCAGCCAGTTGTAGGAAGGAGGTCACCACGCCCTCTCTAGGCCGTGACTCCTCAAGCTCCTGACCATGATTCCAGCTTGCCAGAGAACATTTTGTATGTGACGATTCTCCCCCATGACTCCTTGCCCCACCCCGGGAGGCACCTCAAGGCACCAGCCATACTCGGATCTGGCAGGACCGGGGATCGAACCCCAATCCTTGGGGCTCAACTGCACAGACTGAAAGTATGCGCCTTAGACCGCTGTGTCACCATGGTGCCCAATGCAAAGTATTTTCTAACGCTGCAGTGCACATTAAGCTGTTAAAGCATCTTTTGGTGTTCAAGGCAGTAATGCATTACGGGGTCTCTGAACCACCACTCAGCTGTCAGTCATTGGTTCAGTCAATGAAATGACCCCTTTAGCATCTGGAATCCATTAAACAGTGACTCAGATTAGACTGTTTGTTGGCTTTTTTGGAAATGCACACAAGTTGTCTCCTTTTGCAAACCTGCCAACCCTGGACAAATTTTAAAGTAACACACATAGGCAAAGTTTGTCACGTTCGGGGGGGGGGGGGTTGTTGTTGTGTCGGAACCAATGGGGGAGGGGGTGTTCATTTAACACAAACATGGAGCAACCACCTAGGTGTTCGTAGTCATTTAAGCATACTTGACTCTGAGGAAAGTACAAGATCTTCACCCCATGTGTTTTTTTTTACCTCTTTCCTGTGATTTCTCTCTCTCTCACTCTCACTGCCACCAGGGGTGGAGCTTTCTCAAATTGTTTCCCTGCATAAACCATTTCTAGATCCATCCCCTGCTGAAAATTCCAGCTTGTAAATCCTGTGTTGGTCGTTGGTGTGAAATGGCCAACCTGTGTTATTCAACCCAGGTCCACGGCCCTGCTCACGACCCGGGATTTAAGGCGGGTCACACACAGCTCAGTTTCGGTGTGAAAGGGGGAACATGGGTTGTATTACCTGGGTTTCAATCAAGGAACATCATTGGTTAAGATTGGAGGTGCACTATGATGCCAACGGCACTTAGTCCAAAGGTTCTGGTAATGCTAGTAAAGAAACCCCCATTCTTTCAAGAAACAAGCAACGAGCAGCTCCTCCGGCACGCTATTCAGCAACTTGCATTGTAGCAATTGCTCAATGAAACAATCAAAACTAATTTTGCACATATAATAACTCAAAATTAATTAATTACAATAGTGTGGTGAAGATGATAATGACTTTAGACTGGTGATGAATAATTGTGGGCACTGTAGTTAACGTTATTGAAATGATAACTCCGCTGAGATAATGCCTCAGACACATTTTCAGTGGATCACCAGTTGTTTCCAAAGAAATTGCGATGTCCTTTCTCTTTTTTCCAATATATGGCAAACAAACCGGAAATTTGGCATAAAGTTTTGGTTAGCTGCAGACGTGGAAACTAAATAGCCTACATGCTCACATAGGCTACACAGTGAACGCACAGCTTTGTTAGTCTATTTGATGCATATGAGGAGAGAGACAGTGCATGTGTAAAAGTGTAGCCCACTCCAAATAGAGCAGGGGAAGGGAGAACTTCTACTTTTTCCATTTTGTGTTTTGCACATTTTAGCACATTTATCACTTTGTAATATACCTTAATACATTGTCAGATTGATGGTATGTAATTCAGAATGATTTTATCCATTAAATTAGAATTAATTTAATTAACCAATTTATTCTCAATTACAACACAATAGTTGTGGACCATTGTTCAGGGATCACCTTCAGTTGCCCTGTTAGCAGCTCAGTACTCTGAATACTGAACCCAATCACTATAGATCACCCTTTATCAACCTTAAACACGTGATATGCCGTGAGGGAATTCACCCTCGGCACTTAAAAGATTCAAATGTCTCAATGTGACTTTATTAAGTGGATCATTCCGTCAGCGTGAGAGAGGAAAGAGGCCCAAACATTCAGTTTAATAAATGAGGTTTAATAGGGTTATGCGGGAATCTGCTGGGACTCTAACAGTATTACACTACTAGTATTCAATACAATATAACAAAATACAGACACGGGGATATGGCGATATTAATATTACAATATATCGCCGTAATTAAAACTACACATACACTAAGCGTGAAACAGAAGTGCGATATCACTTTTCCTTATAGTGGGTTACAGGAAGACTAAGGCACTGATGTTATTACTATTCACACACATTGCTACTATATTTAAGCTACTAAACACTATACAATCACACTCAACAAAAGGGATGCGGTACAACACAATGTAGGAACGGTATTATCTGGAAAAGCAGTGATACGACTCGACTGGTAGTGGGTAATTGAGAGGAATGTGTAACGTCCCGTTCCCTTCCTGTCCTTTTCCGTGTTTTCCCCTGTTCCTTCCGTGTCATGTTGGATTCTCCTGTCCATGTTTTCCCCTTTGCTACAGGCTGGGCGTTTCCCCTCTGTTTGTTTCTATCGGCTTTCCACTTTGGTTTCCACCTATCTCTTTCCCCCATTCATGACATTCATTCCGCACCTGTTTGTTTCAATCACTCTCAGTTACATTCCTCACCTGTTCGGCATTTAGTTTCAATCTCACCTTCCTACTTAAACCCCCGTCTGGCTGCTAGTCGGCGCCAGTTCGTTAAACTACCTTGTGTGTTTCATGGTCTTCAGGTTTCTAGTCACGTTTACTGTTTGCTTGGTTTCGGGTTTAATACCTGTTCAGCTTCCAGTTCTCCTACCCTCCAGTTGGTAGCTATCTAGCCCTAACAATTTGCTGTTTGTGTGTTTCTAACCTGTCTCCCTCGAATTACCAGCTGTTCCTGCACCTACCAGTCTGTAGCTGTTAGTCTGCGTGTGTGTGTGTTGCGGTGCCCTCTCCTCCAGCTCGCAGTGCGTCCGCTGTTGGGTTCCTGCCTAGCTATCCTGCAGTGGTTCCTGTCCGGCCGTAGTGGATCCCTTCGCTGCGGTTACGGTCCCAGGTTCCTCGGCAAACCAGCTACCATCAACCAGCCGCAGCTGAGCTCCGCCACACAGCTCTACCCTACCGGGCTCAACCGCTCACCTACCTCTGTACCCAGCCCAGTACCTGTTGGACCTCCCGGTCCAGTTCCTGTCCTGTTCCGGTGCTAAGTGCACCTCCAGTCCAAAGTCCAGTTCCGGCTTGGAACAACCCCGTTGTTCCTGCTATCCAGTTCCAGTTGGACCTCCCGGTCCAGTTCCTGTCCTGTTCCGGTGCTAAGTGCACCTCCAGTCCAAAGTCCAGTTCCGGCTTGGAACAACCCCGTTGTTCCTGCTATCCAGTTCCAGTTGGACCTCCCAGTCCAGTTCCTGTCCTGTTCCGGTGCTAAGTGCACCTCCAGTCCAAAGTCCAGTTCCGGCTTGGAACAACCCCGTTGTTCCTGCTATCCAGTTCCAGTTGGACCTCCCGGTCCAGTTCCAGTCCAGTTCCGGTGCTAAGTGCACCTCCAGAGTAAAGTCCAGTTCCGGCTTGGAACAACCCCGTTGTTCCTGCTATCCAGTTCCAGTTGGACCTCCCGGTCCAGTTCCAGTCCAGTTCCGGTGTTAAGTACACCTCCAGTGAAAAGTCCAGTTCCGGTTTGGAACAACCCCGTTGTTCCTGCATTCCAGTTCCAGTTGGACCTCCCGGTCCAGTTCCAGTCCAGTTCCGGTGTTTCGTGCACCTCCTGTAAAAGTCCAGTTCCGGTTTGGAGCAAACCTGCCGATTCCGGGATCCAGTTCCTGAGTGGACCTCCGGTCCAGTACAGTCCAGTTCCGGCTTGGAACCCGCCACCTGCACTCAAGTCCAGCTCCGGCTTGGAGCAGTTCGTATCAACCCTCTCACCCTGTGTAAATACTGTGTTTCCTTTCTGTACAGCTTTGGGACTACCCCAAAGCTTATAATAAAAACCCCTTGCTGATAATCTGTCTCCTGGTCGTTGCACTTGGGTCCAGCCCGTATTCGGTTCGTAACAGAACGAACTGGCCAAAAAAACATGGATCCAGCCGACCTGGAGCAGATTCGCCACGCCTTCTCCTGCCAAACTGCGGTCAGCGACCAACAGGGCCGTCGTTTGGATGACGTATTGGAGGTGCTGAGGGGCATCACGGAGCAGGTTGCTCAGCTCTCGCTGCATCAGCCCCTTCCTCGGATTCCAGTGGGGCCGACCCCTCCTACTCCAGAGCCGCCTCCCGAGGTTCCGGTTCCCTCTCCTAGCCGGGAACCTAGAGTTCAACACCCCGAATTATACCGTGGGAGGCTGGGGAAGTGCCGCGAGTTTCTGATGAAATGCGACATCGTCTTCCGTATGCAGCCCACCTCTTTCGCCTCTGACCCATGCAAGATCGCTTTCATCATGAGCAGCCTGGGAGGCAGCGCCCTGGAGTGGGCCACTTCTGTTTGGGACAGCCAAGCCCCCATGTGTAACAACTTCGTGTCCTTCACATTGGAGATGCGGCGCGTCTTCGACCACCCAGCCTGTGGGCGAGACGCTACTCAGCGCCTGCTGCAGGTTCGTCAGGGCAGCCGCAGTGTCGCCGAGATGGCGATCCAGTTCCGCACCCTCGCTGCTGAGTCCGGATGGAACGACACCTCCCTTCAAGGGGCCTTTCGTCAGGCCCTCAGTGAGGAGCTCAAGGATCAACTCGCTACCCGTGTGGAGTCCAACTCCCTCAACAGCCTCATCAGCTTGGCTATCGCCGTTGACAACCGTCTCCGCATCCGGGCTCGTGAGCGAGGAAGGAATCCCGGTCGTCATCCGCACTCCGACTCTACTGGTGCACGTCAACACTCCTCCTTTACGGGGCCTAAGAGCCCTTCTGTGGTGTCCGAGGAGGAGCCAATGCAACTGGGCAGAGTTACTGTCGATGCTGAGGAGCGCCAACGTCGGTTCCGCACCAGGTCTTGTTTCTACTGTGGCAAGTTAGGCCACCAAATCGCCTCTTGTCCCATTCGCTCAAAAGAGGTGGCTCGCCAGTGAAGCTGGGCGTTCTGACGAGCCCTATCATTCCCGACCACGCAGCCCAGAACCGTCTTGTTTTCAAGGCCACCCTCCTTTGGAGGGACAACTCTGCTTCCTCATCAGCCCTTATCGACTCCGGGGCCGATGCCAACTTCATTGACATCTCCTTCGTCAGGAGGGCCGGCATCCCCACAGAGGCTTTACCTACCCCTATCACTGCTTTCGCCCTGGACGGCAGGAGCCTGGGGTTAGTCACTCACTCCACCATTCCCCTACAGTTAAATTTGTCAGGCAATCATCGGGAGACAATCCAACTTCTCCTTATCCACGCCAAGCAGTCCTCCATGGTCCTGGGTCAGACCTGGCTATGCCTCCACAACCCGCACATCGACTGGCGAGCCGGTCGTATTCTGGCTTGGAGTGCCCACTGTCTAGCCAGTTGTCTTCGCTCTGCTCTACCCCCCCCGGGGGCCAAGTGTGACAGTTCCTCCCTACCTGGACCCGACCTAGTTAACGTTCCTAGCCAGTATCATGACCTGTCTCAAGTGTTCTCAAAATCACGTGCTCTGTCTTTACCTCCTCACAGGCCCTACGACTGCTGTATCGACCTTCTGGCAGGGGCTAAGCTTCCGTCTGGCCGCCTCTACAGCTTGTCGGGCCCGGAGAAGCTGGCCATGGAGACGTACATCCACGAGTCTCTCGCGTCGGGCATAATCCGTCCCTCCTCATCTCCGGTTGGTGCAGGGTTCTTTTTCGTGGGGAAGAAGGACGGTTCTCTGCGGCCCTGCATCGACTACCGGGGCCTCAATGAGGTTACCATCCGTAACAAATACCCTCTTCCTCTGATTAACACCGCATTTGAACCCCTCTCCCAGGCAGTCTCTTTTACCAAGCTCGACCTCTGCAATGCATACCACCTTGTGCGGATACGCGAGGGAGATGAGTGGAAGACTGCTTTCAATACCCCGTTGGGCCACTACGAATACCTGGTGGTCCCGTTCGGCCTTACTAACGCCCCAGCAGTCTTCCAGGGCATGGTCAATGATGTGCCTCGGGACCTACTTGGCAAATGTGTTTTTGTGTATATTGACGATATCCTCATTTTCTCCAAATCCCCTCAGGAGCACATTCTCCACGTCCGGGAGGTTCTTCAGCGGCTGCTGGAGAACCAACTTTTCGTGAAAGCCGAGAAGTGCTTGTTCCACGCGTCGTCTGTCCCGTTCCTCGGCTTCATCATTGAGGAGGGCAGTATCCGGGCGGATCCTGCCAAAGTCAAGGCGGTGACAGAATGGCCCCAACCCTCCTCACGTAAGCACCTCCAACAGTTCCTCGGCTTTGCTAACTTTTATCGGCATTTCATCCGCAATTACAGTGTCATTGCTGCCCCCCTTACCAAGCTCACCTCCACTTCCATTCCCTTCTGCTGGAATTCGGAGGCCCAGCTGGCCTTTGAACAACTCAAGGTTCGGTTCTCCTCTGCTCCCATTCTGAGTCACCCCGACACTACCCGTCAGTTCACCATCGAGGTGGATGCCTCCGACACCGGTGTAGGGGCCATTCTGTCTCAGCGAGCCGCCTTGGACAACAAACTCCATCCCTGCGCGTTCTTCTCCCGGAGACTGTCCTCCGCGGAACGCAATTATGATGTCGGGGATCGGGAACTCCTTGCCATTAAACTCGCACTAGAGGAGTGGCGTCACTGGCTGGAGGGGGCAGGTACTCCCTTTATTGTTCTCACAGATCATCAAAATTTAATTTATATCAGGTCAGCCAAAAGGCTTAATGCCCGCCAAGCTAGATGGTCTCTGTTTTTTGCCCGTTTTAATTTTTCTGTTTCTTTTCGCCCCGGTTCCCATAACACCAAGGCTGATGCCTTGTCCCGCATTTTTTCCCTCCCCTCCAGTCCTGCTGATCCGGAGCCCATTTTACCAGCATCCTGTGTGGTGGCTGCGGTCTCCTGGAAGATCGAGGAGATCGTGAGGGCCGCCCAGGCTTCCCAACCGGATCCCCGCAGTAACCCTAACACTTCCATTTTTGTGCCCAATTCCGTCCGCTCCCAGGTCCTGGAATGGGTTCACGCCTCCTGTCTGGCTTGTCACCCAGGTGTTGCCAGAACTGTCGCCCTTGTCAGGAGGAGTTTTTGGTGGCCCACCCTCAAGGGGGATACCCGTGCCTTCGTCCTGGCCTGTCCTGTTTGCGCCAGGAGCAAGGCATCCCACCAGCCTTCCTCCGGTCTGCTCCACCCCCTCCCCGTCCCGGGCCGTCCTTGGAGTCACATCGGCGTTGACTTCGTCACCGGTCTGCCTTTGTCAGAGGGCAACTCTACCATTCTGACAATTGTGGACCGGTTCTCCAAGGCGGTCCACTTTATCCCTCTCCCCAAGCTCCCGTCCGCCCTCGAAACTGCTGAGCTCCTGGTGCTGCATGTGGTTAGGCTGCACGGGATCCCCTCCGACATTGTGTCGGACCGTGGGCCCCAATTCTCCTCCCAAGTATGGAAGGCGTTCTGTGTGGCCCTGGGTGCGTCAGCTAGTTTATCATCAGGGTTCCATCCCCAGTCTAACGGTCAGGCAGAGAGGGCCAACCAGGACCTGGGGGCCGCCCTGCGGTGCGTCACTGCCCGTAACCCCGCTTCCTGGAGCCGTTTTCTCCCCTGGGTAGAGTACGCCCATAACTCCCTGAAATGTGCATCCACTGGGATGTCTCCCTTCGAATGCTCCTTGGGGTATCAACCTCCCCTCCTGTCGGCCCAGGAAGCTGAGGTGGCAGTACCATCGGTGAGGTCTCACTTCCTCAGATGCAAACGCATGTGGAGACTCTCACGCACCGCACTCCTCCGCTCCAATTCCCGTTCCCAACGCCTAGCGGACCTTCACAGGACCGCAGCCCCGCAGTACAGGGCCGGTCAGCAGGTCTGGCTCTCCACAGCCAACATTCCCCTCCCCTCTTCTTCTAAGAAGCTTCAACCCCGTTTTATTGGTCCCTTTTCCATTGTTTGTTTAATCAACCCTGTGTCCGTTAAACTTTCCCTCCCTGTCTCCCTCAAGGTCCACCCGGTTTTTCACGTTAGCCAGATTAAGCCTGTCGCCTCCAGCCCCCTCAGTGCCCCAATTATCTCTCCTCCTCCTTCCCGGGTCATCGACAACGCCCCGGCCTACACGGTGAGCCAGATCATTGATATTCGCCGTAAGGGTCGGGGCTTCCAGTACCTAGTCGATTGGGAGGGTTATGGCCCTGAGGAGCGGTCCTGGCTCCACAAGGGCCTCATTCTGGACCACTCCCTGATCCGGGACTTTCACGATCAGTTCCCGGACAAGATCAGGCCTCCAGGTACGCCAGGTGGCGTCCATTGAGGGGGGGGTACTGTAACGTCCCGTTCCCTTCCTGTCCTTTTCCGTGTTTTCCCCTGTTCCTTCCGTGTCATGTTGGATTCTCCTGTCCATGTTTTCCCCTTTGCTACAGGCTGGGCGTTTCCCCTCTGTTTGTTTCTATTGGCTTTCCACTTTGGTTTCCACCTATCTCTTTCCCCCATTCATGACATTCATTCCGCACCTGTTTGTTTCAATCACTCTCAGTTACATTCCTCACCTGTTCGGCATTTAGTTCAATCTCACCTTCCTACTTAAACCCCCGTCTGGCTGCTAGTCGGCGCCATTTCGTTAAACTACCTTGTGTGTTTCATGGTCTTCAGGTTTCTAGTCACGTTTACTGTTTGCTTGGTTTCGGGTTTAATACCTGTTCAGCTTCCAGTTCTCCTACCCTCCAGTTGGTAGCTATCTAGCCCTAACAATTTGCTGTTTGTGTGTTTCTAACCTGTCTCCCTCGAATTACCAGCTGTTCCTGCACCTACCAGTCTGTAGCTGTTAGTCTGCGTGTGTGTGTGTTGCGGTGCCCTCTCCTCCAGCTCGCAGTGCGTCCGCTGTTGGGTTCCTGCCTAGCTATCCTGCAGTGGTTCCTGTCCGGCCGTAGTGGATCCCTTCGCTGCGGTTACGGTCCCAGGTTCCTCGGCAAACCAGCTACCATCAACCAGCCGCAGCTGAGCTCCGCCACACAGCTCTACCCTACCGGGCTCAACCGCTCACCTACCTCTGTACCCAGCCCAGTACCTGTTGGACCTCCCGGTCCAGTTCCTGTCCTGTTCCGGTGCTAAGTGCACCTCCAGTCCAAAGTCCAGTTCCGGCTTGGAACAACCCCGTTGTTCCTGCTATCCAGTTCCAGTTGGACCTCCCGGTCCAGTTCCTGTCCTGTTCCGGTGCTAAGTGCACCTCCAGTCCAAAGTCCAGTTCCGGCTTGGAACAACCCCGTTGTTCCTGCTGTCCAGTTCCAGTTGGACCTCCCGGTCCAGTTCCTGTCCTGTTCCGGTGCTAAGTGCACCTCCAGTCCAAAGTCCAGTTCCGGCTTGGAACAACCCCGTTGTTCCTGCTATCCAGTTCCAGTTGGACCTCCCGGTCCAGTTCCAGTCCAGTTCCGGTGCTAAGTGCACCTCCAGAGTAAAGTCCAGTTCCGGCTTGGAACAACCCCGTTGTTCCTGCTATCCAGTTCCAGTTGGACCTCCCGGTCCAGTTCCAGTCCAGTTCCGGTGTTAAGTACACCTCCAGTGAAAAGTCCAGTTCCGGTTTGGAACAACCCCGTTGTTCCTGCATTCCAGTTCCAGTTGGACCTCCCGGTCCAGTTCCAGTCCAGTTCCGGTGTTTCGTGCACCTCCTGTAAAAGTCCAGTTCCGGTTTGGAGCAAACCTGCCGATTCCGGGATCCAGTTCCTGAGTGGACCTCCGGTCCAGTACAGTCCAGTTCCGGCTTGGAACCCGCCACCTGCACTCAAGTCCAGCTCCGGCTTGGAGCAGTTCGTATCAACCCTCTGTGTAAATACTGTGTTTCCTTTCTGTACAGCTTTGGGACTACCCCAAAGCTTATAATAAAAACCCCTTGCTGATAATCTGTCTCCTGGTCGTTGCACTTGGGTCCAGCCCGTATTCGGTTCATAACAGAATGAAGGGGTTACTTACTAGTTGAGCGCGAACCAGGAAAAAGGTGAAGAGAAGAAGGATCTCCAAGGCCTAGTGGATGCCCAATGCTGGATAATGCAGCTTCTAAGCCGAACGGAAAACTCGGATGCTCAGTCTTTCTATCGGAGGCGTGGGTTGGGGAATTAACCAAAAGACGCAGGAGTCCAGGTGAAGTCGTAGAAGAAAAAAAGAGGACGAGCCCTTGAGGTCGCCCCCCTAAGATACCTGACTGGCTAGGGTGGGGGTCGGGTCTACGCTGCTATTGGTTGTTTGGAGTACCCGCCTTCACCTCCTTGCCACAGTGCCCGCCCGGGGCAGGTCACACTAATTTTAACAAATTAGTAAGGGAATGTGATTAGGTTAGATAACTCTCAGACTCTACAAAATACATGGATATATTTTGTCTCTTGGTTTTTGTTATGAATTTTGGGAGCTAACTATACCAAACACGATTACTTTAGGTTTAGTTTAGGGGGAGATGGTTGATTATTCATTAGCAGCGTGGGCTGGCAACTTCAGAGACGCGGTGCTGCAGGATAATAAGGACTTGGACACAGCTTATTATTCGGCTCCGTTAGGCATCAAAAACTGCAGTATTGGTGATATCCAATAAGAGGCTACTTTCTCCATTCATGAGCATTGAAATACTGGTGACGCCTGCTAGGCATCAGTAATGTTCTATGCAGAATATAAGAGCGCCGATTGATTCTTTGGGCGCCGTGCTGGCGCGATCAGAGGCTATCTGATAGCAGGGTTCACACCTCGCTCGTGGTTTGTGATGCGCAATCGTCTGGGGTTATGCTAGGTGGTTGTTAACCTCCCTCCTATTGTTATCTAGCGCTTTGATCCCTGGAGCCTGGAGATCCAGAAGGGAAGTGAAAGATAGTATTTGAATGTTACACAGACATAGGGGCATTCTTGGGGTTTTATGCAGGCCCAAAGAGTTCCCTACTCAGAAAGAGGACAGGGAAAAGAAACACAGAATGATAATTGTCCTACAACATTTACCCCATTATATAACAAAACCGTTCAGAATTTAGAAGTAAAAAAGTAGGCTAGAAATTAATTCAGCTGTATCATTCTTTATTTCAAGAAAATTGTTTTTCAATATATGAGTTCACAGCCTTTCTGTTAAAAATATTTATGCTAAATAAAACATTTAGGTAGTTAAAAGGTTCTTCTTTATAATGTCTGGTTTCTGCTGCTAGCTGTTCAGAGCCACCTCCTGTGCTTTAAGTTGTGGTCTTGGTGTCTCCATCTCGGCAGTAAGTTAGTTTCAGACTTAGGGAGAGATAGTGATAGTTAGTGGGTCAAAATGTGGCCAAAGCTGTGCGAGAGTTGCAAGATGATCGCGCTTCTGGAAAGCGTTTTCCAGGGGCAGTTTGTCTGCCACCGTTGCCAGCTAGTTGAGCACCTTGAGAACAAGATCCTTAGTCTCGAGGTCCAACTAGCTGGACTCCACAGTCCGCAATTGGTAGAGATCCAGGAACTGAATAGTTCATCCTTTAAGGAATTGGTATGCACGCCGCAGGTGAGAAGGGAGGAGATTCCAGAGCAGACAGGGAGAGAAAGTTGGGTTACAGTAGGACGCAAGCGCAGAAAAGGGTGTGCCTACCACACATGGACTGTTTCTCCAGAGGTTGTGGTGTCTAACCGATTCCAGCCCTTGCAGGAATTGGACCTGGCCCTTGACCCTGAGAGTGGGAGGACTGATGAGCCTCTGGGCACCCAGATGGCCACATCCTCCAGGAAAGGGGAGTTATTGATTGTGGGGGATTCAATTCTTAGAGGTGTAGACAGTATAGTCTGTTCGCACTAGGGGTGTCAACGTGTCGTGATATACCTGTTTTGCGATAATCATATTAAAAAAATTAAAATGGTACTATCATGTAAATAATGCAGCCACAATATCGTATTTGACCATAATAACGGCATTCAAAAAATGAAATGGTAATGTGATGTAAATAATCCAGTTATGACTATGGCCTACGACATATAAAACATTTGCTGCTGAAAAATCTATCTGGCCTTTTGCGCTTCATTCTCATGTCTCATGTTCTCCCTCTGTCTCCTGTCCCAAAGTCACACAAAGGCACCACAAGTGCTGGTAGCGGGACAAGTTATAGGCTACTGTACACACGCATACTTCCGGTGTCGTGGATTTTTCCCATTCAACCCACAGTGAGCAAGTCTGTCCAAACAGAACCACAACAAAATGCATGTAATAGAATAAGAAAAAGAATTTCAGTTTATTGGAGATAAACTTAGAATGAGAGAGAGTCAGAATCTCTCTAACCTGAGAAACAGTATACAGAGGAGATTTATACACAATCTATCATTGCTTTACTGGCCAGCCACAAGGGGCGGTTTCTAAACATACAGAGACAAGGGTATCCAATTCTTGGTGTTTTGTCTTTCTATAACCTTCAAAACAAGTAACGAAAACATCTGCCTGTCTCTGCAGATTGTGAAGGAGAGACACAGAGGGAGTGAACCATGACCTACTCAGTGTTCACAAAGAATACATTATTTAATTACTTAACTCAATATATAATTGATCTATTATATTAAATGCTTAATGATAATAATGTGATTGTCTCTATGTTAATACACACATATTGTAAAACAGAAAATTCCTTCACATTTCCCTCCTTTTATCATTTCATGATAACTAACAGTTTTCTGTTACAATCTACCTAATGTACTCAATCAATTAGTAAGTGATTCATTTTAATAACATCATAAATGATTACATGATTATACAGACCAAATACAATAATCTCGTGTGGATATGTACAATACTCCAATAATCCAGGGGGAATTGAAAAACCGGCAGACTCAGGACTTATATGGGACAAAACTAGCACAGAGCCAGAAAACCCAATCAGTTCCGGAAAAAATAATTCCTCCGATCCCTCTTAAGGCAATCAAGCGTCGCTTCCGGATATTAGCAATTATCGCACATCATCCATATCTGATTAATTACAAGAATCAACATAGGAAAAAATAAAAATATACAAATATACAAATGAAATCATAGTGAATATAGTAACAGGATAGAATATAATTGAATATAAAAATAATTTTCACTATAATGTACTACTGATTATTTAACATATAAAATTATTACTATCAAGAGAAAGTCTGAAAGAAAAGAAAGATACAATAAAAAACCCATCATGTAATGGAGACTTTTCACAACTCCTGGAATGTCAACCTTTTATCTCTTCACATTACAACACTGTCTGTCTTCCCACCAACCATGTGACAGGGTGGGTACATAATTCAGGCCTATACTTTATATAGGGTCGTCAGTAAACTCAGGAAGTTGTCGGAGAAGGAATACATTATCTTGTTCCGGATCAGGAACATTTTGCTGTAAGTACTGACCTATGGCAACTTGAGTCAGGAATCACATATGTGGCAATGAGGGCGCAAACTCTACTCCAGTCAGGGGGGAGAGCAGAGTGCCCACAAAGCAATTACCAATCAGATAACAGCCGGCTCCCAAGGCGAGAGGATGGTGTTATCCCGGAACAGTTTGCAGTTTGCTTCCTATTCCAAGGTGATGAGATTGCGTGTGACCAGTTCTTCCTACATATCTCATCAGCCATGTCAGGGTAGTCTCTGCAAGGACTATAGGAATCACTCAGACAGTCAAAACACTTATCAGGATGCATGGGCGGACAGTAACAGAAAACAGTTTTACTCTGAACATTGTCTAATTGACCTAGTGCATTAGAGCCATTACCTATAATACACATTGCAAACTTCATACTATGTTTAAGTACGACTGGACCGGGCATTTTCCATGACACCTGTGGCCATGCTAGGTAATCTTTCAGGAAAGAACAATTTGTATTGACTACTGGAGTACTCAAAAGTGACAGATTTAATGGCATAGAGAAATCAGCTTTATCCCACCGTATTCCCACACCTGGGTGAGAACTCAGTCCCACCAAACACGTTGAGAGGTCGTTCTTCAGATTCTGCACCTGAAGAAGAGGGCCTGCTGTGGAATGAGGCATGTGAGAGCAAACATAACAAGACCGGTTAAAGTGCTGTTTTGCAGTCCACTCAGCATAACGCCACCAAGAATTAGTAGCATAATGATGCTTCACAGTTCCTGGTGTCAGCCAAGCTTCATTCCCGGTGGTGACATACCTTTTAGTCCTATTAGTCATTACAACAGTACCGTTTGGTTCACTGGTGTTAATGGTGTAGAATGTCTCATGAATCAGGATAATGGGCAGAACTGTGATGAGTGTAATGAGGCCTAGTATCAATAGGCCTACCTTCAGGCTGCAGCCTAATCTTCTCAAAGGGTTGTACCCCTCGGTGTTCCTGCTGTCGTCTGGCATGTTGGGAGCAGATATTACCGTCACGTGCTCCTTGAAGTGGTGGTTCTCTGAGTTTTTAAACTCCATGAGAACTTAGTCGTCCCTGCGCGTCGGTCGAGGTGGGTCTCTCACCCTTATCCCTCCTTTGGCGCTGGTGGAGCTCTTTTGCAGTGGACCCAAGAAGCACGGCCTTCCACTCGCACGGCTGTGGGCGTGGTGAGTAGTATCTGGAAAGGACCCCTCCACCTGGCCTGGTGCCACTTCTTCCTTCTGAAGTCCTTTATCACCACCCAGTCTCCTGGCTGCAGGTCATGTAGAGGCCCGCTGGCTGGATCTGGGAGAGCTGCTTTCACCTGTTGATGCACAGATCTCAGAACATTGGTTAGCTGAACACAGTAACTCACCATGCGAGTGTCAGCTAGCTCCTTGTCCAGCATCAGCCCTGGGGGGTGACATCCAGTCCTCATGGGCCGCCCTGTGATGACTTAATAGGGCGACAACCCTGTAGCAGCGTGGACCCTCCCCCGCATACCTGTAAGGACAATTGGCAGGGCCTGGACCCAATCCAGACCTGTCTCTGCCATCACTTTAGTTAACCGGTTCTTAATGGTTCCATTTGCCCTCTCTACCGCCCCTCCACTCTGAGGGTGGTAAGCACAATGGAACTTCAACCTGATCCCCAATTGCTCGGTCACTTTGTCCAACACCTTATTTAAAAAGTATGAGCCTCTGTCTGAAGACAGCTTCCTCGGGATCCCCCACCTAGGAATAAGCTCTGTTAGTAGGGCTTTCGCCACTGCTGCAGCATCAGCTTTCCCTGTAGGAAAAACTTCAACCCACTTTGAAAACATGTCAACAAACACCAAACAATATTTCTTACCCCTGCATGGGTTAAGTTCAATGAAGTCCATCATCAGGTACTCGAAAGGCTCCTGTGGAGCCGGGTGGGCCGCATTTGGAACCTTCTGGCCCCTCCCAGCATTATTTACAACACAGATAACACACTTTTCACAAAAGTTTTTTGCATAAGTAGAAAATCCGCTTGTGTCCCAGTGTCTGGACATCAAAGATATCATCCCTCCTTTTGACACATGATCCAGTCCATGAGTCAATTTATCATAATAGGGAAATAAAAAACGAGATAAACAGGGTTTACCAGTAGGGCCTAGCCAGACCCCATCAGTGTAGGTGCCGTCTCGCTTCCATTTGGCCTTTTCCTGGGGTGTGGCCCCAGCTTGGCAGTCCTGTACAGAGGCCATTGGAGTGTCTGTGGGAATAGCAGCCTGTGTGAGCAGACTGAGAGTTGTGTGAGGGGGGGCGATTGCAGCTGTCTTGACCGCCAAGTCCGCCTGCCCATTACCTTGAGAGATAGCATCAGTCTGGTTTGTGTGAGCGGAGCATTTACATATAGCAATGGCAGCAGGCAAAAGAATTGCCTGTAGGAGGCAGCTCACTAAGTGTCCATTCTGTATAGTTTTCCCTGTAGAGGTAAGGAAGCCTCTATGCTGCCAAAGAGTTCCAAAGTCGTGCACAACTCCAAAAGCATATCTGCTGTCAGTGAAAATATTTACAGTTTTACCTTCAGCCAAATGGCAAGCGCGTGTAAGAGCGAACAGTTCAGCTGCCTGTGCTGAGAGATGTCCAGGAAGGCGGGCTGACTCCAGAACCTGGTGTTGTGTCACTACTGCATAGCCAACCTGACTGTCACCTGTGAGGGGACATCGACTGGCAGAACCGTCAACAAACATATCAAAGTCTGCATTTGAGAGGGGAGTGGTGGCGAGGTCAGGACGGGGGGAGAGAATTTGATCTAACACATGAACACAATTATGTGGCTCCCCATCCTCAGGTGTAGGTAAAAGAGTAGCGGGATTCAGAACATTGCATCGCTTGACTGTAACATTTGGCAAAGAGAGCAACACGTTGATAGTGAAGCATTCGAGCTGGTGAGAAATGAGCTGTTTTTTGCTTTAACAGAGTTTCTGCTACCGCATGAGGAACAAGGACAGTGAGAGGACGATAAGCAACAAGTGATGCAGATGCAGTTACCACCAAAGCCGCTGCTGAAATGGAGCGCAAACAAAGAGGAAGGCCCCTAGAAACAGCATCAAGTCGCTGAGAATAGTACGCCACAGGCCTGTGTTTATCACCGTGCTTTTGTAACCGGTTTAGGGAGGTCAAGAATCGCTTGGATTCTGTCAGTTCCCAAAGATTTGCCTTCTGCAGAAATAGTGTGCCCTAAGTAGGTAACAGTATTTAACGCAAATTGCAGTTTCTCCTGTTTAACTTTGTGGCCCTCTGTGGCTAGGAATGTCAACAGTTCAAGTGAATCCTGAATACAGCTGTGCTCGTCTGGAGAGCAGACGAGGAGATCATCAACGTATTGAATCAAAGTACTTTGGCCTGAAGAAAACTGGAATTGTTCCAAGTTTTCCTGCAGCGCTGCTGAAAAAACTGCTGGTGATTCAGCATACCCCTGGGGTAATCGAGACCAGGTATACCTTTTTGCCCTGAATGCAAAAGCAAACCAGTACTGGGAATTTACCTCAACAGGAATACTAAAAAATGCATTCGCTAGATCGATCACAGAAAAATATTTAGCATTACCCGGGACCTGTGTAAGAATGGTTGCGGGGTTCGGCACAACGGGAGCGCACTGTTGAACGGCGCTGTTCACAGCTCGTAAATCTTGTACGAACCGCCAAGACCCATCAGGCTTTTTTACAGGCAAGATAGGAGTGTTGCATGGAGAGTCAGGACAGGGAACCACAACACCAGCTTCTAACAACGCATTAAATACGGGGACAATGCCGTCTTCGGCTTCTGGGCGTAGGGGATATTGACGTTTGCATGGTCTGTATTCAGATTTAGGGGTTACTTGAAGTGGAGTAACTCCAGCTATGAGCCCCACATCATTTTGGGACGTTGCCCACAATTGAGAGGGAATTGCACTGAATCTCGGGTCTGACAAATGCAAGTAGGCTTGGGTGTCACACAACAACTCATGAATGCTGCAGACAGCTGTCAGAGAGTTCGGAAACTGGTGCGCAGTGACACGCAGAGAGGGAGAATATTTTGAAAATTCCCCTGTCTTTTCCCAGTCCGTGGTGTCCAAATATAATTCCACCCATGGCCCTGTGTCCTCCCATTTTTTATTTGAGGCTTTGCACAGTGAAACATGGGGTGCACTTCCCGCTATGGAATAGAATTGATGCTGTGCTGAGCTCAATTCTACAGACAATGCACAGAAATCGCGACCAACCAAAAACAATGTCGAAATTAATTTACAATCACCGTACCAATTCTTCTCAAATTCCCAATCTCTACCTCGACTAAAATGTGCTGTTACATGTAGTTGTAATTCTGTCAGTCTGTCGCCAGTGCCTGTCCACTCAGTTCTGGCCATTTGTATGGCTTTAGCTGTGACTGAGGATCTGTCCAGATCCCAAGCATAGTAAAACATTTCTAGAGTTTCTGCCATAGCAGCTCTGTCAATAGTTAAACCGTCATCAGTACACTGCACACTCAGACCCAATTTGCACATTAAGTCTCTGCCAAGCAGGTTTACCGGACATACAGGGGAGAACAAGAACGCATGTTTCAAAGTAATATTTGAGCCTGTATTGAAATCTTGCACCAGTAATGGAGCTGTAAATTTCTCTGTCGTGGTATTTCCACCAGCATCTTGGCTGAGCATGGTTTTACCACTAAAAAGAGGAGGTTTTGAATCCCATGATTTAGCTGTTATTACAGACCGACCAGCTCCCGTATCCACAATGAAGTCTAATGCTCGCCCATCAACTTTTAATGCATTTGGAGCCGTATGGTAAAGGAACCCAGCAAACTCACCCATGTCCGCATGCGTTTCCTCGTCTCCCACAAAATGTCATTGTCCAGGTAATCCAGTTTGACCCCCAGGATGTTGGAAAGTAACATTCCCGTGGGGTGCTGTGTCCCAATTATCAGCATTACCGGAAAATGTACAACCGCGAGCCCAATGTCCATTTTTTCCACATTTTCGGCAAACATCATAATCCACCATGGTAGTGGGTCCCATGGAGTTGGGTCTCTGTCTGTTCCCTTGATTCCGTCCTCCACGTCTGCCGCGGCCTCTCCTTTGCTGCTGCTGTCCACCGGCACCGTCTCGGTTCCCCTGGTAGGAATTGAGCTGGGCCAGCTGCAGCTGAGAGGTCATCTTGTCGCTCTTCTTTTTGTCTTTGTGTTGCTTGTCGCGGTCCTGTTCTTCGCAGTGAACAGCATAACGGAGAACGTCCTTAAGTCTCCGAGTCTGCCAGCCAACACAGGAGGTCTTAATAGCGGTTGCAAGGTGTTTATCCAATCCATCCAGGAAACAGTGGGTTAGCTGAGTCTCATACGGAGTAAGAGTCTCGCTGTTTTCCGGTTTGTCCATTCCACTGTGTGCGTCGTACTTCTCTGAAAGTCTCAAGAAATCATTAACAGTTTCACCAGGCTTTTGTTTAACCTGTCTGACTGCTTCCCAGTTCAGACGAACAGGGAATTCGGTTTTCATACTGGTTTCCAAAGTCTTAATTTGTTCCATATACTCAGACGCAGCATCATCATTGTATGGATGGTAGGCATCTCTACCTCGTGCATTTCGCCCTTGTGGGACGTTACCTGTACTGTGGAATCTGGGCCTACTGAAGCTGCAGGTCTCGCTCTGGTCGCCGGCCCACTCGCAGATGGTTGTGCAGCAGCACTGGAATGCGCTGCCTGGGGAGCAGGGGCTGAGGGATGTCCGTGAGCTCCTGCCGCTTGCTGTGGAACACAAGCTGGAGGACACGCAGGACAGTCCAAGTCCAGGTTAATTTTGTGTACGCTTGCAAGCTGTGCTACATTGGGATACAAAGAGCCACCGGAATGCACAACAGGAGATAGCACTGAATTACTTTGTTGGGATTTCTCCACAGTATTTTTATTTTCTCCCTTGGTCTGTTTTTCCTGCCTTAATTTTGATTCCTTTTCCCACAAATCTACTACATCCCAGTCGGGTTGCCATTTATTTTTATGTTTACTATTTTTAACCTCATATGACCGCAGCCGCATTTTTAAGTTATCAATCTGATTTAGGCTAAAAGAGCCTTTTACAGGGAAACCTAACTTTTGCCATTTAACACGCTGGTGTGTGGTTGCCGGACCATATTTGTCATGCATTATTTTCATTGGACCCGTAAATTCAGAGTCCTGCTTCTTTGAATTTTTAGAACCCATTTTCGTGCGTTTGTCCCACAACCAAACTATGCCTTTTAATTTTAATTTTTAAAAATTAAAAAAAAATTTTTTTTTCCTTTTAATTAGGCCTATTTTAGTCAGAATCAGTTTCAGATTCTGCACTATCCTCTGGATAATTGCCCTCACTTTCAGGGTGAACATTTAGCCTAACTTCTAATAATGCCGTTTCCTTCTCTTTTAACCATTCACCTCTAGGTATAGCTACAACAGAAAAACCACTTCCATCTCCGTCAAACTCATTAAGTGTCTGGTACAGGTATAAATGACCATAATCATCTCCTCTGCAAAAATGCCTCTCCTGTACTGGTCCGTGTATATCATTTGCCTCTACTGACAATACATGATACCACATTACAAAAATGTTTCAGAGCTCACTACAAGAGAAAGAAAAAGGTGAAAGAAAAAGAGAAATATTAGTCCATGGGTGGGAGTAGCATACAGCCTCCACAGTTTGAATCACTCCACAGAGTGACGGACCCGTCGGTCACTAATCAAACTTTTTAGAATTTGAGCGCGATACAGCCTCAAGTTACTGTTATGTTGGAATAATAAGACCACACGTTGTTGTAGCTTAACGGTGTTTACTCAACTCAGCCACATGCATACTAACATACCACACAACGTCAACGTCCACGTTACGTAACGTAACGTGAATCCGAACACAGAACACGACACTCGCAATAGTCAGAACACTGGGTTAAGTGCTGGCACTCGCTAGAGTACCAGACGTAACATTTCCCCCCCCCTCACTCAACCTAGGAGTGATACTCAGTCTCAAAGTCATTCAGGTGCGCGGGCCTGTTGCGCGCTCGGAGTGGGCGGGGCCCGGGCACTGCAACAGCCAAAGGCGGCGGGCCCGCAGCATCAGGCTGAGCCGCGGGTGCTGGGGCTGCAACAGCATTGAACTGTCTGTCCTGCAGAGCTGTAGCCGCAGGCACACCCAGTCCCGGGGCTGGGGAAGCCTGCACCTTGCGCAGTCGGCCAGCATGCCAACGCGTGCCATCAGCCAGCCTGAATGAGGCTGGGCCAAGCTGCTGTCTGACCTGGACCGGGTCTGACCAGAATGACCGGAGCTTGTTGTCCCGGTGGGGTCGCCGAATCCTGACCCAGTCTGAGACGGCGATGGTAGGTGGTCTCGCATGTCGGGTCCTGTCGCAATGGTCCTTCATCCGGCGCTGGCGTGTGTTGACTGTGGCTTGAAGCGGGTGGGCCGGAGCCTGAGCCGGAGTAGGGCGCAGCCTGTCCAGGGGCAGCTGAAGCTCGCGCCCTAGCATGAGGGAGGCTGGGGAGACACCTGTGGTGGCGTGTTGAGTAGCCCTGTAATGCAGAAGCGTCTGTTGGAGACCGTTGATGAATGTGCACCCTTGTGCCAGGTGAGCCCTGATGCCATTCTTCAGGGATTGGTTCAGCCGTTCCACACCCCCGTTCGCAGCCGGGTTGTAGAACGACGTGCGGATATGGCGTATCCCCTTACCCCCCAGGTAGGAGGCCAGTTCGTGGGAGACCATTTGAGGGCCATTGTCGGTCGTGATCCTCTTGGGCAGGCCCCAGCGTGTGAACAGGGACTCGAGAATGTCAATCAACACCCCGGCTGTGACCGAGCCCACGGGCGCCACCTCAGGCCACTTGGAGTGGAGGTCGTAGACCACGACGAGGAAACGCTGGTGATGCGGTACCCCATGCAGTTCACCACAGACGTCGAGTTGCAGGTGCTCCCAGGGTTGGGACGGCCAGTCCAACGGCTGCATGGGCGGGGGTGGGGCTGGGGCCCTGGTCTTCCCGCTCAGAAGACAGGGAGTACAGTCCTTGACCAGGGTCTCGATTTCCCTGTCGATGCCTGGCCACCACACCACGTCACGACACCGCTGTTTGAGCCTGACTATGCCCAAGTGGCCCTCGTGCGCCATAACAAGGACACGCGCCCGAAGGACACTCGGGACCACAGTACAGAGCCCACGAGCGACGCAGGAGTCGTTCCAGCACGACAACTCGTCCCTGAGTCTGCAGTAGGGGAGCAGCTCGTCAGGTGTCCTCGCTGGCCAACCCTGTCTGATGTAGGTTGAGAGCGCAGAGAGGACGGGGTCAGCAGCCGAGGCGTCCTGGAGCTCCTGCAGCGACACTGTCTCTTGGAGAGGAGTGTGGAGGAGCTGGACCAGGTCGTGCTCGGCCTGGTCCCGATCGGGAGTCGAAGGTGGGCCCGCGGGTGGACTGGGGATTGCGCGTGACAGTAGGTCAGCTACCACATTGTCCCGGCCCGGCGTGAACTGCAAGCCGTAGTTGTACTGCTGCAGGCGGTCAGCCCAACGGTGGAGGCGGAGCGGTTTGTGGCCAGTGCCTGACGTGGCGAGAAGGGTAGTGAGAGCCTGGTGGTCCGTCCTAAGTGTGAATGAGCGGCCGTAGAGGTACATATGCCAGCGCTCACATGCCCAGATGCAGGCCAGGGCCTCTCGCTCCCCCACTGAGTACCTCTGTTCTGTGGGGCTGAGGGCCCGTGAAGCGAAAGCGACCGGCCTCTCCACTCCCCCGTGCAGCTGTGACAGTACTGCGCCAACGGCTGCGGCGGAGGCATCACACGTGACGAGGGTGGTGCTGTCCAGGTCGAAAAACGCCAGGACTGGTGGTGAGGTGAGCTGAGACTTGAGGAGGCGCACAGCGTCCGAGCAGGCAGGCGTCCAGAGCCAGGGCTCGCCCTGCTTCAACAGCTTTCGCAGTGGTGCAGTTGTGGCGGAGTAATGTGGCAGGAAGCGGAGGTAGTACGCCGTCATGCCCAGGAAAGAGGCCACCTGGGCAGCTGAGGTGGGCTCTGGGACACGGTGTATGGCCTCTGTGTTTGACTGGAGCGGGTACATGCCGTCAGCCGAGAGGCGGAACCCAACGAAGTCGATAGTTGTGGTGGCGAAGACACACTTCTCGCCGTTGAGTGTGAGGTGGTGCTTCGCCATCGCACTTAAAACGCTGTGGAGGCTCGCGTCGTGACTCTTGGCGGTGGCCCCGTGCACCACAATGTCATCAAGGTAGATGGCCACCCCGGGGATCCCGGCGAAGACGGAGGCCATGATCTTTTGGAAGCAGCTGGGGGCGGAGCTTAAGCCAAAAGCCATGCGTTTGTATCGGAAGACCCCCCTGTGGGTGATGAACGCGGTGAGGTTGCGGCTCTCTGGGTGTAGTGGCACCTGGAGGTACCCCTGACGAAGGTCCAGTTTTGAAAACACCTTGGACCCGTGGAACTGGGCGGTGAGCTCCTCTGTGGTCGGCAGGGGGTATTTATCAGGGACGATGGCCTTGTTTACCGCTCTCAGGTCCACGCAGAGTCGCAGCCCCCCTGACTTCTTCTTTGCTACCACCAAGTTGGAGATCCAGGGCGACGCGTTCACCTGTTCGATGATGTCGTCGTCCAGCATCTTCTGTAACTCGGTGGCGATGTCATCGCGGAGAGCCAGGGGGGAGCGGCGAAGGGGCTGGATGACAGGAGTCACTTTTTGGTCGAGCAGGGGCTGGTGAGCGAAAACCTGGAGGCAGCCCACGCCGTTGAACAGTGCAGGCCACTGTTGCTGCCAGGAGACGGCGGCGACGGTGTGGATCTCTGAGCCTGTGGTGTCCAGCAGAGAGAAACCGAGGCCGCTGAAGAGGTCGAGGCCGAGGAGGTTGGTCCCTCGGCGTGCGATGTTGAACTCGAAGGCAGGCAGTGTCTTTTCTCCGTACCTCACCGGCAGCTGGAGGGAGCCAACGATGTCGATCTTGGCGTTGGCGTAGCCACGCAGGGTGGTGGTGGGTGGGCCCAGTGGCTCGTGGGAGAAGAATTGCGAGTACGTCGCCCAATTCAGTAGAGACACTGTGGCTCCAGTGTCGAGGAGGAGGGGCAGTGTGATGTCACCGACCACCAACGAGCACGTTTTGAATGGCACTCGTCCTGAGCTGACATTATGGATGATCGTGGTCGGTGGCTGGGAAGCACTAGTTGGGGCAGACCTGCAGACCTTGTGGAAGTGGTTTAGCTTCCCGCAGTTGGAGCAGGCTTTACCACGGGCAGGGCAGGCCTGAGCTCTGGAGTTGTGCGAAAAGGAGCCACAATTCCCGCAGCGCTGGCGTGAGCGGTCACGTGACCGGGAGGCTAACAGTATACTGTCCCCGCTGTCGTCTGCACTCACGTTGAGGAGAGACACCCTTGAGCTGAGCGTGCTCGCAGCCTCTACTGGTGTGTGTGCGTTGGGGCTGGGGGAGGTAGACAAGCTAGCTGCACATTCCATAGCAGATTCAACCTGGACTGCTAGGTTAGTAGCTCCCGCTAATGTCAATTCATCATTTTCCAACAGTAGTCTTTCCCTGATCTTATCACTGTTAGTGTTCAGTATGAGTTGGTCTCTAACCATTTCATCTTGTAATGCCCCGAATTTGCATGAGCTGGCTAAGCCCCGTAGGTCCGCAACGTACTGCGTTACTGACTCACCAGTACGTTGATGTCTCCGCCGGAATACTACCCGACGGAGGAGAGCACACTGTGGAGTGGTGAACTGTCCCTTTAAGAGCGCGACAGCCGCTGTATATGTGTCCGCGGTGCCGAGAGTTCCACACACACGCTGTCCCTCCACGCCTAGGCAGTGCAGTAGTAATGCACGTTTCCTCTCCGCGGATATCCCATCAAAACCGGCAGCCAGGAGATACGTCTCGAACGAGGAAATCCACCGCGGCCACGGCACGGGCGGCTCCCCGGGCAGAGGTAGGAAGGGTGGGGGTGGTGGGATAGCAAAATCAGCCATCCTCGTCGCCAATGTTATGTTGGAATAATAAGACCACACGTTGTTGTAGCTTAACGGTGTTTACTCAACTCAGCCACATGCATACTAACATACCACACAACGTCAACGTCCACGTTACGTAACGTAACGTGAATCCGAACACAGAACACGACACTCGCAATAGTCAGAACACTGGGTTAAGTGCTGGCACTCGCTAGAGTACCAGACGTAACAGTTACGTTTTGCTGTGGTGGCTCACCTGTGATTCTCTTTCTATGGATTGCGTATTGATCACCCCAGACAGACGTCTTACTCTCCTCGGTCTGGTCGCCGCCGTCCTTCCTCTAGGCCACTGGTTACAGTTACCTCTCTATGAGAAGGTGGGTTGCGGTATCGGGGTTTGAACTCCCGGCAGTGCACTGTCTAAGCCGTTCCGACTTGAGAGAAATCTGCGTAGGAGAAAATCAAGTTAGCAATCCTGCCGACTACGCCATATTGTCGTGGATTTTTCCCATTCAACCCACAGTGAGCAAGTCTGTCCAAACAGAACCACAACAAAATGCATGTAATAGAATAAGAAAAAGAATTTCAGTTTATTGGAGATAAACTTAGAATGAGAGAGAGTCAGAATCTCTCTAACCTGAGAAACAGTATACAGAGGAGATTTATACACAATCTATCATTGCTTTACTGGCCAGCCACAAGGGGCGGTTTCTAAACATACAGAGACAAGGGTATCCAATTCTTGGTGTTTTGTCTTTCTATAACCTTCAAAACAAGTAACGAAAACATCTGCCTGTCTCTGCAGATTGTGAAGGAGAGACACAGAGGGAGTGAACCATGACCTACTCAGTGTTCACAAAGAATACATTATTTAATTACTTAACTCAATATATAATTGATCTATTATATTAAATGCTTAATGATAATAATGTGATTGTCTCTATGTTAATACACACATATTGTAAAACAGAAAATTCCTTCACACCGGTCGTGATTCTGGCAAGATGATGTCCAAGAAAATCCCGTGAGTGAGATTCTTTAGAACTTCAGTTCTGTGTTTATCCCCTTCTAAACATTCAACTGCACAGTGTGGGAATTATTAGGCTTCTGCAAGAGGGATGGAGTCGTTATTCATAGGCTACCCTGTGTGCTGGAAATATGGTGGTACAGTATTCGCCAAAGGAGATAATACCAGAGACCAAAAGGCTGAGACCTCAAGCTCAGGGGGTACTTCTGTCATCAATTCTGGAAAAATATGCAGACTTTGGACCTCAGAAATGAATGGGAATTGAGCTTCCAGTTGCCTTTACGAGTAAATGTACAAGAGGCTTATTTGTTTGAGCAACATATTTGGAATGCCTATGGTCTAAGCATATTTAAATATTTAACATATATAACTCAAAATGTTATTCTGCCAATCTTTTGGGTGCCAGTCTTCTGGGTGCGAATTGATGACGTATTTTGTGATTTGACTAGGGGGTAAACGGTCTGTTTTCGCTACAAAAGCAAAGCTATGTCGTTACTTTATGCATGAACATGAGAACATATTTTATTTGCAACATCAACATTAACATTCCTGATATTTAAGCAGTTGATTCCTATTCTACAGATGATCGTAAATTAGTTAAATGGGCTGAATTCAATTAATTGTTGTGTCAGGGGGGCGGCACGGTGGTGCAGTGGTTAGCACTGCTATTGGACTTTGTGATGTTAATAAACTGTTGGCACAAGTTGTCCTTCATAATTAACTAGCTGTCCTTAACGGCGCTTCAGCTGGTGATTTAGCGCAGGTAGGTTTTGTGGCCAGCTAGGGAAAGTCAGGACAAATGGGCAGCTAGCTATGGAAGTGGAATAAATATTAAAACGGTGTGCTACAATATGTAGCTAGCTGACCATTAAAGGCCACCTATAGCTAGCTACGTTTTAAAAAGAGGTTTGCGACCTAAGAAAAGGACAAGAGGGCAAGCTCCAGCAAAAATGAATAGGAGGCGCTGTCATCAAAGTCGCTCAGTGATGTCGTCGTCGAAAACTAACGCTGATTGTCACTTGTGCGCATAAAGAATTAATTAAAGAATCCCCTTGCTGCGTTTGGCTCCTCCTACCTCACACGTCACGCCCCATTACAGCGACAGTAAATGCAACAGTAGGCTACCTAGAAGGGCTGCACCTGAACCAGAGGGGTACTGCTGCATTGGGCCAGCGTATGCTTAGGGTAGCACAGGATTATTTAAACTAGGGGCTTGGGGGGCAGGGAGGATAGAAAGTGATAAAAGCAGGGAGGTGCAGACTGCCCACATGGAAGTTGTCAAGGCTGTCTATAATAATAGAGAGAGCAATGATATATTTGTATAGCAGAATTCTATTAAGGGTGGCTTAGGGCAGTGGGGAGTGATGGAACGGGAGAGGAAGTGTAGTGCTAGCAGAAGTTATGGTCTGAAATGTCTTTGTTTAAAAGACGTATCCAAAAAAATGTTTAGAACTTGAGGCTGTTATGAATAATGGGGGTTATGACATAGTTGGGATTACAGAGACATGGCTAGGGGATGGAGAATATAATATATTGAATATAATATAGAGGGGTACAAGCTTATTAGGAAAGATAGATCCAGTAAGAGAGGTGTGGGTGTAGCCCTCTATATAAAAGAAAATCTTAATGTGCAGGAAATTCCAGAAATGTCATGCCTAGTGAGGATATTTGGATTAAGCTCATAGGGGAAAATCTGAAGGGACTAAATATAGGTGTATGTTACAGGCCGCCAGCTTCAGACAATAGTGTGAATACAATGCTATTTGGTAATATTAAACAAGCTTGTCAGGGAGGCGAGACTGTTATTATGGGTGACTTCAATTACCCTGCTATTAATTTGGAATTTGTGACAGGACAAGGAAAAAGTGAAGAATTTCTGGATGTTGTAAATGACCATTTTTGGCACAGTATGTTAGTCAGCCTACAAGAGGGACATCAATTCTGGATCTGTTGCTGTGTAATAATCCTGACAGAATTTGGGACAAGTGACCACTGTGCAGTTACTTTTGAGGTACTTTGGCAAATTAAGAGGGCATTCTCTAAGTCCAGGATTTTTAATTTTATGCATACCAACTTTAACAAGATGTGAGCGTATTTAAGTAATATAGACTTAATATAACCACATGAGATGCACTAAAACAGTAGGAATTATAGGAAGCATTTCAGAATGGGTTCAGAACTGGCTACAGGGTAGAACACAAAGAGTAGTAGTAGGGGTGGATCTTATCAGAGCAAGGTACTGTGGGAAGTGGAGTCCCACTCTGCTCTTCCTTATTTACATAAATGATCTTGACAGGCACATCAAAAGTACATTAGTTACATTTGCTGATGATACAAAACTGGGAGGTTTAGCTAACAGTTTGGAGGCTAATAAAGTAATCCAAGAAGATTTAAACAGAATCCAGAAGTGGGCGGAAACCTGGCAAATGAAATTCAACCAAACTAAAATGTAAAATGTGGGAAATAAAAACATAAGACAAGACTACTTTATGGGAGAAACAAAATTGGAATGTGCTCAATTTGAAAAAGACTTAGGAGTAGTAGTTAATCAAAACCTTTCAGGTTCTAGGCATTGTGCTGTAAGCAGTAAAAAAGGCTAACAGGATGCTGGGATATATAGCCAACAGTATTGAGTATAAATCCAAGGAGGTTATGCTTATTGTTGTATGCGTATTGTTATACAATACCTTGTCAGACCACACTTGGAGTACTTTGTGCAGTTCTGGGCACCATATTACAAAAAAGATATAGAGGCTCTGGGAGAAGTCCAAAAAAGGGCAATGAAGTTGGTTCCTGTTATGAAAGATAAAAGTTATGAGGAAAGCCTTAAGCTGATGGTACACGGGCAATATTTTCAGGCAATATTTCCAGCAATATTGTACAATATTGCCAGCAATGGGCAATGGGTATGGGCCACTAGCAATGGGGAATTTGGCAATAACTGAAAAAAGAATGTTTGGGGATCCTGTTTTTAACCTCCGTTTCGAAACTTAACCGTCATCTCACCACAAAGGTATATGTGCCCGGAACGGCAAGAACCACATCTTTCTACCAATATAATTCAATCGACCGTATCTCTAAATTTGACGGAAGCATTCATGGATGTATTCACCAGTAAGCAGGCGGTCTCATTAGGTCTGCTGAATAAAGTTAGCTAGCTAGCTAGTTAAAAGTCACTTGGTTCGTCAGTACGGCGGTGACTGAGTAATAACAATTATTTACAATCAAAAGTCAAGAATACCATAACTTATGAAAAGTTGGTCTTTATTTCAACATTACACTAATACATCAATATAATTTACCACAGTAATAAATAAATTAGTAAAGTTATAAGAGATCAGCATCCCTTCGGTTTCCTCGCACCACTTGGCAGCCATTGTTGAAACTTATTTTCGGAAGCCTCAGGTGTCATGTGACCCAAACTCTCATCTGTGATTGGATGGTAGCAAAATATTGCTTGCCTCGATCAAACTTGTTCAGATATTGATTTATCAATAGGAAAATTGGCAGCAATCATTGCCTGTCAATGTTGCCGGCAATATTGCCTGAAAATATTGCCCGTGTACCATCAGCTTTAGGATACTTAATGTCTTTAAGCTTAGTAAAAGGAGACTTAGGGGTGATTTGATAGAGGCTTTTAAATTCATGAAAGGGATTATAAAGTGAAATACAGGAGATTCTTCAGGTTGAGTTCTGTTGGTAGAACGAGGGGGCATAGATGGAAATTATTAAAAGGTAAATTCCGCACAAACAAGTACTTTTTCACAAAGGGAGTAGTCACTGTATGGAATAGCTTTCCAGGTCATGTAGTAGAGGCAGAAACTCTGGGTGTTTTCAAGACCAGGCTTGATATGGTGCTGGATACTATCGTGTTTGCAAGGGAGCGCTAGGTACCCTTTAGTGGTAGGAAGATGACGAGCATTGTTGGGCTGAATGGCCTGTTCTTGTCATTACGTTATGTTATGTTATGTAAATATAGCCTACGTTTCAATAACAGGCCAATAACTTCTTGAATCTCCAGTATAAACAAACTTTGAAATGTTTTCTTTTAATAACTGCAAGGTGACAACCCTGTTCAGCAGTGACGTATACGGAAGTAAACTTGCGGACCCGGCTCTTGGGCTGTGTCCGAATCAGCACCCTTCCATACTATTAAGTAGGCTCATTGACTAAACTGGACGAGAAAGTTGTTAAGTTGGAAATATGTTTTATAAATGTACTTAAAACCCCCGTATGATATAATGACTTACTTGACACTTCCACAGTATGGTTGGAAAATAGTATGGAGGATTTTTTTGCATACTAAACAGTGCTCATTAAACAGCACACATCTGCCAGTACACTGTACAAAGGAGACAGGACGGGCTCTGATTCGGACACAGCCCTGGTGTGAATGGCGATGACCCGCGACTTACCCGGGACCATAGTGCGGTGTGATTGGGTAAACCACGGCAATATTCCGTGTCATTCCCGGGTTTTGTGTGTGAAAAGGGTTTTTAAGGTGGTAAAGCTGGTTTAAACTGTGTTTTTGACACTTCAAGCTAGTGTTAGCTGGTCAACCAGCTGTTCACCAGCTGACCAGCCTATAGTCAGCTAGTCCACCAGTTTGACCACCAGCTTACTCTACCAGCTTAACCAGCTTTGACCAGCCACAGACCAGCTTTGACCAGCTGTCGAAAACACAGCTTTAACCAACTTAGGATCCCAGCTGGTCTTGGCTGAAATTTCCAGCAGTTCCTAACTTCCAACGTTATGGAGGACAGCTCATGGAGCATCGCGCGATGCCACTGTGACTGATGGCATTAACTGGCCGGCTAATGTTGGGGAAAATGTCTGTCCCAGAGAAAGACAATTTAGTTTAATGGGAAACTTGTAACAGTTACCCACAGTGAGACATCACAATTGTGACAATTGTGGCGACAGAAAAGAACCAGTCAGCTAGCAAGCTAAACCATGAAAACATTCACTAGCCCATTGGGCTATATCTCACCAGTGGTAACCAGACATTTATTTAATCATCTGTATAAATAATAACGTTACATTTGATAATGACAGTGATATTTATTTGACTTTAAGTTACATGAAATGGTCTAGAAGCACTCTTACTTTACTTAGGCTATTAATAGTGATACCCTCGTCAATTATGCTTACTCTATCCATGGTGGTCCCCTAGTGGTAGTTGTTCATGTCTCAATTGTAGTAGTATATTCATATTTCTCTGAAATTATAAATTAAAACTTTTTTAAAAAACAGACAATTTGACAACTCCTGTAGGCTATAATAGTTAAAAGGGTGTTTCGCAAATAGGCTAGCTGTTCTGGGAAATTTGGAAACAAGGTACCCTGTGTTATGCAGACAAATTTTATGAAAATTAGTTGAGAATTAAGCAAGTACGCCCTACGCCTTGAAATAAATACGAGTGGAAACAAATATGCCATGTAATAAATAAAAGAGACGTAAAACAATGAATAGATATTTATTTCATTGCTTATTTATTTTATTGCTTATTTCATTGCTTATTTATTTATTTTATTATCTATTTCATTGCTTATTAGAAGATAATCACATCCTGCTTATGTCAAAATGATGGATGGGCATATTTGCATTATTTTATGAATATTCATGAGGTTATGAAAAAATATAATTATGCATAAAAAAATTCAAAATGAATTTCTATTTTTTAATTTATGATGTATTATTATTATTCGGGGTGTTGTGGGGGGATGTTTCAAGGGGGAATGTATTGGCATTGTGATGATGTCATTTTATTGGGGGTGATTGTTGTAAACGTTGTTTTATGGTGGGTGCTTGGGGAAAACGTGTTGGTATTTTTAATTTTTTTATTAGAACAACATCGTGAAAAAGTAATGGTATATATATATATACATATATAAACATATAAATGTATAGGTTAGTGGCAATAGTTTAAAGTTTAAAAAAAACAACAGTTTGTGTTAGCAGAAACGTTTTAAAAGAATAAAAGAATTCAAGCAGGCTGTTAAAACGTGACAAATAGCGGTAGGCTATAGCAAGTTAGTTGTCTGAAAGAAAGAAAGCATGCCATTTAAAAAAATGTTTGTTAGCGTCGAAGGAAAAAACTTTGACAAGTTTTGGAGATGTCCATGAATGGCGCCGTAGAGAGAGACTGTAGCCAAGGTCTCCGTAAAGTCTTAAAACTGTGTAAAATAGCCAAGCGGCATATCTAAAAAACAAGTTAGTGTTCTAAAAGAAAGCCTAGGAGGACTCGAAAGAAAGACTAGAAAGAATCTAAAATAAAAGAATAGGCTATGTAACGTTTTACAGAATTAAAACGCAAAACCTAAAAAGAACTTTGAATAGGGATAGAGAAGCGTTTCCAGAGACGTTTCCAACCCGGCATCGACCTTGCAAATGGAGACATTAGCTTTTTGTATGTTGTATACCTAAAAGGGGATATGCCCCGTAGTATCCGCTTCTTGGCCCCTATGAAATTGACGGACATTTACAAGGTCCAATGAGCTGGATAGTGCTGGAAAGCTTATGTCAAACCGGTTTTGACATTTAGCAACAGCTGCTGGAAGGAGGGGGTTGCAGGGGGTTAGAGGCAACCTTTGAGTGACATGGAACAGCTGTAATACTGGCGGGACCTCCAATAACTTTTGAATCAATGAAAGAATAGTGTTATACATATAGCATAGACTAGAAATAATTCAGCAGGCCTCAAAATGCCCCGAACCCCATTGAAAAGGCGGCTATCTGCCCTAACCGTCTATATGCCCTATAATGTTGTTCACTGGGGCAGAATCATGAAACAAAACGTTTGGGTATCTGTACAAAGTTATGTAATAGGGCAATACTTAGCGCCAATATGACTGTTTAGTATCGATGGGCTTGTAAAAAGATGGGTTATTCAATTTAAACAGGATTGAGTCATCATATATAACCTATATTGTTTAACCGTAACTCTTTTTAAAAATGTAGAACTGCGAAGGCGTAGAATCACAGCAGGAAACACCGTTTGAGTGACAGGTCCAGCTGTAATACTGGCGGGACATTCAAGGATAGTTTGGATGAAAACGTATAGATTAATACATGTTGAAAATAAACCTTAGACTAGTGAAACAAACAAAACTCGCTATTTACGAGTTTTTAAAAACAAAGTTAAAATATAGGCTATTTGCTAGACGTGCCTAGCTACTGTTTAGTATCAATGGGCTTGTAAAAAGAAGGGTTATTCATTTTAAACAGGCTTGAGCCGTCATATATAAACTATATTGTTTAAACGTAAATCCTTTACATTTCGGGCTACAATTCACGGGAGGGGGTGTGACATTTGAATGACAGGTCCAGCTGTAACGCTGACCACAGGTTTCACGGATTGTATAAAGCTCCGAATTTTTGAACAGGGCTATAGCTGAAACAGACTGTAATCGCCTGTAATCAACCTACAAAAAGAAGCATGTCTACCTCAGAAAACTCAACACCAAAATCTCCAGAGGTTGTGGCTAACAAGACCGTTTTGCGGAGACCAAAAAAACCTTTTGTGGCGATGTCAAGACTTCAAAAACGTTCATTTTACGAAGAATGGCCAGCGACAGCATCAACATATCACCGTTGTGGGTATAATATTGACACGTCTGACGAGGAACCAAAAATTACACTTTTCAACCTGTGTGAGGGGGAGTTGTACAGTGAAAATACAGAATCTGTAGTATTTGTGCACAAGGACTGGCTTAAATTCAAACAATGCTACAAAAATGTTGTGGACGATATACAATGTAGTTGCAGCGTGATCTGTGTGTCAGTGCTCAACATGGCTAAAAAACTGTTCATTGCCGAGACCTATGAATCAAGAGACATTGGGGATACTCTAATTGTCTTTCAGTTTGAAGACCTGCACTTGTTGAACAAGGCTATTGAGCAAGCCGATAATGTGTTTGAGGATCATCGGATTTGGAGATCAATGGCCTGTGTGAAAATGAACTTGTGTGCGAGGTTTAATGCCGTGGTTGAAGATGAGGAAGAAGAAAAGGAAAATGTGCCACCAACACCCTTTGTCTCTGATGACGAAGACTCTACAACAAGTTTTGTGTAAATAACTTGTCAAAACGTGTAATCAAAAATTGTTTTAAAAGTTTTTAGATTGTGTGTGTGTGTGTGTGTTTAATATAAATGTATACAGAATGTCTTTTTGATTGATTTTGTGAACTTTAAAATAAAAAAGCCTTTCTTTTACATGCTATTCTACGTATTGTTTCATTATTATTATTAAACGTTCAAATATGTTAAATTCAAATCAACCCCAAAAAGGAAGGCCGCATCCAGCTCATAACTCTAAAGATTTAAGGCGTGGCTATAAGTTTCAGAGGGCCTTAAAAGCCACTCTGCAAAAAGCCTGATTTCATACAGGCTGTACAGACCTCTTGACAAGCATGTCTCAGGACTTGTATAAAATGTATAGCCCCCTACAGGGCTCCGTGTGCTCAGAATCTTGGGAGCCTGAGTATTCAGCGAACAATGACAAACCTGTTACAGAGCCTTGGATCGATGTCGACAAGGCCAAAACCATCTTTTTAACAGAACCAAAAGCTATGGTCTACGAAGACGAAGGTTGCGATGGGCGATGCTGTGTACAACAGTCCAGACAAAAAAAACGCCAGGGGTGTATAGACGAAATCGATGGGTGCCTTATAAGTCCGATGGTTAAGCTGTTGAAAGCCATCGTCGCCTGTCTTCTGAATGGCGCTATCGAAAAAGAGCTGAGAAGCGAATGTCTCGGATGTGAAGTTGAACATCCCAGTCAACTGAGACACAGCTGCCTCTTTGAAACGGATGCTCACTATTTCACATATCATTTTGACAAATTCCTTGCAAAAGTGAAGAAACCGTGGCTGCGCCCTCTGCTGGTCAAGGCCTTGAAAGTGTTCGGAGGGGAACCAGATCCTGTGAGAATCTTGGGGTCTTTTGACACCCTTGTTTCAGAACTCTGTGAGGAGCCACACATGAGGGAAAAACTGCTGGAAATCTTACGTGCAGATCTTGACCCGGCCAGTGAGACGGCTATTGCTGATGTCAGCATAGATTTCTGGGAGATTGACGGTGCAATGCATGAACACCTGTGGTGTGATCACTCTGAAGGAGAGCGGACCCAGATAAACGACAATGTTTAAAAACGTTTCAAGAACCTGTTAAATGTTAATATATGCATTTTCTGTCATGTAACCTGCAACTTTTTTTAAAAATACATAAATAAATACTTTGGTTTTTTATATAATGTGTCATTATTGTGATAGCTGTAAGGATGGATGCCGAGAAACGCATGAAAGAGGTTTATTATGCTCCAGAAACTCCTGGTTCTTATGGTGGTAAAGAGCGTTTGCGAAGGGGTTTGTGTGAAACAACAGGTAGTAACATATCAAACACGAAAGTTATGGACTGGTTGTCGGGGAAAGATACATACACTTTACACAAACCCATCAGCGTCAATTTCAAAAGAAACAGGGTTTTTGTGAGAAACATTGATTCACAATGGCAGGTTGATTTAGTAGACATGTCAAGTTTATCTGAGCATAATGATAATATGAAGTTTATGCTAACTTGTATAGATACAGTGGTGTTCAAAAAAATAGCAGTACAACATCAGTAACCTGATGAACCACTGTTATTAGTAGTAGTGATATTTCTGCATGGCAAATAATTTCCTTGTAGATGTAGTAGTGTAATAGAAAAACAACAGACCCAACTGTCATGACATGCACGGTGCTTGTTCTGAGTAATTGACTCATTCATTGAAAGGGGCGTGTTCAAAATACTAGCAGTGTGGAGTTTAATTAGAGAATTCATTCATTCTGTGAAAAAAACAGGTCAAACAGGTATTCCACAGGTAAACAGGTGATGCCATCATGATTCTGTATAAAAGGATATCAAAAGACTCCTGGGGCCCTATCTTGGCGATCTTGGCGCTTGGTCTAAGTCCATTTAGGGCGTGTCCAAGTCCACTTTTGCTATTTTAGCGGCGTGTTTTTTGGGCGCTAAGCACGGGGCAAGGTGCAACTGGGCTGAACCTAGTCTCTTCATTAATTATAGGTGTGTCTTGGGCGTGACATGCAATAAACCAATCAAAATGTCATATCCCATTCCCTTTAACCTCTTAATACCAAACGCCCCCTAGCGGTAACGCGGGCGTTACGGAAGTTATTAAAGTTTATATTTCATTAATTTAATAATAGAGAATAAACTGCTAACCTCAATATGTTGATTAAATATCCTTAAGATACATCCATTCTTTCTAGGAAAGTGGTTTTTAAGCCCAAAACATCGCATTAAAACTTCGTAAATAACGTTGTAAACTCAGACCTAATTACCAAACATTTATTGCAGCTTGCTGCCACTCCATAAACAATGCATTGGTAAACTATTCTGCTTGATTATATTTCACAAAACTTTGCTTTGAAAAATCGTTATGCATTAAAGCTTTAAGAAAAAACACTTGAAAATGACTTGTGATTTTCTGCTCTTCGTCGCGAGTAGTTCGGCTGTGTCCCGTTCAGCATTGTGAAACTCAGCCAGTTGAGTGAGTACCAACCCCTTAGTGTTGTGTCGTTCGCGAACGATTCGTTCAAAAGAACGAATCTTTTGGGTGAACGAACTGAACTGAATCACTTACTGAAAAGATCCGTTCATTTCTCAGTTCAGTTCAGTTCACGAACGGATCTGATCAGCAGCGAGCGTGCACCGTGCAGGGAGGGGGAGGGACTGCCGCGAGCGAACGTGATTCGTCCCTTGCGAACCAGTTCTGCTGTGCTGAACGAATCATTCGCATTTGCTTCTTCCTATTCCATTTCGGACGTATTGTTCTAAGTATTGTATAGCCGAAATGAGTACCGTGTTTGCGTGTTGTATACTAGAAAGTTTTTTTTTCTTTTTTTTCTCTAATTTGTTTCCTAAATTGTTCGAAATAAAGTTTATATTAAAAAAAAAAATTATAAAAAAAATTAACGGGCGGGCGGGCGCCGAGCGAGGCAGCGAGCGTGCAGAGTGGACTGATTCGTTCACTGCGTGACGTGACGTGATCCTGAGTGATAATCAGCAGCTCAAACTGCCAGAATCAGGCCCAGCAAGTTAAGACTTAAAAGTCATTGAAAACCAGCGTTCACCTCCAATATTGATATTCAACGAGGAAACTTTTAAAATATCAAGATTTGTAAACGGAGTTTGGCGCATTTGTCAAAGCGACAGCACTTCCGCATGAACTGTTCGGCCGTCAGTTCACTGAGTGAACGAACTGTGACATAACGGTGCAAGTTCAGTGATCCGTTCACTGAAGCTACTAGACACAGTGAGTTAACGTGACGTGATCCTGAGTGATAATCAGCGGCTCAAACTGCCAGAATCAGGCCCAGCAAGTTAAGACTTAAGTCATTGAAAACCAGCGTTCACCTCCAATATTGATATTCAACGAGGAAACTTAAAATATCAAGATTTGTAAACGGAGTGTGGCGCATTTGTCAAAGCGACAGCACTTCCGCATGAACTGTTTGGCCGTCAGTTCACTGAGTGAACGAACTGTGACAACGGTGCAAGTTCAGTGATCCGTTCACTGAAGCTACTAGACACAGTGAGTTAACGTGACGTGATCCTGAGTGATAATCAGCGGCTCAAACTGCCAGAATCAGGCCCAGCAAGTTAAGACTTAAGTCATTGAAAACCAGCGTTCACCTCCAATATTGATATTCAACGAGGAAACTTAAAATATCAAGATTTGTAAACGGAGTTTGGCGCATTTGTCAAAGCGACAGCACTTCCGCATGAACTGTTCGGCCGTCAGTTCACTGAGTGAACGAACTGTGACAACGGTGCAAGTTCAGTGATCCGTTCACTGAAGCTACTAGACACAGTGAGTTAACGTGACGTGATCCTGAGTGATAATCAGCGGCTCAAACTGCCAGAATCAGGCCCAGCAAGTTAAGACTTAAGTCATTGAAAACCAGCGTTCACCTCCAATATTGATATTCAACGAGGAAACTTTTAAAATATCAAGATTTGTAAACGGAGTTTGGCGCATTTGTCAAAGCGACAGCACTTCCGCATGAACTGTTCGGCCGTCAGTTCACTGAGTGAACGAACTGTGACATAACGGTGCAAGTTCAGTGATCCGTTCACTGAAGCTACTAGACACAGTGAGTTAACGTGACGTGATCCTGAGTGATAATCAGCGGCTCAAACTGCCAGAATCAGGCCCAGCAAGTTAAGACTTAAAAGTCATTGAAAACCAGCGTTCACCTCCAATATTGATATTCAACGAGGAAACTTTTAAAATATCAAGATTTGTAAACGGAGTTTGGCGCATTTGTCAAAGCGACAGCACTTCCGCATGAACTGTTCGGCCGTCAGTTCACTGAGTGAACGAACTGTGACATAACGGTGCAAGTTCAGTGATCCGTTCACTGAAGCTACTAGACACAGTGAGTTAACGTGACGTGATCCTGAGTGATAATCAGCGGCTCAAACTGCCAGAATCAGGCCCAGCAAGTTAAGACTTAAAAGTCATTGAAAACCAGCGTTCACCTCCAATATTGATATTCAACGAGGAAACTTTTAAAATATCAAGATTTGTAAACGGAGTTTGGCGCATTTGTCAAAGCGACAGCACTTCCGCATGAACTGTTCGGCCGTCAGTTCACTGAGTGAGTCGGACTACGCAGTACGCAGTCGGAGCTCCGCCCAAGCACTGAACGATTCGGTGAACGAATCTTTTGAACGAATCTTTTTAATGAACTGATTCTAGTGATTCGTGTCACTGAAGTGAACTGTTTTGCCCATCACTACAACCCCTTAGCTTAGTTTGTTGTCGACAAACCTGTTTGGGACTTGACTGCGGAGTTTTTTGTCAGACCATCGTCAATTGGGTGCATTGTCTTGATTGATAGCACAGTAGGCCTATCCGAAGTGGGAATGACTGGTTGGGGGCAGCCTCCAGATTCAGTCTCGTTTTTCTCCCATTGGGTCTTAAACCTGTCTGTCAATTTTTGAGCCAATAGCCAAGACTGTTATCTTTCAAATAAGTGCTCATGCATCATATCCGATTCAAAATATACAAGTTATCGCAGTGCGTAACAGAAGGTTCGGTTTCACTGTAGTACGCGGACGCATTAGAGCGCAATAGGGTTAGCTTATCATTTAGCTTTGCTTGTTCATAATTTACTTAGCTACGTTCCGGTTAGTAAAGAACAATTAATTAGGTAAGACCCGCAGTTACATTTTTTTACTTTAGAGTATGTTTGATACAGTTTTTGTGTAGTTATGTCGAGATTTTTGAGGCGTTTATCCGTGCATCAAGTGCTAGACGAACTGGATAAGCCAGAAGATGTTTTTGCCGAGGGAGACTCATCCTTTCTCAGTGACGCTGAATCCACTGATGGCCGAGATGATGTTGCTGACATGTAAGTTGTTTTATCATACTAACAGTGTTATGCTATAAACGCATTGAATTTCGCCATGGCAGGTAACGTCGTTAGGGCTGGTGGTATTACCGATTTTTCGATATACCAGTGTGAATTCACGCAATGCCATGCGGGTTCGTAATTACATTGTCAACTGTATTTTATTGCTTTTCATACAATTAATATTAAAAATTGCACATTCCAATGGTATGATAAATAATTTATGAAGTAAACTTAGGGTGTATTGTCTGTGTTGACAAACTCGCACGTGTTACGTGGCGTTGCCAACAACACAGATGTTTGTGGAAACAGTAAGTTTGGTGTAAGCATCGAAGGAAATGTGCAATTTAGCTGCAATGCGTGAATCCCTGTGTTTCTTCTGTGAAGCTAACTAACCTTATATACTTATGCATAAAATCGGTCCCTCTCAGCTAAATTAATATAGATAGTATTACCTTTACAGTGGCAAGCTAGCAAGCAAAATTACAGGTAACAAGCAGCTAGCTATCTATTTGTGTCTGAGATGAACTACTAAATCGATTTTTTTGAGTGTGAAATGGCTTCTGGAAGTGTTTAGTAAAGTCATTGTTCCACATGAGTAAATTGTTCTGTATGCAGTACAGAAGGCTGCGCAGGTAAACAAAATGGCAATTTATGCATGGTATGAGGGAGAGAACATGATAACACGAGGGAGTACTTGTTTATTATTATTATTGTTGATTGTTGTTGGATAAGGTGGACTAATGGGTATATCAACATGGTGGACAATTCCATGGACAGGGTTAGTGGGGTTTGTAATGATGCTGATTGCTCTCCTGAGGGAATGTGTAGTCTAAATGGCTTCTGTATGAATGGTTAAATAATCTCTCTCTCATTTTTTTTCTCAGCAATGCCATGCTTGTTAGCTCTCCCATTCGTTCTCGGTCACCCTCTCCTCTGCCATCAGTGAGCCAGGGACTTCCTCCATGCCAGCCCTGTCCTGCAGGTTTTCCTCTGAAGAAGCCTCGCAGGCAGGCTACTGGCCAGAGGTATGTTCCACAGTGCTCTAGTGCTCGGGGGGCAGCACGGCGAGGAAGGGGGCGTACCAGGGTGCAGAGACAAGCAGACAGGTGCCCCTCCAGCTCGTCATCCCGCTCACACTCTCCACCTCCTCCACTCCCTGTGCAAGGAGAGAGGTGGATGGATGGCAGTGAGCAGGATAAGCAGCCAT
Organism: Synaphobranchus kaupii; assembly: GCA_029718625.1. Taxonomy (NCBI): domain Eukaryota; kingdom Metazoa; phylum Chordata; class Actinopteri; order Anguilliformes; family Synaphobranchidae; genus Synaphobranchus; species Synaphobranchus kaupii. Next base: position 28,476,502 of record CM056380.1, read on the forward strand.
CAGTCCACCCGTTCGCTCCGGCCAGGACACCTGGGGCTCAGCTGGACTTTACCAAGGAGTACACACCCTTGGAGCTATTCCAGTTGACCTTCTCTCAGAGTGTGGTGCAAACACTTTGCACCAACACTAATAAGAAGGCTCAACGTAGAATAGACCAGGGAATGAAAACTCCTTGGAGCCCGCTGGAATCAGGTGAACTGTACCGTTACTTTGGGGTGCTGATCAGCATGGGCCTTGTGAGGTGTCCAGAGACTCGGGACTATTGGAGCCGTGCGAGGTGTTACAGCTTGCCTTTCCCTCACACAGTTTTCAGTAGAACCAGGTTTGAGGCAATCTCCTGGGCTCTGCACATCAGTGACCCTGATACGGACGGGCAAAATGATGCGCTGAGGGGCACAGATAGGTACGACCGCCTTTTCCGGTTGCGTCCGCTTATTGATGAGGTTGTGGCTGCTTGCAGGTCATTTTACCAGCCGCGACAGCAACTGTCCCTTGATGAGCGGATGGTAGCCACGAAGGCTCGGATTGGATTTAAACAGTACATGAAGGCGAAACCTACAAAGTGGGGTTTCAAACTGTTTGTTCTTTCCGATGCCTGCAATGGCTACACGTGTGACTTCAATGTTTACACAGGGAAACAGAAGTCACCAACTGGAAAGGGCCTGAGTCACGATGCTGTCATCAACCTCCTGACTCCGTACCTTGGAACAGGGTACCAGGTGTACGTTGACAATTGGTACACCAGCACTGCTGTGTTCCAGAAGATGCATGGCATGCGGTTTGGAGCATGTGGGACCTGTAGGGAGAACAGGAAAGGTTATCCTGTTACTAAGGTGAATGACATGCCCAGGAATGCAGAGAGGGGTACAGTAAAGTGGATACGGCAGGGTCAGATGCTGTATGTAAAATGGATGGACACAAGGGAGGTCAAGATGTGTTCCACATTCCACATGGCGTTCCAGGGGGACACCACTGTGAGAAATGTGCGAAACACTGATGGCACTTGGGCCTCCTGTCGTGTTCCCATTCCAGTTTCAGTAAGGGAATACAACAAGTTCATGGGAGGCGCGGACTTGTCAGATGCCCTGCTGAAATACTACAGCATCAGGCGAAAGACGATGAAGTGGTACAAGGCCCTGCTATTCCACTTTATTGATGTTGCAGTCGTCAACGGCTTCCTGCTGGATAAGGAGCTTGCAGCACAGAAGCAGCAGCGCAGGCCCCTCACACACAAGCGCTTCCGGGAATTGTTAGTCGAGCAGTTGGTCGACTTTCATCCTGGAAGGGCGTCTGCCGCTGCTTCTGCTCCTGTGTCATCACCTGGTCCAGCTCCCTCTGTGTCTGCTGCTGCTGGCTGTGTGTCCCCAGCTCCCTCTTTGTCTGCTGCACCAGTCACTGCTCCACCTGTTGCTGTTCCCTGTTCCTCCAGGTCTGCTGTTGGTGGTGGTGCTTTGGGTCCAGCTGGCGGATTTGGTTGCCTCCCAGTCCCTATCTGTGACCCTAGCACAGTGGATCGCTCCCGCAAGGCGACAGCAAGCAGGCGGTGATGTGTTCATTGCACTGCTAATGGTGAGCATAATCTAACACCCTGGAAATGCTCCCAGTGCGATGAACCTCTCTGCCTGATACTGGACCGGAACTGCTTTCAAGCATGGCACGTAAACCGGGCACAGGTGTTGTAGCAACCTCACCCTCCACCCCCATGTTTTGATCCTTTGCCTTTTTTTGTTTTTAGTTCATTTTTTCAAGCTTTTTGGACCCTGCCATTTTGTACTTTCTTTGTGTAAATACGGTAACTTCAGCAATTAGAGGGCAAGGATCTTTTTATTTGTTACAGCAGGGGTGTTTTTATTTTATCTAGGAAACTACTTTTGATTTTTTATTCACTGCACTTTTAGTAGTACACCTTAGTGCACTTGTATATAGTTGATATATGTTTGTCATGTATAAAGTTTTGCCTCCTAAAACCCAACCCCAACGTCCCCGTCGTAGGAGGTGGCAACAGAATAAAGGACAGGACTGGCAAGCAGTAATGTGTAGGGAAGTTTCATACTATTCCCATTATTCATTTGAAAACCTGTTTGCACATTCCTGGACTCATTTCTGGCGAATGGGGCTCTGGTGAAATACACAAGATTCACTGTGCTGCTACATGGGTTTTGACAGCTTTTTGTGACCTCGGGTAGTTAGTTGTGTAATATGAAGAGCACCAAGAACACGTCTAAAAATGAACTTTTATTGCCAATATTGACAAATTATCTCATTTTATTGTAAAAACCTAAAAAATTCATCATATTGAGACCTTTCTGGAACATTGCCATTTTTGGCACATTTGGCACCATTTGGATAACGAAAAAGGTTCACCTGAAAAAAACCCTGTAAAATTTGAATGGTTTGAGATATTGACACCAGATTGTTACCAGAGGTAGGCAGCATATTAATGAATCAGATAGAGTCATTACTACATAGCATTTGTAGCTCCCCAGGTAAAAATTCTTAAACTTGAATGTAGGTACCCGTTTTTTAGTTTTTTTATATTTTCTGTACATAAATTGTTGTAGTTAAGTATCAAAAACTGGATGTCTATGAGTTCTCACTGCTTAGTCGTAATAGTGCAGGTGTCTCCTTTAATAAAAGCCATGAACCATATTTGTACCTTTTATAGTTTTTGAGATAACCACCTTTGTTTGTCACTAGTGAAAACAGGCGAAAATTGGCCTATTTTGCCCTCGGTAGGAAGAGGTTAAAAGCCTGCTTTTCCACCTTGGCGGATTGCTTATGATGGCGAAACAGAAATTCTCGTGCGTGTTTAGTGTGATCAAGGAATAGGCTATATGGATCAATAGTAGCCTATGATCAATATTATTCGGGCTAACCATTATGAGTTCCCGATAATTCCTGACAGTGCTGTTTACAAAATATATGCGGTTAAATTTCGTTAAAAGCACCTGCAACAGCTGAGAATAAGCAACCAATTGCTTCTGTCTCACCTTAGAAAACTCCAAATTAGCCTGCTTGTTTAACAAATTTCGTTTGATTATGCAATGAACTCATGTTCAAGCTTCATCCGAAGTTCATTAGGCTACCTGCATTCTAATTTTGATTAATAACATAAATAATGTTATTTTGCCTTAATGATGACACTAAATACAATAAATCTGTCAGGTTGGCAACCCATACGTTCAGCATATTTTCCCTTGTTTTATAATGTCCTGCTTATGGAAATGTGACCAACCTGTTTTACTGGTAGCATAATACGAACTCAATCTATTGTAGTATAAGTCTGTAAACGTGGAGAAGGTGAAAGGAGTGTTCAGACTTTCCGGCTTGACTGTAGGTGTTATTAGCTCCTTTTTAATGGATAGCCATTGTCCCGTACCATCGCACATCGCCTGGATGTTGATGGAGTGGGCTGAGAGCAATGTAACTGTCGCTGAGGGAAAGGTATGTGGACCTATGGAACCTTTTATTATTATGCATTTTTGATATAGCCTACACAATAATAATATTTCACATTGTGATCTAGATATTTTAGTCATGCTTGTGCGCGCCCCTGTGTGTAACAGACAGGAGGCTACGCGCGTTGTGCACACGCCTATGTAGACGCACTTATATGCGCCGTTAAAATAACATGTAAACAACTGCGACATGACTTTAGACCAGGTTTGTGGGGGTTCTAGCGCAAGCGCTTTCTGCTGACTCAAGATAGCAATACGCCAAAAAGAATCCTGGCCACTCCTCATCTTAAGAACAACACGCGCAGTTCACTTGTAATGGGCGCAAGAATACATGGTAGTTAAAGGACGTAAGCGCTAGGCGTTATTATGAACCTAGCGCCGGGTGTAAGATAGCAAAGACACTTGCGTTTGGGTTAGCGCCGATTTGCGCCGGGTGTAAGATAGGGCCCCTGATATCTTATTTCCAGGTACTCTTAGAAGCAATACTATAACCTCTCTGCATTTGAATGGATCTCTATGGGAACTGGGAGGTGGGACTAGATTAAGCTGTAAATTACACGGGAATAGTATGGAACCCATGGTTGGCTAAATGGCTGTAAGTCAACAAGGGTCTGAGGTATCAACGAGCCTCAAACCATCACTCTGCTGCCAGATATGCAGTAGATATGGATGGATCACTTGAAGGGTTGTTTCTCCTGACAAATTTTCCTATTGAACTCTATGGAAAAATAAGTCAGGAGAAGAAACCCTTCAAGTTAAGTTTGCAAAAGGTTATGAGCAAACATATACAGATGAATATTGGAAGTCGTTGAAAGGTTCCACAGAATCCCTTCTGTATATAGATTGAAGGATTATGATGGGGCTGAGCATTGACAGCACATTTTATGAGGAGGATTTACAAAAGGTTATAGTTGGAAAAAACAAAACCTTTAAGTTATAAAAAATAATATCTGAAAAGAAACATAAGAACCAGAAACTCGTTTTAGTGAAGTGAAAAATACAACAGCTGGATACCTAAAGATAGTGTGATTGATATCTAAAAGAGTAGAAAAGCTTACAGGAACCGACAAAAAACATTAGGTCACCATGGAGGAAGCAGGTTTTTATGTAACTCTCCCGAGTAATGCCTGTCTAGATATTTACCCTGGAAATAAAATTTCAAGTTACACAACAAAGTTCGCTAGACCCCTCGAATTTCGCGGGAAATGGGAAGTTGCTTTAGCAGAAATTCAATACCCATGTACATGGAGCATGCTATCATCTCATGAAAACGCTTTTATCGTAAGTGATGATAAGAAAAAGGAACTCAGCTTTGTAGTTGTAATAAGCTGGGGTTATTACAAGAACATGAAAATGCTAGTGGATGAGATGAATAAAGCTTTAAAAACAAGAAAATTGGATATTGAGGTGGCCCATTCCGCAATGAAAAACCAAATTTATATTAGTAGTGCAAACGAAAATATTTTGCTGACGGCTAGCGGTAAACTCGCGAGGATGTTGGGTTTGGACCCGGATGTACCCTTAACGGTCGCAAAGCCTGTGGCCCCACATCCTGCCGATATTCATGCGGGGTTTTACACAATGTATGTTTACACAGACATTATTGACTACCAGAGAGTCGGAAATAGTTTTGTGCCCTTGCTACGATGTGTACATATAACAGGGTCTAGCAATGACATCATCACAATCTCGTATGAGAAGCCACATTACGTCCACGCAAGCAAGAAGCACATTGATAACATAACAATTGAGCTGAAATTGGATAAGAACGAGAACATACGCTTCACTTACGGTAAATCCATCATAAAATTGCATTTCAGGCCAGTGAAGCATCGATATCACAAATAAAAAATGGCAAGTTCAAACCTATACGTTGACCCCCATAGGTACATAGACTATTATACAGCACAAGCCGGTAATGGTGATGATTCCCGGATGTTCATCGGATGTGAGAGGACGCTGGCGTGTTTGTTCGCTGGCGTGTTTGTACGCTGGCGTGTTTGTTCGCCGCTTCTCCATCTGAGATTTGAATTTAATTTTAACATAGTTTTAGCTAGTTTTAACAAAGTTTTAGCTAGTTTTTAACAAAGTTTTAGTTAGTTTAGCTAGTTTTAACAAAGTTTTAGCTGTTTTAACGTCGGACTTTTGTCCTGCCTGGACTGTTGGCTTTTATCAAGCTCTGCCTGAACACTTTCCCCACCTGTTCGCTACTTTTTACGGTGGTTACGTGCCTGCTACACCAGCTAATGTAGCAGCTGGCTACACCGGGCTCCCGTTCCAGGCAAAGTCCGTCTCACTGCTGCCAGCTGCCGCCGCTGCTGTTGGGCCCTCTCCTGACAGCTTGCACTGTTGTGCTTCCATCTGCCCGGCGGCACCACCACTGCTACCACCACTGCTACAGAAAGTATCATCCCGGACAGCCCTTCAGCTGTCTTGGAGCGGCTCCGGCTGGGACCGCCACCTTTCCAGTTAACTGCTAGCTAGCTAGCTAGCAGCCTCCTCAGCTCGTCCCAGCTGCGGTTACCCTGCCCTGGCCAGGACCACAGCATAGCAGCCCTCTCAACGCTCGTTTCCCAGCCTCAAACCTGGGCATTTCTGGATCCTTATCAAGCTCTGCCTGAACTCTTTCACCACCTGCTCGCTACTTTTTTACGGTGGTTACATACCTGCTACACCAGCTAATGTAGCAGCTAGCTACACCGGGCTCCCGTTTCAGGCAAAGTCCGTCTCACTGCTGCCTGCTGCAAAGTCCGTCTCACTGCTGCCAGCTGCCGCCGCTGCTGTTGGGCCCTCTCCTGTCAGCTTGCACTGTTGTGCTTCCATCTGGCCGGCGGCACCACCACTGCTTCAGAAAGTTGCAGCCTGGACAGCCCTTCAGCTGTCTTGGAGCGGTTCCGGCTGGGACCGCCACCTTTCCAGTTAGCTGCTAGCTAGCTAGCTAGCAGCCTCCTCAGCTCGTCCCAGTCCTAACGTTAGGCAGTTAGCACTGTGCTAACTGCGTTCGCCCGCTTCAAAATGATCAAATACTCCACTGCACAGCTTCTCAAACTTAATACACTCATCAATCCACCTCTATGCATCTCCGCCATCAAACACCGTGGACTGTTACGCCGACCCAGATACATCCATAGAGGTTCACGCCGACACTTTGTTTACAACTCATCTGATTACTCCATCCCGTCTATCTGGTCACCCGCTCGCACTGTCGCAGATTCATTACGTCATCACAACAAACACCACGTTCACTCCGCCTCCCTCCGCTCACTGATCAAAGCAAACCTGCCCACCCAGACACAATCATATCTCAAATTTGCACTTTTTAACACCCGATCCCTAAACACTAAAGGCCCCATTCTCAATGAATTCATCACTGACAACAAACTGGACTTTCTCTGCTTAACTGAAACCTGGCATAAACCATCTGAATATTTCTCTCTTAACCAAACTGCACCCGCTGGATACACATATATGGACAAACCACGCCAGGATGGGCGCGGTGGCGGCATAGCAACATTTCACCGACAAACAATAAAAACCAGCGCAATATCCATTCCCTCCCCCCCCTCCTTCGAACATCTTGCTTTTAAACTGTCTGGTCCAAAACCCCTTGTCACTGCTGTCATCTACCGTCCCCCCAAACCAAACCCCTTATTTCCCTCTGACCTATCCGAATTCCTAACCCAGCTCTGTGCCATATCTCCATCTATTCTTCTACTTGGTGACTTCAATATCCATGTCGACTCTCCTGACTGCAAAACTACAATAGAACGACCCTGCCCTCACTCCAAACGCCTCTGTCATTGACCTAGTTAATAACTACAATACTGCACTCTCCTCCTGTCTTGATGAAATTGCCCCCACAAAAACCAAATCCGTCTCCTTCACTCACTCCGCCCCCTGGTACACCGATCAACTCCGCCAACTCAAAGCCAAGGGCCGCCAACTTGAAAGACTTGCCAATAAAACCGGACTCACTGTTCACTTGGATGCTTACAAATTCCACCAACAACAATACAAAGATGCCCTCAACAACGCTCGTTCCTCCCACTACTCCTTCATCATCCAAACTGGCTCCAACAACCCCAAAACTCTCTTCTCCACTATCAACAAACTCCTCAAGCCCATGGACACCATCTCTAACTCCTTCACCACCAGCAAATGCAATTCCTTCCTGTCATCTTTTCAATCTAAAATCGATGCAATTCACCGCCAGCTGTCTGCCTCCTCCCCCACCACCCCCCCATGCCTTCAACCAGATCCCCCCCTACTCCCTAGCCATTCATTCTCATCCTTCGGTCCAATCTCCGAATCCGATCTCTCCTCCATAGTCACCAGTATGAAGTCATCAACCAGTGCCCTCGACCCTATCCCCACCTTCCTAGTCAAGGCTTGCCTCCCCACTCTCTCCCCACTTATCACCAACATAATCAACTCCTCCCTGTCCACTGGTCTCGTTCCCCCCTCCCTCAAGCTTGCTGCCGTTACCCCCATTCTAAAAAAACCTGGTCTCGACCCTGACATCCCCAACAACTACCGGCCCATATCCAACCTCCCCTTCCTGTCTAAAGTCCTTGAGCGAGCTGTCGCCGCTCAACTCAAAACCCACCTCCACAACAATAACCTCTACGAACCCTTCCAATCCGGCTTCCGCACCAATCACAGTACAGAAACTGCACTACTGAAAATCACTAATGACATCCTTCTCTCTGCTGACTCCGGCTCTTTAACCATCCTTATCCTCCTCGACCTCACCGCCGCCTTTGACACCATCAACCACTCCATCCTCCTCTCACGCCTTCACTCCCTTGGCATTTCCGGTACTGTCCTCTCCTGGTTCACCTCCTACCTCTCCAACAGACACCAATACATCTCCATAAACCACTGCCAATCCTCCACCGCCCCAGTCACTCATGGTGTCCCCCAAGGATCAGTGCTCGGCCCCCCCCTCTTCATCCTGTATATACTTCCCCTGGGTCAAATTCTCCGCCGCCATGGCCTCCGCTTCCATTGCTATGCAGACGACACACAACTCTACCTCTCCTCCAAAACCATCACCTCAACCACTCACTCCACCCTCACCACCTGCCTTGCTGATATAAAAACTTGGATGCAACAGAACTTTCTCCAACTCAACTGCAATAAATCGGAAATACTCATCATCGGCCCAAACTCCCTCATCCGCTCCGCCCAGACCTTCTCTCTCACCATTGACGGTTCCATCGTCACCCCCTCCACCCATGTCCGCAACCTCGGCATCATCCTCGACCCCACCCTCTCATTCCTACCGCACGTCAACCACATCACCAAAACTGCCTTCTTTCACCTCCGGAACATTGCCCGCCTCCGCCCCTCCCTGTCCCTTTCCGCTGCTGAAACCCTCATCCATGCCCTCATAACCTCCAGACTCGATTACTGCAATAGCATCCTCTATGGTTCACCCAACAAAATCCTCAATAAACTACAATACGTTCAGAACTCTGCTGCCCGTCTGCTCACCTCCACCCGTCGCCGAGATCACATCACCTCTGTCCTCCACAACCTCCACTGGCTCCCGGTTAAACACAGGATTGACTACAAAATACTGTTCATCACCTACAAAGCCCTAAATAACCTGGCCCCTCCCTACCTCTCTGACCTCCTCCCCCGTCACACTCCTTCCCGTCGCCTCAGGTCCGCTGACACGAACAATCTGACAATCCCCAGGACCAAGCTCCGGACCTGGGGCGACAGGGCCTTTTCAGTTGCTGCACCCTCCCTCTGGAATGCCCTCCCCATCCACATCCGTCTGGCAACCACCCTACCATCCTTCAAACAGGCTCTCAAAACCCACCTCTTCAAACTGGCTTTCCCCTGTTAAACATCCTCCCCTCTATCCCATGACTGAAATTTTAAATTATACTCCTTCTTTTTATCTGTCTTAATTATTTTATTTTATTTTATTTATTTATTTTTTATTTTTATTTTTTATTATAATTTTTTATTAACTACTTATTAAATAATTTTACTGTGTGTAATTTTAAACTGTAAAGCACTTTGAGTACCTAGAAAAGCGCTATAGAAATTGAATGCATTATTATTATTATTATTATTATTAATGGTCTGCCGGGGTATAAGGGCGCGAGTGTTATGTATGGTAGCGGTCTTGGAGGACTTTTTCGAGGTTTATTCCGAATGGCATTGCCCCTACTAAAGAAAGGCTTCAACATAGCCAGACCACATTTGACGTCAGCAGCTAAAAACATAGCCAAGGATGTGGTCAATAAAGTTGTGACGAGTAGTTTTAACACCGGTGAACAAGAAGGTTCGGGCCTTTTGGTCATGACACGGCGTGCACAGAAAAGGCCTCCAGGGGGGTGGGTCTCAAGTAGAGCTAAGTCTAAAAAGAGACGACCGGCATACATTAGGGTCACAGTCGCAAAGAAGAGGAAGAGGAAGGCTAAAAAGCAGACCAAGAATGCTAAGAGAAAAAGTATATACATTTTTTTTAAATGGCCTTCATACACAACATGTCAGAGGAATGTATGAAGTCGGAACTGGACCTTTTTGCAGTTCCGTACACACAAACAAGCATTGATAAGAGCATCTACGTAGAAGTGCCGCCCCTGTCAGCCATTTCGGATACTGGTCCTCTACAGTTCTATATAGCCGGTAATGGCGAAGATTACCTTGACTTAAACAATACTCTTTTATACCTACGATGTGAGATAACCCGTGCAGATGGCACCAATATTCCTGCCGATGCCAAGTTTGGGCTTATTAATTATCCCATAGCGACCATTTTTTCACAGGTGGATATTTCACTGGGAGACAGGCTGGTGAGCCAGTCTAGCAACACGTACCCCTACAGAGCAATTATGGAATGTCTACTTAATTATTCTGAAGACACAATGTCTAATCAATTTACGTCCAGATTATTCTATAAGGACACCAGTGGATATATGGACAAAACAGACCCTGCGGGTGACAACAAGGGCTTGAAAGATAGAGCTCTATATACAGCGGCTAGTAACACTTTTGAATTGCTCGGACCCATACACGCAGACATGTTTTTTCAGGAGAGACTACTTATAAATGGAATCGATATTAAAATTAAGATGGTCCAGTGTAAGGATGAGTTCTGCCTAATGAGCGAGGAGGCCCAGCTGCAATACCGTCTTAAAATGGTCTCGGCCACACTATTTGTAAAAAAAATCGGGGTCTCTCCACCCGTTAAAGGGTAAGTTCGCTATTTTGGACCTTGGACCCTATTTGCGGTCCGTCTTCCATGAACCTGACCCATGAAGTCCATTTTTTCGCTGATCGGTCCAGTATTGAGTTCGCTACAGATTTCCTGTAGGCTCTCACTGGGCTACAATAGAAGTCAACGGGGCAATTAGAAATGTTATGGAAAAACAACGATAAATGTGCTTTTATAGCTCAGTGTGTATTCTTACGGTCTCAGCATGCTCTCCTGTGAAATGTAGGCTATCGCAAACGCAAACCGAACGTTGAAACAACAGTTCCATTTGAAACAGAACTATTTCTCCGACCGCACTACCTCGCACTGACTTCGGATAACATTACCTGCGCAACTTCAGCCTCTCTCTCTTCTCTTGCTCTCTTATCATCCATCTCTTGTAGTTCCGTGTCCGTGTATTCTGGCTCAAATCTGTAGCCAGTAACGTCAAAGTCAAAATCGAATTCTTCGTCTTCGTAATCATTATAGTCATCCATCATCCAAGTTTTTTTGTGGAAATTGTAGCCTACGTTGCTGCAGGTAAACAAACGCAGACTGCTCAACTAGATAGTTTCGTAAACGGCCGGCACACCTTCCCGCTCCCCTACCCCCGACACATAGTACTCCGCGGGAGCAGCGAAAACAAGCAACAGAGAAATGCTTACTTCCAAGCCATGCCATGCACGTAAAAATGTTCGGATTGAGATACATTTCACAGGAGAGCATACTGAGACCGGTAACAATACACCCTGAGCTTCCCGTCTCATTTATTGTACATGAAAGCACATTTATCGAACATTTCTAATTGCCCCGTTGACTTCTATTGTAGCCCAGTGAGAGCCTACAGGAAATCTGTAGCGAACTCAATACTGGACCGATCAGCGAAAAAATGGACTTCATGGGTCAGGTCATGGAAGACGGACCGCAAATAGGGTCCAAGGTCCAAAATAGCGAACTTACCCTTTAAGCTCGGACATGCCCAGGCTCTACTGACATCAAATGTTAAATATCCGATTGACCGTGTTAGTCTTAAAACTTTCAGTTTAGCAGCTGGTCTTAGAGTTTGCAATCAAGAAAATTTGTTTTTGGGTCAATTACCAAAATCTGTCATTATAGGTTTGGTAGATAACGACGCCAGGTGTTTACAACAAGAACCTTTTCAATTTCCAACATTACAACGCCGAATACGTATCGCTCAGTATGAATGGCCTTCCAATCCCAAGAAAGCTATACCTCCCAAATTACGGTAACGGTTCTGTGGTTTGTGAATTTTACAGCCTAACGCTGGCCACAGGAAGGCATCTGAAAGATACACCATTGTGTATAAATCGAATACATGAACGGTTACACCCTTTATGCTTTCAACCTGACACCTGATGAAGGTTGCAGCCAGCATCTATCACTGATCAAGACGGGTAATATCCGTCTGGAGATGAGATTCAGAAACCCACTACCCAGAACTGTTAATTTAATTGTTTACGCATGCTTCAACAATATCATTGAAGTGAACCAGAGGAGGAACGTGCTGAATGATTATTATTAATCATGAACACCAGAGAATTAACGACTATTTTGAGTAACAATCCTTACACAGTAAATAACTTTTATTGGGTTGTGGCCTGCGATGAGCTACCGGATAATAAACTAAATAATTTACCAGCATTGTACATTGTGAATACACACCCTCGAAATAAGCCTGGAGAACACTGGTTAGCATTGTATGTGCGTGCGGATAAAACTGGTGAATTTTTCGACTCCTACGGCAATCCCCCTGACTACATTTATTTCCCAGATAGCATCAATACTTTTTTACAAAAGAACTGTAAAAGGATTGTTTACAACACGGTACAAGTGCAAGACCTACCCAGCACAAAGTGCGGACAGCATTGCATATTTTATCTGCACAACAGGGCCAAAGGGGTTCTGTTTAGTGAAATTATATCCCTATACTCTGATAATTTGAAAAATAATGATGCGATGGTTTCAAGATATGTTGATAAAATATACTTGGACAAGTGTGTTAAAAACATGTTAAACTGTGTACAGACTGCATGCTGTGGTGAAATGTTTAAGGCCTGTCACTGTTGAAAAAAAAAACACAGGCATGTTTTGTTTGAATGTTACTTTATGTATTTTATTGTAAAATAAAAACATTTTAAACTTTACATTTTGACATTTTGATAATTTAAAGCAAACACACTCAACAGCTTCAGAAATCTATCTACGCTCCATGGTCTAAAACGGGGGATGAAAAAACAGCCTTAGGGCCTGGTTCTGGCATCATAGGTGTAAAGGCTGAGGTATTTGGTATTTTTATGTGTCGATTTATCTTGCCGCGCACATTTTGATTAGGTATGACAGAAAGAGGCATATTAAGCATAGCCATAGCCTCTATAAATTCCCCCCAACCCCTAGGTCTTCTATCATCAGAAATCTTGTGAGGGGCTGTTATGTTCTTTATTAGATCCAACATATGCAAACCACTTACAGCTGTGCCATTAAACACAAACTCCCCTTTATCGTTCCACGTTGCGACATTTCCTGATTTTGAAATTTTATCCAATATGTAGGTGGCATTTTTCCGGCTTCTAGGTGGCACGCTTTGTACAAAATCTTCAACTCGGGCGGTGTCCGTCCTGACATTATCGCAGCCCTCAACAGGCAATGATAGGGTTAAATGTTGCATTTCGGCTTCACCTTGTTTGACCAGCGCTATGAAATGCTGTAGAGCAATCGTGTACAGTTTTGCCTTCTCATGAGGACCAACATCAGTCCTTGATAAGATGTTACGTATGGTTTGATACAAATAATTTTCAACAGTTTGTCAGATTGGCTCTGGGGCAAAAGTAAGATTCTTTAATTTGTCCAGCTGGCTTTGAGGCACAAGAAACATTTTTTGGGCATGCTACATGTTTGTTTTTTTTTTAAACGCAGCTGCGACCCGCTATCAAACTGGTGAGAAACGGTATTGCGACACTCAGTAGAGGCAGAAGGAATCCACCCCTTTGATTAATAATTTCTCTTCTTTCGAATAGATGATCTTTTGTTAATCAACAGTTTAATTCCGACCTTTTTTTTCCATTTTTTTTTCAGTTGTGTATCTGTTAGGGGTATATTGCCACGTAAAACATTGAGAGCTAGTTCACAAATTGTGTTTATAAGTTCACCAGAAGCAGACTGTAATATGGTACGTCTTTGCCGGGCATTACCTACAAATAGGGCTTTTAGAAGCGTCCAGTTCCGTTTAATACTCGCAGACATATTACTTTTTCTTTAGCACATAAACTACCGGCCAGTCTGGAGCGTACAAACCAGTTCTGATGCGGTATTCCTCAGGCGTCTGTGCTTTTAAGTCCACTAATAGGTAGCCATAAGGTTTTCTGGTTGCATCATCGAAACATTCAAGGAAAAACTTTGAATGTCTGGGGTACATTTGCCATGCCAATACATTAACTTGCATTTTATCTCTTGGATTTTTGAACAGAACAATATAGTTTGCATTAAGATTTATTGTGCGGCTGTTTCGACCCTGGAAGAAAAGATTCTGAACAAGATATATGATGCTTAGGTTTCTACGGTGTGTATACTTGGTAAAAGCTCTCTCAATTTCAGAGCTCTGACTGGCAGCCTGCATAAGGTCATCAACAATTACCATATTGGTTTTGTGCAAAGGTAGCAAAACTTCATCGGTCAAAGATTCAGGAAGACCTTCTACAAAATGTACATTCTTTATTTTACAAAGCACTTCATCATACATGGGTTGCCAGCACGAATAAAACCATACAATGTTCTGTGGTACTGTTGACAATACATGTTGTGCATTTTCGAGCAGTGTTTTCACAAAAACGCTTTTACCGCTGTTTGATGGACCTGAGATTATGCATGAAAAAGGATGTTGAAGGCAGCTATCAAAACCCTCAACCCCAAACACTTGGCAAGGTTTTGGAATCAGGGAGCAGGACCCTTTTGTTGTAAACTACTCTTTTAGAAACTATGCGGTTGCTGAGAGAGAATCCTCTCTTATTCCTCACAATTTGTTGTGTGTTGGTTGTAATTTCACAAGCTTGACAACTTGCGTGTTAGTATGATGCAAGGTTATACCTTTCACTTTCATGCATGTTTTACCTAACCGTGTTTTATAAGCTGTGGTGAAGGCCGCGATGAACACATTGCTGTATCTGGGGACCTTTGGAAAACACTTAGTAAGTTTCCACTGTACCAGAGCTACTGCTTCTGTAAGAAATGAAGTGTGAGATGTCATACTCGTCTGAAATCATGAATTGCAGAAACTGCTCAGGATCACAGATCAAGGTTGTGTTTGTCTGGTTGCTTCTCTGACCAAATTTGCCCCAAAGACTATTTAAAAACTGTTTGGAAATTTGTCTCTTGGCTTTGTTTACTGAAATATTGTTTGGGTCTAAACGAACACCCTCCTTCTCCCAATAACTGCACATAGGCAGCCTTGTCAGAATCATCAGAAATCCAAGAGGGGTATCCTGACACTTCTTGTTTGCCCTTTAAATGCGTCTTAATATAGTCACTGAAAAGAGAATCGGACCTATCTTGGAAATGCCAAATTTCAAAGATTTTGTCGATGATGTAACCTTTTTCAATAGCTTTAAGCATTTCAATGGTACACCATACACCTGTGAGAGAACGCAACTCATCAGAATGTTCACACTCACCTTGATTCTCAGATTCTGCGCAGGACCGGCAAAGTGGAAACATTAATATACCCTGGCTTTGACCAAACCAAAATAGTTTTCGATAGGTTCAAAGTTACGGAAGATGATGATGGGGTGATTTGTTGGGTAAACTTTAGTTTTGTTCACGAACGGGT
The DNA here is from genome assembly GCA_029718625.1 of Synaphobranchus kaupii. Taxonomy (NCBI): domain Eukaryota; kingdom Metazoa; phylum Chordata; class Actinopteri; order Anguilliformes; family Synaphobranchidae; genus Synaphobranchus; species Synaphobranchus kaupii. The sequence continues at coordinate 28,492,016 of CM056380.1, forward strand.
ATAGACTAGTGAAATCAAAATAGTGTATTTGCTCACCTTCTTGAGCCTTGTAGTAAAGTTGCAACGCATTAGTTTGACCGCCAAACAGAGCATCCCGAGGTTCCAGACATTCCGGGTAGTCATGATGTCGCAGGAACTCCTGAACCTCGGGACTCTCATGTTTAAGTCTTACCCATTCATGCTCCCACATAACTACAACATTCAGGTTGTATACGCGACGCAGTGTCAATTTTCTCTTGAACCAAAATCTGTTTTTGTGAGAGGGTTAATTGTGCTTAAATTAAAACATTGAGGGCAAGCATGAAAAAAACACCCCGCAAATTCAAAAGCTGTCTGAACGCCGTCCACCTCTGAATACCCATCTAGATAATAGTTCCCCATCTTAACCTCCCCCCGGTTCAAGGCATGCTGAATGAAAATCTTTTCCCGATGACTTTTCTCCATCTTCTCCTACCTCCTCAGCAAACCCCCTCCTGCTCCTCAATCCTCGTTCACTGCAGACAACTTCGCAGATTTCTTCGATGAGAAGATCGCAGACATCCGCAGCTCCTTCAGCCCCTCTCTCTATACCCCCCCCCCCCCCCCGTTTCCCCACTCCCCCTCCCCTCACGGACACTGTTTTCCACTCTCCTCCTCTCTCTAACCCTTCTGTGCCCCCCCCCTGCTTCTCCACCTTTTCTCCCCTGTCTGATACCGATGTATCCCATCTCCTACTCTCCCATCGCCCCACTACCTGTGCCCTCGACCCTATCCCTTCATCTCTCCTCCAGGCAATCACCCCAGATATCCTCCCGTTTGTGACCTCCCTGGTGAACTCCTCCCTGACCTCTGGCTGCTTCCCCTCATCCTTCAAGAGAGCCCACATCACCCCGATCCTGAAAAAACCCACGCTGGACCCCTCCAACATCCAAAACTACAGACCGGTATCTCTTCTTCCTTTTCTTTCCAAAACTATTGAACGTGCTGTTTCTAACCAACTGTCTTCTTTCCTTACCCAGAACAACCTACTAGACCCCCACCAGTCTGGCTTCAGACCTGGCCACTCAACGGAGACCGCACTCCTCTCCGTCAGCGAGATGCTTCACGCAGTTCGGGCAGCCTCCCTCTCCTCTGTGTTAATACTCCTAGACCTCTCTGCCGCCTTCGACACCGTAGATCACTCCATCCTCCTGTCGTCCCTGTCTGCAGCGGGGATCGGCAGCTCGGCCCTGGCCTGGATTGAGTCCTACCTCTCGGAGCGCTCCTCCCAGGTTGCCTGGGCTGGTAAAGTATCGGCACCCCGTCCCCTTACCACAGGAGTCCCGCAGGGCTCAGTCCTTGGTCCCCTACTTTTCTCCACCTACACCAAACCCCTTGGCCCTGTTATCACTGCTCATGGTCTGTCTTACCACTGCTATGCTGACGATACTCAACTCTTTCTCTCCTTCTCACCCTCTGACACTCAGGTGTCAGCCCACATCTCCGCTTGCCTGAGAGACATCCAGAGCTGGATGGACAACCACTATCTGAAGCTCAATCCAGGCAAGACTGAGCTCATCTACATTCCTGCTCTAACCTCTCCCCCTCTCAATCTCTCCATTTCCCTAGGGGACACTCCACTGACCCCAACGCCCTGTGCCAGGAACCTCTGAGTGGCGATGGACAACAGGCTGTCCCTCTCCGAGAACATCGCAGTGGTAACCCGGGCGTGCAGGTTCTTCCTGTACAACATCAGGAGAATCCGTCCCTTCCTCACCACCCACTCAACCCAGCTCCTGGTCCAAGCGATGGTGCTGTCTCGCCTGGACTATTGCAACTCTCTCCTGGCTGGCCTGCCAGCATTGGCCATTAGACCCCTTCAGCTTATCCAGAACACAGCAGCGCGCCTGGTCTTCAACCTCCCCCGACACTCCCATGTCACCCCCCTGTTCATTGACCTCCACTGGCTACCTGTGAAGGCTTGCATCAAATTCAAAACATTGGTGTTTGCCTTCCAGGCAGTCCGAGGATCAGCCCCTCCATACCTCCAAAAGCTCATCAGACTCTACACACCTACCAGATCCCTGCGTTCCGCCTCCTCAGGGCGACTGGTACCCCCCCCCACTTCATACTAGCACCCAGTCTCGACGTCTGTCTGTCCCGGCCCCACGGTGGTGGAATGAGCTCCCCGTGGAGGTCAGAACAACAGAAAGTCTGACCACCTTCAAGCGCAGATTGAAGACTCACCTCTTCAAGCTGCACCTCTCTCCACCCCTCCCTACCTCCTTGTGACCTCCCTTGATTGTGTTTTATGAATCCTTGTTTAAGTGGTTCAAGCTTCTAGTTTAATCCTTGTAAGGTTACTTATTGGCTTACTGTTGTACACGGCAATCATCGATATCGTGTGGTTACCCCCCCCCCCCAAAACAAAAAAATTAAAAAATTAAAAAATATAAAATCATACTGACTACGCCTGGTACTTGAACTCGTAGTTACCTTTTAGGGTCGTTTTAACGCACTTGTTCCTAGTTCGAAAATGCACTAATGTACGTCGCTCTGGTTAAGAGCGTCTGCCAAATGACTATAATGTAATGTAAGGTAATGACTCACATATTCTAACCATTGAATGGCGGCTGTGGAAAATGATTTCTGCTGCTGCGCGTAATTATCAGGCGATGTGACTGCGATGGTGTTTTGGGACAAAAAGTTTGTGCAGTATTGTTTCATGCACACCGAGGCTATTGTAATGCACTGGAACGGGTCTAAACCTGTGCTCCCAAGCACCTCTGTCCTAAACCGCAAACAAGCTTCCTGCAAAATAACAACGTCATTCTGACAGTACTCTGACATTTCTTTTCGAAAGTCAAACACACCCCCAGACACATTATTATACCAGGACATAAAGTCCTCCCTCTCCTTGTCCATCATTGTATCAAAACCATAGTACAAGGGAGGCGGGTACGGTCCGATGTAATTCTGGTTCTCAATTTTATTCCAGAAATGGGGAAAATGCCCTTTTTTTGCATTGTCAAAACGTAGAGCGCCAGGCATGGCACTCAGCTTCATAGTCAGGAAACAGAGTGAATCAATATACGTACCTCCGTTCAAAAGCCTCATCTGTAATGCACATGAGCTTGCTGCCTTGTGCTATGATGTTTGGCGTCACACCATGCTTAATCAAATACTGCATCAGCAGGTAACCATCGTAACCCTTCGAATTATGTGCAATGAATGTATACCCCTTGTACTTTGGGGTTCGATACCTTTTAAAAAAAAGCCTGTACGCAACCATCACCCTCTGCAGTCCAACGCTCACCATTAAAATCCATGCAACATATGAAATTCGCAATGTGTTCGCCATGGTCCTGCCGACACTCAAAATCATAAAAAACATAACGTACGTTGGGGTGTTCAGTTTTCACAGGTTGTATGTAACACACATGCTCAACTTCAGGGGTCAATACAGCCTTACAGGCTTTGCAGAGCTTTAGACAACATTTGTGTGTTTTAGATGTGTTGCTACTTACGACATATGTTCGCGCACATTTGTCACAGAACTTGCTAGTATCACACGAACTGAGCATTTTACCGCTAGACTCCTGCCGTTTCAAAACTTTATGCTCGATATAGCAAAACCTAGACCGACAGATTCGCTTACATTCCTTACACCTTTGTTGATGAACAATGTGTAAAACATTCTGCGCAAAAACAGACATTACAATAATGTAAGCAGGAGTGGCTGTTTCGAGGTGTACGGCGTGTAACAAAATGTACAAACATATTGACTGCCTAAGAAACCTGTCAATGATTTGATACCGTAATAGTGTCCGCCCTCGAGGTACAAAAAAAAGTTTTAGAATGGTGTGTTGCTCGTTTGAAACTTGTTTAAGACGCCGTTATTTGAACTGCGTGCCCATACAACTAACTTAATGTTTAAGAACCTCTCAAACATTTCAATGTCCGAAAAACTAACCTTATCCTGAACACCCAAACCTACGGAACGTTGTAAATGTTCAGCCTCTCTTTCAGCGTCACACGTTGTGAATGTCGGATTTACAAGATGCATCAAACATGTTGCGAAACAGAGATTATTATCTGCGTTGTAGCTAACTATTAAATGTCTTAGCTTTTCGCGAATGATTTCGCTCTTGAGACATGATGATAATTTTCGCCAGTCTCCACCGCCATTAGGGTTCTGAATAATGTGTGCCACAAGCATCAGAGTTTCATCAGCCAGGATATCAAAATTGCTTTGAACCAACTCTTCAATCATACTCAAAAAAACCTCCAAATCTATTTCATCACCGTTTAGCTGTACAGTTACACCCTGAGACAGAGAATCACCCCTTAATTCTAACTGTACGGCATCGCTGGGGTTCGACAGCTCACAAACTTTAGCCAGTAGATTTCTCAGTGTTTAAGATGTGCACATAAAACTCTGCGTAGTTATCAACATTGTACAAAGATGTAAAGTTAAGTTCACAATGTTGTTCTAATAAAAAAATTCAAAATACCAACACGTTTTCCCCAAGCACCCTAAGACCCACCATAAAACAACGTTTACAACAATAACCCCCAATAAAATGACATCATCACAATGCCAATATATCCCCCCTTGAAACAACCCCCCCACAACACCCCGAATAATAATAATACATCATAAATAAAAAAATTTAAAATTATAATTAAAAAATATAAATTAAACATGTTTTTATAATTAATAATTATATTTATAATTATAATTATATTTTTTCATAACCTCATGAATATTCATAAAATTATGCAAATATGCCCATCCATCATTCTGACATAAGCAGGATGTGATTGTCTTCTCTTATTTATTTAATTTAGTCACATTCCATACCAACTTGAGTGTAAAGTAGCCTATAGCAGCAGCAGACCAGTGAAGGAGTGAGGGGGACCATAGAACTGTGGGTGGGACAAAGGATATACTGAGCACCAATGGGAAAGTGTCAATCATCCATGCTTTGTGCCTGTATTGGTTCTGCTCCAAATGTTTCATCAGCTGAGACAAAACTGCAATGTGTGCAATGACAGGCATCTTTTTGCATATTTTAGTGTGACAATTCATACCAGCGTACTTTCATGTTGAAATGCGTAAATGGTACGCAAAATGCATACAGGTTGGCAGGTATGCTTTTAGCACAATTAGGGATGGTGAGCTCTCCTCAGCAAATGGGTTCCATGTCAAGTTTGATAAAATCCACAAATTTTTCTCCATGCTGTGCTGTTCTCCGAGCTGCTCAACAGGTTTCACTAGTTTTATAGATATCTGCTGCAGCTCACCCTGATACAACGGACATCAACAGGTCCAATGTTTGTGGCGCTCAAAGTGCCAAACATTTACATTAGAAAACTATGTATAACCAACTGTGTATAACCGTGCAAAATCTCAACCAAAGCATGCCAATATTCTGGGGCGTACTGTGTTGACACTAAGCCCCCGTTGAGGTCCGTTGTATCAGGGTGATATCAAGGTGAGCTGCAGCAGATATCTATAAAATGAGTGAAATCTCAGCAAAACTTTCTGGATGGATAGATAGCACTCCAGGGGCCACATGTATAAAGCTATGGAAAATGGCGGCGTGCACAGACGCCTACTCTCTCCTTTTCGGTGCTCTTTGTTTTTATTTTTGTTATGTCTCTTTGTTACTGTTAAGTTTAGCTGAGCGAATCTCTTCGACAGCCGCCAAAAATGTTTAAAATTAAGGATTACAGTGTAAGCAGGCTGTTGCGAGTGAATTTCTGCACAAAATATATTTGAGGATATGGCAAGGACACCGGGCTCTTCGTGGATCGTTGTCGGCGCCGGCAGGCGTCGGAGGCAGCGGAAACATAGGAAGCAAAAGCGAGGCTGCCGGTCCAGCCTACTTGCTAGGCTAAGGAGACAACCACACAAACCACCCTACCCAGATTTTTCTCACCAACGCTAGATCCATCACCAACAAAATGGACGAATTGAAACTACAGATCTCCGCGAACAAATTCATTCAGGACTGCTACATTCTGATAATTACGGAGTCGTGGCTGCACTCACTCATTCCTGACACAGCCATTGAGCTGGCAGGCCGCACAGCATACCGCTGGGATAGAAACAAAGACTCCAGTAAGAGCAAGGGAGGGGAGTTATGCATTTACGTACATAACAATTGGTGCACTAATACTAAAATCATAGACAAACACTGTTCGTCTGATTTGGAGTATTTGACAGTAAAATGCAGGCCTATTTACCTTCCACGTCAGCTTACCGTTGTTATTCTTACAGCTGTTTATATTCCACTGAATGCTAACATCCACTAATGCTAGCATAGCTTTAGGCTACCTGTTCATTGCTATTAATACAGAACAGAGCACCTATCCCGAAGCAGCCCATATCATAGCCGGGGATTTTAACCATGTTAATTTAAAGGCAGTTCTCCCGAAATTCAAACAATACATAAAATGCGCTACTAGGGGGAATAATACAAGCTTTATTCAAACATTAAGGACGGTTTTAGGTCAACACCACTACCACACCAGTCAGACCACCTATCCTTGCTCTTAACCCCAGCATACATTCCCCTCAAGAGGAAAGCTCAAACCACCATAAAGACTGTAAAGACATGGCTTCAAGGAGCTTCCTCTCAGTTGCAGAATTGCTTTGAAAGGACTAATTGGGACATTTTTGAGCAACAGGATTTGGAGGAGTACACATCAACTGTACATAAAGAACTGTGTTGACAATGTCACTGTCGACAAACACATCAGGGTGCAGTCCCTCCCTTTTTGTGACTTCTCTGGCAAGTGCAGCGATAGACATCTGTCATATGAGACCTTAAAGGTGCACTAAGCAGGAGTTTTACCTAAAATAAAATAACAATTCTCGGTCATATCTATGATGCACTGGCAATCTCTATCTGAAAAAAAAATGTTGAAACCTTGCTCCTGTCTATTTATTATTCTAAAATGTGTCCAGGATGTTTCTAGGCGTGGCGCTCTTTTTTGTCTGGGGAGGCGTGAATGTGGCTACAGAGCCAGTGGGGTGGGATCAGGTTACTTTCAGTTGAGCCGAGCGGGGTAGATCCTGCAATGGCGGAAGTGAAGAAGCGGAGATAAAGCAAACCTAAACAACAAGCTGACAGGACGCGTTCAAGAAGCAGTCAACCTAGGATTTGCTTTTCCTCAATGGCGACAGCTGAAGTTAGGTTTTTTAGGGAAAGTGACGTGGAGTTGGTGTGTTTTCTGTTGGACCAGTAAGTAACATTTCCTCTAGCTATCCAGGCTGCCCCCAAATAGTCGACTAAACCATTGATCAACAGAATTTGGTTGACCAAAATTTAAATTGGTCGAATATTCGCAGTGTGAAAAAGCGCGAGAGTGCAACTATAGAGACAGAGCGCCACGCGTCATACTCTGAAAACGACACCGTGGGGGAAAACAATCTGCACGAAACCGTGTCACGAAAGGGAAAACGCTGGTAGCTAGCTAAGAACCACTGATCTAGAACATTTAATTTCAGGTCAGTACGAAGAACACCACATTTCAGCATGTCAAAGTACTATTTTGGTACCCTGTGTCTACCAGAGAGGAAAAGGTATATTGACAAACGCAATATTGTTGGACTCCCTCAAAGTCCCTTCTCCTTTCCTTGCACGTCTTGGAGAAATTATCCCATGGAATGGCCAGAAGTTACATAGCCTAGCTACTTTGATATTTACAACTATTGATCAAAATGTCAGCAGGTAAGATAATGGTTTAATCTAAGATCAAAACACCCAAGTCTAACTACACCTTAGTAACTTTATAGCACTTTATAACTTAAAGCTAATTAAAACTAAAATGTAATGAAGCCATGTCACCACTTTATACTACTACTACTATTATAATTATTGTTGTTATTAGTAGCCTAATAGGCTAACTTTACTTACGTTTCGCTGGCTTAGCCTACTTGAACAATTACAACCTGCACGTTTTTTTTTTGTCTGGCTAAATTACCAACTGTATATTAACAAATAATTTTAGCAAATTGTATTTTATGAAGGTTCTCAAAATGTTAGAAAATATATCATAAAAACTTGACATGAGATTTCCATTGAAAGCTGATTGCTTTTTCTTTGTCTCACCGTTTGTTAGGAATCTACACACATACAATGATGATGCCCACAACTTTTTTGTTAGTGGATGATAATATTTTGCACTTGCAAATATAGCTAATAGGCTACTGTAACGTTATAGCACTCCGATTTATCCACATTCCACTACAAACAATTTGCATATGGTCAAAATGGTTTAGCTGTAATGGGGCGTGACGTGTGAGATGGGAGGAGCCAAACGCAGCAAGGGGATTCATAAAGCCCTTAGGCCACTAAGGCGGGATACCCGCAGATAAGGGAGGAGACAAGACAACGAACAAACAAACACCATTACAGACGCTACTAACCGGCTAACTGTCAAACGCCAAATAAAGCGTAAGGACAGGGATCAGAACAGCCAGACATAATACACGCCCTGTCTCGGATACGAGACAAATCAGAAACGGGCGAGTAGCGTAAAGGCACAAACAAATAAACAGTCAACAATTAAAGAATATGATTTAATGAGGAGAAAGAACAGATAATAAATGTTCCAAGGCTAAACGGCTCGCAGTCACACGCAAACATGTCCACAAAATCGCCCGGTCTCACAAAGAGACGAATTGCACCGAAGGGCAACCAGAACTAAGTTCTGAACAGAAATAGCCCAAATCTCCATACCCGGAGAACAAGCACAAAAGACGAAAGGACAGCTGAAACGAAACTATAGGCTATATGACTGACACAAGCACAAACACAAATACAAGCCCTGCCTCTCAATAAGGAGAAATGTAACGAGGCGAACAGGAACAGAGATTTAACGTTCCATGGCGATATAAAAAGACTCGCAGTCCAATGAATAAAACCAAGAGGGTAAACACCCGATCTCCCAGGAGAGAGAAACATTTTACAGGTGAGCCGACGAAGCACCGTCGTCCCATAACTTTACTATCCACAGACTAACGCAAGCTTAAATAGGAACAACCGCCAAAGCCTCTCAGTAAACTAATGAATGAAAACGAAGCGAAATGGAACAGAGAGCTAACGTTCCGAGGCTATTTTAAGAACACACGCAGTCACACACAAACACGTCCACAACATAGCCCAAGCTCCATAAACTAGGAGGCTAACACCTGGAGAATCGTCCCGCAGGTATTAGGGAGTATAGGACGGCTGCAACAAAAGACCAACGCAAAATAGCACGACAGCCTCAATATAAATAAAAACCCTGAGTAACAACAAAGGGGAACGTAGTCCACGAGAAGGAGACAACAGGGAATAAACGTACCGAAGCTACTTACTGGCTTACCGTAACCCGGAAATGAGTAGAAGCTAAAACGCCAGGTCTCTCAGTAAGAAGACCAATCAAAGGCGAAAAAAGGAACAAAGAACTGCTACTCTATACTGCTACGAGCTAATAACTAAGTAGAAGCGAAACGCCTGATCTCCCAATGGGAAGACATGTGCTGAAGGGCGAGCAGAACTACAGTTCTGAACAGAATCGCCCAAAACTCCATACACGGAGAAAAAGCACTAAAGGCAAAATAGAGCAGAGATTTTACGGTCCCAAACTTCTACGAGATAATCAACTACCAAGCCAGTAAGAAATAAGCCCTGCCTCTAAAAATAGGCGAGTAGCCAAAAAGGTACGAGAACTCACAGCCAACAATAACACCACAGTACATAATAAACAATTAATGTCGAAGCCCCGAATGAAGGAAATGGTAGGCTTATATAACTCTGTGACCACGAACAGGTGTAAACGCTCAAACAGAAACTCCCCCAACTCAGCAGGGCGGAGCAAGCATCTACCAACAGGGCAGCGCCCTCGCGTGGCCACCAAGGAACACGACCGCATAGGGAAACAGGGTCAAAACCATGACATTAGCGTTACTTACAATAGTTAGCCGTAAATTGACAATTGGATAACTTATTTGACTTAGGCTACCTGTGGAAAAAATGCCTGCTGCCGACACCTCGCGTCTTATTGCTTGGATCCACTTTTCTCGTCTTATATGGGCTCCGTTTGGCGGTTCGGAATCGTATAAAACGGGTTTTTTTACCCGTTTGTAGTGCATCCCACCAAACAACAACTTTTAGGCATTTTTATGCTGTTAGCTAACAGATCGAAATGACTGCGCTGGCCATAAGCAAACCAATGCCGTTAATAGACAGCACAGGCCAGCAAATCGCAGCCTGTGCTTCTAGCTATAATTGATATTTTAAATGCTCATGATGGTTTTGTATTTCTCTGTAATATAGTAAACTGACTATAGATCAGATGGATGGCAAACCATGTTCTGATGCTCAAAAATACATATTTAAATAATTAAATGAATTTCATAAATGTGCGACGTAGTGGACTATGCAAATCTTTGGTCGGGGGCAGCCCTACTATCCAGCTTGCTACGTTAGGTGGCTAGATGGCTGAAGTCGGGTACCTTTTGAATCAGATTAATATAACAATGTAATATTAAATTGTGTTTGAGAAAAGAAACTATGAGACGGGTTGGTGAGGGTAGGACCCGAAATGCACGACTCAGAAACAGTGACTGATGATAAAGTCCCTTCCGGGCTTTATTATAGGAATATCCAAAGCGCGTAGTCAAAAAACAAGCAAAGTTCATACACGGATAATCCAGCCAATAAACCAAAGTACAGTACCGAGGGGGAAGGCAGTCTCGGAATCGGTACACCATGCAAAAAGTCCAGTAACCAGAGTAGCTGTCAGCGGGGCAGAAGTACAGGCAGACGGTAGGCAGGCTCAGGGTCTAAGACGGTGCAAGAGTCAAGACCGGAGTCTGCTCCGCGGGGCAACAGTACAAAAACAGCAGGCAAAAACTTGTGGTACAGGCAGGCAGGCAGTGGTCAACAAAACAGAGGTCAATAACAATGGTCAATAAACAGGCTAGGATCGTAACAAAAAAAACAGGCTTGGAATAAACGCTCAAGAGTGCACTGTAAACAGGAGGCAACAATTTCACGAAGACAAGACATGAACACTGAGCTTATATGCAGGTGTAGACAGGTGCAGACACTTAGCTTGAGAGCAGCATGCGAATGGAAATCAGGTGTGGAAGGCTGACGAGGTAACAAGATAATTAGTAATCGTTAGTAATTAACCTATCCTGACCTAGCGTTAGTAAATTAGTAAATTACATGCACGAGAAACATAAGGTAAACATTAACACATGGTTAAAGAGTTAGTATTACCCAATCCTGATCTAATGTTAGTAGATTAGTAAATAGACATGGGAGAATGAAACAATTAGGGAAGCGTGAGCGACAGCAAGAGAGAGAGAGAGGGAAACAGCATGGCTGTGGAAAAACATGGAAATGTGTATGCTAAACAATGAGCGGAAAACGTAACATGAATAAAATATAAAACGTGACATGACAAGAAAATAAATCGTAACAATAATCAAACAATAAACGTGACATACATGAAAATGAAACGTAACAAGAATTAAACATAAAACGTGGCGTGACAAGACTAAACACAATACATGACATTAACAAGAAATCTAACTAAGACAGAAATGAAACATAAAACATGACATGACAGGCTAGAATCGTGACACAATATTTGCACACAAATATCTTCATGAAAAAGATATTTACATGGGTAGCCTATTAGTTAGCTACGATGGACAAGATCTGGTCTGCTATTAATGTTACTTATTCCACGTACAATTCCGTCTTTACATCCCAGTTCTAAATGAATGTTCAGAATAACATGAGCTAAATACTGAACAAGAAACACCACAAGATAGCTACAATGAAAACACCACATGATAGCTACAACTGCACTAGGGAATAGCTACTGTTACATTAACAATGGTCCAACGAGGTGCATTTATGGTGTAACGATTGGTATAACACTACCTAATTGCTGTTACCACCCATATAGAACAATACATGTCACCAAAAATGTTATTTTCATTTTATCTTCTCTTCACATTTTGCTTGCTGCATTCAAGCGTGTTTCTTGCTCTCAATGGAGGTGAGTTTAGGTTTAGGACGGAGGAGGATACCTCTTTGTTTGTAAACAAAGGACTGCATGAAGGCTAAAAATCCTCCATAGTGCACCTTCAAAGGGGTAATAAACATTAAATCACATATTGAGTTATAAAGCAGAGTATCTTGTCTCCATTTCATTAATCACATACAGACAAAATATCAGAAACACCCTTGAAAAATTTAAAATGTTTAAAAATGGCATCTAAAGCACCACAATTACAAAATCATCTACACAGGAGATTCCTATTAATTTGAATGCTAATTAGCAGCATGTTTCTGCTAAAGAGATCTAACCAGCAGCACTTTGCTAGTCTCCAAAGAAAGATGAGGATACTAACAGAGTTCCAAAGGGCCCAAATAGTTGGTGCCTGAATTGCAGGTGTGTCGGTCACAAAAACAGAATTATTTAAGGTGGCAAGGGGAACAGTCAAAACACCAAAAAACAGCATCAATAAAAAAAGAACTGTGGCCGCAAGTCAGAGCTCTCTGACAGGGACAGACGGGCACTTGGTAGGATAGTTGGTAATAACCACAGAACTACAGCTCAAAAATATCAATCCATATCTGAACCAGTCTCAACAAAAACAGTACATTGTGAGCTTCACAAAGCTGGTCGGAAACCATTTGTATCCAAGGCTAATGCACAAAAAAAAAAAATAACATGGTCAAAAAACATTTAAAAAAACATGGTGTAAGGAACAGAAAACCTGGGCCCCTGAGCAATGGAGAAAAGTGATATAGTCTGATGAGTCATCTTTTACTCTTTTTAATACATCTGGACCTGTTTATGTTTGGAGAAAGCCTAAGGAGGTATTCAATCCACAATGTCTGTTGCTGTTAAGTATGGTGGTGGTTCTGTAATGGTATGGGCAGTCATTTCATAAGACTCATTGGGTCCAATGATTGCTCTCCATGGACGTGTAACGTGCAAACAATATGAAACCATCCCAGTGCGCAAAATGCCACAAAATGCCGTTGAAAAGGCGTCCAAGATGCGTTTCCAACACAATTTAGCCGTCTATGGACGACTGTTGTTCACTGGAATTTTACAAGACCAGCTGTGCAAACACTGTTCCCTCATGATGTCCCCATATTCCAACATAACACCCTCATACATGTAGGGAACATGCCTCTATATTCCTACATGTGGAGTATTACTCATGCAAGGTGTTTACATATACATTTAGCAGTAATGGTGATAGACAATTAAAACATGTTCGTCTTACCAGTCTTTACCCGGGCACCATAAATGTAGAGAATATCCTCGACGGGGCGACATAAATGTAAGGAATATATATATATACAGTATATAAACTCTTACATTGGATGCCAGAAATATAGGCAATAACTATGGAATAATGAGGTTTACCCTTATTATTCTTAAGTTAGGTTAAAATTAAATCAGTTTCATTTGATTATTATGGATTATAATTACTACTACTTCACTTTACCATTAATGTTATGGGCTGGTGGGGGAAGGACCCAAACGCAGGCAGGAATACAAAAAAAGTTTAATGCAGGGCAAGGCAGCGATCCATGGTACAAACAGGCAGGGTCGAAAAGCCGGGGAGACAGGCAACGATACAAAACACAGTCCAAAGAGTAGTCAAGGAACAGGTAGGGGTCGGAACCGGGAAGGCACAAAAACAGAATCCAAAAACAGGGTCGCGAGAACACAGGCAGGGGTCAAAACCGGGGAGGCGTAGGAGGAACAAAAAGAAAACAAAACAGACTGAATACAAAACAATAGTGATGTTACGGATGATACCGAAGCTCCGAGCTGTGTCGAGTATGTAGGGCAGTTTCTACAGAAGCCTCGCACCGAAGCTTGTATCACTTTCAGAGAAGCACGTGATCGATGACAAACGAGGCCTCGGGTGCTGTAGAACCATGTGATCGGTTTGTTTTGCATTTTGGGCGGAATTAGGGGTTTTCAATTGTAGATATAAAGGAGCGATACCCCCCTTATTTCGAGGGTTGTTGCGGAGAGTTTGTTATTATTGGTATTATTGCTACTGAAAGTTTTTGGAGGATTTTTTTGAGGAATTTTTGTATTAAAAAAAAATTTTTTGTATAGTTTTGTCGTTTTTGTACAGTTTTTGTACAAAAATAGGCTAATGGAACCTGCATGGAAGCGAAAATCTTCTCCTGCTTGGGAATATTTTGACCCAATATCTCCAAATAAGGCAGGCCTAAGTGGCGTAGATATAAAAACACACTGAAACGCTATTCAAACACTGGGCTAGCAATCGACTGTGCATGTAGTTCGTTGGTTGTTATTTTACTACAGCAGATTATTACGATTTGTTTAATATTATTATGATTTTATTATTTCTTATTCTTTCTTATTATCATTATCATCTGCATTCCTTCTCAAATGGCATATTATTTAATTTTGAAGGTAAAGTGCTTGCTGTGCCTAAAGGAGCTGGCTTACAGCAATAATACCTCGTCCAGGCATTATCGGGCAATGCATGAAAATGCACCTGCCAATGAGCAAGAAACCAGCGGAGGTTATTTATTTATTTATTTAACTTTTTAATAACAGTTATGGTTGCTTTATCATAATCATACTGACATACATGTTGATAAAAAAACATTTGCATATTGTTATTTTGCCATAGGTTCCAGAAAGCAAGAACTTGATGAGGCCGTTAATAAAAATCTATAAAAACTTCCCTTTTCAGTCACAAAAGCACCTTCCCTTTCACTGCCCATACTGAAGCACATTCACTTTCACTGCCTGGTTACAGAAACACTCCCAGTCCCAGACCAGAAACACTTTTACTGTTCAATATAACCCGACACAAATGTTGTCCCCCTTTATATCAATCTTCCTGTTTTTTTAATTTTGAAAGTTAATGTAATATTATTACATATATTATTTTATAATATATCTTAGTATATAGATATATCAAGCCTAAAGACAGTTACAAATATACAAATCAAGCCTAAAGACAGTTACAAATATAAATTATAAGTATGTTAGTATGTGTATCGCCTGAGCGGGGTTTTGAACTGGTACTTTCGCTTACAGAAATGGCTCTGAAGTCCGACGCGTTACCAGTGAGCTAAAGGGTTGCGTGTTGCTAGCTTGTGGCAACTTCGTTATTTTGAACCTGGGGTGGAATTTGTAATGATTTGCATTACAGTTGCTCTAATGCAAATGAGTTGCTCTAAATTACTTTTACCAGCAGGTGTCACTAGTGTACACTGTGTTGAATGAGGCTTCGAGTAATTAATCTATTTGCGATACAATTGGCTGCAAAGCCTCAGTGCTTCAGGAAGCCTCATTTCGCCATCACTACAAAACAAAAACAACAACAGGTGAAAAACTAGGTATAACAAAAACTAGGAAACAACAAGGAAAAACTTGAATATTACATTCTACTAAATAGACATATTGTGTTGTGTGCATATTGTAGCATTTGTGTGTGTGTATGCACATATGTGTGTATGTGTTGGTGTGTAGGCCTATGCCACGTGTGCATTCAGGGAACAAAGGAATCACGTGTCGCAGCACGATGGTGGTTATCGATCTCAAATCTGACGTTACTATAAATAAGTTCACGAAATAACGTATTGAGACCATATCACACGAATGTTCGTACGTGTTAAATAAAAGAGGAGCAAACAATGAGGCCTGCTTTGGTTAGTTAACACTACTACCACATTAGCAATGAAACGGTAGGCCAGCCGGCTAGCTTGCTAACCAGCGCAACACGTTTATACAGCTATGATCGCACAAAGTCGAGATGCAATCAAATTACAGATAAACAGTTCAGACTAAAATCCTAAGCTATGCCTGGGATGTTTGATCAGTCTTACTGAAGTCCGCGGTGAGTCGATTACAGCTGGCTTTGTTATGCTCTCACTCTCGTCCTTTTGTGTCCCGTGTTTTACCTGTTTCCTCTCGTATCTTGTTGTTTGTATCCCTGTTTGTTTCCCTCGTGCTGCAGGTTGGGCGTGGTTTTCCCTTTCGTGTCACTCTGTTCCACTACTCTTTATCCGCCTATCCCTTTCCTTCTCTCTGCATGCATTCTGCACACTCTCTGCTCCATTAATCACTCACGCATACATTCGCACGCAGCACTTAATTGATACTTGTTAACTGTTGTATTTAGTCACCCGGTGTTCTTTGTCCTGTGCCAGTTCGTTAAGTCTCTTTGTAATAATACCCTGGTCTTGTCTCGTGGATACATTGTTTCTAGTCTGTCTCTCTCCCTATGCTTCAGGAGGAATTCTTGTCAAAGCAATAAATTATTGGAGTTATTGGAATTCCTTGTGTGTTGAGTCGTGCATTTGGGTCCAGTTCATACTCGGAACCGTAACAGGCTTGTCCGTGAGGGATGGTCAGGGCGTCTCCTTTGTCTTTCTCCTGGTTTGCATCTTTGTCCGGCGTCGTCTGGTTATTGCCTGCTTCTTTGTCCATGGCTGGAACACACCTCTGTCGGAGTTGTGTTAATTCAGATCTATGGTTAGATGCCGTAGGCAAGCTAACCCGTTCCTTGAGTCTCTTTCCGCGGCCCACCTTTGTAGCTGTATAGCTAGTAAAAGGGGGAAGATAAAATGGAGTGCTCTTGTGCAGCACGATCGAGGAAGAAGAAAAAGAGTGAAGTGAATAGGGTCGGGGGGACAGACTGGAATGCGTTCAGTCTTATCTGTTTTAGGTTTATGACCCTTAGTGTCTCGTATTTCCAAGAGACATGATTGGCTGTGGCCATGTTTTAAATGTCTTTTGGGGTTCCTGTGAAATGAATGGAAATGTAGTCCATTGTCCCTACATACACACTGCTAAAAACATTAAAGAATGGTTCCAAGAACACGAGGATGATGTCAAATGCCTTCCATGGCCTGTACAATCACCAGATCTAAACATAATTTAACCTTTCTGGGAAGTTCTGGAGCGCAGAGTGCAAACTAGATTTCCACGTCATTCATCCCTCAAAGAACTGGAGACTGTCCTTCTTGAACAATGGACCAATATCCCACTACACACAGTTCAGAAATTGTATGACAGTATTCCTAGAAGGATTGAAACTGTTTTGAAGGCAAAGGGTGGGCCTACTCATTATTACTAGATATTCAGTTTTTGTAGGTGTTTCTGATATTTTGTCCACCACTTGTATAAAAAACTCCTATTGTTAAAAAAAACTAAAATGTAACGAAGCCATGCCACCACATTTTGTGTCAAAAAAGAGGCATTCGCTGAAATCCAAACTGTTTTGTGATGTGAAAAAAAGGTAAAAACCTTTTCCCCACATAATCAGGTCAATGCCCCATCTCCCCCTCTTCTTCATTGTGGGGTATTCAAACTGCGCAAATTAACGTTAGCCCTTTTATTTCAAACGGTTTCCCTCCCTTGCTGGCTCTGCCTACGTGCCTATGACGCGTCACCGAATGTCTATTGCCCCTCCCCTCAACTGTAACTCCTCACTCCTCCCCCCTCCCGTCTGTGTTCTCTCACTCACGCCCAATTTGCATCTTTTGAAATTGTGAAGTGGGCGGAGAGAGAACAAAAGCCAGTGTTTATTACCCCTTTAAGGTGAGTGCCATGGAAAAGTACCATACAGCAACAGAATAGAACAGTCATTCTTTTAATAGGGAGGTATGGCAGGACTGTTACTGCAGCGGTCCTAAGGATACAATGGCTGATCATTCCAATGACAGGTTCAGTGTTCATTTATTCATAAAGGTTCAATCCAAAGTAATAAAGCAATTGTTACACTCCACTGTAATAAGGACCACAGTAACAGCGATTTCTACAATGTATGTGGGCAATGCTAGGATATGAAAAATATAACTGCACAATATACTGCTAATGGCCTTAATCCTTAAATCTGGTCACAGTGGGATTCTTTTTATACACTGGGCAATAATATTGAAATAAAGGGGTCTACGTACACCTCAGCATAATCCTGCCCTATAAAAGGAGCACTGCCCCTATGGAAAAAGAATATGCTGCAGTATATTGTAAATATATAGAAATTATCTTCACAATATATTTAAAATATACTGCAGTATATTTCATTTCTATAAGGGTGAAGCTGCTGTCCATGCAGCTAATTGTTATTACATTGGGTCATTACAATGGGCAGTGCAATAAAACTGCTATACATTTATTTTTAATTAATTTAATTAAATAAGAATAATGAGAATAACAGCCATGCTTGGCAGAAGGCAATAATGCTCTAGAAATGTCATTGACACATTTGTATGAGGGTCACTTCCAATTAATTTACTTGATTTCATACTTTCAGAGAGGTAGCCCTCGCAGGATATTGTGTGCTCACGGCCATGGTTGGGAGGAGAGAGAGAGAAATAAAGGCCCATCATCCAGATTAGTTTTCTCACCCCGTACCATGTGACTCTCGGAGCAGGCTTTCACACTTACACTCCCGGCGCAACCTGTCACTTGAATAGACAAGAAATGAGAGTAATTGGCTGATCAGATATTTTTGAGGATGAGGTAAATGGGGATATAATATTTTTTTTTTCCAATCACACACGGAGACAGCACGGGCCCTCAGCAGTAAAAAGATCTGCGTGGAACTCTACTATACATGTGGTAAATCATTTTGTATTTCTAGATTTTAAATATTAAATAATGGGTTTTAACGCTCCAAAGGAGAGTTACATGTGCAGGAATCATGGTATGAGAGCCCCTGGCCTTTAACATGAAACGTGATATTACCAGACTTCCTCTGTATTTCAATGAGAAATCTTTTAATTTCAACCCACGTCCTTCACCCTTCCAACCATAAATGGTGGTATCCTAGACGAAGGCTCCGTAAAGAGTTATTTTGTTTAGTACGTGCCTTCAGTCTGAATCTAGTCAATTTTTACATCATATTTCAAAGGAAAGATCATCTTTAAGGGCCTGCTACTGCTTTTGTGAATCCTGTTAATGGGCTGTTAGCTACCAAGTGATAAATCTGAGGTATAGTTATTTATTGCTTGCTCATTTTTTGTCTGTTAGGAGCACAGTAGGTTGCTCGTTTTTGCAATTTGAGTGACAGATACTCATTGCCCCATCTCAATGAAACTTAAGCCCCAAACATGCTGGCATCACACCATGAAGGCAAGAATTTACCAGAATCTGAAAGATTAGCATGACTAATTCACTGCAAAATGCATGTAGCAGTTGCAAAATGCACGTGGCAGTGTTGCTTTGCACATTAAAAAAGTTTACATATTTTTTAAATAACTCCCAGTCTGGAACTGCATCATTGCAAATATTTGAATGCCAATTTAAGCCAAGTTACAGGCATAAACACTGACTAACAGCACTCAGTGACCCTATTCAAACTAGGGATGTACCAATGTACATTTGAGTTCTGAAAATGCGCTTCAGATGTCATTACAATACAGCTCAATAGGCCTACAGCCTGTAAGTAAATAGAATGGTTTTGACTGAAGTTCACAACCTTGTCCAGTGAATATTGTTTTTCAAATAGCCTAGGCTACAGTCCCCGGGATTCACTGTGCATAAGGTTTTTTCGATTGCCTACAGTTAAAAAACTGAGATAAATTTCACCATGTTAACTGAATTTTAGCCTTATTCCTCATCCTTCATATTTTTTAAATTACAGTTACCAGGCTTCCATGCTCTCAGCTTATTAAAACCCCGCTGATTTCACCTGTTATACCATAACTGAACAAAACGATTTTAAAGAGAACAATTAATTCACAATTAATTTTAATGCCATGTGTGCTTTAACTTCATGCAGGAGCAGGTCTGTTTCACCTGATTTAAATTGCACTTTTCACGGTCTTCCCGGGAAAGTGGACTTGTTTTTAAAGCATTAAGCTGCTAGTAAAACGTGTTGGTCACATTTCCATAAGCAGGACATTATAAAACAAGGGAAAATATGCGTGGACCTCTGGGCTGCCAACCTGACAACTTTATTGTATTTAGTGTCATCATTAAGGCAAAATAACGGTATTTATGTTATGAATCAATATTCGGATGAAGCTTCAACTTTGAGAATTCCATGAGAACAGCCTCATGGAATTGATTTTTGACAATGTTTCATTGCATAATCAAACAAAATTTGTTAAACAAGCAGGCTAATTTGGCGTTTTCTAAGGTGAGACGGGAGCCATTGGTAGCTTATTCTCAACTGTTGCAGGTGCTTTTAACGAAATTTAACCGCATATATTTTGTAAAATAACAGCACTGTCGGGAATTACCGGGAACTCATAATGGTTAGTCCGAATAATATTGATCATACTATTGATCCATATAGCCTATTCCTTGATCGCACTAAACAGGCACGAGCATGTCTGTTTTGCCATCATATAAGCAATCCGCCAAGGTGGAAAAGCAGACTTAAAGGGAATGGGATATGACATTTTGATTGATTTATTGCATGGTACGCCCAAGACACACCTATAATTAATGAAGAGACAGCCCATTTGCATGTTGCGCTGTGCTTAGCGCTCAAAAAACACGCCGTCTACATAGCAAAAGTGGACTTGGACACGCCCTAAATGCACTTAACGCCATGCGTTTAGACCAAGCACTAAGATCGCCAAGATAGAGCCCCTGGTGTGAGCATCACAGAGACTTGGAAAATGGCTTAAATGAAACAAGACTGTATCATTACCAATACTTAGATTAATTTATTTTCATAATTTAGGTCAAAATAAAGTGCCACAAATGCAAAGAAATAAAAAATGAGTTTCCTTTAGTTTGCAATGAAATAGAGAGCTACATATGTAAAACAGGTAAAACTATACATTTTCTGAATCATAGCCTCCTTTTCCACAAGAATGAAAAATTTGAGGGTGATATGCAGAACTACTAAGGATATATGATGCAAAATGTAGGCAGTGTACCCTGTTATCCCTTAGGGCTCTATCTCACATTCTGCACTAAGTAGCAACCCAAATGCAAGTGTTTTTGTTAGTTTCAGTCTGATGCAGTTGTCATCTTACTGTCAACTGCTCATGTTGTTTAAATTTCCAATGAACTTGCGCCAGTCTGGGTTGGTTTTAAGGAGAGTATTGCCATTACCAAATGGCATATTGCCATTTTGAGGCAGTATAAAGTGTTTGCACTAATACCACCACAAACCTGGTCTTAAGTCATGTCGCAGTTGTTTCAATGTTACTTTAACAGCACAATATTAAGATAGTAATATGCGTCTACATAGGCATGTGCACAATGTGCATACACCCTCCTGTCTGTTACACACACCGGGCATGAACAACCTTGCATAATAATATAGCTGTGAGCGGCGATTCCTGGGGACCAAGCAGCATAAACAGCATTTTTCAAACACGGAGACTCTAAAATGGTGGACAATTCTAGACAGAGTTGAACCAAAAAGCAAATATCTATGTTTCTAATCACGGCTTTTGTGATTGTAGCAAGTTTGAAATCTCTGCACGGAACCAGTGACTTTTTTATCTCTATAGTGCCACCATGTGGTTTGATTGGGCTAAGCCTGCCTTTGCAGCTGGAGTCTTGATCTAACTCTCAATCACCCCACAAAGTTTCACAACTTTATCTCAAACGGTTTTAGAATTATTAGCATTTATGTGATAAGCCATTGCACTGCAAAGCCATTGCACTGCAAATTCATTGGGTTGTCATTCAGCCATTTTTTGACATAGGCCTTAGAAAAGTAATGCTCACATGAAGGCGCAAATTGAACAGAACACATGAACAGGTGCAAATTGGTCAAATCTTCTAGGAGAAGTAGCATTTAAAGTGTTTTTAAGACTATTCTAAATTTCAGAAAATTCAATACATTGGTCCATGTTTCCTTGGATATTAGTTCAGTGTGAGTGATATCTGCTCACATTAGGTTCACCTCTCTAGGTCAAACACTACAGAAGCTATGATTTTTTAATTATTACAAATTTAACTATTATACTGCCACCAAGTGGCCTAACGCCATGAAATTCGGTGAGGGTAAGAGGGGTGATACCTTCTAATGACATGCCAAGTTTCCTAAGAATCAGCCAAGCGGTTAATTCTTCGAAGATGGGACTCTTGAACTACCTAGAATGACGGCTTGCGGTAAAATGACCGCTGGTCTAATTTCAACCAGAAAATGGAAGTAAAATACAAACCCCAATTCCAAAAAGGGTTGGGACAGTATTTAAAATGCACATAAAAGCAGAAAGCAGTGATTTGGAAATGATCTTTTACATATATTTAATTGAAAACAGCAGACAGCAAGATATTTAATGTTTTACCTTATCAACTTCATTGATTTTTATAAACATACGCTAATTCCAAATTTGATGCCTGCAACACGTTCCAAAAACGTTGGGACATCTATGGGTCCAAAAAAATGTCCAAAACCTGTCATAAAATGAATAAAATATTTTTTGTCCATTATAAAGCATATACATAGTCTAAGATGAAGACATTGATATCACACTAGTACACACTCCTAAATATGTAACCTAATCATTCACTCTTGTACCTCTATAAAACATAACTTTTTTCTGTACTCTACAATATGTAATCTTTTGCTGCATGCCCAGGGATCACATTTATCATAGTTTTTATTTAAAAAATTGTGTTTTTGCCCAATTCTTTTTCTGTTTCTCTGCACAGTGTCTTTGTGAAAGTTCTCTGTAAAAAGCGCTATCCAGCCGTCGCGGTAGTACAGCGGTAAAAGCACCGACTTTCAGTCGGTGCGGTTGTGCTCCGAGGACCGGGGTTCGATGGCCGGCGCCCTGTGGGAGCAGCAATTGGCGGCTGCTTCCGGGTGGGGGGGAGGGGCTCGGAGAGAATCGCTGCACGCATAGCGGCCCTGGGCGAGCTGGAATCACGGTCAGGAGCTCGGAGGAGTCGCGCCCTGAAGAGGACGTGGCGCCCTCCCGTCCTACCGCCAGCTGACGGGGTTGTGTAGCGGTGATTCTCTAGCGGTTGCTACATGGGGGGGGAATTGAATTAGAATAGGGGTTCAATTGGCTACTAAATTGGGAGAAAATTGGAAAAAATCAGAAACAAAAAAAAAGAAAGCGCTATCCAAAATAAATTTAATTCCAATTAATTATCACTCATATCATTAATTATTTTGCACAGATCAGCACACAGTAAATTGGAATGAGTATTTTCCATGCCCTAAGTGCAGAGGTGGGTAGTTATTTGTACTTGAGTAGATGTTTGAAGAATTTGTACGCGTATTCTTTTATAGACAGTACTTTTACTCAAGTATATTTTTAATTAAAATAAAATACTTACTACTCTGTTACATTAAAAAAGTCACACCCAGGTGGTGAAGTAAGCGGTGCAGGTTTATGAGCAATCATATTAAAATATAAGCAAATGAACACAGGTCAGCATGTAGCTGAAAGGCTAAAGCTAGCAAGGAGAAGCTAACAGGTTAATAAACTGTATTTGTGAACAATATCAAAAAAGGTAATAAGTCCTGGACAGCGCTATTATGCTTATTAATTAGTATACTTAGACATTGCGTTTAACAAACATGTAAAAGAGAGATAGAAAGAGATAAAAGGACAGCCATTGGTATTTCAGAAGAAACAGGAAATATGACAGTTAGTACTCTGATAATAAACAGGAAAGATTAGTTATTACATGAACAATAACAATGGAATTCCAAACTCAACAAGAGGGTGCATGGATTGTTGGGCCGTTCCATAACTGACAGGGTCCAGCAGAACACTGGTGGTAGATTTTGTATTGATTTTGCTTCGGGGGGTTGCTACGGCATCTCACCTTGGTAACAGGTGGAATGTTCAAAACTCCACTCTAGCAGCAGTTGGTCATTTCAATTTCAAACCCATTTTCTAACTTGTGACGAGTACAGTTTTTAAGGTACACAAGACATAATATGTATCAAAATGTTCATGTGGTTCCCAGGATTCCTACGGTGTAAATATCTAAGCTGTGACATTTTTACTTTGTAAAATATTCAGTGTTGTTTGAAAACCATGCTCCCCATTCACACAAATGGTGGAATGTTCAAAACTTCACTCTAGCGGCAGCTGGTAATTTAAATTTCAAACCCATTTTCTAACTTGTGACCACGACTACAGTTTTTAAGCTACACAAGACATATTATATACAGATGTGCATCTGGTTCCCAGGATTCCTATGTTGTGAATATCTAAGCTGTGACATGTATATTTTTTGAGATAGAGCTGTCTGAACCTGGGCATGCTTTTCTCAAGCTGCTATTGTATTGCCGGGCATGTGACGCATAGGCGACTCCTGATTGGTTTAAATCTCATGCTACGAACGGACGGACGGATGGACACACATGTATAGAAGCGGCTACACCGCTTAAAAATAAAACACCAAGGAAAACTCACAATAAACTAAGACACAAACCTTAACAAGCGGGAGGGGTTGCGCCCTCAGGCACACGAATGGGACCGAAATAGTAAGGGCTGCGCCCTCAGGCACACAAGTGGGGACCGAAATAGGAAGGGTTGCGCCCTCAGGCACACAAATGGGACCGAAATAGGAAGGGTTGCGTCCTCAGACACACGAATGGGACCGAAATAGGAAGGGTTGCGTCCTCAGACACACGAATGGGACCGAAATAGGAAGGGTTGCGCCCCCAGGCACACGAATGGGACTGAAATAGAAGGGTTGCCCCCTCAGGCACACGAATGGGACCGAAATAGGAAGGGACCCCCAAATGAAACACCATAATGAATAGTTCAGTAAAGCAAAACACTAACGAAAAAAAATAGGAAGTAATACACACAGAATAAAACAATGCAGAATACCACAACTAACAAAATCGCAAAAATAATACCATCTGTATATAAAACAAATCGAACCAAAAACGAATCAAACAATGCATATCCCGGACGAGCCCCCCATTATGTTACGACCCCGGCTCGAAGGGGCCGCAACACAAACAATTTCAAACACAAAATAAATATACTTCCACAAAGCAAATTAAAACCGGCCTTTAAAACGGGGAATCAAACCAAGACAAAACGCCACAGCAAAACGCCACAAGCTGGCAACGTGCATGAAGTTATAAAATGTGGACAAGTAAAACAAAAGGGAAACCAAACCAACAAAGGAAAAGTCAAAAACCCCAACCTCGAGCTAGAGAACACCAGCAATATATATTTGCAGTTGGAAATCCAGCACAGGTGTCTGCAATTTCCAATCATGAGTCAGGTGAACAGAGTGAAACTCGTTTGCGCGCAAAAGATTTAAAGGGCCACACTCAGGAGCCAGCATAGGGACGTAACACAATCGATTCTGCATGATTCATTTCTTTCCCTGTTTTGTAGCTGAAGGAGTAGTCATACAGTAGCCAACGCTGTATGTCCTCATCCCTGACGCCACACACTAGGCGATCACAAAGCATGTCATCCAAATATCTCCCGAATTCACAATGTTCCGCTAAAAGACGAAGGTCAGCCACGAAAGCAGCGATTGATTGTCCCGGCTTACAGAACAAAGAATGAAAATTTAAAATGCTGAACTAGTCGCGAGGGCTCCTGGTGACAATCCTTAACTGAGTTATTTGAACGTACGGTCCACTGATTTTGCTGCCGAAACTAAAGTCCATAACAAGACGGTCCACACACACTCAGCAATATTGCCCGCTTCTTATTGTCATCCTCAATGTCATTGGCAATAAAATACTGCTCTAACCTTTCCGTATAGTGCGTCCAGTCCTCCGCTTCTCCATTTAATTTGTCAATCTTTCCAAAAGACGCCATTTCCGAAACCAAAAGAAATTCTTCCTTCCCCGCCCTTAGGGAAATGTAATATACTGCAGTTTATTTTAAATATATTGTGAAGATCATTTTGATATATTTACAATATACTGCAGTATATTCTTTTTCCATAATTGTGTAATGTTCCTGGAATATTTTCCTCGTCGCCAGTGTAAAGTATTCACGCAGACTCTTCAGTGACAGTAATCCAGCTTTATTTCTTACGGAGACAAAATTGTGTACACCATGCTCTGCTCCGTTTTTACTTTGAGTTGCCCAGGGAGAGGTAATCGAACCCCAGGTGATTTATCATTTATGGCATTGTCTCAATCACCTATCTTAATGCACCTAAATTTCCACAGTGATATTGACACTTCAATAAGACTAGTAGAAACTAGGTGAAAATTGCCTACTGATTTAAGTCCTTCACTTGAATGGAACGACTGCCGCCTTGTTGATAGCCTACTGCAGACTCAAACTGCAAATGCAACATGCAAATGAGATAAGTTGATTTAGTAAAAAATAATAATAATCATTTTAAAAGATCGCCAATCCAGTGGGTAGCTGTGCTAGGCATGTGAGTTACCAGTCTAGAAATGCTAGTGACCAGTCAAGTCAGTCGCAAATCCAGTGGGTAGCTGCGCTAGGCATGTGAGTTACCAGCCAAGGAATGCTAGTGACCAGTAAAGTCAGTCGCAAATCCAGTGGGTAGCTGCGCTATGCATATGAGTTACCAGCCTAGGGATGCTAGTGACCAGCGAATTCAGTTGCAAATCTAGTGGGTAGCTGCACTCAGTCGCTATATCATTTGCCTGCGCCGGCCAATCAGTAGTCTCCACCGGCCTCTCAGTATAGCCACCGCCCGCCTCTCAGTAGTCTTTTTTTTTGGCACATATCCCGCACCATATAAATTGTGCCAAAACTAGCTAGCCAGCTAACAAACGTTAACTTAAAAACGTTAGCAATTTAGCTAACGTTAGTGCACTCATCATTCACCTTTTGCTAGCATTGATCTTACAAAATAAAAATGATTACTGATCTAAAATGTGTCTAGGTACGATAAATACAAAAATGTTGAATGAAATAATCAAATATTTAAAATTTCACTACAGGTATGCTACTCGTTAGCTCCTTCCTATTCAAAACCTGTTTGATTCTATCATTGAATAATTGGTAGTAACCCAACCGCTTAAAATTAGAAAGAGTGGGAGGGACTATGATTGGGCTAAAGCGCTGTCTCCCCTCATGTGACTTTTCACTAGTAAAATGACTACTAAAATTAATTTGATACATACGTATAACAGACAACGCAAATTTGAGATTTTGTGCCTCAGAGGAGCGAGTTTACTGTATTTACCTTTTCAGCCGATAGAGGTCAATGTTTCTGTCACAATTAAAACTAAAAATATGATGCAAAATAATCGCCCCGTGTTTTATTAATTTGATTGATTACGCTTAATTGTCATAAGGAGTTTTTCAAATATATTTAATATTTTTTATTTTGAGTAGGCAGTGCCTCCCTGGATGAGCCTCCTCTGCTAGAAATGCTCTTACGCTCAGATGGAATTTATTGTTCAAAGCATCCAATAAGACATTGCAAACACCTTTGCTATGAACATAATGTCCTATATTGGATAAGAGAGTAGTCAATTAAATCAGAATGAACTTGAATAAATGAGACAGAGTGTGTGGGGTATTACACATTGACGTTTCAGATAGTGTAATAGCATTATAAATCAAATCAAATTTCAAATTTATTTATATAGCGCATTTCACAAGCAGTTGTCAGAATAGGCTTCACAGAATGTAGTGACACTTAGAAACTTGGCAGAGTTGTCACAAATCATGTACTAATAAAGATAAAACATGGAGTTTGTTGTTTCCACTCATAGTTTGGTTGCAGGAGAAATTAATATCCGAGTTGAGCAAAATCTTGGCGCCGGCGCCAGGGCCACTAGGGGGTCTGCGCAAAGGGGTTAAATGGACTAGCTACACAACAATAGTTGCACTTAGAAACTCCGTATTCGGCAGAGTTGTCACGAATCATGTACTAAGAAAGATAGAATATGGAGTTTGTTGTTGGTGCTTCAAACCTTTTAAAAAAATGTTACCTCTGATTTGTTTGTGGGTTGTTCTGTTAGCACTTTCTTATACAGGTTTTAAGCTTCACAAACTTTCACTTACTGTACCTCAGACTCTAAAATGCGATGTTTCATCACTGATTTTTTATATTTAGGGATACAAGGCTAGTCAACTGAGTGACACAGAAAATATCAAAATATTTCTATTACAATGTTTTTGTTTTGGGGACAATTTGACCATATTTCAACATTATATTAGGGTTAATACATGCTGCTATACTGAAAAGTCCTATGACTGATTTAATTTTCTTATGTTTTCTGAAAATTAAATGTTGCTGTCTTTTATCATTTAATTAAAATGAAATATGTTTATATATGCTATGGTGCAAATTTGCATTTCAGATGTTACCAGGGGCCTAGCTGTGTTTGAAGTAAAATGCATTTGTTTGAAGGAGGCCTCCCTTTTTTGTCTCTTTGGTACTGTCAATTTGAAATTCATTTCTCTAAAAACCCAGCATTAAAAAGGTGCAATTTATGACTGCATAATCGCTGTCCATAGAGATTGCCATTGTGAGATAAAAGAGTTCCAAGACTGAAAAGGCTACACAGGGGTAGGCAACCCTGGTCCTGGAGTGCTAGTGATGTTTCTGGTTTTTGTTCCATCTGAGCATGATCAAAAGAATTTTATGGATGATTAAAAGTCTGAGCCTGAATATTCTGGGGTGGCTTTCCCGATTCTGATGTGTCTTCAGAAATCACAACACACTTCACAATCTTTTTGAAGACATGTCTTGAAATCTTCATGACGCTTTCCCAAAGGATATCGTGGGGTGAATATTTAAAGACACACTTTCACAACAAACTTTGAGTAACACAGACCCGGCAGTTCGATGAAAGAAAAGCCGATTCACACAACAGAAAGCATCACACATTGTTAACAGCCACTTTCCCAAAAGCATCGTGGAGTTGTGATCATCGTTTCAGATACTAAAACCAGGAAGAGCATGCCGATGCGTGTGAGCCTTTAACTACAGTATATGATGCTTTTGGGAAACTGATAGGATCCGTTTATTGCTATCTACATTTGTTTAAATTATTTTGCCTATTGTGAATGTACAATGTACAATAAGTCCTTATATACCCTATAATTTACACCTGCTTTAGACTAAGTACCTACTATTATTATTATTATTATTATTGTTGTTGTATTATTATTTAGTGGTCTATCTATCTATCACATATATTAGCGGCCTCTGTCTGAGATTTGGCAGCATTGGTCATTTGGATTGGGCGATACAGATGGTTATTACACCATGGTTGCTATTTTCTCTCTGCACATGTATTAAGTAGGAGTGAAGAGGCTTGAATCATATGCTTTGGGGTATAGATTGGCAATGACCTGGTACATGGGAATGACCATAATATTCCACAGAGAATATTTTAATGGAAGTGACAAACAAGATTTAGGCTATTGCTTGTGTGTACTTGACTATTTTTTACAAATCTGCATGATTCAGAACAGAAGGAAGGTAGTATTCTAAGCTGTAAATCTAAGGACTGGCATGTTCAGTACAATTTGGTTTTTGGTTTCACAGCTGGATATTTTACAGAAGCAATTCTGTTTAAGCAACTTGCTGAAGTGTACACAAGGGAATTGAACACACAACCTTTGAGTTATAAGCCTAGTTCTCTAACAACTATACTACATGTTGTGCAGTCTGGGGCAGAGGGTTTTGGTGACATTGGGCTTGGTCAGTCACAGTACCTTCATCTTGAATAGAGTATATGGATGGGAGGCATCCACACAGACTATAGTAAGAATACTATGTACAATCTGCTTGCAGAAGAATTGGTTATCTTATAATTATCAGTGAGCTGGCCAGTGATGTTTGCGAGTTTCTTGCAGGTATAAATGAAGCCTGTCTTTTGGGTCCAGTACCTGTTTTAAAGACGGAAGTTTATCCATAGCACAGAAACAGTGAGCTACTTCATTTAATTTATATTAGTAGTCCATTGTCAAATAACAATTGATCTTTTGATACTCAGTACAATGACTATGGGTAATGACCCGGTCGGCATCTTCCTGTTTAGAAAGATATATGACTGGTTCTGAGGTCCTGTGTCCTGTGGTAATGTGGTGACTATATTGAAATAACAGCCAGAGGGAGAGCTGACTTCAATAAATGGGCTGGAACTGATGACATGACTCATTAATGCAATTCAGATATTTCACCATTACTACTGCATCAGGAGACCAAGTGGAAGTAGAAATTTACAGTTGGTAATGTTAATACACCTATAAAAAAAAACACAATATTTTTGTGAAGCATGTCATATTTCTGTATATTTTTATGGAGTCACTTTTCAACCACAGTTTGTCTTTTTGAGAAAAAGTCTTGAATACGAAAGTTGCATTTGTTAGTCTGTCGTGTCTTCTGTCGATTCAGAATAGTAGTCCAGTGGCATTATGCTGGGAAAGTATACAAAGCAGGTACCTCATCTACCAGAGAACCCATCATTATAAATGGGCCTTCTGTGCCTTCTTGACAATATTGCACTTCTGAATTCCTGAAAGTCACACTTACGTTCTCCACTTTTATAAGTAGTTATGGATAAGACCGTCTGCTAAGTGAATGTAATGTGATGAGACAAGGACGATGTCTGAGGTACTTAACTGCAGTCACGTCCACACGAGTCTCGTCAGCTTAGCTGTTGCCACTACATTGATCCGTCACAGTGAAGCTTTCAGTCACAGGAATGCAATCTCAGTGTTCATGCTGTTACAACAGGTCATGTCTCCCCGGCAGCTATTGTGCACCCAGAGCTGTGAACCCTATCTGTTTTACATTGGAATTCCCAATTACAATAAAAATTTTGAGAAAAAAAGTATGATTGTATGTAATGTATCAGATTTGTGTACAGTAAGAATTAGGCCTAAATCTAATCAAGGATTCTGATGGCTAAAGATGGTGTTGACTGGAAGGTACTGACCAGAGCTTATGAAAAGGAAGAATGTACAGTGGGGTTGGTATATAAAGTGATCCTTTATTATCCTGGTTTAGGAAATTTATTTGGTTTCAGTTTACATTCCATACAAAAAACAAGCAGAAAGTAAAAAAAAAAAAAAACAGTCTTCCTAACAGATATATTCCAGAATGGAAATTGCAATATAGCACATCAAAACTCAGAAACACCATGATCAATTTCAAAGACTGAGTACTGCAGTCCTGATTAAATATCTTAGATATAGTCATGAATAATATATGCCTTTGTAAATTAAAAAGATCAGCCAATGAAATACATTTGTACATTCATTAAAATACTCTTTGTAAAAGCTTTTGGAATGAACGAATACCTCCTTTTCTAATAATTATTGTTAGAATGAAAGAAATGAGGTGGCCAAATCATGGAGCCAACAGTTACTGTCACACTAGGAAGCAAAAGGTAAGATTTCTTTTTGCACTGAATGCATCAATGCTATTCACCCATTTGGATGCGCCAAAATAATCTGAGTGCAATACACTGCAGACAGTGGTGTGATATCAGCTCAGGTTGTGTTCAAGTCATTCCCATTTGCCTGAGTGCTTTTCTGCAGTTAGCTCTAATAATTAATTTGTAAAACATCTGCAACTGAGACATTGACAGTGTCAGGCAGACGAGGAGCCATTTTACTGTGTGTTCAGTAATTTGGTAAGGATAATGGAGCAGCATGGCGGCAAACGCACAAATAATCAATCCCATGTGAGAAAGGGGGCCCTTTTTAAAAAAAGAGCAATGAAGTGTATAAATTCAAAAGGCTGGGACTGTAAAAGGGAAATGTGCACTCAGATAAACACCTGCTCACACAGAAGCTCTTACTTTGTTTCCATACGCGCGTTTGTGTGCATGTGCGTGTAGTGTATATTGTGCTACTGAAAGTGAACTTCCTCATTAATTAGAAAATCAGTGAAAGCATTTTTCCCCATTCATTTTTCTTTAGCAGAGAAAAAAAGGTTGAACTCAGTGGTCCATTTAGAATGATTGCGTGGAGGAAATGATAAAACGCTTAAAGGACTGTAATGCGGTATGCTAATCAGCACTAATAGATGCCGCTCTGTGATGGAAACTTGCTATTTTGTTAAATTAATTGGCAGGACAAAGTTTGATTCCTTCTCATAACAGATGGGGTGGCATTTTCATTTCCAGACGGAATCTGATCTTGATGACTTGTGGGGAACACCAACTGTGCATGAGAAACGTGCAGGACAATGTGCGCTAGTGTAGAGGCATAAAGATAAACAGAAAAAATGATTTAAACATTTTTTAAATAATTAACTAGCAGTGTTGTCCTGTTAATAATAGACTGAAATATCTAAAAGGTTTTTTTAGCTTCTGTTCTTGACTTGAGATGTTGTGGTGCCTTGGTACAGAGTAATTCACACAAAATCTAATTCACACCATTTCAATTCATGCCATGTAAACTTTTTTTGCCTTACTAGAGAATATGTGTATACAGTATGTGCATAACTATATATGTACAGTATATATCAATCGTGTCTTCCCTATTAAAGTATTTTCTATACCTTGTATATGTATTTGTGTACATGCGTGTAAATTTGACAATCTCTCTTGAACTACTCTGCATAATTTATTTTTCTGTTTTATGTCTGCCAAATAATTGCAATATAATGTAATGAGGTGTAGGCTATGTCTAGCTTGAAAGTACTTGATTGCACACGTCTGGTTTTTTTGTTTGTTTTAACATCACTGCTGATTCTACATGTATCTTATGGTCCTGGAGTCTGTTCCGAAAGAGATATTTGGAAAATTGATGAAATTATGGACATTCAATGCTTTTGAAGAAAAATAGATGAGAGAAAAATGAGAGAAATGGAGAGCTAAAGTGTGGAAAAGAAGCTGAAGGTATTAACAGGAGGTATGACTCATGCCTGTTTGAAGTCACCAGGAAACCAGGCAGAAGTAATGAAGGAATTAAAGACCGAAGGGATGAAGGAAACAGATCAGGAGAGGTTGACTGAAAGAGGGGAGAGGGGATGGGATCAGAGGAAGATTGCAGGGTCAGGGAGACGGGGTCCATGTGGAGATGAGGTGGAGAGGGTGGGAAAACCAGGTGAGGGGCAGTGGTTTTGCAGGCTGGAAGGACACGGGCGAGCTGAGGTCTGTAAGCCCATATATATCAGAAATGCATGAGATAACTGAAAAAAATGAAATTGCAGTGCGGCGTGACATGTGAGGTAGGAGGAGCCAAACGCAGCAAGGGATTATTTAAGCACTAGGCCACTAGGACGGGAAACCCTGTAGTTAAGGGAAGGAGACAAGACAGGGAAACACACACACCAAGGCTAACAACCGGCTCACTGTCACACGCCAATGAGTAGAAGCGCAAACGCCAGGTTTTTCAGTAAGAAAACCAAACAAGGCGAATGGAAACAAAGCACTAGGCTCCCATACTTCTACGAGCTATGTGACTAAAGAACGAGCCAGAAATAACAAACGGCCTGTCTCGGTAACGAGACGCATAAAAACAGGCGAGTAGCGTAATGGCACAAATAAAACACTGTAAAACAATACGAAATAGTATACGAGAAGGCGAAAGGAACGGAGATCTAACATTCCAAGGCTACTCTCATAGACTCGCAGTCACACGCAAACATGTAAACAAAAATCGCCCAGTCTCCCTGTGAGGAGAGGCGTACCCGAAGGACGAACAGAACTACAGTTCCGAACAAAATCGCCCAGTCTCCATGTACGGAGACAGGTACCGAAGGACGCACAGAACTACTGTCTGAACAAAATCGCCCAGTCTCCCTGTGAGGAGACGTACCCGAAGGGCGAACAGAACTACAGTTCCGAACAAAATCGCCCAGTCCTCCAATAGGAAGACAGGTACTGAAGGACGAACAGAACAGCTGTTCCGGACATTTACCGGCTCCATGACTAACGCAAGATTAGACTCTGCCTCTCGGTAAAAAGGAATGTAACGAGGGGAAGGAACAGATATAACATTCCATGGCTACTTTCACAGGCTCGCAGTCACATGCAAAAACTAGGAAGCAGAAACAGACAAGAGCCAGGGGAGAAGAGTCCGGATAACTACATGCACATAGGCACATACGCCAGGAGGGGGAAGAGTCCGAATAACTACATCCACATAGGCAAGTCCCGCATTACTCCAGAAAACGTAAAGGGGTAAACGCCCGATATCCCAGGAGAGATAAACATTTTACAGGCGAGCCGACGGAGCACCGTCGTCCCATAACTTTACTAGCAAAAATGACCAACAAAAGCTTAGTAGAAAATGCACGCCCTAGCCTCTCAATAAATGGGAATGTAACGAGGCAAAATGAAACAGAAAACTAACGTTCCATGGCTACTTTCAGAGACTCGCAGTCACACACAAACATGTCCACAAAATCGTCCAGTCTCCCTATGGGAAGACATGTACCGAAGGGCGAACAGAACTACAGTTCCGAACAAAATCGCCAAAAACTCCACGTACGGAGACAGGTACCGAAGGACAAACAGAACTACTGTCTGAAGAAAACCCCCAGTCTCCCTGTGAGGAGACGTACCCGAAGGGCGAACAGAACTACAGTTCCGAACAAAATCGCCAAAAACTCCATGTACGGAGACAAGTACTGATGGACGAACAGGACAGCTGCATCGGAATTACCAGCTAACAGGTTAACGCAAGCTCAATCGAAAATACATGCCCTGCCTCTAAGAATAAATAAAGCCCTAAAGTCAGTATGATAAAACGCCCTGTCTCTTAGTAAGAAACTACCATACAAATACACACAAACAAAGACTCCTCTCGCTTTCACGGAAGACAGCAGACAGAGAGAGTAGAAAGAGACAGAAAAGGGCAAAAGATCTAGGCAACGAACAAACAAAGGAAGACCAGAAAGCGGTGACAGAAACGAGCACACAAAAAAGGAATTCAACCTGAAAGCTCAAAGCACAAAGGCAAGTCCCTCAAAACTCCAATAAAGCACAATGGAGCAAAACGGTCTCCTTAAAACACTAGACCTAATCATACTGGCTTGAAACTTCAAAAGGGCAAAAATAAACCGCACACAAAACAGCACAAATAATGTCAGAAAAATACACCACAGTACAAACAATAAACAATCAATATTGAAGACCAGAACGAAGGGAACATGGGCTTAAATATCTCACCGGTCAAACACGCACAGCTGTGAACGCTGATGAAATTTCTCCGCGAAAAGACAAGACAGAGCAAAAACTCCACTAACGGAGCAGCACCCACATGTGGCGACCGAGGAACACGACCGCAAGGGAA
The DNA here is from genome assembly GCA_029718625.1 of Synaphobranchus kaupii. NCBI lineage: Eukaryota > Metazoa > Chordata > Actinopteri > Anguilliformes > Synaphobranchidae > Synaphobranchus > Synaphobranchus kaupii. Next base: position 28,527,127 of record CM056380.1, read on the forward strand.
AAAGGGTCATAAACCATGACAGAAATGACACTGCAGACAGCGAGTGTGAGGAGAATGGTGGTGGAGGAGAGAGTTTAGAGAAACAATCGAGGGTACAGTAAACAGCATTTGCCTGAGTTTGCAATGCAGCTGTAGCTAGCACTTATTCCCAAAAGATGGATGTTCCAGCCAAGGTAGAAGGGCGGGCCAGCGGTGTTCTTTTTTTTCCATCCTTCACTATTATGATCATGAGGTGTGTGAACTGGATGACCTGCTCAGGAGGGAGAGCGGATGTGGCATAGTTCAAAGATGGAGAAAGGGGGTACAGTCTTGAATCAGGAGGTTGAATGCATTATATAGAATTATATAGAATGGGGATGGAAAGGTGTCATGGTTTATGACCTTTTCCCGTGCGGTCGTGTTCCTCGGTCGCCACATGGTGGAGTTTTGGCTCCGTTTCGTCTTTTCGCGGAGAAATCTCATCAGCGCTCACAGGTGTGCTTGTTTTGCCGGTAAGCTATATAAGCCCATGTTCCCTTCATTCTGGGCTTCGATATTGATTGTTGATTGTTTGTTGTTTGTACTGTGGTGTATTTGTTTGTGCTGTTTTGTGTGCGGTTTATTTTGCCCTTTTAAAGTTTTAGTCGTATGATTAGATCTAGTGTTTTAAGGAGACCGTTTTGCTCCGTTGTGCTTTTATTGGAGTTTTGCGGGACTTGCCTTTGTGCTTGGAGCTTTCAGGTTGAATTCCTTTTTTGTGTGCTCGTTTCTGTCACCGCTTTCTGGTCTTTCCTTTGTTTGTGTGTATTTGTATGGTAGTTTCTTACTAAGAGACAGGGCATGTTATCATCCTGACTTTAGGGCTTTATTTATTCTTTCTGTACCGGTCTCCGTACATGGAGCTTTTTGGCGATTTTGTTCGGAACTGTAGTTCTGTTCGCCCTTCGGTACATGTCTTCCCATAGGGAGACTGGACGATTTTGTGGACATGTTTGTGTGTCACTGCGAGTCTCTGAAAGTAGCCTTGGAACGTTAGTTTTCTGTTCCATTTCGCCTCGTTGCATTCCCATTTATTGAGAGGCTAGGGCGTGTATTTTCTACTAAGCTTGTGTGGTCATTTTTGCTAGTAAAGTTATGGGACGACGGTGCTCCGTCGGCTCGCTTGTAAAATGTTTTTATCTCCTGGGAGATCGGGCGTTTACCCCTTTCCATTTTCTGGAGTAATGCGGGACTTGCTTATGTGGATATAGTTATCCGGACATTCCCCTCCTGGCGTACGTGCCTATGTGCATGTAATTATCCGGACTCTTCTCCTCTCTGGCGTACTGGCCATGTGGATATAGTTATTCGGACTTTCCCCTCCTGGCGTATGTGCCTATGTGCATGTAATTATCCGGACTCTTCTCCCCTGGCTCTTGTCTGTTCCTGCTTCCTAGTTTTTGCATGTGACTGCGAGCCTATGAAAGTTGCCATGGAATATTATATCCGTTCCTTTCGCCTTCTCGTATACTATTTCATATTTTGCCGTGTTTATCGTTTGGTGTGTGTTATTTGTGCCATTATGCTACTCGCCTCTTCTTATGCGTCTCGTTATTGAGACAGGGCATTTGTTATTTCTGGCTCGTTCTTTAGTCACTTAGCTCGTAGAAGTATGAGAGCCTAGTGCTTTGTTTCCATTCGCCTGGTTTGGTTTTCTTACTGAAAAACCTGGCGTTTGCGCTTCTACTCATTGGCATGTGACAGTGAGCTGGTTAGTAGCTTTGGTACATTTGGTGTGTGTTATTTGTGCCATTATGCTACTCGCCTCTTCTTATGCGTCTCGTTATCGAGACAGGTTGTTTGTTATTCCTGGCTCGTTCTTTAGTCACTTAGCTCGTAGAAGTATGGGAGCCTAGTGCTTTGTTTCCATTCGCCTTGTTTGGTTTTCTTACTGAAAAACCTGGCGTTTGCTTCTACTCATTGACGTGTGACAGTGAGCCGGTTAGTAGCCTTGGTGTGTGTGTTTCCCTGTCTTGTCTCCTTCCCTTAACTACGGGGTTTCCCATCCTAGTTGCCTAGTGCTTAAAGAATCACCTTGCTGCGTTTGGCTCCTCCTACCTCACACGTCATGCCCCATTACAGAAAGGTAAAGTGGTCATGGACACAAAAGGAAGAGGGACATATGGGGAAGAGATGTAATACGAGTAAAATGCCACGTCTGGTCATGAGCTCTTTTATAGATGGACACTAACATAACTTTTCCGCCTCTCATTAGCCAGATACAGGACTGCTGGTTCAATCGCTTTGAAGACCTATCAAAGGTGTCATGCTGATGAAAGCCGAGCATAGCTTACGTTAAGGGACACATCACAGGGTGCGTCCCAATATTCTTCACTCCTCACCTCCTTTCCTCCACTCCCCCACTACCACTCGTCTCCTACCCAGAAGTATGTGGAGGAGATGAGTGGAGGAAAGAAGAACGAGGAGGTGTGTAGAAAATTGCGATAGCTTATCTGTTTCCCCGTCATTAAAGTCAACGTTAAATATTGATGAAGTTTCTCTATCATAACGTTGACTGACGAGAAAAAGAAAGGGATGGGTGGGCTGAGGTGGGGGGGATCAGTCGCAACCAGGGGTGGGATGTAAGTGGGGGGGGGGGGGGGGGGGGGGGGGCTGGAAGATTTTTTTTTTTTTTATGTTTGACATCCATCATATAGAACGATTATATTTTAGTTTACTTGTTTTTTTTCTCTTTCTCTCCATTGTAACATAAAAGGTTTTTGTTTCTTTTTTTCCTTTATTATTTTCTCCCCCTTTATGTTATTTCCTTTTTTCTCTCTCTGTTATTCTGCTCTAAAGGCAGAATTGTTAGTATCCACACTGGATTTAGTCCAGGTGGACTCTGTAATCAGAGGTGTTTGCACATGCTCACGGACCTGCAGGTACGCCCATAACTATGGGTGTGCTGGTTGGTGTGGGGGCGTGTGTGGGCAGATAGAATGGTGGTGCATGGAGTTTCATGCTGGCGTGTGAGTGTGTGCATGGGCGCATGAATGTGTGCATGTCCTTTGGAAGTGGTGCGTCTGAATGGGCATGCACACTCCATGTAGCACCTATGATGAAAAGGGCAAAGGAGAATATGTATGTATAGATGTATGATACATATTTGTGATGTCTTTTCTGTTACCCTACTGGGGGGGAAAATGGAAAAATAATAAAAAATTTGGTCACAAAAAAAAAACTGACTGACGCGGAGCCCACAAATAGTCCCATAGCCAGGGCCGATCTACCATATGGGCAATTGGGCACCACAGCCTAGACCAATTTTAAGGATGCTCTCCTATATTGAACTCTACTCTAACAGTAACCAGTCCTGTTGAGGAAAAACTTGCCGATCAACTGACAAGATAAAAAAAGGGCTGATTCTTTTTCAATTTGAAAGGGAAATTCCCTCGCTCACTGGCTGGGTGGTTGCTATGGATTTTTTCTCAGAAGCCATCCAAATTACAGAACCCCCCCCCCCCCCAATAATGATGTCAGAGCAAGGGGCTGTTCATTGGGCTGTAGCATTTTGCTTATTATCATTAAGTAACCCTCTCGTACTCTCTCCACTTCTCTCTCGTGCACAGCGCTGAAGCAGAGGGCGATTCACAGAACAGCTGAAGTGGCTGGTTTTAGCTTCTTTCCAAATTACCTAATGTCAGATGCTGAGAAATCATCCATCGAACACAGTGAGTATCATCTTTTCCTCTAATTTAAAAAAAAAGTTACATTTGTCACATAATCTGTGCAGAATGGTATAATTGTGAAAAATTCTTTCCTTAATTATAAATATATGTGAGATATATGGCAGCTGATTGCTTAATTTAATTTAATTTCCCCCTCTAGTTTTCTAAAGAAAACAGACATAATTTGATCTGGCTTCTAAAAAGGCTGTGATTTGTATGCCGTACTTTATGCCGATGATTTAACACTTTTTTTTTTCCATTCTGTTTAAAAATGTATATTGAGTGTGGTCTCACAATTTGTGTCAAATTTGGTTTCAAATGGGGCTGAAGCCTATATTTGTGACAGATATTATTTTCATAAGGTATCCAAAAAAAAACATTTCTGGTTTGTATGTTCTCCTAGCTTCTTTTGAAAAGCAATGTTTGTTTCAACTGAATTCTGTTAAACATCTGTGAGAGAAATGGTGGAGAATCAGATTGAAAGGTGGAGAATGAGAGGTTTGTTCATTTTCATGTACAGTGTAATAGTTCTGAGAAATGCTTGTATTGTATAGCCTGCCACGTAACTATGAACTTCGTAAGGGATTTTTGGCAGTCAAAAGTAAATGATTGTGGATATATACATGTATATATTAAAAAATATATATATATACCTAATTCCACTGTTTAGCTTAATGCTTCATTGTTACTTAATATATTAGTTAGTCTATATGCATACCCCTTTTATCACTGCTCCCATGATGTGTACTTATGTACTCTGTCATGCTGTGATACATCATTCCGGATGATGTGTCTCCTAAATAAATAATAATTAGAATGGCTGTTTGGGAACAGCCAACCTTAATGCTCAAAACCAGATTTTTATCTTGATGTATATTTGACTGACAAGAACAGGACAGGAGGTTGACATTTGTTGTGTATTTACAGATAATGGGACGAGAGAAATTGCAAAGGAAAAAATCTGTTATTACTGGTTGCAGGTTTCGAAACAAATTTTATTGGTGCATGTGGTAGTTCAAATGCTCATTGATATTGCCAGTCTAAATATTCCACTCTGTCCAACATGATACACTGGGGGTCCATTTGATGTTTGAAACCGAAATGTCAAGGCTGTATTTAAACACTCGAGACTGGTGGATGTACTTCTCACAGCAAATGTACACTATTCTCATTTCTACTCTTTTGACACCTTTAGGCCCAACATTATTAAACTTTAAAACTACATCAGAAATAATACAACAATTTGACCACTTGCGCATATGTAGCTCTCTGTATTTCATTGCAAACTAAAGAAATAATTTTTACAAAGTTTCTTTGCATTTGTGGCACTTTATTTTGACCTAAATTATGAAAATAAATGAATCTAACTTAGTATTGTAAATGGTACAACTGTCTTGTTTCATTGAAACCATTTAGCAAGTTTCTGTGATGCTCAGACCTGGAGTTCTAAAGCCTTAAATTGAACACCCCCTAAATAGGTCAGAATTGACCAAATTCTGCATCTGCGCGAAGGGGTTAAAAAGGCACCATTTATTGCTAAGAACACCATTATAAAAAATATAACATCCTTAAGCACCAATAATAGGTAAGAGCAAACAAGGACAGAGAACTATGAATGTCCTCTGTATTCCTGACCATTCTTCTCCCTCCATTGAAACCTTCAAATTGCATTAATTTTCTTCCCTTCAAATCTCATTCAGAACTCAACTCTTAAGTGTATCCTTTTCTTTACATAATGATTTGGCTAGACGTATGTACCATCACATAACTACACCACCAATTTATGTGTTGCTTGTCTCTCCCTGTCAGCTGTTGCTCTATTAGCCAATGTTTGTATCCATGGCTACCCTGTATACTGTCATTGGGTCAATAAAAATGGCTAAAATTATTTTTATTATTATTTTTGTTCAATTATTTCTAGGATAACATGGTGCTGTTTGTAATATACAGGCTTACATTTTTGCAAGGTAATTCTGATTCCAGAAATATCTGCATGATTTTTGTATTCAGTCAGAATCCACAGCTATGGTAGAACGATTATGTCTTATTCATTCTCATGCATTATGCATTGAGCGACATGTGTAATTACAGAAATCTTTTCCTGGGCATGAATAGGACTTAAAGGCCAAAGATGCAGTTCAAAAACAGTAAAGCACATTAAAATTGACAAATTCACCAGACAAGTAATTTCTAACAAGGGATTGTCACATATGGTGAGCATGCAGGTTAGAACATAGAAAATGTAGTGTTTTTTTTTGTTGTTCATTTTAAATTTATATAGATGTGTTTAGATGGACACAAATAATTCAGTTCATGGCTTGAAAGCTATAGCTGTTTTTTCCACAGGTTTACTTGAAAGGTGAAGCTCAATCAACAATGTTTATGACTTAGCTCTCTAGATCAGTGGTTCCCAAACTCGGTCCTCAGGGACCACTGTGTATGCTGGTTTTCGTTCCAACCACAATTGCAATCCCAAAATCCTAACAAGTTGTTAATTTTTCTTAATCCCTCTAAACATGAAAAGCACCTAATTATTTACCCTCTTAAGCCACATCATGTCAGAAATAGTTATGCATGCCATGAAGAATAAAAATTCCCATGTTCCTACTGTGTTTATTGGGCTGTTTTGCAAATAGGTAACATTTTTTTTAAACTGATCAAATTAAAGACTGGGGTGAATCAATTGGCTCCTAATTAGGTAGTTGAAAACGTGAGTTTTTAAGTTCCCTCATCAAGTTTTTCTTAAATGTATTAACACTGCAAGTTTGGCTCGTTATCATCTTCTTTGTCTTTTTTTCATTATTTATCAAATGGTTAGTTTTAGTGGCCATACATCCACAATTTCACCAATTAGGAGCCTATTGATTCACCTCAGTCTTTAATTTTATTTAATAAAATAAAATAAATTTGGTCAGTTAAAATGTTTTTTTGTAATTATTTCCAATATAGCACAATGAGAATATTGTACTTTTATTATTCATGACATGCATAGTTATTGCTAACATAATGTGGCTTAAGAGGGTAAATAATCCCTCTAAATATGACAAACACCTAATTAAGAACAATTGACATCTTGTTAAAATTCCGGGATTGCAATTGTGGTTGGAAAGAAAACCAGCATACACAGTGGTCCCAGAGGACCGAGTTTGGGAACCACTGCTCTAGATGACTAGAGCAACCTGCTGATCTCAATTTTGAATAGATTTTTTTGAACAAATTGTTATCATATTTTTTAAAAAGTCATAGATGTTTACGAATCTTATTCTTATCCACATCCAATGGACATTCCTCTCTGTCCCCAGGCCACTAGGCAGTTTGCCACTGTGCATTGTGTGAGGACATAAAGTAGGGTTCTGTGTGTTGTTGTCCTTCAGTCCCTGTACATTGAAGTAATGTGAATCATACCATTTCTTAGAATACATTAATGCTGTAAAATATCTGCTGGAAATGTTCTGTATAAAATGCTCTGGTATCAGTTTGATCCATGTCCCTGCCTCTGTCTGTGACATCCGATCCTGTGGAAGTTCCACAGTTCCCAGGGTTTAACTAAACAAGCGGCTGGTGGGCACTGTAAAGCAGGTTAAACTTACCGCAATAAGAAGAAGAAGAAGAAAAAATGGATGATGATGATTATTATTACAAACCCCAATTCCAAAAAAGTTGGGACAGTATGTAAAATGCACATAAAAGCAGAAAGCAGTGATTTGTAAATTCTCTCTTACAAATATTTAATTGAACAGTACAAAGAAAAGCTATTTAATGTTTTACCTGAACAACTTTATTGATTTTTGTAAATATACACTAATTCCGAATTTGATGCCTGCAACACGTTCCAAAAAAGTTGGGACGGGGCAAAAAAAAAAAAGACTGGGAAGTTCAAAAAACACCTGTTGGGAACATTCCACAGGTAAACAGGTGATGCTATCATGACTGGGTATAAAAGGATATCAAAAGACTCTAGATATCTTATGTTCAGGTACTCTTACAAGCGATACTATAACCTCTCTGCATTTGAATGGATCTTTATGGGAATTGGGGGGTGGGACTAGATTAAGCTGTAAATTACACTGGAATAGTTTGGAACCATGGTTGGCTAAATGGCTGTTAGTCATCAAGGGTCTGAGGTATCAAACAAGCCTCAAACGATCACTCTGCTGCCAGATATGCAGTAAATATGGATGGATAACTTTAAGGGTTGTTTCTCCTGACTTATGTTCCTATTGAACTCTATGGAAAAATAAGTCAGGAGAAACAACCCTTCAAGTGATCCATCCATATCTACTGCATATCTGGCAGCAGAGATGGTTTGAGGCTTGTTTTATGAATGTCTTTTTTTTGCCCCTGTCCAAACCTTTTTGGAATGTGTTGCAGAATTAGCGTATACTTACAAAAATCAATAAAGTTATGAGGTAAAACATTAAATATCTTTTCTATGTACTGTTTTATTTAATTTATGTAAATGGATGGATGAATGGAAGATGGATGGATGCTTTCTGCTTTTATGTGCATTTTACATACTATCCCAACTCTTTTGGAATTGGGGTTTGTATTATAGTAATAATGATAATAATATACACACGTTCCAATTATTTGAAGGACTGCGCAGATGGGTTAATTTAAAAAAATTCAAAAGATTTGAGCTCAGAACACTCCAAGTCGCACCTTTATTGTGCAAGAATAGACAAGGATCTTCGTCAGGTACACAGGCTGTGTGTGTTAGAGTGTTGCGAGCTCTGCTTTTGTTTATGATTCCGTGTTATATGCATTTGTAATATTCTTCACTGTTCCAACTGTGAAGTGTTTATGGCATATTTCACTGTGTGAACAGAGAAAATGTTTCTCTAGCAAGGTTAGACACTAATAGGCAGATAAGACTGAATTTGCTTTCGGCTGATATATGATAATATTGTTCTGGCCAGTTTTGTACAGACAAGTGTCCTCACAAAACAAGCTCCTCGCAGGTTTAAGCTAACTGGCAGTGTGAGTCATACATTGCTGCAGACAATTTGTTCACTACATATTGGTTCCAGTGTCACCATATAACATGTAGATATGCTTGATCTGAGGGGACGGTATTTGCTTTCGGTTCTTTAGAACGGTTATTTAAAATGTGCTTGATTTGATGTGTTCAGTCTGCCTTCCTGTGCTAGCAGATGGCCTTAATCAGAAGAGATTGGGACAGGAAAGACATCATTTTTGAGTAGGCTAAGGATTAGTCACATATCAGGGAATGCTGGTGAAACAGATGACATTGGCACAGGTCATTAACAGGAAGCAAAGACACATACATTGCAGGCCAAGTGACTTTACTACCATGCGGATAACATGCTATTCTTCTGCTTCTCCCTTGGACCGCAACGTAGGATCAGAAGAGAAACAGATGGACTTAAGTTCTGCCATCATACTTGAGTGGAAAGTTGATGAGTGTAGATGCTAGTTTTTGCCTGCCAAAAACAAGAAAAAAAAATCGAGCTCTTTGGCCTTTTGTAGAATTCATGAAACAGATTATAAACTGTTCATTCTCTCTTCGATAAGATCCTCTCTTGTTGATCTTGGGTTATTATTACTTATTACCCAGTCAGCAACAAATGTAACTGCAACATTTTTGTAACATTGTTTTGATAACATTGCTTTTTGTAACAAAATTCACGGTCATGCAAGCTTGTGTGGTGAATAAAACATTGGATATATTTAGAATGTTTCTTTTTTTACCACCCTCAAACCACATCTTTCCAGATATATTGTACATACGTATGTCAAGATCATATATGCTTTTTTGCAGGTTGGATGTACTGTACATATATGCATGCAACCTGGAAAAAAACCATGAGAAGATGTTTCTATAGCTTGTCAGTTTAAAAAAAATTTGCTAACTGGCCCATACTAGTTATTGAAAAAATAGAGACAATGGGCCCTATCTTGGCGATCTTGGCGCTTAGTCTAAGCGCATGGCGTAAAGTCCATTTTGGGCGTGTCCAAGTCCACTTTTGCTATTTTAACGGCGTGTTTTTTTGGCGCTAAGCACGGCGCAAGGTGCAACTGGGCTGAACCTAGTCGCTTCATTAATTATAGGTGTGTCTTGGGCGTGACATGCAATAAACCAATCAAAATGTCATATCCCATTCCCTTTAAAAGCCTGCTTTTCCACCTTGGCGGATTGCTTGATGGCGAAACAGACATGCTCGTGCATGTTTAGTGTGATCAAGGAATAGGCTAAATGGAGTATGATCAATATTATTCGGACTAACCATTAGCCTATGAGTTCCCTGTAATTCCAGACAGGGCTGTTATTTTACAAAATATATGTGGTTAAATTTTGTTAAAAGGACCTGCAACAGCTGAGAATAAGCTATCAATGGCTTCAGTCTCACCTTAGAAAACGCCAAATTAGCCTGCTTGTTCAGCGAATTTTGTTTGATTATGCACTGAAAGTGTCAAACATCAATTCCAAGAGGCTGTTCTCATGGAGTTCTCGAAGTTCAAGCTTCATCCAAAGTTCATTAGGCTACCTGCATAGTAGGCTAATATTGATTAATAACATACATACCGTTATTTTGCCTTAATGATGACACTAAATAGCCTACAATAAAGCTGTCAGGTTCGCAACCCATATGTTCACGCATATTTCCCCTTGTTTAATAATGTCCTGTTTATGGAAATGTGACCAACCTGTTTTACTCCTAGCGTAATCCTTTAAAACAATCCACTTTCACAGGAAGAGCGTGAAACGTGCGACTTACAGCAGGGGAAACAGAGAACATGCAGCGCACGTGCAGAGAATGGCATTAAAATGAATTGTGAATTAATTGTGTAACGTGCTGCAAATTTGTTTTAGTTTCTAATTAGACGCTTAGTTCTCTTTAAAATCGTTTTGTTCAGTTATGGAATAACGGGTGAAATCAGCTGGGTTTTAAACGGTGAGAGTATGGAAACCTGGTCACTGTAATTTAAAAAATATGAAGGACGAAGAATAGCTAAGGTTACAATTTAGTTAACATGGTGACATCTCCGTTTTTTAACCATAGGCTATCGAAGAAAACCTTATGCACAGCGAATCTGCTGTAACCTAGGCTATTTGAAAAACAATAAATGCAATATTCACTGGACAAGGTTTTGAACTTTTTTCAGTCACAAACCATTCTATTTACTTACAGGCTGTATTCATAGATAAACAGAGCTGTATTGTAATGACATCTGAAGCGCATTTTCAGAACTTAAATGTCCGTCTATTGCCGTGCGCGAGTTTTCCATTGAATGACAATTCACACATTAGGTGTAAATGACAATTCGCGCATTAGGGTTGATATATGTGTTATCAGCTGCTTTTTAATGGATAGCCATTGTCCCGTACCATCGCACATCGCCTGGATGTTGATGGAGTGGGCTGAAAGCAATTTAATGTGCATGGCATTCCCCTTCGCTGAGGGAAAGGTAGGCTATGGACCCTTTTATTATTATGTATTTTTTGATATAGGCTACACAATAATACTATTTCACATTGTAATCTTGATATTTTAATCATGCTTGTGCGCGCCCCTGTGTGTAACAGACAGGAGCGTACGCACAAACGGCGTAAGAGTACATGCTAGTTAAACGGCGTGAGCGTTAGGCGTTATAATGAACCTACCACCGAGTGTAAGATAGCAAAGACACTTGCGTTTGGGCTAGCGCCGATTTGCGCCGGGTGTAAGATAGGGCCCAATATGTTCAATAAGTTTTAATGTGTTTATCCTGAGATTCTGATGCTCTTGCCCCAGCCACTTCTCAGATTCAACTAAAATGTACTTCCTGCATGCAGATGTGACCGCTTGCTTTTCTTTTCTCAATATGCTATTGCCTTTTATTTTACGCAAATGTGAGGCAAGGACCGACTACTTTTATCCTTGCTTCACATTTGTAGCCTTGCTATCCTCTCCAGCGAGTTCCACGAGTAACATACAAATTTATATTAATGAATGAGTTGCCTTAGCCTCAAAGCAAAGAGGAAACTCACTCAACCACCACTAATATGTAGCACCCAAACGGGTGATATGTGGAAGCCATTTTATGCAAGAATGCTTGTGACACATCAGGAGAGATCAAGAGAGGTTAATTTAGTCATTTAAATGAGGGGGATAATTAGATGGGCAGACTGAAAGAGCTATACTGGGAATTTCGCCAGCCCCCCCCTCTATTGAAAATAGTGCCATAGAATTCTAATTGACTCTGAACAGTAGCCTACCACTGCCTTCATTAAGTTGTTTCACAAAGTTGCAAAAGAAATGTAAAAATTCCAGTACATTCCATTCCAGGTTCCCAACATAATGACACTTATGACAGTACTACACTTACCGATGCAATCTGTTCTGACGAAGCAACAACCAGTTCTACAATGTTGTATTTAGCCATGTTGGCTATATGTTATATTTAGTTCAGGGCGTTTAGCTTGGGACATATCATTCTGACTAGTAGGCTAACATTGAATTACTTTTTCTTGATTTGGTTTGACAGATTTTGACAGTCCTATGAAAGTTTAATGGATTGGGTAAAAAAAAAAGAAATTTAATTTACTGTAGGCTATTGTGCATAGAGGATGACAGAAGTCCTGTAAGTTCACTGACACGCTGACGGAGTTTGTCTTTTTCTCTTGGGTATCATTTGACTTCAAATCTGTTTTATGCCTTTGTAAGAGGAAGCTATGGTGCCTCCTTTCTGAAATGTACAAGTTGTTAACCCCCTTCACGCAGGTGCCTAGTGATAATGACACCGGCATCATCATTTTGCTCAACTGAGACATTTGTTGGTCCTGCAGCCAAACTATTAGTGGAAATCACAAACTCTGTGTTTTGACTTCATTGGTAGATGATTCGTGACAATTTCTGCTGAATACGGAGTTTCTAAGTGTCACTATTTTCCCGTAGCAAGTCCATTTAAGAAGCAACCCCCCACCCAGTCTATACCTACCCATATGTGACATAGTGGACAATAGCATCTATGTTTGAGTTCATAAATATATTTATTCACCATATAAAATTAGAATTCTGTCATACCAACAAGATAAACTGAACAATAGCCTGATCGTATGCCAGAAAAGCCGTGAAAAGCCCTGCTCACTCAAATGCAAAATAAACACGTGGAAGTATTGTCTCATTCTACCATGTATTCTACTAGCAATATATGCTACTAAGTATGAAATAAATATACAATCCTACCATTGGTTTTACACATCTCGATGTTCCTTTCAAAATTCAGTGGTCATTTATTGTCTGGTACAATCGGTTTGAGAAATATACAACACTTTATACCGCTATTACACTATCTGAAACGTCGACTCGTAATACCCCCCATGCCCTGTAAGCCTGTCTCATTCATTAAGGTTCATTCTGGTTTAATTGTCAGTTCTTTTATCCAATAGAGTACATTATAACCTTAGCAACGGTATATGCCATGTCTTCTTGGGTGCTTTGAACAATTTACTACAGCCCAGCGGAACGACAGTTTTCGTTATAACGGTCTAGTAGGCCTATTACGCAAGCTCGATAGAAAACGCATTAGGGAGGGGAGTATTCCCTTTCCCGATATGTAAGAATTTTCGCGTCTAAAATGCAGTTGGTCTCGCTGGCTACATATGTACGTTCGTTTTTCCACTCGAGCACTGTCTTTCCAATATGATGGATAGGCCTATTGTTATTTTTGCATTTTGAGTGCATTTCACTTACTGTAGTGCAATCGTTAATTTTATTTTTGATGTAGGCTACCGATTTTCATTGAAAATAGAACATTTGGGAGCATTTTGCAGGTGGTTGAATACTATTTTATTTTCATGTTATCATACATAATATAGCTATGGTGTATATACTTGTCACTTAGGGCATGGCAAATGCTCATTCCAATTTACTGTGCGCTGATATGTGGTAGATTAATGTAAAAAAATTCCTTGGAGTCATTATGAATAGGAACATAAGAAATGTAAAAAACTACAGAAAAATGCAATCCCGGGGCAAAAGTATACATACTGTAGAGTACAGGGAAAAGTGATGTTTTATTGAGGTACAAGAGTGAATGATTAGGCTACATATTTAGGTGTATGTAACACTGTGATATAAATGTGATATAAATTTTAAGCCATCAGAAGGAGCAAATGTATATGCTTTATACTGGAGACAACAAATTGTATTAATTTTATGACATGTTTTGCATAGGGGTTTTGGACCCATAGATATCTACCCCCCTATACTGATGACAATATAGTAATTCCCACTTGAAAATGATGCAAAAGTGAGTTTTATGATCAAAACTGTTGATTTGTAGTGAAATATATCATAATTCTTTTTTTAGAGCACTGCACAATTTAGCCATTTGGATAGATTTGGAGACACTAATGGACAACTGGGTACACTGCCTGTATTTTGCATCATAGATCTTTCGTAGTTCTGCATATCATCCTCAGATTTAGCACACTTGTTGACATGGAGTTTATGATCCAGGAAATGTATATATTTACCTGTTTCACTTATGTAGCTCTCAGTATTTTGTTGCAAACTAAAGAAAAACAAGTTTCTTTGCATTTGTGGCACTATATTTCGACTTAAATTATGAAAATAAACAAATCTTTGTATTTTGTATTGCAAATGGTACACCTGTCTTCTTTCATTTACGCCATTTACCAAGTTTATGTGATGCTCACACCTGGGGCCACATGTACAAAACTCTGAGTAAAAGAATGTGTAAAAGAACGCTCAGGGTGAAAGTCGGAAATCTGCTTAAAAAAGTTTCGCATTTTCTACCTCTGCCTTTCGGTGTCGCCATATGAAACGGACCCCAAACATTGCGTATGTATGGTGTCCATCATGTGCAGAGGTATGCAGATTCTCACAGCACGTGTTATATTATACGTACATCTGAATTTCTGTGTGGAAACTCGCTTTCTGAGGGTATTATTCTGCTCAGCACTGTTTATACATGTGGCCCTTTTATAAAGCCTTAACCAGAGCACCCCCTAAATAGATGAGAATTGACCAAATTTGCCCTGGCAAAATATTAATTCTTACGATGACTCTGCTGCTGAAAATAAAGAGTAAATACTGTATTATGAGGTTATAGCTCTTTGTTTCATGAGAAATATTTAATATTCATGATTTTTATAACAACACCCTCTAGGCGTGTTTGAACTGAGGAAATGCTTTATGGAGCTGCTGCTATTCACCCCACAGGCCAAAGCCTGTCTGAATGTCAGCATCCCGCCACTTGAATCCCAGTCTCTAGAAACCGATAATCTTCAGGTGGGTGCCTCTGGGCTGTGCATGAGCTCACACTGGAGACCGCAGGAGACAAATGGAGAAGCCGGGTTCACCCTTAAGAGAAGTTCTCTGTGATTTCACAGGCTGGAGACAAGGGGAACACATCATTCATTCCCCTGCAGCGTCGGACTGCCGTGTGCTTAATCACCAGGTGGTTATGCAGGTGCCAGCTTTCTAAAACCATTCGCTCCAAGACAAGCAAAAACCTCCTCTACTTTAATCACAGAATTAACTTTTGCAAGTACCATCCAAAGAATGCGACTACCGGCTATAAGATGATGAAGAAATTTTCCATGAAACAAACCCCATGCTTTGACACC
Source organism: Synaphobranchus kaupii (assembly GCA_029718625.1). Classification (NCBI taxonomy): domain Eukaryota; kingdom Metazoa; phylum Chordata; class Actinopteri; order Anguilliformes; family Synaphobranchidae; genus Synaphobranchus; species Synaphobranchus kaupii. Next base: position 28,542,412 of record CM056380.1, read on the forward strand.
AGCGAAAACGATGGAAATATCTCATACATACGTAAATACTGTGCATATTAAAGTGATATGTAAACATGTGGTCTGGTCTATAACACTGTTTGAATGTTAAATTGTTCCCTGCCTGTGATGTGTGCACCAGGCATATCCTAATTACCATGCATCTGGTGTGTGCTCTGAGAGCTATGGCGGGCTCCTGAAATAGCAACAGTTTGCAAGAAAAATCTCAATCACCATCGCAACCGTGTCGACACCATTTCTGAAACCCCCCCCAGTACAGTCACTCACTCCACATAAGTGAAATTCTCTAAACTAAACAGGCTGTTTAGTTCTCTCAGCGCAGGAGAGGGCATGGAGGGCCGTATCTGATTCTGGATTTCATGCCAATTTCTGTGCTTAATTATTTAATTAACCCAATCATTTATTTATTCATATTTAGGTAAATGCATTGATAAGCTTGTGAATAACAGTTGAAGACTGTTCTTGTGTGACTGGTGTGAGCATTTTTACTGTGGTCTCAACTATGGTTACTGGTATTGATGTAGACAGCTATTTTTTTAGCTAATTTTGCTGAGGTAGCTGGTGGTCCACCAGTCTTGGGCCATGACCAAATGCAATCCCTTAACCCCTTTGGGGGCGCATATTTCAGTCAACTTTGTCAAAAAGCTTTTGAGTGGGCGACTTTTTCTCACAAATGGGGGGACTTAAAATACCAGGATGAAACCCTTATTACTGTGCACTCATCCGACAATTTCAGTAAGTAACCCGGAAGTAAAAATGTAAAAGACATAGAGCGTATATGCATATCTATGGAATAGTCATATGTAAACTGATTGATATTCTCAATAAAAATTAAAAAAATATTATGAACTACATCCTAACTAGTTTGGAAAGAGTTTTGTGGGATTTCTTTCGCACACTGCTTTCAAAGTGAGGGCACAGGGCAAATAGTAGACAGGGGCCTGAGTTGACAGGGAACAGGGGTCGTATTCAGTCACAGCCTTAGTCTTGAATGCCTTATCGATACCTGCAATTCAAATAGTCAATTCCCCCAGCATTCCTGGAGATCACTCTGTCGGACACCTTCTTACAGAACTGGAATGACCCGACCTACATTACTTCAGTCTCAAACAGGGCTTCTCATACGTTCTAGTATGAATACCCACATACTTTCTAGTCTAGTCTAGTTTAGTCTGTTCCAAGGTTGGAAAGTCCAGGTTCAGAAACTGCAAGTCCTCCCCAGTATTTTGTTCTAATCACCTTGATATGCTAATTAGCACAATTCTTTGGCCACAGGTTAGAACAAATTAGTGAAATCAGCAGTTCATGGGTGGAAGAAACACATGGGCCGTGACAGAATATGACCCCTGTTCTCTGTCCCCTATCCACTCAGACCCCTGTCTACTATGTGCCCTGTCCCCTCACTTTGCAAGCAGTGTGCGAAGGAAAAACTCTTTCCAAACTAGTGAGGAAGTAGTTTGATATTCTCAATTAAAATAAATATATTACAATCAGTTTACATATGACAATGGTTACAAAGTGTAGATTATGAATGAAGATAGAATTAATAAAATGAAAAAGAGAGTAGTTCGTAATATGACCCGCTTTTGTACCATAGATATGCATATCCGCTCTATATTCGTATTCGGACACCGCCATGGCGTGACTTTTATTTTTTGACCCCTGGACTTTCCACCTCTGCTGATTAGCCATAATAACCTGTGTGGTGATTAAGCTTCTTCTATCAATGGCTGGGAAATAGCCAATTTGTTTTTTAATGATAATAATGGTATACCTTTGTCTTCCAGCAGGTGGCGATATGATGTAACTATATAGGGCGACCAAAAGTTATGTGACAGGAAGATGACTCTTCTGGCTGGAGATGGCTCGGACTATGACTTCAGCGCCCTGAGCTGTGCCTCCGACATCTCCTTCAACCCCCCTCCCCCGCAGGAGAGGGAGGCCCCCAAGGGCGTGTTCTACCAACGGGCGCGGCTCCTGTCCCCGGGTGAGGAGGACGGTGGAGACCAGTGCCCCTATCCCGCGTCACGAAAGCTCCACGCCCTCATCAACGTTGGGGGCCTTCGCTACCAGCTTCCCTGGGCCACACTGGAGGATTTCCCCCTGACCCGGCTGGGCCGCCTCCACCTCTGTGCCAGCTTCGACGAGATCATGCGCGTCTGCGACGACTACGACGTGGCCCGCAACGAGTTCTTCTTCGACCGCAGCCCCTGCGCCTTCCGCAGCATCGTGGCCTTCCTGCGGGCGGGGGAGCTGCGCGCGCTGCGGGAGACCTGTGCCCTGTCCTTCCGCGAGGAGCTGCGCTACTGGGGGGTGGCCGAGGAGAACCTGCAGTGGTGCTGCAGGCGCAGGGTGCTTCAGCGGGCTGAGGAGTGCCGGGAGCTGGACCAGGCCGCGGAGGAGGACGAGCTGCTGGGGGGTGCCGAAGGAGGAGGGGTGCGCCGCCCCCGCGACCCCCTGACTCCCGAGTCCCGGCTGAGCCTCTGCATGGCCCGGCTCAGGGACATGGTGGAGAGGCCCCACTCCGGCCTGCCGGGAAAGATCTTCGCCACTCTGTCGGTGCTCTTTGTCACCATCACTGCCATCAACCTCTCCATCAGCACCATGCCAGCCATGAGGGAGGAGGAGGAGACAGTAAGCGCAGATGTGTATATATACAGTGCCCTCCACAATTATTGGCACCCCTGGTAAAGATGAGTAAAAAGGGTTATAAAAAATTCACCGTTTGGTGAATTAGCTTAATCTCACACTGAAAAAATTTGAAAAATCCAACCTTTAATTGAAGTAAATTTATTCTGAGAAAAGAAAATCCCTCATCAAGAAATAATTATTTTTAATAATTATTTTTTTTTAACAAAACCACGTGTGCCACACATGTGCACCCCTGCATTTAATACTTTGTACAACCTTCCTTTGCCAATAAAACAGCACTGATTCTTCTCCCGTAACATCTAATAAGTTTGGAGAATACAGAGCAAGGAATCTGAGACCATTCCTCTTTACAGTATCCTAGGTCCTCTCTTGTGCACTCTCCTCTTCAGCTCAGCCCGCAGGTTTTCAATGGGGTTTAGGTCAGGTGACTGAGATGGCCATGGCAGAAGCTTGATTTTGTGTTCAGTTAACCATTTTTGTGTTGATTTGCACGTATGTTTTGGATCGTTGTCCTGCTGGAAGATCCAACTCCGACCAAGTTTTAGTTTCCTGGCAGAGGAAGCCAGATTCAGATTTAAAATTTCCTGGTATTTCATGGAGTTCATGATGCCATGTACCCTAACAAGGTTCCTAGGGCCTTTGGAGGAAAAACAGCCCAACAACATCACGGAACCTCCACCATACTTAACAGTGGGGATCAGGTTATTTTCGGTATAGCCATCCTTCTTTTTACGCCAAACCCACCTTGAGTGTTGGTTGCCGAAAAGCTCAATTTTCGTTTCATCTGACCATAGAACACGGTTCCAGTAAAAGTTCCAGTGGCGTTTAGCAAACCCCTGGCACTTACGTTTATGGTGAAATGACAGGAAAGGCTTTTTTCTGGCATGCCTTCCAAATAATTTGTTGGCATTCAGGTGACGTCTAATGGTAGTTTTGCGGACTTGATGACCCCAAGATGCTACTTTCCTCTGTAATTCTCCAACAGTGATCCTTGGGGATTTTTTTGCCTCTCTTACCATCCTCCGCACTGTGCGTAGAGGCAAAATAAACTTGGGTCCTCTTCCAGGCAAGTTTGTAACAGTTCCAGTTGCTTTGAACTTTTTAAGTATTGCCCTAATGGTAGATATGGGCATTTTCAGGTGAGTAGCTTTTTTTTTTTACAAAAAACTTATGAAGCTCAACACACTTTTCCCTCATTTGATTTGATTTCTGATCAACTTTAAAAAGTAAAATATAATGGAAAAATTGCTTCAGTTACATTTTGTTCATAAGAATTTCTAGGGGTGCCAATAATTGTGGCACAAGTGGTTTTGTTAAAAATAATTATTTCTTGATGAGGGATTTTTTACTTTTACCTTTTTACTCATCTTTACCAAGGGTGCCAATAATTGTGGAGGGCACTGTATATGCATATATATATATATATATATATATATATATATATATATATATATATATATATATATACAGTGGCTTCAGAAAGTTTGCATATTGATTATTTCTCATTTTGCTGTGTTGCAAATTTTAAAAAAAAAGGATTTTTTCTACTCCTGTAGAAGTCATTCTCTATGTGCAAATTAAATAAAGTATTTAGATATCTTCAGGATTATATTAAAAATAAAAAACTGAAATATCACATTTACATAAGTATTCACATAAGTATTTGCTTTAATGTATTTTTAAAGTATCAGATTTAATATTTGCGACCTCGCAAAAATGAGACATCAACGCATCGTTCAATTTTAGCACACGCAATCCTCTTTACACCTCATGAGTTGATCACCTCGGATGATTTTTGTGGGTGGTAACAGTTTTACAGTTTTTTGTCGACACAAACCTTTACTAAATCGACCCCATAATGTTTTACCACTGCACGCATCATTCATGAGATAAATGAGTGGAGATAGGTTCAATTTGTGAAATGGAAAATGGTGCAGTTATAAGTTTAGTCTGTGTTTACTTTGTTTTTGAGCACTTTTAAAATGAGCCTCCAGAAAATTGTTCATTTACTTTCAGTGCTATTTCCTCTGACCGAATTTGTCTCCCCTTGGCGGTTATTGCCAAACACGTGAGAATGCACAAAAGTTCAGGAAATTTGTTTGCAATTTGTGAATCTAGCATTGCATTGGGCAGCACATTGAATATTTATTGAGCAATATGGAAGCACAGAATACTTACCTTATTTAAGATTTCCAGTAGTTGAATACACTTACCTTATAGGGGCCACATGTATAAACAGTGCTGAGCAGAAAAATGCCCTCAGAAAGCCGTGTAAGGGAGTTTCCACGCAGAAATTCAGATATAAAATAAAATAACATGTGCTGTGGGAATCTGCGTACCTCTGCACACACTGGACACCACATGTACGCAATGTTTGGCATCAGTGTGATATGGCGACATAGTGACCGAAAGGCAGAGGTAGAAAATGCAAAAAAAATGTATGCAGATTTCCGACTTTCACCCTGAGCGTTCTTTTACGCATTCTTTTACTCAGAGTTTTATACATGTGGCCCCTGGTGTAATTGATTGATATATATTTTTTTCTAGGGGGAACATCAGGGAATGGATATATGTGTAACAAACACATGCACACGCACACAGTTACTGTTTGTCAATAATGATTTGCCGAATTTGAAGAAATGATGCAATTACAGCTGTTGCAAATGGTGACATATTTACATGCGTTTCTTTTATTACCACGCTCAAAGATGACTGCATTGCTCCTCAATGTACAGGGCAGGCTTTGCTGCATTTACAGTGAGGGAACACCACGTAAAGGCATCTATAATTCACCTGAAACTCAATTTTAAGCTACATGGCCTGCTGTGTGCTTCTGTGGGATGCCTTCAGTGGTGCTCATTATCAGAGGTGTGTGAGTAAGCCATGCACACCACAGATATCTCAGTCCAAGCAGAGAAATTAAACCAGCATTAGTTATTAATCAATTCTGTTTTGGAAATCTCCCTATAAAGTGTAGAGTTACACCGGCATTGGGCACGGTGGTATGGTAGAATGAGACAGTGTGCAATAAGCATGCAGCGTCTCAGTTCAAAGATCTTGACTCTGCGCATTTCTTATTTAAGCACGTGACTACTATTCATCAGCAGTCTCAGGTATCTCATACTTAGCTTCTCCTGCTCTCTTTGGAACAAATTGACAAACTATGAACTCTTTCATATTCATTTTGTTTATGCACTAATTCTGAAAAGACTACACAAGACATGGACTTTCATGTTATGGCCCAAAGGTAAACGTTCACACCTTTCCATGGAAGGAATAGGGAGTGAACATAGTATCAGTATTATTATTATTATTATTATTTTTACAAAGGCTGGGATTCAATCAGCATTGGTCTGTAACATTGACTAAAAATCTAAAGAAATAATATATTTTTTTCTTCACAAACAGTTTGCTGTGTTCATCACTAGAACTAACTTGGCAAACCGAGTTTGTGTAAAAAGGATTGCGTTTACTTGTCAAAGAAGACAGGCCAGTTATATTTAATTATAACAGATGTATTGACACTATAATCGCATTATTGCTCATGGCCAAAACATGTAATTTACACAATGACAACTGGCTTTTATCACCTTATAGGAATGGTGTGCGTCTTCATTATGCTTGTTTGTCTTGTTGTTTTTCAGTAAGTATGGGGTTGGAGATTCACAAAATTATGTTTTCCTTTGCCAGCCGCAATACCACATCTCCCTCTAGTGTTAAATGTGTAGTACTGATGCTTACAATTACTAACACAATGATCACCCTCTTTTGAGTTCATACGCAATTTTACTTTTGCAGCTGTTTAGTTATTTCTTATTCCAGTTTAAAAATGATTGTTGAATAAATTATTTTAAACATGGTATATTTTTACCTGTATCTTAAGTTATTTGACGCAGAAAATTTACACATTTCCACAGGAATATTAATGCATCCAGTATGTTATCTTAATGGCTCAGACCAGAGCAATGCTACAATAATGTTTAAAGAAAACACACAAAATGCACACCTATTGGTACAAAGCACACAACATTCAAATCAATGCAATATTGATGTTATAAAATTAATTTATTATCCAGTAAAAAAGATTAAATATCCGCATTAGAAATATAAGAGAAATAAGACTAACCAAGGAATATTTCTATTCCATCGTGCCAGTGTTCATTTGCCTTGATTTATACATTCCCCTTCAGGTAAAGCACAAGAGACAAAGCACATATTGTTTGCTAATATAAACATGGTTTTCTTTTCCCAAGGGCAAGTGTTCTCAGATGTGCTACAACATCTTCATAGTGGAGACGGTGTGCGTGGCCTGGTTCTCCCTGGAGTTCACCCTGCGCTTCATCCAGGACCGCAACAAGCTGGCCTTCCTGAGGAGGCCGCTCAACCTGATTGACGTGCTGGCCATCCTGCCCTACTACATCACCCTGCTGGTGGACAGCACCTCGGTCGGGGAGAAGAGGCTGGGCTCGGGCAGCAGCTACCTGGACAAGGTGGGGCTGGTGCTGCGCGTGCTGCGGGCCCTGCGCATCCTGTACGTGATGCGGCTGGCGCGCCACTCGCTGGGGCTGCAGACGCTGGGCCTGACGGCACGCCGCTGCACGCGGGAGTTTGGCCTGCTCCTCCTCTTCCTGTGCGTGGCCACCGCACTCTTCTCCCCGCTGCTCTACCTGGTGGAGAACGAGGCCACCGCCTCTCGGGAGTTCAGCAGTGTCCCCGCCACCTACTGGTGGGCCGTCATCACCATGACGACGGTGGGCTACGGGGACATGGTGCCGCGCAGCGTCCCCGGCCAGGTGGTGGCGCTCAGCAGCATCCTGAGCGGGATCCTGCTCATGGCCTTCCCCGTCACCTCCATCTTCCACACCTTCTCGCGCTCGTACCTGGAGCTGAAGCAGGAGCAGCAGCGAGCCACGCAGCGGCGGACTCACTTCCTGCTGCGAAGCAAAGCCGCGGGACTTAGCGAGCTCTCGTTGGAGAGTGACGTCTTCTTCCCCAGCACGTGCTCCGATCCCAGGGACAACGAGGACGCAGAGGGTTAGACTCCAGAGGAGGCCTTCACATCAGCTTCTTTCTCTTCACATTTCATTCACTTATTTATTTGCCTTTATTTAAGCAGGTAGGTCAACTGGGCGCTCAAATATTATTAGCAGAAGGCAAGGGATAGCCAATAAAGGTTATATAAGGTGGCCTGATTTAGAGAGTCATTTTTGTAGGTATGTATGTAATATGATATAATTAAAGGTTGTATCAGCGATTTTGGGTGGAAACATAAATGATCACATTCATCTGATTTTTCCTCACGATCCGCTAGCTGCCCGCCCCATAAGCAGGCCGTCAAAAAACCGCGTCTCTGTAGGCAGCCTATGCTCCGAGATCGTACACAAAAACAATGGTACTACCAACTACTCAAAACCAAAATAAACAGTATTCCAACCAATCACAATGATCTGCACAAACGTGACGTCACTTCTGAAGCGAAATCCCAAACAAACATACTTATGAATAATTATGTTATGTTTTAAAAAATAGTGTTCAAGCATCCAGAATTATAACCACGTTAATAACGTTTGTAAGAAACCAAACCGTTTGTAAATCCGTCAAGATTTCAGCGAGATAAGAGTATTAGCGTTTGTGCAGATCATTGTGATTGGTTGGAATACTGTTTATTTTGGTTTTGAGTGGTTGGTAGTACCATTTGTTTTTGTGTACGATCTCGGAGCATAGGCTGCCTACAGAGACGCGGTTTTTTGACGGCCTGCTTATGGGGCGGGCAGCTAGCGGATCGTGAGGAAAAATCAGATGAATGTGATCATTTATGTTTCCACCCAAAATCGCTGATACAACCTTTAACTGGGCCTACATAATTGATTTTGTGAATCGCATACCATCGCTGTGCAAATCAAAACAGGACATAATACGGGTTATGTTTTTTATGCCGTGCAGGTTATCGATATATTTATGATATGGAAAATATAAAATGCATAAGCCATTCCATAGTTAAGGTTGTTAATAAAGTTATAAAGGTAATGTTATACAAACCCCAATTCCGAAAAAGTTGGGACAGAATTTACAAATCACTGCTTTCTGCTTTTATGTGCATTTTGCACACTGTCCCAACTTTTGGAATTGGGGTTTGTAAAAGGAAGAGACAAATTTTTCCATATAATTTCACAATAGCACAGTAGCCTATTAATTGTGGTAAGTGACTATACTTGGAAGCATATTTAGTTATCCTTCAGTTTGTGTTTTTGAATCTGATCATACACACGGTCTGAAGAGACTATAGCAGTCGTGAATAACGAGCACATTTTGAGGTACGGTACGGCGCATGGTGACTGGTGGAGCGTCCAATGAATGCACTCCAGACTGTTTTCACCTCCTGTACAGCGTGTCCCTGTTACCTCCTTGTAGTTCAAGAGCCTCTCAGATTTTTTTTCAACTTTCACGCTGTCTGCCCTAAGTGTCTCCCAGAACAGTTCTCCTTGCACACCTGAAGGAGGCGCGGCGGTAGCTTGAAAGGTGAAACTGACGATTCCTAATTGGAGTGTGAAAAAATAGAACTGTTTCAGCAGTTTCAAGCTAAATAAGAGACACAAGAAACACAAATGCATCGGTTAGAACTCTGATTGAACTCTGATTGTCCAAAACCAAGTGTCACCCTCTAACAAATATTTCTCCCATGATTTACTTACTGCGTCTTATGTGGCCACGTAATAGAACTGCTCTAACAACATATCCCACACAACTCTGTGTCCTGTCCTGCTATCTTTATGTTCTCTGTTGTTTTGTCATGTAAATTTTGGCTACATTCACATCTTAGAATTGACTTTATACTCTGCCACAATATGTCTAAATGAACAATTGAAGTCGAAGGTTTACATACACCTTAGCCAAATCCATTTAACCTTTTTCACAATTCCTGACATTTAATCCTAGTAAACATTCCCTGTCTTAGGTCAGTTAGGATCACAACTTTATTTTAAGAATGTGAAATGTCAGAATAATAGTAGATAGAATGATTTATTTCAGCTTTTATTTCTTTCATCACATTCCCAGTGGGTCAGAAGTTTACATACACTCTGTTAGTATTTCGTAGAATTGCCTTTAAATAGTTTAACTTGGGTCAAACGTTTCAGATAGCCTTCCACAAGCCACTCACAATAAGTTGCTGAGATTTTGGCCCATTCCTCCTGACAGAACTGGTGTAACTGAGTCAGGTTTGTAGGCCTCCTTGCTCGCACACGCTTTTTCAGTTCTGCCCACAAATTTCCGATTGGATTGAGGTCAGGACTTTGTGATGGCCACTCAAATACCTTGACTTTGTTGTCCTTAAGCCATTTTGCCACAACTTTGGAAGTATGCTTTTGGTCATTGTCCATTTGGAAGAGCCATTTGCGACCAAGCTTTAACTTCCTGACTGATGTCTTGAGAAGTTGCTTCAATATATCCACATAATTTCCTTCCTCATGATGCCATCTATTTTATGAAGTGCACCAGTCCCTCCTGCAGCAAAGCACCCCCACAACATGATGCTGCCACTCCCATGCTTCACGGTTGGGATGGTGTTCTTCGGCTTGCAAGCCTCACCCTTTTTCCTCCAAACATAACAATGGTCATTATGGCCAAACAGTTAAATTTTTGTTTCATCAGATCAGAGGACATTTCTCCAAAAAGTAAGATCTTAGTCCCCATGTGCAGTGGCTGTTTTGGAGTAGTGGCTTCTTCCTTGCTGAGCAGTCTTTCAGGTTATGTCGATATAGGACTCATTTTACTATGGATATAGATACTTTTGTACCTGTTCCCTCCAGCATCTTCACAAGGTCCTTTGCTGTTGTTCTGGGATTGATTTGCACTTTTCGCACCACAGCACGTTCATCTCTAGGAGACAGAACGCGCCTCATGGTGTTTATACTTTTTGATTACTTTTGATTTTCCCATGATGTCAAGCAAAGACGCACTGAGTTTGAAGGTTGGCCTTAAAATACATCCACAGGTACACCTCCAATTGACTGAAATAATGTCAATTAGCCTATCAGAAGTTTCTAAAGCCATGACATAATTTTCTGGAATTTTCCAAGTTGTTTCAGGCACAGTCAACTTAGTGTACGTAAACTTACATACCAACACACTGGAATTGTGATATAGCGAATTAAAAGTTAAATAATCTGTCTGTAAACAATTGTTGGAAAAATGACTTGTGTCATGCACAAAGTAGATGTCCTAACTGACAGATTTCGTTTATGATTTATAAAAATACATAATCTTAAACATAAACATCTTCCTTAATCTTTCCATTTCATTTGTTGTAACAGTAATTACAGGTGTTGTGATAATGATTTTGAGTCGCTTTTGTTTTAGACTTGTTTGGTCCAAAATGCTCCAATATCTGTGATCAAATAAACTAGTTTAACAAAGTTGGAGAAATCAGTAACCAGTATGTTAACAATCACAGTGTGGTTTGTGTCAGTACAACCAGAAATGTCTCATTTAGCCATTTTAGTGATGGATCGCAGTAATGTTTTTAATTTCTTATGCCTGAGTATCTTGTGTTTGAATACTGTTTGTATGACTGGTTTAAATAACATGCATTTTATTTTGATTCCTTATTCAGGCTAAACAGCTCAGGCTTGGCTCTGTTGTGCTGTATGTGAACATTTTCCTGTAATACTGAGACAGAAAATAAAGAATCAGCCTTCATTTCCTTTGCGTAGTAGGATGTGGTGTCGTATTCCTCATTGCTTCACTGAGTGACAAAACCCTGTACTTATGACATACTCTCTATTCACTGTTGCGTTGATGACCACAACACATAATGAACAGTTATTATCCATGCTCCATTTATGTATTACAGCTCACAATCCACAATGGTTTCAGATAATGTACAATATATTGTACGGGGAATTTCTCAGGGGCGTGGCGTTGTGAACGTATCCTCTTTCTGGAAAGGCCTTAGTACAGTATTTTGGTAATCTTTGTGACACCGCACTACTCAGCATGAGGATGGGCTCCCCCCCAAGCCAGGTTCCTGCACAGATTTATTCAGATTGCTCATTGTTTTTTCCACCACTGATTGAGCGTTTTTACATCCCACTGGGGATTTTTAACATTTTTTAACTCACTTGCTGGATTTGGTCTTTCTTCATTTTCATATTTTCATGTTTTCTTGTCTTCCTCACTGTGACAATCCCTGTAAAATACGATATTAAAAAGAATATTTAAATTTAAATTTAATTGATGATGATTAAACGTTCCTCTGTGGGCCAAAATCCTATATGAAACAAATACAGTGGAGCTTTATTTGTTTGTTTCTATTTAGCATGTTACTTAACTTGCTGACACCCTTTCAATTTTAAAACACTAAACCCGGTGTCATCATTTCAAGTCATTGTAACCTGGTGATAAGAATGCATCACAAAATAATTAGGGCCATTATTAGGACACTCAAAAGAAACCCAACAATGTATTTTTCCTATTATGAGCTATTTATATTTCAGTTTAATTTGATGCATCATACAGTTGTCAATTACTATGTGACAGGCTTCTTCAAATCTCACTAAGAATCACACTTTGCCCTCTATACACTCTATACAATGCAAATAAGGTAGCTTGTATTCAAGTAGAATGTCTGTGCTGCAATGCCTAGTCAAGCATCCTGACTTCTACTATTCCCAATAATATGAAAATAATCCTTTTTTAGCATTCCGTATCATGTGGCAAGGAAAAATGTGGATGAGAAATCCACCTAAAACACAAATTGTCTTTCCAGGAGGATGCAGAGTGATAACAATGGGAAGCACAGAGCAGATCAGGAAATGGCAGAAGCCAAATAAAGAGATCAGTAGGAGGAGATAGGGGATGAGAGGGGATGTGATTGGACAGATGGCAGAAAATGCTTAGTGTAAAGCCTATGAAACTGGGGAGTTAGGGATTGTCCTGCAGCACTTGACTTGAATCTACAGGAATCACATTAGATAATGTGAGCACACTCTCACAGATTCCAAACCTAAAAACCCTACAGGATGTTTCATAGAGGAAACCCAATGGATAAAAATGGAATGGAACCAATGATAAATGTTCTCTGGTGTCTCCTAAGTCAATGGAGGAGTGAAAATTTACTTACTTATTTTTGCCCAGTGGAACTGAATATGTTTTGATTAAGCTAACAACTATCTCTGTCTGCAGAATATATTTTGTGAGGTAAAAAAAAAAAAAACATTGCAAGACTGGGCTTGCACTCTCTGCCCCCTTTTCCTACAGGCTCAGACATGTTACGTTCAAATACTGCACAGACAATGTGACTCTCTTGTTTTGCGTTTTAGACTGAAAGCTTAACAAAGACATTTTTTTCCAGCTCCACAATTTAAACTTACTCATTTGTATATTGAGAGTCAAACATTACAATTAATAAGGCAGGCCTGATAATGAATGTCATCTCAGCAGTTGATCAGGCTCTTAATCGAAACAGTGTTCGTGAAAAACTGGACGTATTTCAGCCTATGCTGTCATTGCTTTAACAACATAATTACCATTGTCATTTACTTCTGTAATGACAAATAATTTTACAGGTTTGGAAACCTTTGCACATTTTGGAATTTGAAGGACATACTACATAACATGAATTCCCCAAACTTTCCAAGCCCATGATCCACTTAAAGAGCAAATAGTTGTGACCCGCCACCATTAATGCTAAAAATCTATCCTTAGTACGTACATATTTTTATGTCATCTACGCTGTACGTATTGCATTGCATGTATCTAGCGCATTATTTTCATTTATCTGCTTTGAATGTCAATGGATGTGTTTAATGTTGAGTACTTTTATGACACGTAGGCTATATCACAAGTTCTCTGAACCCCTCCCACAACCTACAGTTTAGGAACCATTTCATCAGCTAAAGTAAGACCAGCCCCAGTCACAGTCTGGTACATTGCTACTGTTGTGGTGGCAAAGTATCATGTGAAATTCCACTGATTCTAGTTCAGCAGCAGGTCAGCTGTACCACAGAAAAAAATGTAAGTGTTTCAACAGAAAACTGACCTGAGCCACCACAGTAGGTAAGCCAAGCCCACTTCCCACATTATGGGATGAAGTGTAATATTATTAAATAAGAGGTGACTTGCGTGTTTAAAAAGACAATTCTAAGAGAAGTAAGGAAGTATACTATAATATGTAAAAGGCCCATGTTAAATAAGAAATAAGGGTGGCTGAAAGTCTCTTTGAAAAGAAAATTTGCCAAGGTGCCAAAAGAAATCCAATATTTATTTATTTTTAAACAAATGTCTCAATGTCAGCCAAGTGGTAGGCATAAAATGAATGGAATTGGGTGTTGTTTGTAATGCTTGAAAAAAGTGTGTGGTGCAAAAGCTGAGAAGTGTAAATATTCAAGTTTTAGTCAGGTTTAGTCTAGTGGGTGGCTGAGTGAGTTCAGAAATTGAATTAATGTTAGCAAAATGATCTTGAGATCGGCAACATTGTTGCAGAGCAACATGCTTGTATTTAAGCTGTACATGAGGTACTGAGTGAGAGGTTGAGAAATTAAATTAAACTATGTTAATATCTGCAGCCATTGATTGTGAAAATAGGTAAAGCTAAGCAAGAAAAGTAAACCTCAGAAAAATATATTTGCATTGAACTAGTAGGGAAGGCAACATTCATGCCACTGGACCAAGAAGAAATATTGTCCTCCAGCCAGCGATTTAATAGTTCCACTGACTAATAATGTAATTAAATCTGTCTCATTTGCCAGCTATGTCCCATGCCTGACAACACACATGTTGTCAATTGTGCCCTAATTCAGAGACTCAAACTTTGGCCTGGGCTTATACTCGACTTTATTTTGACCACAATTACAATTTCTGACGTTTAAAGAGCTGTTTATTGCTCTTAATTGGACACTTTAAAGTCTAATGTGGGATGATGAGCCTATTTAATGCTACATTACATTATAAATAGGCTACATAGTATGATTTCAAGTTATTTTTCTACAGGGTCATTAACTGAGAATGAAGTTTCATTATCCTCATTATACTAATGTAAAGTTCATTAAAGAGAATGTACTTTAAAGTAACTGACATCTTATAACTACAATTGATATTGCTAACCAGAAGTAGGCTATGCATGGTCTTCAAATCAATAATATGCAAGTTGAAAAACAGGGTATTTTAAATTACCCAACAGGTATACGCGATAAGGCAAAGTATTATATTATATACAGTCCCCTCCACAATTATTGGCACCCCTGGTAAAGATGAGTAAAAAGGGTTATAAAAAATTCACCTTTTGGTGAATTTGCTTCATCTCACACTGAAAAAAGGAGAAAAGTCCAACCTTTAATTGAAGTAAATTTATTCTGAGAAAAAAAAAATCCCTCATCAAGAAATAATTATTTTTAACAAAACCACGTGTGCCACAATTATTGGCACCCATATAAATTATTATTTTTTCCATTTATATTTTACTTTTTAAAGTTGATCAGAGTGTTTAAGCAGTTTCAAGCAGTAATCCATGACTTCCTGCTTCACTGGGGTATAAATATGTGGTGACACAGAGGCCATATTCCCTTATTCATACATCAACATGGGAAAGATAAGAGAACACATAAATCAAATGAGGGAAAAGTGTGTTGAGCTTCATAAGTCAGGGAATGGCTATAAAAAAAATAGCTACTCACCTGAAAATGCCCATATCTACCATTAGGGCAATACTTAAAAAGTTCAAAGCAACTGGAACTGTTACAAACTTGCCTGGAAGAGGACCCAAGTTTATTTTGCCCCCATGCACAGTGAGGAGGATGGTAAGAGAGGCAAAAAAAAATCCCCAAGGATCACTGTTGGTCACAATTACAGAGGAAAGTAACATCTTGGGGTCATCAAGTCTCCAAAACTACCATTAGACGTCACCTCAATGCCAACAAATTATTTGGAAGGCATGCCAGAAAAAAAGCCCTTCCTGTCTTTTCACCACAAACGTAAGCACCTGGAGTTTGATAAACGCTACTGGAACTTTGACTGGAACCAGGTTCTATGGTCAGATGAAAATTGAGCTTTTCGGCAACCAACACTCAAGGTGGGTTTGGTGTAAAAAGAAGGATGGCTATACCGAAAATAACCTGATCCCCACTGTTAAGGTGGAGGTTCCGTGATGTTGTGGGGCTGTTTTTCCTCCAAAGGCCCTGGGAGCCTTGTTAGGGTACATGGCATCATGAACTCCATGAAATTCCAGGAAATTTTAAATCTGAATCTGGCTGCCTCTGCCAGGAAACTAAAACTGGGTCGTCGTTGGATCTTCCAGCAGGACAATGATCCAAAACATACATCCAAATCAACACAAAAATGGTTACCTGGGGTTCAGGCGCTTAGCCTGAACACAAAATCAAGCTTCTGCCATGGCCATCCAGTCCCCTGACCTAAACCACATTGAAAACCTGTGGGCTGAGCTGAAGAGGAGAGTGCACAAGAAAGGACCTAGGACTCTGGATGATCTGGAGCGATTCTGTAAAGAGGAATGGTCTCAGATTCCTTGCTCTGTATTCTCCAACCTTATTAGATGTTATGGGAGAAGACTCAGTGCTGTTTTATTGGCAAAGGTGTGAGGTCCCTGTCCCTGGTCTTCCTTTCGTCTCAAAGTCTACCCCGTGTTTTCCCTCTCTCCCTCCACTTGTGTCTTCACTCCCCACACCTGCATTGTGTTTCCCTCGTTTCCTTGTTAGTCTTCCCCCACCTGTTGCTCGTTCTGTCCTTGTTAATTTTTGCATTTAGTCTGCTAAGCGCCTGAACCCCTAGGCTGAGCGCCTGAACCCCTAGCTGAGTGTCTGGCCCTGACCACGCGTTTCTGAGCATCTGTCCCCCGGGCCTCCGCGCCTTCATGTCCCCCGGGCCTCCGCGCCTTCATGTCCCCCGGGCCTCCGCGCCTTCATGTCCCCCGGGCCTCCGCGCCTTCATGTCCCCCGGGCCTCCGCGCCTTCATGTCCCCCGGGCCTCCGCGCCTTCATGTCCCCCGGGCCTCCGCGCCTTCATGTCCCCCGGGCCTCCGCGCCTTCATGTCCCTGACCGAGGGCCTCCTCGCCCGTTCATGTTCCTGACCGCGGGTCTCCACGCCTGGATCCTGACCCTCTAAGTTACTGACCCGTCCTGTTCCTGCCAAGCCTTGTTCCTGCCTCATGTGTGTCTGTTATGCCCGCTTCCTGTCTTGCCCCTGTCTGCCTTCCCATTAAATGTACTCCCTGGTGGAGTTTCCCCTGAGCCGTCTCTGAGTCTTGCCTTTAGGTCCAGTCACCCCCGCGGGAACATACCAAAAGGGAGGTTGTACAAAGTATTAAATGCAGGGGTGCCAATAATTGTGGCACACGTGGTTTTATTAAAAATAATTATTTCTTGATGAGGGATTTTTTTTTCTCAGAATAAATTTACTTCAATTAAAGGCTGGATTTTTTCAGTGTGAGATTAAGCTAATTCACCAAAAGGTGAATTTTTTATAACCCTTTTTACTCATCTTTACCAGGGGTGCCAATAATTGTGGAGGGCACTGTATGTGTATTATAATGTAGCACAGTAGCCTACTACTGCCGTGCAAGATAGGCTACGTTAAATCTGTAACCAGAAATGGTTAAGTAGGCTAGACCTAGGCCTATATTCATCTATTGGATCAACACACAGCACAGTATCCCAATAAACTAGATAGACCACTGAAATGCAGCACAAACAACCGAAACAAAATCCACACAGTTTCATATCAAAATTGTTTGGCAAATTAAATGCAGCCTATTTAACTGAACGTGAGAACGGTGCTCAGTTTGCGCGTACTGTAGTCTACTTAGTAGTCATCTACTTCGAATCCATGGCTTCTTCATATTCTAAAACGACAATACACAGGCAAAAACAGCGTGCAATCGAGGCCATATTCTACCCTATGGGTTCAGTTCCAGTCTCGCACTCCTGCAATTACGCAAATATCGTAGCATCTCCGCTTCTATCACATCCGCGCTTCGTTTTCCGCCAATATAGCAGGATGGTATCGGCTTAGATCTATGGGTAGCCTATATCGGTCCCTCCAGCACACTGCTTGTTTTCTCCGTCGGACTCGGCAGCGCTGTGGCGCTCCACATTATTTTTTAACTCCATAATATTTTCATATGTTGTGCATTTCTTAATTTATGCATTGCAGTGCTCACACCAAAGTCGACCAGGGGGGTTAATCGCCCGTTGCTCAGTTCCTTTGGATTTTAACGAATTTAAAGCGGCAAGAGGACTGAAGCCAGTAGCTTTCCCAGGCAATCCCAGTCATGACCTCACTACGCACCGTCAATGCATTGAATGGGATTTCACGTCGGTCCTAGTTTTGTCTGTGTGTGTGAGTGTGTGTCAGCGAACGTTGTAAACGGGAGCAGTTACTTGCAATCTTCTTCGATGACGGTCTGAATGAAGATTTGCTTTGGTTCACACCAAGAAATCGCACCACGCATCTGTTTGACTCAGGTTAAACCCCAAGCCACTCGCGCTTCAGAGGTGAGTTTTTTAAATATCCGTGTTGTGTTTGTACCAGTTTGGAATGGATATGATTTTAGGTCATGTAAATAGTCTATATTATTAACTGTTTGCAGTCTACAGTGCAGGGGGAACAGTAGGCTAGTCTATATGTCTGGCATAAAAGTCTCTATGATAGCATAAATACACTGATTTCTGGCGTGCATTGTCACGTCTGGTTCTCATATAGGCTAATGTTTTGTTCCAAACTGTTATCGGCTGCTCTGAAATCTTTATTTTCTAACATAATATGCTTACCAGCTAAATTACACTTGGTATCAGAGACAGTAGCCTAGGCTACATGCACATTATATTAACCTACATATTGTAATATATTTGTCTACCTATTTTCACGTCTCATTGGCTAAAAAGAAACAGCTGCTCTGAAATAATCAAGCTGTGTAGAAAAATATAAAATGGAGTGGCATTCACGTATACATTTGTGTCGTAGGTGGTTGCTATCAATGTTTCAAGCAATGCTCTTCAAATGAATTATGTTTTTACACACAAATTGCAGTTAATCTAATGAATATCTGAACGTAGGCTAGCCTACGCGAATTCTGTTGTTGGGGGTAGGCTATACTAAGCCTATTAATTTGTAGCTACAGCTGCAGTCGCTATACCGTCTTGCGCTTTCACAAACTTAAAGCAATATGCGATTATGTGTGCTTTCTGCCTAGCTGTAAACGTGATTCACTGTCCCAGTTTTAGCTAGCCAATGTAGCCTATGTCAAAAAGAAAAGAAAAACGCCCATCTCTGGCACTTAATCGAAATTTGTTGAAAGGACGGGCCATTTAAACGCTGTCTGAACTCCGACGTTCGGAGGCGTGTATATTAAGGGTTTATGAACATCCTGCAGTATGGCATGTGTACACACAAAACTTTAAAAATGTGGGAAGAACATATAGATTGGCAACAGAAATAACGCCTGCCTCGTCAGTACGTTCACCTCCGTGAGTGTTGCTGATGTTTTTTCCCCACTGTTCACAGCTAATGATTTGACACTTGATGACTTATTATGTGATGCATTGTGACTGACCAACATAGTTATGGTGGATTGCAACACTGAACATACATTTCACTGACCACTTTAAAACTCGAAACTGTAACCAAGCCACATCCAGTATGGTTTCTCAGATAATGATCCAGCTTTTGACATTTGGAAGACTACATTTCTGATTTTTGTCTGCTTGCTATTTTATCATGATTTCACGTGATTGGGGGGGGGGGGGGGGGGGGGAAGCCTGATTTAAAAAGGCTTTGACTGGCATTTATCATTTTATATCATGGCATTAGCTTGTTTCCAAAATCATTATTTCGAAGGACTAAGGAGCCCTGAAAACAGGCAGAGTATTCAAACACGCACGTGTATACACACACACACACACACACACACACACACACACACACACACACACACACACACACACACACACACACACACACACACACACACACACACACACACCACAAAACGTAGTGTGTGCTCCTTGTGCATTGCAGTTTTTAAATGGCCCTGTCTCTTTTGATCTCCCTACAGGCAACTTAATGTGAACCAATGAAGAGAATAGGGGTGTCAGTCTTTCTTTTTTCGGCAGTCTTGGCCCTCTTTTCAGTCACGCACTTGCACATGTTGACAGTCCAAATATAACTGATTTTTAGCACAAACATAATTTAGACTACCTATTCTACTCTAGCATGTTTTTGATGTGCAATATTACAAGTTTTAATGAACACCTCATGTCAAATGCAAGGGTACAGTGATTTCAGTTACTGTATTATTACACTGAATTGACCCAGAATTCAAAATGACACAATTTTATTGTGGGGGGTGTAAAATGAGTCAGCACTGTTTATTTGCATTTGAATTTTGTAAACAGATTAACAGATAATTTGAGTCCAAAGTCAGCCTGCAAACGTTTCTTCTGCAAGCAAAATCATCAGATTAGAATTAGCTGTGTTATAGACTTTACACATAGGGACTTCAGCACTCCCTTGTTATGACAGTCTTCTACAGTACAGTAAGCTCATGCTTCTCTTATGTCATCAAATACAGTAACCGTACAATTTAACTACTTCTCTGCCGGTTCAAAGAGCTTGTGTCAGTATTTCAAAAGTTTGACATTTCTTCAAAATTGCTCCCCTCAAGTTGTTTCCATATCTCTCAAAAAATGCACTCTGCAGATTTAATGTCCGTCTTTAATATAGAACACTGTGATCCATCATCTCTGGTGCAGTATGGACACAAGTACCTTAAGTAATAAGTCCCTATTGTGAACCACAAAATAATTTTGTAAAGAGTGATCAAGATGCATTGAATTTTTTGTTTCATTATATTGGTGTAGTGAGAAGAATAGCCTACATTTTTTTGGCAGTTTTGTACGTCTGTAGAACGGGGGTGTTGATGATGCTGTGTGTGCGACGCTGTGCGTATTTACACTGTGAGTAAACATTTCATTTACAGATGTGTTTGAATAGGACTTGTGACAGAACTCCTACCACTCTCTCATACTGTGACTTGTGTTTAAATGTCATTCAAATTCAGCAATTAATTGTTTGGTAGGCCTATTGCATGCACACGCACATATGTTTTCGTATTTATCTTTTTTATTTTCAAAGTCATAGTTCACTTGAAATTTTAATTGTGGTGTGGCATCCTATATCAGCATTGCTATGTTTGCCCTTGGGCGGGAATTGCTTGCATTGCTTCAGAACTGAGAAGAAAGAGGTACCGTCACAATATAAAAACTGATATTTACATTTCTAATTGCTTTTTGGAGTTAGTTTAAATGTATTTTCTTGCTTTGAAGCTCAATGCCTGAATGCCCACATGCCTGCTACTGTAAAGCTGGCTCATCAGAAACTTCTGTATTAACTGTATGATTCATTGCACATGAAACTGTCTGGGCCAATCAAAATCATACACTAAAACTGAAATCATATCAAATAACATCAGAAAGTGAACTTTTGCTTTAAGGTTGTTGTTTCCTTGTTTCATGTTGTGTTTTAATTTTAGTTTTTTACCGAGATTCCTATCATGCAGAAAGATCATGACATCCCACTATCGTGCTGTGATTCGATACTAAAATGCCTTTAAAAAACACTTTCTGTCAAGAAAGTGATGTATAAAATCTATGCCAAACTCTTAACAACAGTCTACCAAGCTGATATGCAAAGAGACTGCTGAGTGTTACCACAAAGTTGTATTTCATTTAGAAGTTATCAACTTCAGATGAAGAATTAATCAAATAAACGGCCATGTCCCCATTGTGTGCCGGCCCTTCTCGGAGGCATGAGGGCCTTGCTGGAGAGCTGTCTGTGGTGCCACTAAGGCCACAAAGTGCATTGAAGGAGCTTTGGAAGTTCACACAGGCTTCCGGCATCATCCGAATGCTTCTCTCGAAGCAGGAATTCCTTTTCATTAGTAATGCGACCGCAATGTGGCCCCTGGTCTCCGCACTGCTTGACGGTCCATCTGTGCTTTTCGCTGTACCGCAGTACAAACGAGTCCGTTGTTGTGAAGCCGCAAGGACATTGGCCATCAATATGAGGGGAAAATAGCTTTTTTCCCCCTATGGTCTTCTAAGCACTGTAAAGAAAGGGGCGAATGTTAGCCTGAAAGGGCAATTAAAAGGCTTCTAAGAGGACTACTTTATTCTACAGAGGGTCAGATTTTTCCTGTCAGCCAGTATGAAAGAGTATTCAAACCAGAGGCAAGTGACAGATTGTTCCCTCCTCATCTGAATTATTGAAAACAAAGAGACAGAGTCTTGCGGAGGGAAATAATGATTTTCAGATAAAAGAGTTCTGGAGCTGTATCCTATTTCTGTTGAATTCTATGGAGTCACAGTTATTAAGCCTGTAAAACTGGAATTTCCAGTTCCACAACAAATAGTGTTACATTTTAACTGGAATTAACTCTCATAATTTCAGTTCACCTCAGAAGTGCCTTCGATACAAAGGTTGTGCTCAAAATTAGCAAATGATCTAAACTTTGACACACCATGTTCTTCTATGGTGTGAATTTGTGTGCAAAGATTTTTTATTTTCACTTGCCCTGAAATAACTGAAACTATATATCCTTTTGTTTAGGGTGGAATGATAGTTTGGGCTTGTTTTGATTTCACCTCTGTGAAAGCATGTGATTTGCACAACTGCATGTGTAGTGATGTGTCGCTGGTGATGTCATCGTGACTTGACTGAACGATCTCCATTGACATCTAACTGATCATGGCAAATACTCCAGCTATGTTAATGTGTCAAGCTGCTTATGCCAACATCTGATATTGCTGTATTGATATCAGGTTGAGTCATTGTCATGCTGGCAGAGTGGTTTCCAAAAGGAGTCCTAGTGGATATTCATGGGCAGTGGCTTTGGCATATTTTGCTTTGCTGAACAGCGAATGTGGTGGTTTGATACAGAGCCTGCCCTCATTTCAGGGGTGGTGGCGGGGGCGCGAAGTGTGTGGGTTCTTTGCTACTGAATAACATTGTTCTGCAAGGAGGGGTCCATAGACCAGGCAGAGGGGTGACTCACCCCTCTGGGGTTAAACTGAATTTTTTAGGCTAGTTAAACTGAGTTCACCTGCTCGTGTGTCTGGTCGGGTCTCCGTTAACCTCGCTTGGACATTAGACAGAAGTCATCAAGAGAGTCCACCTGCTCGTCACATACTCTGACTCATCTCAGTCACCTGTGTGTTTGAGAGGAGCCTCTGTCTGAGGAGCCCCTCCCACTTCCCTTTTCCGCACGGAGCGAAATAACATTTTAATAAATTACTGATTATGAACAGAGGAAGGGCAGGATACAGTATCTCTGGCGGGAATGGCTTTCTGTTTCTTTGCTTGCCAATGATCTGTTATGCAAATGTAGGGGTGGGTGGTGTAATTTAAAAGCCGGTTATCAAAGAGGACAGGTTTAAATGCAGTCTCCAGACAGTGATGTTTTTGATTCCCTGTGTGCCAGACAGTTGATTTTCTCAATAGGGTTGCCAAAGTAGCCTATGTGATGGTGTCTTCTTGGCATCAAATAGTAATTTATTTTGGTCTAATTATTTAAGTAGGGTAGTTATTTATTGTAAAGGTCTGAGGACAAACTGGAAGCTGGTGTTTCATATTTCCCCCACATAACCTGAATTCTGAGTTGTGGTAAGCAGCTTACGGAATAACTTTTAGCAATATTATTTCTGGGAAAGCTGTTTTAAAAAAATATGAGATAGCTAAACTTGTTTTGACAGTAAGTGGTAATGTAAAGATAGCAATTGACAGTTCTCATAGCTGGACTTAAGTACAATGTAGTTTTACATTTTTTCCATAACAGCGATGACTGTTTGGTTTAATAATGTTTTATTTTAATTTATACAGATTTACATCAAAATTTATGTTATGAATATAGCATGTTATTGAGGATACTATTGTGCTGAAATGGTCTGTCAGGCCATAATGAGAGATGCTATGGCATTCCGTATTTCTGAGGCTCAGCAGTGTATACATTTTTTGACATAATACAAGTGCCTTGGATGACAAAAACATGTTGCAGTGAAAATATTTTCAAAATATTATTGTTTACTTTATTTTCTATTGAATGTGGCTTGTAGTGTAGGTTCATAGTATAATCTATGGTTCTTGACCAGAGACCCTACAGGGGACAAAAATGAATTTCCGGGTCATAGGAGGATACATGCATTTGGCTTTTAATATTATAATACTCCCGAGTATGTGGAAGTCAAAGATCTAATGCAGTGCTATCGAGCTGACTGCTGTTCTCTCAGACAATGTGAATTCCCCAACTGAGGATCAATAAAGTGTGTTCTGTTCCAGGGCTAAACAGCCCTGGTCCTGGAGTGCCAGAAAGACCTCAGGTTTGTGTTCCAACACAGTTTGAATGGTGGAACTTCTGGGTACCTCCAGCACATGGTCACTTGTTTTCCTGAAGCATAATTCATCCAGTTATGTAGTTTCAGCTTCTGATGGAACAAAAACTAGAAACATTGCTGCTACTCCATAAACAGGGTTGCCAGTCCCTGTGCTGTACTACATTAAATTCTGGCTTGCAATTGTGCGGTTTCATATTTACAATGGACCATTCCTCAATGCAGAAGGTTTTTTGAGGGAAGTGATAGTGAATCATTCTTGTTCTGTTTCTGTTTTTGTACCCAAAAAAAAGAACAATCGTACCTCAGAAAACAAGTGTCTCTTTTCCGTCCTGATTTGTCACGCGGCCCACATTGTTTTTGTAAATATAATTTGCATTAATATGCATTTTCCTGGATTATAGTGGTTTCCGGCACTTGTACAGAGTGTGCTGGTGAAGATATTATTTCCAGTTTTTAATTTTTATGCTGTACTTTGGCTTCTCTGCATTTATCTTTTCTCTGTTTCAAGACGCCCACCCCTTTCCGCCAGGAAGAAGTGTGTGGAAGAATCTGACCACTATAAGACAATGGCAGACCACCTGGCTGTTACCTGATGTTAATTCCAAGCCTCTGTTGGACCACTTCTGTGTTCTTTTGAGGCTTATTGTTTGCTTATTCTACAAATGGCAGTATCGTAACCTCTCATAGCCTACTATTTATGTTTTTTATACTTATGATCCATACGTATTGATAGCTGGCTAGTTGGGGTGTTATGTATGAAAGACATCTTAGACCAATTTTTAGCATGCCTGAATTAGATTTTTTTTTTTTTAATTGGAGTACACATTTCTAATCAGACACACCACTAAGGTGAATTTTCACATTTGTATCTTATGTAATTTTGGAGATAAGGCTAATGAGCGTCGCGAACAAAGTTCGCAAATCAAGTTCTGTCAGAGAACCTCTGGTCGGCTAGCAATCATTCATCACATACTCAACCAATCACATGCACACACATACTGCTTGAATGCTGATGCGCGGCTCTTTGTTGCTTACGGCTTGTGTTAAAAGAAATTTGCTGTCATTCTGCCGCGCCCTGCTGCTGCTAGCCAGGCCTAGACTAACCTAGGCTTGCCCTGGTTGTTTTTTGCGCGGGTATTCTAGCTTGTGTGCTGTTGCAAGCTCTGCTGCGTGACTGGCGTCCTATGCTTTCGTCAAGGCGGAGGTCTTCTTAGAGTTTACTAGAAGCGGATTCCTATGTCATGTAAAGCTAAGTTGACGCCAAATTCAGTATGACCATTTAAGACGTGCGGACCATCCGTGTACCCCAGTCTTTATTATCCCCTTAGCTCGGTTGCTTCAATGTGTTTTCTATTAAAAAATTTGCCAACCGGTTGTTGCTATCATTTTGTTAGTAGCCAACGGAGTTTGCATACTCTCCGGGTACTCCGGTTTCCTCCCACAATCCAAAAACATGCAGGTTAGGCTAATTGGGGGGGCGTTAACAGGGCGTTGCTGTAAAAGAGCATGTGTGCTCAGTCAACCTACCCTGTATAAATAAAGGTAGGTAAATAATAAATAAAATACGCCTGTCAGCATGCTAACGTTTTACATGAGCCCTCGGGAGCTACACCATCTGTTTTAAAACATTAATTGTATGTGTTTACATGGGCTACTCTGCTTTGCTAACGCCTCAAGTAAAATGGGACTTTGGTAAAGTTGTGCGTGTTGGTCGATTAGCTCGGCTAACAATACTCGTTAGCAAATTTACTGTCAGGAGGTTCGTAAAAGCTAATACGTAATTGTGACTAATTTGGGATATTTCGCTAGTTTATACTGCTGCTGCTATGTCGTGTTAAATGTTAGGTATTTGTATCCCGTTGGGAAACATTATGTTGAACATTATTACTGAGAGATACTCGTTGTTGTTGTAGCCTAGCTACTGCAAAATAGAACCCTGAAGCTAAACTGGAATTCTTAAGTTGGCCTATTATCGCTCATGGTGGCTAGCTCAAATGCTAATGTAATGCTATGCATTCTCTGGCAGCCTACCTTGCACACAAATACGTGTCACCTTTTCTCGTCTAACCTCCGAACCGTAGTTGGAGACACGGGGGAAACGATCGTGCTAGTGGCTGCTTCGGGGTAATGCCCAACTTATCAGTCCCATGCAAATGGCGAGGATGCAGGTTTCGTTCATGTGGCTCTTTATTTACACCAATGAACATTGTACAGCTTACAGTTTAGAGGGAGAGACCGCAAAACACACTCATGCGCTAACTAACTTTGTTTTTGACTGTTTGTTGTCTGCCCTCACACAGACAATATCTTAAAAAATCAGATATATCTTAGATCAGGATATCTTAAAAAAGCTACACTACCCATGAATCCTTGTTAAAGATGCATACCCCCATTTACCATCAGATGGCTAAACAATTATGCTGCGTTCACACCAAAAAAAAAAAAAGGTCGGCGGAGCAAGAGTTCCAACTTCGGGGCTGGAACATCCGCAGTTGGAATTTATTAGACAGACTACAGGCGCTCATTGAATGACCGGAGGTCATTGGGTTTTTAGTGCCGGTCTGATGCGCGCTCTAAGCATAGGCTACGTTATGTACCTTCAGTTGCTAAGCTAACTGAAAACACTACTGTGCATACCAGATCACTTCCCCTTGTGCAAAAAATAAAAACAATAACGCAAAGTGCCAGTTGTATATCAAATCTAAAATCTTTCATTCACATGGTAGCAGTATCATCGAGATGTTGAGACGGCTTGCCGGTTCCGTGGATTCCTATGGGAGCTGCTCATTGGCGCATAAAGCCAATTCATGGAGGCTGCCATGTTAGACTATGGTGCTTTTTGGAACCCGAGCATGCGCACTGGCTAAATATAAACGCTGCATTACTGCAGGAATCGTTTTCACATTTCGTATTTCTCAATGCAGCTCAAGCAAAAGCAGCATTCCATAATGGCTGGAGTCAGAATAAAAATGCTGCCTTGCAAAATAAATTTAGAATTTGATGTGCAAGATTTATGAACAATAAGGAGCTTGCATTTTGTTTTCAACATGCAATTTATTCTTGTAAATCAGTATGGCCAGTGCATAAGACCTTTAGCTTATGTGCTCTCTGCAGCTACCTAAAATAAATGCTAGTGTGTGCGCTATCTGTTATGAAGCTAAAAGTTTGTGTGCGTGTTATAAGCATTTGGAGGCTGCATTGGGGATATCGATTCAGGACTTCCTGATCTTCAGGAAGCAACAAGTGCCCTGTTGTTACACATAGCTTTTCTCACTAGATAGTATAAGCCACGCGGCCAGGGCGGCCAGGCTACACATAGCCTCCTTAGGCGTCCCATTGCGTAGTATGGCCAATGTCTGATCCAGGAACGCAACCATGTTCTGTCTCTGTGCTGGAGGCATATCGATATGGTCTTCCTGATCTTCAGAAAACAGCAGGTGCTCTGCTGTACACATAGTCTACTGTCACATAATGTTAGAATGGCCAATGTCTGATCCAAGATCACAGCCGTGTTCTATCTCCTTGTCAGAGGGATATCGATATGGTCTTCCTGATCTTCAGGAGACAGCAGGTGCTCTGCTGTACGCATAGTCTACGGTCATATAATGTAGTATGGTCAATGTCTGGTCCAAGATCACAGCTGTGTTCTAGCTCCGTGCTGGAGCTAGCAGGGGGAGATGCCTGTGCTCCAGAGCAGTACTAAAGCAGATCCATTTACCGGCAAACTAAAATAATTATGCAGCACATTCATTCATTAAACATGTCATTTAAATATGCGAGTTGTCCTGACAGAATTTAAGCAGTTGTCTTTATTCTTCCCTATCTACCGACATCTTTTTTTTTTAAACAACAGCAGACAATCCACCCTATATGTATTCTCTCACTTTATTCAGACAGAGGGAAAGCAGAGAGGGTTACAGTCAGATAGTGATGGGATTACAGTACAGAAAGCTCCATTGGGGGAATCGAACCCCTGCCTCACAGAGGGATTCATATAGTTTTTAAGTATTCACAAAAGTAGAATTTCAAGGAATATATGCAATTAAACAGTAAAGTATCTGTTATTGCCAGGCTGAAGGATGGTTATTTTGGTTGGTTTGTCCTGCTGGTAATGGTCAGGCAATCTGGGAAGGCTTGCATTTTCCTGCTTGTTATTGTATATAAGCCTGGAATGACTTGATTCGCTCACATCAGGACTTGGTCTTCGTTTCCCTGATATTTAAAAATATGTATATTTCAGTCATTTTCTTCCATCTAAGACCAAAAATGAGCTACGTCTTATTTTAGTCAAAAGATTAAGTTATTCCTAATACACATTATCTGACTAAACTAAGGTTTTAACTTGACTGGCTTGACCTAGGCTAATTATTCATCTTAACCACAGCTAGCTTCATCATTAGAAAGAGACAATCCTCAGATTAAATTTTTGTGGTGTCATCATTGATGGGCTCAAAGAGTTTCAAGTTTGACTGAATAGCCACTAGCTTCTCAGCTCTTTTGTTTGTCAGCCTGTTGCACGCTCTGCTGTATGTTCCATCAAACAGGGACCAATTCCGCTCTGATGCAGCTGATGTTGGAGGGATCTGGAGAATAATTGAAGCAACAGGGGTCATGGCTTCACACTTTCACCAGTCCCTTGCACCAGGTTGATGCCTTGATGTGTTTGGCTGCCTCCAGGATGGTATCAGCACTCCACAGCCCTTCCTTATTGGAAAATTTAGCCAAACCATAAGAACTTTCCCCTGATCTAGATTAAGGTGCTGTGCAGTGGCAGTGATGGTATCATATATTGCAGAAACCTGTTCTCCAGACAGGACCTTAGCCTGGTCAGCACATTTTGTTGTTCTTTCAACTTATTGCGTTTTACTAGCTTTGTTTAAGTATGAGATTGTTACAGTGAGTGGTGATTTTCCCTGGAAAATACAGAAAATTGGCAAAATTACCGAAAGTTACAGAAGGTTACCTGGAAAATTCCCTCCCTTTGCAACCCTACCTCCTTGAGGGCCAGTCACTCCTGCTCCAGTCAATCCACACCTGGAATGGGCCCCGTCATGCCTCATGCTGTGTACGGCTGCTCGCTTGCGCAATGCCTACTGTTTGGAGTAGACAAGCAAGTATGTTTTAGGGCATGTGTTTTTTTGAGATTTTGTGCTTATTTCTGAAGCACTTTGAGTTTGATAAACCGCTATATAAATGCAAGATTTCTTTTCTCAAAAGAATAGTGGCCTGATTCATTCTGCCTTTTGTATTTTTTGCTTTGTTAAGATAGGTAGAGAGCAGATGATGGTGAAAGGAGCACAGCTAAGAAAGTGCCATTTTGAGAATTTAACCCCTGCCCACATGGGAGGGAATCTCGTATGGCTCGGTAGTCGGCTGCACCACATGTCTCGCCCGTCATTTTATCTTATTTTAATGGCTAATGACAATAAAATGCAATCTCTTTATTTGCCTTTTTGCTTGTAAAAGGGAATTCCCATTCAGCACGTTGCCCTGGTGAGTCTGTATCCCATACTGAAACTGAAGTTTTGGAATCCACTGAGATTCCATTAAGTGACCCCAACTTTAGTATGTGCACCTATCTAGTACCAGATACGACCCCCTTGTTCCTCCAGAACAGCCTGAATTATTTGCGACATGTATTCAACAAGGTGCTGGAAACATTCCTTAGGGATTTTGGTCCATGCTGACTCTATAGCATCACGCAGTTCCTGCAGATTTTACAGCCACACATTCATGCTGCAAACTTCCCTTTTCACCTTGTCCCAAAGGTGACCTATTCGGTTGAGATCTGGGGAACGGGCAGACTATTGGAGTAAACTTAGTCACTGTCATGTGCATAGAACCAGCTTGAGATGATGCATGCTTTTTGACATGGTGCATTATCATGCTGGAAGTATCCATTTGAAAAAGAGTACAATGTGGCTATATAGAGATGCACATGGTCGGCAACAAGGTATGTGTAGGTATGCTGTGGCATTCAAATGATGTTTAATTGGTATTAAGGGGCCAAATGTATGCCAAGAAAACATTCCCCACACCATTACACCACAAGGCAGGATGGATACATGGATTCATGCTATTTACGCCAAATTCTGACCCTACCATCTGCACGTCGCAGCAGAAGTCGAGATTTGTCACGCCAGCCAACATGTTTTCTATCTTTAAGCATCCAGTTTTGGTGATTATGTGCCCACTGTAGCCTCAGATTCCACTTCTTAGCTGATAGTGGAATCTGGCGTGGTCTTTCGTTGCTATAGCCCATCCGCTTCAAAGTTGAATGTGTTGCATGTTCAGAGATGCCCTTCTGCACACCACTGTTGTTATTTGAGCATTCGTGGCCTTTCTGTTAGCTTGAACGAGTCTGCCTCTTCTCCTCTGACCTCTCATTAACAAGTTGTTAACTGGTTGGTTTTTGTTTATCGCACCATTATCTGTAAACTAGAGATTGTACTGCGTGAAAATCCCAGGAGGTCAGCCATTTCTGAGATGCTGGAGATGCACCAACAATCATGCCACGGTCAAAGTCGCATCTTGCCCATTCTAATGTCTGGTCAAACAACAACTAAACTTATTCACCATGTCTGCATGCTTTATATATTGAGTTGCAGCCACATGATTCCCTGTTTGGAGGAGTAGGCTATTTGTGTTAATGAGCAGGTGTACCTAATAAAGCAGCTGAACTCTTTATTCTGTCAAAAGCCTGCCTTTGTGATCCGACAGTTCCGCTCTCGTAATTGCCTTTCAGCAAATGTGGGCTTCTTTTTTACGCTGGCTTTGGGGAGCGCATAAATTTAACGCAAGTCAACTCTGATTTCTTCCAACAGTTTCTCTTTCGTGACCTGTCCAACGAATAGGCTACACGTCAAATAAAATATTTGGTGGCGTGGCTGCACAGTGTTTGAGTTTTGCGTTTGATTATGCAAAGAGCTATTTGGTGGCCAGAGCTATTTTCCATAGGGGAAAAAAAGTTAAATGCTATGTCGATACAAATGCCACACTAATAAAATACCTTAATGTGATATTGATTTAATGAGTGGTAGTGCTCTTCCAGTTTTTCATCTGTTTTAGTTGAGTTAATGCATTTCAGTTTGTTTAGCTGTTGTAGGTTCTAGAGATCTCACTGGCATGCAGACGGCTCTAATATAGGTCAAATTGAGTGTTTTTAACTCTGAAATGAAGTACACTAATATTGAAGGAAGTGCAGCAGCCTTGTCCAAACCTGAATGAAGGTCAAGTACTTATTCAGACATATGTAGTACTGTCTAGTAAAAACATGCAGTCATTATTTCAGTTTTTCAGGGGTTGAATGAATTTGGATTTGCTCCAGGCTTGGCAGAAGTAGTCCTATCCATTTAAATGTGGCCAGGGTGTGCTTTATCCAAAAGTGGTCAGGGTGTGCTTTATCCAAATGGAACTAGGGTGTGCCTTATTCAAAAGTGGCCAGGGACATTCAGCAATGCGCACACTGCCACTCTGAAATGAATGAAATAGGGAACAATATTCTACATTTAGATTACTTCTGAAAACAGTGTATTATATCTATGGCTGGAGATTTCCTGGAAAATTTCCCTTTTTGAGGAATATTGTAAATTTTGAGGTAATTTTGGGAATTTGTACTGTTAACAATATTTTTCATAAATTGTAAGTATGTCTTTGTTTTTTTAATGTATTGGGCTTATTTGAGGGGTCAGTGCAAATACTTTGCACACACTGTTTTGGAGAAAACCCTGGGTTTAAGAAATGTCAAACAAACATGATGTTGATTTACCACAATGTCAACACATTTATTTGTATGTTTTCTTTCAAATGCTGTTTGTTTAAAAAAAGCATAAATGCAAAAACACATTTTAGTCATTTCCTTCTATCTAAAGCTGGAGACACATTACAGAATTTTTTTAGACCAATTTGGCAATGATTTGAGATCGGGCAGAGTCTGCGGAAGTCCAGGGCAGTCTAGGGTAGTCACACTAGGTGTGTAAATTGCCAGAGACCTGCTGATTCGATACGTATTGCGCTTCTACAAGTATTGTGATACGATATTACAATATGTAGTGCCATTTTCTTTAGGCTACTCTTTAAATCACTAGGCCTGTTGCTTTGAAATGTTAATTGATGAAAAGTTGGCTGGTTAGTTGTTTTCGCTAGCGTCTTACCCTCGTCAGAACTTCGCTCTGGGTGATGGTGATTGAGATGCGCAATGTTTGCATATTGCAGTGGTCATATCATGTTTCCCATCTACGCTGTAAAAGCAGAAGTGAGTCCAAACTTTCGCTTTGAACAGAGGATGCCGCATGCACCCTGGGACGGTCTATGCTCATTGTTAAAGTTAACTCTCTTTCGCACGTCTTAAAGATACAGCGGCACACTTGTATAAGGTTACCCGGAAACCGGAAGTTACAAATCGATTCTTCCAGGAAGAATCGATTTGTGAATCGTTTGTGAGCAGAATTGCTCGTAACCGAATCGATTTTTTCCCCTAAGTCACACTGTGTAGTCGCAGCTGTAATTGTTATGTGTGTGGGAGTGAAATACTCAATTCTCTCTCACGCATTCCCAGTTGGCAGCACCACAATTTTTTAAAATATGTTTGATTATATCGGGGCTAGTCTTTGCATAATCATGTGGTTTGTGCTCATCAAAGTCTCAATCGCAACGGCTATTTTCAATAGCCTATGAAAATTTTGTTTGCGACAGAGGAAGGAAGAGAGGGGAAAATATGGAAGTAAACACTAACATGCGCGATGGCTGAACCGAATAAGCATGTTTTCTGGAGTGCTAAAAATGAGGAGCAACTTGTGGATTTCTGGCAGACACATGAGGGAAAAAAAAGACATTCTTGTGAGTACAGGTGTCACGTTCTTGTGAGAGCACTGTGTCCGTCTTCTTTTCTCCGCCTTTATATTTGTGCTACTCAAAGACAGCCATCATTTGTTAAATGCTTGCTGCTCATTCTTTTCATTATCGCTTACGATGGGGAAAAATCATGTATTGTGTCCCCAGCTTTAGACAGAAAATTAGGCCTTATTTAACCTTATTTTAGTTGAAAGATGAAGTTATTCCTAATTAGGAATAACTTCATCTTTTGACTAAAGTTAGGTTAAACAAAAATTTTAACTTGACTTGCTTGACCTATGCAAATTATTTATCTCAACCACAGCTAGCTTCATCTTCAGAAAGAGACTGGACAATCCTCAG
Source organism: Synaphobranchus kaupii (assembly GCA_029718625.1). Classification (NCBI taxonomy): domain Eukaryota; kingdom Metazoa; phylum Chordata; class Actinopteri; order Anguilliformes; family Synaphobranchidae; genus Synaphobranchus; species Synaphobranchus kaupii. The sequence goes on from CM056380.1 coordinate 28,575,664, forward strand.
ATTAAATTTGTATGGTGTCATCTGATGGGCTCAAAGAGTTTCAAGATTGACTGAATAATTACCATCAACCTTGACTGAGTAATTAATTGTCAGCCTGTTGCACACTCTGGTGTATGTTCCACCAAACAGGGACCAGTTCCGCTCTGACGCAGCTGATTCTGGAGGGATCTGGAGAATAATTGAAGCAACAGGGGACATGGCTTCACACTTAGAGTCCCTTCCACCAGGTTGATTCCTGGGTATGTTTGGCTGCCTCCCAGATGGCATCAGCACTTCCCAGCTCTTCCTTACTGGAAAATATAGCCAAACTTATAAAAACTTTACCCTGATCTAGATTAAGGTGCTGTGAAATAGCAGCGATGGTACCATATGTTGCCAAAACCTGCTGTCCAGAAAGGACCTGGGACACATTTTTTGTTTTCTTCAACTTTTTGTTTTTTAATAGCTTTGTTTCAGCATGAGATTGTTACAGTGAGTGGTGATTTTCCTTGGAATATTACTGAAAGTTGCAGAAAGCTACTGGGAAAATTCACTCCCTGTAACATCCCTTTCCCCTAATTATATCAGCTCTTATATCAACTTGTTTATTATATTGTCATTCATATTTATCTGTTTGTTCATGATCTAGTTAGCCACTGAATTAATCTGTGAAATATGCTATTTATACGTTATCTGTGAAAATAGTCTTATACTAACTAAGAGATGCACCAATGTCATTTTTACCTTGGCTGATTTCATATTGAATACTTACTACCAGAGGTATAAGGAGTATGACAAACCATTGTTAGAGGAAAGCTACCTGAGACTACTACTACTACTGTTTTTGAAGTCACTGGTGTATGGTAATACTGTTGTGCTTGATATTAATGAAGTCTTCTGACTTTTACTACTGGAAAAGTCACTGAATCTGAATCTGTTCCTGTATTCTTACTTGAGATGTACTAAAGTATTTTTTCTGGAAGGTATCAAAATAAAGTAAGCAAGATGGCCATTAATCAGTAATTTATGAATAACTCTTATGAATGTAGGCCTAACTCCTGTACAAGGCAGTCACTTAAATAGAAAATAACTTAACTTTTGAATCATTAAAATAAATCTTTGTTCCTACACAGCCACAGTTTAGGCTGTGAATTCTGGTGATTACTTATCCCACCAAATAGTCTGTGTTAAAAAAAACACTTAAAAAATGCACTTAGGTTCAGGTCTGAATGAAAGACAAGAGAAGAATGTTTGTGCCATGTGAGAGACTGTAGCAGACCTGTGGGCCGCACTCACACAGCGTCTCGTATTGCTTCAGAAGAAGATGACTGTGCCTGCAGAGCGCTGACTAAAATAGCATTCTCAGGCAGCCTCTCTGCTATGAATAAATACAAATGTGCAGGTCGTTGCTTGCTGCTGACCTTAATCCCAGCAGCGACTCCCCTGACTGGTCCACATTCATTAAATGAGGGTGTTGCCTGCTCTCTCAGCTTACACACACAAACACACACACACACACCCACGTTTTGTACACTTCTCCATACTGTCTCACTACATAATCCTCGTACATGCATTGCCATGCTGTAAAAAAATAGTGTAGACGAGCATAACTTCCAAGCTGGGCAGTGCTGGTTTTATGCTGGTCAAGCTGGTCGACCATAATAAGCTGTTAATAATGAAAATAGCTGTGCTGGGAGACCAGCTTAGACAAGCTGGCAATGTGATGGTCAGGCTGGTAGATGAACTTGATCATGCTAGACCAGCTGGATCCAGTATGCTGGTCACCAACATACTGTAACTATCTTCACTGATCTATGTTGATTTCTCCAACAAGGTGGTTGACAGTCGGCCGCTCACTAAAAACTCTTCTTTCTTTTTTCTTTTTTTTTCTCTCTCTCTCTCTCTCTCTCTTAGCAGGTGAAGGCTTGTTTAAAATTAGTGCTGTATTGTCATTAATATCTACAAGCTAATATTTTTTCCCACTGGGACTGTGTTTAGATAAAACCCCTTTAATTACTTTCCTGGACCACAGAAGTACCGATAGCGTCATCTGATAAATCATCTGATTTATTGTTACTTGGGGAAATGCAAATGCGTAAATGAACGCTCCCGTCATCACGCATGGCAGCTGTTTTAGTCCACAGCCAGAGCTTTCCCTTGCCTTTGTACAGGTAGCCTCTAATGCCTTCTCGTGATTGGTCCACTAATACTCACAGAGCCTGAAGCCCAGCCTTTCACATTTTTTCCCAGGAGTATGCTGAAGAGTGAGAAAAAAGATGTTTGATGCTGCCTGCTCAGACTTGCAATAGCCCCAGTCCATGAGTCTCTGACATTGATAGATTGTTGTGGGAAATTATCTGCAGTATCACAGAAAATAACAGGGAAGTGGTTGTGCACAAGATTAACTAAATGTACTTTTTAATTTCATAAATTTAGTATATTGAGTGCTCCCCTTTTATGTAATTATTATTATTATGATTTGTATTGTTATTATTATTTTTAATGGGTGAAATTGGTCCCCTGTTCTGCTGGTTAAAGCTGAATTTCAGGGTAATTCTCACTCCATTTTTAAGTAGCTTTATCCTTGATTGTCAGAAAAGTTATTTTGGTATATCTTTAGACAAAGCATACAGGAGCAAATTGTAATAGCTTCTAGCACTCATAATCATAATGACATTCCATGCATCATTCCTGTGCACTCAGTCACCAATTATCATTTTTAGTTCACAAATTTATCTTAACATTTTGCTACAACTTGAAATTTTACAGGCGTTACAAATAAATATAGTCAATGGTTTCACATTTTTGTCTCATATGTCTAGCTTAAAGGGTAACTAGATCACGGTTTTTTTTTTAGCTGTAAACATGTTTGTATGCCTACCTTATAATGAAACTTATTCATCCATTCTGTTATTTCAACAATTTTGAAATAATATTGTATATCATAAAAAACTGGTAGAAAAGCGAATTGGTGCTGCCCTCTCGTTGTTCTTTCTGCTCCCCACTCTGCCCACGCCCCAATCGTGATGTCAGAGTACCTCTTTGGAGGTACAGCTACATCATATGTAGGCTAGACAGTCTTTGCTGAAAAACGGAGATAACGGATGTGGCCCTGAGATTCCTCCCTTCCGCTTCCGCTACCGCTTTGTTGCTGTTTGAAACTAAAAGCCAAAGACAGTATTACTACGAAAAATGTATATATCTGGGCAGATATTTGAAGAAGCAGTTAAAGAGATGTCCATCATTCACAAAATTGTTAGTTAATAATTTATGTTTGTAGTTAAGCCTTAGTTAGTTAAATAATTTATGCTTCCACCCGGACCATTTAAAAAACAACACTTTTCTATTGCCATACATCTGCTTTCCTACAATTGGTCGATTGAAGCAGCTGACCAAAGAGCATTGCCCCCGAGCTGTTGCAAACGTATCTCCGTTTTTCGAGTGATTGTTCCTCTTTTTGGAGGAAAGGCTGGTCTTGTGAGGTTACATCATATGGATAATTGTTGCTACCCACAACAGAAATAGCTGTCACCTGATTGGTTAGATGCACTACGGTCCTTTAGTTTCAAATCCAGGTTTTTAAACCGGAACAATTGTATTCAAATATTAGCTATTTTCTCAAATGCAACGTAATATTACATTGTTATATTAATTAGATTCAAAAGGTACCTGACTTTGGCCATCCAGCTACCAAACGTAGCTAGCTGGATAGCTTGAGGTAACAGTACCTATCGGTCCAACAGAAAACATGCAAAACTGTGTGTCGCTTTTCATCCCCTTGCAAAACTTCAGCTATCGCCATGGAGGAAAAGCAAATCCTAGGTTGACTCTGCTTCTTGAACATGCCCTGCACACTTGTTTGGCTTTGCTGTACCTCCACTTTTTCAACTCCGCCATTGCAGTAGCTAGCTGGCACCAAATGCTCCACTGAAAGTAACCTGATCCCACCCTACAGGCTCTGTATAACCACACCCACCCCTCCCCACTAGGGCTGTCAACATTGGCCAAAAATCACGTTTGAATATTCCTTCTGAAAAAACACATAAGTTTGAATATATTCGAATATCTATAAAAATTTTAAAATGTTACAATTTGACCAACTTTCGGGCTGTGTTATTCCACGTTAGGTCCACAAGAGGGCAAACCAATACAACGAAGACATAACTAGTATAGGTAGCTACATTTTATTTGAACATAAACATGAACGCAGTCAAGTTTGAAAAAAAACCCGTTAACATTCGAGATGGCTTTAAAATCTACATACACACTTTTATAATGATTTTGTTTGAATTAAATTAAGGCACACAATTTCGAGAAATGTTACTAAAAAGAATTTAGATCCTGAGGGATCATTTACAATAAAGTGCTATTAAAAACAGAAAAGTACCATCTTTGACCTTTTGTAGAGGGAACTGTGATCAGCATAGTTTTAACGTTTAACGTAGCATAGTTTAAATGTTTAACGGCTTTTTATATTGCTCGGAGTGCTAATCACTCTCTCTGCGGCCGAGCTGGTTTTCCGAACTCTCTGCCATGCTGCTGCTGTTGAATTATTGGCTCTTTAAAGCTCGACGAATATGCCTACATTTGATTTTCAATCTGCTATTAAATGAAAGTGCCGTGTCCGTCCAGTACAAGCATTGCAATGACCCGTATGCAGCGTCTTCCGTTTTAAACAGAGGAGACGCTAAAATTAGAGATTTATTTTTGGTTTAACACAGCCCAAGCTGAAAGGAAGACAGAGGCTGCATTCGAATAGTCAAATTTGAGCAAGGATCCTTTAGATCAATATTTCTTATATTGAGAAGGAAAAGAGCTTCACAATTCCTTTTATCTGTCCTTTCACAAAGGATGCTCTGGACTAATCTTTTCAAAAGAAAGGTAGCATTCGCGCCCCACAATGCAATGCCGCCAATGTTTTCATAAGCATCTCAGTTTTCCGGAACCTACCGCATTCAAACAAGGCGAACATCTGAGAAATGCCAGAAATCTAAATGTGAATAGCTCGTATTGTTGGTTCGTATTGGCTTATAATAGAAAGTAAACAAACAATGACACAATCCGACAATACACCAAATTTATTACGACGCTAAATTTCGCAGAGATTAAAACGAACGGTTCAAGTCAAATGCAGACGGAAGTGATGCACATTTTGTCGTAATTTTTCGTGAAGTTGTAGTTCGTTATGTTGAACATCCACGTCAATACGACTGGACGTCGCACCATGATGCAAGGTAGAGAAGGAGGTTCGAATTCCACAGTTACGCGAGATTCCTTGTAAATCTCTCCTTCCAACTTTGACCCCCATGACGTTTTCTGGCGAGGTCAAGGAAAAGTTGCAAGGAAAGGAAAAAGGAGTCATTTTTTTGACTATTCGAATGCAGCCAGACACTTTTATCTGCGATAAATTCAATTTTATTTATATAGCCCTTATAGCCAAAGTGTTGTAGCGGGCTTGTATGACACGTGACTCGCTCGCTCACTACATAGGCCAGTAAGGGACACACACAGCGGAAGAGGGCTGCGCGCACTTCTCTGATCCAATAAAAATATATATTTTGTACACTGAGCGGAAACCACGCCCAATAATCGAATAGTATTTTTTTATATTCGAATGTAGCTTTTTTTTTCATATTCGAGGAATATTCGAATATCGAATATTAATTTACCAGGCCTACTCCCCACACAGACAAGAGCGCCATGCCCAGAAACGTCCAGAATACACCTTAGAATAATAAATACAGGCAGATGAGCAAGGTTTTGGCTTTTTTTTTTTTCAACAGAGATTGCCAGTGCATGATAGATATGACTGCCCATGGTTATTTTATTATATTTTCTAGGTAAAAACCCTGCATACTGCACCTTTAAAGAGTAACCAGACTTCATTCTTAATTCAAACTGCTTCACCATAATAGATGCCATGCTGTTTTATTTTGAGATTTGATACAATGCAGTATCCTCTTTCTACCAATCAGGGATGAAGATGGCAGTTGGAAGGCTGACTTTAGGGGTCCACACTTTCCACAGATAGTCCAAAACTCCAAGGCAAAAACATCTTGAACTTTATCAATCAAATTTGTTTCTTCCTCATGACAAAATACTGTAGTTTGTTGTGCTCAGATGCCATAAAAATGAACACAATTTTTCTTTTAATTAAATAAAAATGTTAAACAATTAGTTTTAATTGTGATTCAGAGTTGAAAAAAAGTTAATTGAATCCATGTTCTTTTTTGATTGATGCATGCTTCAAGGTCAAGTTAGTTTGGGTTGCAAGTGACTAGTGGCCAACTTAAGTCATGCGCTTAAGTGCCTCTCCTGCGCGATGAGATACGCCGTATTCTAACCTGCGCTACGCGGGTGCGTTTCTCAAAATGTGGGTGGCATGATATTCTAATGACCTGTTTCTTGTACCTGCCCCCTGGGTTGCCAACTTTCTACTAAACAAATGTGTGTGGGGGTATACATTTTCAACATGTCAGTGAAATTGCCTTTAATAACCTACCTTTGTGCATCGTAGTTGCTCTTGCGTGATGTGGAAGGCAGTGAACGTATTAATCTGTCACATTGATGAAATGATCATAGCTCCTATTGACTTGGATATACCCATCACACAATCAAAATAATTAATCGCTGGACAGTGGTTGCACGCAATATTATTAAATAAACAAATAAATAGTTGGATTTACTGAAAAAAATGTTTTTTAAATCTAATCTTTTTTTAACAATTTACCTAATAAAATCATGTAGCCTACGGTGTTTGAACACAATAGCCTATATGCGATGTCTGGGCGGCGGCCTATATGAGGGGCGGCAGTGTAGTATAATGGTTAAGGAACTGGACTTGTAACCAAAAGGTTGCAGGTTCGATTCCCAGGTAGGACACTGCCGTTGTACCCTTGAGCAAGGTACTTAACCTGAATTGCTTCAGTATATATCCAGCTGTATGAATGGATAAATGTAATCAGAAGTTGTGTAAGTCGCTCTGGATAAGAGCGTCTGCTAAAAAATGCCTGTAATGTAATGTAACTTAATAATTTTGGAGAAGCTGTGCTGACACAAATCGCCTCGCTGTCAAACCGAATATGATCCAGACACTGTCTATCAATTAATCCATCTAATATTGGTCTGGTATGATATAAAAGATGGTCAATCACAGCCTACTTTTACATATTTTTCTTTTTATGACAGCTCTTTGATAATTGTAAGTAAGCTAGGCAAAGGGAAATAAGACCAATATGCACTCATTCTAATATCCATTTTTACGAAAGGTGCTGTATTTTTCATAATGATCTATTGGCGGCGCTAGACATAAACTACCTTTTTTTCCGAACAAAGTTGCGTGGTTTAAACTCTGAATATGCGTATCTTGCAGACACGCCTCCTTTTGATCAAATCTCCACCCCGCGCCCGTAATGCCGTGCATGTACTGGAGAGACGCTTAAAACAGTAGATAAATCAAATGTCTGAATCACAAATGGCTTAAGATACGCGGAATTTCGGGAGTAAGTCCCATTTGCGCGTGCTTATCTCAACTCTGAATCTGGCCCTAAGTACTTTCAGCTCATGCATTATCTACATACATTTGAAAGGAGTTTGATCAGGCTCTGGCCTCAGCCAAGGACAACCGCTGGCAGATGGATGACCTGCGCTGCTGAAATAAGTTAGTGATAAGATAAAAAGATGAAGCTAACCGGTTTAAGCCTCATTTCAGCACAGGCTACAGAGATCCAGTCCTCTTAGTGTGTCATCACTCCTGGAATGCAAGGAATTACTTCATGGCAACCCAGATAGAGCCCATTTAACTATGCTTCAGTATATATTTACTTCAAGCAGGTATAACATTTATTTAAAGCAGATCCCCTAAAATTGGCTCTGAGTAAGTGAGGTGGATGTGTCAGCTGTGTCACTAAGCTGAAGGAAATTTCCATTGAGATTTTCCTGGACATTGCTGCAGGTGGGGTCTAAAAAAAGCATGATGTCAACTGATGTTGTCATTTCTCAGTATTTCCTGTAAGTTTCGGAGATGCAGTTCCTTGAAAGCGTGCCTGGATGTGCGGTTTTACACGCCTACCCCCAACGTATTCCAGCTCAGTGGAATTCGACCGTAAACAGAATCACAGTGAACCTAGGAACGGCACCAACAGTGTAGCAGACCTTAATAGGGTCAGCAGGCCAGCATTACAAGAGCAAGGCCTGGCTTACAAGAGCCATCAAAAGTCCCACCCCCCAATTCCCATAGAGATCCATTCAAATGCAGAGACATTACAGTATCGCTTGTAAGAGTACCAGAAAATAATATATCAAGTGTCTTTTGATGTTGTTGGGTCACAGACATCAGGAAGTCATGGCATGCAAAGGATATGCGACCAAATATAAAAAATCTAAAGGCACAGACAATTTAGTGTATGAAAACTCCTGACCCACTGGAATTGTGATATAGTGAATTAAAAGTGAAATAATCTTTCTGTAAACAATTGTTGGAAAAATTACTTGTGTCATGCACACAGTAGATGGTCTAACTGACTTGCCAACACTATAGTTTGCTAACATGAAATCTGTGGAGTGGTTAAAAGTGTATGTAAACTTCCGACTTTAACTGTACTTGCCTATAATAATAATACTAAACCGTATTTATGTAGCACTTTTTCAAGTTTCCTTTAAAAAAATATACAAACCAAACAGAAATGCAACTGCATTAAAACAAATGATAAAAATTCCTAATAAAGGAAATCTAATCATTCTATGCAGTGGTTATGTTGCACATGCGCAAGAGGCTGTTTTCAGATGGTCCCAGATTGTGGGAAATGCCTTTGTCAGGTTGTTCCAGCAGATGCCGTGAGCAGTTCTGGAACGGTAATACTCAGACCTGCAGATCCTGTCCGTGTCATTTTACTGTTCATGGTTCACAGACTGCAGAAGATGGCTGAGATTGATTACAGAACTTAAAATTATATTTTGATCAAGGACCAGCCTTTTTGATTAATGTACAATTTCAAAATATGGCATGTACCTTTCATTATTAGCGGGCCGAGCAGCGCAGCTGCTGGTATCCTATTGTTTTTGTTCGGATTCATTTTTTTTTTTTCCCCGCCTTAAATTCCCTTGAGTTGGTTTGGCCTAGAATCACCAATCTTCGTAGGGTTGTTGGGATGCCTGAACTTTTGTATCCTTTAAATTATAAAGCAGATTGAACAGCTGGTGGCGCTGTAGTGCAAAATTTTGACATTGACACGCCCATTGCTGACGCCCTGTTTCACCTAGTTTTTCTACCCATGAGGAACAAATTTGCCTCAAGGACCCGTAAAGTCGCCATATTGGATTTTCCGCTAATTAGCATTTTCTGTATGCTTTATCAAGCTTCTGCTGACGTATGCAAGTGATGGTGGTAAGATTAAGTAGTATTCCCCCTGAAGAGAAGTATCTTTTGCACATTTGAACACAAAAAGGCAATATCATGACTAGTTTTGTCAGTTTATTTATCCTCGCAGTGTCTCTCCCAGTTGCTGTTGGAGTGGAAAATATGGTGTTTTCATTCCCTTCTGATGTCTGTACTTTCAAAAGTTCACAGATCTTGTTTGGTTATCTTGTTTTAAAAAGCCACTAAGGCCGCTTTTTGAACTAAAAATAAATAGCCGAGGTTGGTGTTTGTCAGAGCCATGCGCTGTTCATGGCAGCAAATTCAATAGGTTGTGGTAGAATTGACCGGCAGTGTGACCCCAATACCGCCAGCGGTTCCTCTGTCGTGTAACATGTCAATTGGTTTCTTTCTGGATTCATTCCCCTTTGAAGTGGGCATTCAGTTGAAGCCTCCCAAAACGTTTTAAGCTGTCAATCTAAGGGGAGAGACTGGGAATTCTGCCCCCATCCCAACCCAGTACCACCTCCAATGAGATGCCCGATATGGCGAATAGATTGAGGTTGAAGTCACAACCGCTGTGTAAATACAATTATCTGTGTAACCTGTGCAAACAAGAAAGTGGCACGTGATCGTTGGGGAGGATGCAAAATGAGCTGGCTATTTTTTTTATGGCTATTTTTTTATTTTTTATTGATGTTTAAGAAACATTGTCGAAACATCACATTTTGTATTTCATGAGAACATAATGCTTAATAATGAGATACAGACCATTCAGCCCATCTAGTATCATCATTCTTCTTTCTGTATAAATAGCATCCAGCACTCTGCCAATCTGCTTCCGCTACTTGGCCTGGAAAGCTGCTATGCACATTTTGACAACCTGATTCTGTGTTGTTTTAAAGTTTGCATACTGTTCTGTTTGACATTTTGCTGGCGAAACAGGGACCGCACTGTTGCCTTGGATCTGTAAACCATACTCGAATGACATAAAAGCCGAATTGAAAGAAATTAAACAGCTGTTTAACTGCAGTGAGTGAATGTTTATCAGTGCCTAGACTGGTGCAGCCACTATCACACCATTGTTGAATTTTTCAAATGGATTGTTAATGTGCAAATCCTGTTTTGAAGGGGATTGGGTGATGGATTACTGGTCATATAACCCTGTGAGCATTGATTCCTGTATCTGTTATGCATTTCAAATGAATACAAAGAACCCAAACAGCTAGTGTGGTCAAAGAAGTGGTTCGTGTGGGGCTTGCAAATCTAGCTTTGTTCTTGCACAATTAAACAAATTTACACCCCCTCCCCCAGGTGACCGGGGAGTTTTTATGCACTTATGACTGTGCCAGGTGATTAAAAGCTAAGGCTTATTAGGCCCAAATGAGGCAATTGATCTCAGAAGCTCAGAATTCAAACAATTAATGGGCTGAATGTTACTTTGTTACTTTGACAAGAGTGGGCATTTATTTTTTCTTTTCAGTAGTTGATTGATTTGATGTATTAATGAATGTATACCAGTTGTCAAGTTATTAGTCAGGGAAGAAACACACAGTGTGTGTGTGTGTGTGTGCGTGCGTGCGTGCGTGCGTGCGAGGGGGTGGGGGCAGTGTGATATGGCAACTGGCCTGGCAGCACAGATGTGCGACTGAATTTTAGGCTACATGGCTCATTTGAAATGGACAATTGTTGTTCTTATTTCGACAGAAACTAAAAAATCCTAGTTAGCTTGGATATTAAAATTGGCCAGGTCAGGGAAGGAAAAGAGCAAAGATCTTGCTGTGTGTGTATGCAATGGTCTGATTAGTTGCACCGGCAGTAAATCATATGTATTTTGGCTGTGTGCGAGAAGGGTCATAGTCTGGGATGACAAGAGGAGACCACAGTGTTTGGGGCCCAATACTTATCGATCAAGCGTCCGTATTGACCGTCTGCTCTCTTCGTATCTTCGGCCTTTTAGTGTCAACGCGTCGGCACGGTTAGAAGCACAAAAGAGTTTCCAGACAGAATGCTTCACCACAGCACGCATCACTCCGCTGGAATCTCCTCCAGCTGCTCGAAGAGACTGAACGCCAGCGTGCGCGCCTGCTTGGCTTGCTGCCATGTCTGTCGGGGATGGGGAGGGGGAATTTTTACAGATGACGGGGGTTTACGAGCTTTAGCCTGCCCGACCACTCGTGTTTCGGAAAAAATGTGAGAGCCTAGTTTGTGTCCTCTGTGCATTCTTTAGAGCCAGCCTTTGTGATCTGATACCTGGGCTTTAAAGTTTTTATCAAGATGTTCGATAGCTTGAATGAATTTTTTTGGCAGGAATCAAATGCTTATTCCCTGACGCAATGTCAGGGAGACCGCGAAGAGCCGTCTGTCCACCCTGGAATCATGCATGTTTCTAACGTGCGGAAAGAGTGTCTTGCATTGCATGTGTCCTATTCTCTACTGATATTGTGTTGTCCATCCATCTTTAGCTCCTGCTTGTTTCGGGGGCTAGTTGCCTTAAATTGACTTGCCCAGTCAAGACTTTTCCAGTTTTTGGCTTTGAAATACTCCTTTGCAATGATTTATCTTTATTAGTACACGATTCGTGACAACTCTGCCGAATACGGAGTGTCACTATTTTTCCGTCGCAAGTCCATTTAACAAGTAACCCCACACCCAGTCTCGCCTGCAACTATACCTACCCATGCGTGACATAGTGGACAATAGCGTCTACAGTATATGTGAGTATATAAAGTTACTATTCTGTCATAGCAACAAGATAAATCCAACAATAGCCTGATCGTATGCCAAAAAAGCAGTGAAAAGTCCTGCTCACTCAAATGTGAAATTATGAAATAAATATACAATCCTACAATTGGTTTTACACATAGAGATGCTCCTTTCAAAATTCAGTGGTCATTTATTGTCTTGGACAATCTGTTTGAGAAATACACACCAGTTTGCCCACAGAACCCCATATGCCCTACCTGCAGCTCTGAAGTGTTTCACGTCATTCCGGTTTTATTCACAACTGTTTTATCAGATAGAGAACAGTATATCCTTTGAAAATAAATTACAGCCCAGCGTAACAGCATTTTTAATCTAGTCAATGTACTATGACGCAAACAAAAAACGCATTCGCTGACGGGAATTCTCCGTCCTCCATATGAAAAAAGTAGCCTACTGCTTGTAATATGTGGTTCTTCTCGCTGGCTACATGTACGTTAGATTTTCCAGGAATCACTGTCTTGTCCAGTAGGCTATGTTAGGGATGGTTATTTTCACATTTTGGGTGCATTTCACACACTAGTGTAAGCATTCATTGCTCAGTCATGATTTATGTTTGATGTACCGACTTTCATTGAAGCTAGAACATTTGGCAGCATTTTCCTGTTGGAAGTGCCCATTCATGACGTTTACACAATTTTAGCTGTCTCTGGCTTAAAAAATGGCGGCGGGATGTCAACAGTGTAGCATTCAAAACATTAACAAAAAAACACTTTGCGAACGACTTATGAGGTAGGAAATATATTCAACATGTTTATTAGACCACAAGGACACATACAATGTTTTTTTGGGGAGAAAATTTGAATGTAAACAAAGAACGAGTTGTTTACAATGAAACTTTCCTATGTTTCTTTGCATTTGTGGCACTTTATTTTAACTTAAATTATGAAAATAAACAAATATAAAGTTTGTATTGTAAATGGTACAACTGTCTTGTTTCATTTAAACCATTTGCGCTGTGATGCTCACACCTGGAGTTATAAAGTCTCAAACAGCACCCCCCTAAATAGCTGAGAATTTACCAACTTTGCCATCTGTGCGAATTAAGGAAGCCAGATTTATGTTTAATAAAGTGCGATAACAAAACACTATAGAAGATAGCCCTGAAGGATGCATAGCTTGGGTATTTATAACATATCCTGAAAAATACCCTAATTTCCCTCACAAGTGCGCCTTTTAGTTAACACATTTCGATGAGAAAAAAATCTGAAATCTAAGAATAGTTAACCATACTGAATCTTAATTCTAGAGTTCTAGCCACAACTGCATACAACTAAAGCTACTTTTAAAAAGCAGTTAACTGGGCCTACATTGCAGCTAGTTCTTGAAAAAAAAACATTAATTGGGTCACCTATGGGCAGGGTTCAAATAGTAAAATGTTAACAAGAGGGGCGCTATTTGTTGACGAGGTGGGGGGGGGGGGGTCTTAAATTAAAATGTGTAAGCGATTGCTATGCACTACACATTTGCCGCAGGCACACACAATCCAATCTTACCTTTCCTTTTCATTTATTATATAGCGCATCCATATAACAACACTCATTCTTTAGGACGAACAAAAGCCAAGTTTATTCGTGAAAAAAAGTGGCTAAAACACATTACAGTTATGCGCGTAAGCGTTTTTGTTTCCCATATCATTCAGTGTGTTTACTAGGAAACGCAACCTTCAATGCTTAATGTTATCCCATGTCCTTTCAAAAATATAGCCTATTAATTTTGCCGTATGTAGCCTATGCAATATGTCACGTTTAGACTATAATTATAATTATGTTCATACAGTTGAATGCATCCAGCAAATAACTCCGGTTCATGCAGATGAATGCATCCGACAAAAAATAAATAATAAAAATTATTGGCTCTACAATAAGGTGGTACACCCCCGCCATCTAGGGTGGTCCGGGGGCATACCGCCCCGGGAGAAATTTTTGTCAATTTTAACAAGTGAAATGCATCAATCTGGTGCACTTTGAGAGGAATTTTAAGACACTAGATCTGTGAAGAATTGTCTGCTCTTGTAAACCATCCAAAAACCCATGCAGTTGTATCAATTTAAGATGCTTGATCCTACACTTGAGCCATCAAATTATTTAAATAAAAGCTGTCACGTTTGTTGGACTGATATTTAAAGTGTTTGGAATCAAGTCCAAGGTTGCAGTACAAATATATGGCACCGCATGCTACGCCAGATTTAGAGATCACATTCAACTTCACAGTCAGGACACAGCTTTGCTAACTTGATGCTGGAAATAATGTTTTAAACCATTGCAACCACATTCACATCAATGTAGCTAGCAAATGGATAATTACTGCAAACAATGTTGTCTCCTCAAAATGCATTCTGGACTGTGTGGGGGGGGGGGGGGGGGGGGGGGGTGTCATCAACAGTCATCAATTATCACAGTTCCTTGGCCTACTATGCCCTTTGCGAATACTGAGCTCACCAGTGCTCTCTTTCTTCTTAATGATGTTCCAAATGGTTGATCTGGGTGGGCCTACGGTTTGGCCTATGTTTCTGATAGTTTTTTCTTATTTCTCAGTCATAATGGCTTCCTTGACTTTCATTGGTGCAACTGGTCCTCATGTTGACAAATTCCAATAAAAGACTCCAAAGGCAATCAAAAGCCAAGAAGTAAGACTGAAAGCTCTCTTACACCTCCACTAAGGAAGCAATTGAACACATCTGACTAGAAACAGCTGTGAAGCCATTTGTCCCTAATATTATGGTGCCCTGAAATGGGGGGGGGGGGGGGGGTATTAAAAACTGCTGTAATTTCCACAAAATGTATAAAAATAACCTTCAATAAAAGCTTTTTCATTACAAATCTAAAATTGTGGAGTACAGAGCGAAATCAAGAAAAAAATGGGCTCTATCTTGACGATCTTGGTCGCATGATCTAAAACGCATGGCGCAAGTGCCTTTACGGCATGTCCAACTGCACTTTTGCTAGATAGAGGGCGCATGTTTTAGCGCAAAGTAAGGCGCAAGGTGCAAATGGGCTGAACTTACACCTATAATTACTGAAGAGGCTATCTTGGGTGCAATATGCAATAAACCAATCAGATTAAATGTTATGTCCCATTCCCTTTAAAAGCTACCTGCATTTGCAGCTTGGCAGATTGCTAATATAATGCCGGATTTAATAAGACTGCAAAAGAGCGATTTACAGCTGGGGAAACTTGCTTGTGCAAGGTTAAAGTGTGCGAGCAAGGAATATATGGATCAATATTAGGATCGATATTATTTGGACTAACCATTATGACGTGTTTTCAAATTCATGATAATAATCTTAATAAATAATAAACATTAGGGTTTAACACTGGCGCGGGTTCCCGGTAATTCCCGACCAATCTATTTCCCGTTTCCCAGAAATATAATAATGGGTAAACAGGAAAATATTTTCCACAATGCTGATAATAATAATAATAATTTATCTGTTAAGTACCAAATCTTTAGCCCCACCAGGGGAACTCTTTCTTGATTTTATTCTTGTTTTAAAGCATATTTTTCTTCATTTTATACAGCTGTTTGAGTTGACAACATTAAACACTGAAGCATTTGAGAGGTTTTGGCTTATTTTGTTAAATGAGAAATTATTTTTTGGATATTGTTGGAAAAATATCTTTACACTCAGCAAAGAAAGGTGTCGAAAAAATGTATCGATTTGGCATCGTCATCCATTTATGTCCCTGTATTAGCTATGCTGTTTCACCCAGCGTAATGAATGGAATCTAATCTAGCCGTAATTGTCATTACTTATGGTATACAAATCCAAGTCGCCTCAGGCAGGGACTTTTTTCCCGCAGACTCCCCATACTTTATCATTGAGCACTTTATCACTTATGCAGGCTTAGCCTATAGCCAATACCTACGTATAAACTAAATTAAACCAGCATAAGAGAGACTACAGGTCATTTAATTCTGAATTCAGCACCACTAATGTAAAACTCTGTGACATCATAAACAATAATAACACAACCTAGCTAGCCTTTCTGTGGCTAGCTAGCTATACTATTTTGAATACAACACCATAAAACACACACGCACACCTTGTACACAAGGCAACACTTAGCTATGGAATCCATGCTGTCTGCTTCAGATGAAGAGTTACGGATGTACTGTGAGCACCATAATTCATTGGACAGTGACACATTTTTTGTTATTTTTGTTCTGTACTCTAGCACTTTGAGTTTGAAAGGATACAATGACAATGAACTTGAAGTGCAGACTGTCAGCTTTAATTTGAGGGTATTTTCATCCATATTAGATGAACCGTTTAGAAATTATAGAACCTTTGTACGTAGTCCCTCCCCATTTTCGGGCATCAAATAATATTGGACAGTTTATCATAATATAGAATAAAGTAATTATTTTGAATATGTGGTCGCATATCCTTTGCATGCCATGACTTCCTGATGTCTATGACCCAACAATATCAAAAGCAATATCAATATCAAAAAGCAATATCAAAATGCACTAAATATGGATGATCACTTTAAGGGTTGTTTCTCCCTATGAACTCTAAGTCCGGAGAAACAACCCTTCAAGTGATCCATCCATATCTACTGCATATCTGGCAGCAGAGTGATTGTTTGAGGCTTGTTTGATATGTCAGACCCTTGATGACTTACAGCCATTTAGCCAATAAGATATCAAGAGGCTTTTGATATTCTTTTATACCCAGTCATGATAGCATCACGTGTTTACCTGTGGAATGTTCCAGTTTGAACGTCCCTGTTTTTTTTTTTTGCCCCTGTCCTAACTTTGGAACGGGTTGCAGGCATGAAGGGTCTGAGGTATCAAACGAGCCTCAAACCATCACTCTGCTGCCAGATGTGCAGTAGATATGGATGAATCACTTTAAGGGTTGTTTCTCCTGACAAATTTTCATATTGAAAAATAAGTCAGGAGAAGAAACCCTTCAAGTTATCCATCCATATCTACTGTATTTTTGGCAGCAGAGTGATGGTTTAAGGCTTGTTTGATATGTCAGACCCTTGATGACTTAGAGCCATTTAGCCAAACTCAAAGTGCAGAACCAAAACAACAAAAAATCTGTCACTGTCCAATGAATTATGGTGCTCATAATATATTATGAAATACAGAAGAACGGTGGCGCGTAGGTACTTCATATTTTGCCCGATAATAGCCCAACTCGCGCTGATGAAGACGATATGCTCTTTTCCATGGTAGCTCACTTTCTGACTTGGTACAGTAGGATGTTTGTGATGTAGACCCCATGGTCTATACCACGAGGGTCACTGCAGAAAGGGGTTAAAACAAGTCCACTTTCCCGGCATTCCAGGGACAACGAGAGAAAATGTTTTATTTTTGGGAAAAATATTACCTATTTCACAATGTAATCTTGATATTTTTCTCCATGCTTGTGTGCGCACCTGTGTGTAACAGACAGGAGGGTGTACGCATTGTGCACATGCCTATGTAGACACACTTATATTGCGCCGTTAAAATAACATTGAAGCAATTGCAACATGACTTAAGACCAGGTTTGTGGTGGTTTTAGTGTAAACGCTTTTTGCTGCCTCAAGATAGCAATACGCAAAAAATATTTTTTGAATGAGCTATTTTTGGACTTTCATTTATGAAATCAAACCAAGCACCTTGGCAGTGTTTCAGGAGATCTTTCAGTGTAGCGGAAGTCAACTCCTGCTTTTCCACAGATTGCATGCTCCACTGTTCACTAACATGCACCAATGCACGCATATTGGGCCTGATTTACATTTAGCATGTGCAAAACCTTTTAGCACATACAAAACCAACAACATGACCAATGATTGGTTGTGGTATTTGTTTTGCACCAATCATTGGTTGTGTTATTCGTTTTGCGTGTGCTAAAGGTCTTAGTAATGCAGGCCCATTATGCGCACACACAAAGATGCAAACGTGTTCATCGACACAAACACGCGCACACATACATAATACACACAGCTCCACACACAAACATGCACAAACACATGTACATGTACACCTAGACATGCAGCGTTTAGGGAGGTGCTGGTACATGAGGAGAGGCTGTGGCTGGCCATTTTGATATCTCAGCTTAGCTGTGTAATGCACACTGTATGGGGTAAGATACCTTTCAACAATTTCAGCATGAATAGGATTGGCTGAGTTAACACATTTCACAAATTTCACAATGTGTCTATTGTGTCTTTGGCTCCCAGTTTCTGTACTAGAGACCTTATACAGCGTGCAGGTGATAACCGACTAGTCTGTCTCAGGTACCGTCTTTCAATGGACAAAAGTGATTATACTGTGCAGTGTTAAATAAGGGTAGGAAATATATTGACTAATCTTTTAAAGGTAAAAATGTGGCCTATCTTTTAACCCTTTCATTTGCATTCACTCCTTCAAAGACTACACTTGAAACACACCATCTTGTCTTTGCAGTTATATGCCTTAAAAAATTTTATGGAAATGGACAATTTTACCTTGAGGGAACTATGTCGGGCATTGAATCGACAGGGTGTAATCATGTTTCCTTTCTTTTTGTTTCTGATCAATACTATGATGCAATTACATGGTGGCAACACTGAAATGATCCAATATAGAAATATAATTTCAGTTGGTCCAGGACCCGACTTTAATCTTCCTTTACCATCACATGCAGCACGCGAGAGGTGCCACAACTATACTACATTAGTATTATGCTAACGGATGAATCCAAGAATATACTTGCTTGACTCATTAAAACAAACAAATATGCGAAGGAATCGTAGTCTTGAGTCCAGTGGAAATGCATACTTTTTCCTGTCGAGGTGGGCCATATGTTTCAGGCTCTGTGAGGAAAATTAAATGTCAAACATCATTAATCCTTTGTAAGCGATTTACCTGCTGTCTGAATTAAGCATTATGTTGAGTGTACAGTAGCCATTACATTATAATGAGGGAATGTGCAAATCCAGTTACATCATCCCTTTGCCCACAGGCCACAGTGGTCAATCGCAGAGGTGGCGGGCTGGGAGGGCGTTGTGTTCTGCACAGGGAAGCAGGTGTCGACAGGTTCCCTCCGCGTGGTTACCTGTGACACCGCCGCCCTCGCTGATACTGATCGGGGGCCAGCGCTTTGATGGGTGGAGCTGTTTGGCGCTGCAGATGTCAGATGCTGGTGTGCGTGGAGAGTACTTCCCTCTGAGGCCCCCTGCCTTTTCAGTGCTGTCTGTCAGCTGTTCTCTCCTCTCCCGCTGCGGTTTCAGTTCGCCTCCTCTGGGCTGGTGTGCGAGCTGTCGCCCAGCTCCCTGCGTGAGCCACAGAGAGAAAAAGGACCACAGAAAGAGACAGGTGTCTCATTATGTCTCTCTTGTGTTTCCCTCTGTGTGTCGCCGTCGTTTCCCTCTGGCTTCGTTTGTCTCCTTGTCTCTGTATGTCTCATTGTGCCCCTTTCTGTGTGTCCCTGTGTCTCCGTTTCCATGTCTTTCTCTGTCTCCCCATTTGTGTCCCTGTATCTCTCTCTTTGTCTCTCCCAGTCTTTCTCTCTGTTTCCGCATTTCTCAGTCAGGTTGCTGTTCTCTCTTTCTTCCAGATCATCCCTTCTTTCCTTTAGTTTTTTAGAGCACAAATTGAACATCTGCAAACTGACTAACCTGAATCTCTGCTGAGGTCTTAAATATAAGTTTCAAGGAGCGTATAAGTGAAGTTACTAAAATCTAGAATTGGGAAGCCCACACAACCAGGCTCAGAGATGAACCCCGATCTATTTGGTGCATCATACGCACTTGGGAGAACACCCCCAGACTCTGCCAGAGAGGAGACATGGGAGGCCCATGGGAGGGTCCCACTGCTGCTGTTGTTAGGGTTGTCATTAGGGCTGACAGAGCAGCTGCTTCCACACCTGTCTCGGGCTGAAATCCACAGTCCAGTCTGGAACCTAACGGCTGTTGTCACGGAGACTAACGGCTGTTGTCTCAGAGACTGCCAGCTTTTCTGGGTGTTTGGGTAGCTGGAAATAGTATTATGGCCAGGCAACAATGTATAATCTTTCATTGTGTGCTACATGGACTGTATATATGAGTACTGTACTTTTCTAGTGTCTTGTTGGATGCAGTTTGCTGTTTGCTAACAGGAGTAAAGATAAATGGGGGATAATTATTAAATGGAGGATAATTATTTAATCTTGCATCAGATTTTTGTCTGTAGCTAAATTGGTTTGTCATGGTTATTGATTTATTTATCCATCGTCTATGGTATACTTTTCTTTTTGTTGGTCTGACTGTATTTATGTCTTGGAGAACAAAGAAGTAATTCAAATCCATGTTTATAAATGTCAAAGTACAGTAATCCCTCCAAACATGATGACCATACAAGTATACATGCATTGCTAAATCCTGAAGGAGAAGTTGTATGTACAGACTTGCAATACTGGTATATGTGGGCGGTTGTCATGGTTTCCTCTAGGCCTGGGGATGGGGGCAACCAAGAGCAAACACAAGGACTCGGGGCAGCGGTCTCGGAGTTTGGATGGCACCATTGGCAGTAGCGGCGGGTACCGTCAAAGCCCTGCCCAGCAGACCATGACGCCCAACCGCAGCCCCGCTGTGGATGGGACCCGGGGTGGCAGCCGTCCCCATGGCAACGGTGCAGAGCTGGCGCTGTTTGGGGGTGTGGATCACGCTGGGAGCTACAGCTCCCCCCGTAGGAGCGGACCCCTCGCAGGTATGACCTCGGAAAACTTGCCGTTTTTAAACAAAGATTCTGGAGATAAATTTCTAGACAAACCCTATTTGTGCTGTTACTTAAACCTGCTAAACCAGTTGGCATAAAAATTGCCATTACCTCCACCCTTTTCTTGTTGACTGTTTCAGATATTCACTTCAATCTCCAAGCTTCAAATGTTCAAATGCATGAAATGTTTCACATGCATTTTCTGTAAACAATTGATTTAACGTACATCTTTTGTGTTGAAATGTTCTCTGTGTATTGGGCAGTATTCACATGCAAGTCATTCTGGGGACTGTTTTCAGGGTTCAATAATAACACTTGCTTGCCCAGAGCAAGTAAAACCAGGTATTGGACAAGTAAAACTGCTTGGCCACTTGCCCGAGTGGGGAAAGTGAAGATTCAGTGCATAACACATAACATAGCCAATCTGGCCAGATACTGTAGCTAGTTGGTACACAGTAACATTACTTAGCGAGTAGTTTCTGTTTTAACCTGCCTGAAAATGAGCTCATCAGCCAACTCTCAGGATCAGTGTGTACTTTCTCTGTGAAATACATTGCAAAATAGTTATTAAACACAAAAATAAAATGAATAAAAATATAATTGTGCTTTAATTGTTGTAGGAGGGGTCACTACTTTTGTAGCGCTGTATGACTACGAATCACGCACAGCCTCAGATCTGTCATTCAGGAAAGGCGATCGACTGCAGATAGTCAACAACACGTAAGGAGATTCGCCCCCTCCGAACACACACACACACACACTCGTGCATATACACACAAACATACTCATGCAAATACACGCACACACAAGCTCAACCACATTTACGCAGAGGTCCACAAATACACACACACACACACAGAAAAAAGTGCATTCAAACATACACACAATCGCACAAGCACACAAATACACTTGCACACACCCACACACAAATCTTTTGAAGTTCTTTTCTGACGTTGTACTGTTTCTAATCCACACCTAATTATACTCTATCTGAAAGTGGGCTGTTTTGGATTGGTGCGCAAGGAATACAATTCCTGTCAACTGCAAACTTCACCTCCTTGTCAGTTTCCTCAGTATCCCACAGAGGCTGTTCGGCTGCTCTAACGCTTGCTGTTTGTTTTCTAACCCCTCCCACTCCCCCTCCCTCTTCACACGCTTCACGGTTTAATTTAGGAGAAAGCTGAACAGCAGGTTAGTAAAAACAGCTTTTAAATATGTCTTCACATGTCCGTCTGTCTGCTGACATGCCACCGTAGCCCCGCCTGATTTATGAACTGATGCCGTTCCCTGGAAAAGGGCCAGTGTCTATAACTGTCTGAGGCCTACACAGAACTGTCATATGCTGTGTTCATAAGCTTGTCGTCTTTGTCATTGTGTTCATAAGCTCCTCTTCATTGCCACTGGAAACACAAATGAAATGTTTTCTGTAATGGGTTTTGGTTGTTCCAAGTATTGCCTTTCATTTAATTCCTGTAGTTGAATGTTGGTGGTCTTTGTACTTTGACATCGCAATGTATGTTTTGAGGGGGAAAAAATATTCTGATAGGTAAACACATCATTTAAAACTAATAAAAGACCAGATACACTACTCACAAAAAGTTAGGGATATTCGGCTTTCGGGTGAAATTTCAGGATGAACCTAAAATGCACTATAACCTTTACAGGTGAAATTAATTTGACCTTCTCTAAACTTTTGAATGCACATGTCCAACTATTCAATGTTTCAGTACTTTTTGCACAACTTGCTGTTCTCTAACAAGGAGCTGAACGGCAAAATTCACAACAGGTGTTTGATCCATGAATCGACCAATAAATTTCCTGGTTCAATTAGAATTGGTATTTAAACAGTCCTCTTCATCATGCTGTTCACATTTTGACATCATGAGACCAAGATGACACCTAACAATTGATCAACAGTACCTCGCCATTGCGAGGCTTCAAACAGGATGTTCTCAGAGGGAAGTGGCCAATGAGCTTAGAGTGTCACAGAGTGTCATCAGCAGGTTGCAACAGAGATACAGAGAGACTGGAAGAGTCACAGAAA
The DNA here is from genome assembly GCA_029718625.1 of Synaphobranchus kaupii. NCBI lineage: Eukaryota > Metazoa > Chordata > Actinopteri > Anguilliformes > Synaphobranchidae > Synaphobranchus > Synaphobranchus kaupii. The sequence goes on from CM056380.1 coordinate 28,598,485, forward strand.
GGCATAGAAGTGGACGTCCTTTGGCCACATCCCACACTGATGACCGCTTCATTGTGAACAGTGCCCTGCGGAACCGGATGATGAATGCCACTCAACTCCAGGCACATTTAAGGGAGGTGAGAGGCACCCAAGTGTCACGTCAGACCATTCAAAACCGTTTACATCAGCGTGGTCTGCCTGCTAGACGACCTGCAAGGGTACCTGACCACACCACCAGGCACAGGCGTCATCGTCTTGCATGGGCCAGGGAGCATTTACGCTGGACGAGGGACCAGTGGGCCTCAGTGCTGTTCTCTGATGAAAGTCGATTCACGTTGAGCAGAAATGATGGCCGCCAACGATGTTGGAGACGTCAAGGAGAGCGCTATGCATCAGCCACTGTTGTCACCAGACGACCCTTTGGTGGTGGCGGTGTTACAGTGTGGGCGGGTGTGTCTAGTCAATACAGAACTGCCCTACACTTTGTGAATGGTACAGTGACAAGCCCATACTACCTGAATAACATCATTAATCCAGTCATTGTGCCCCTGCATGAACAACACAGGCCTAATTTCATCTTCATGGACGACAATGCTCCAGCTCATCGAGGTCGCATCATTAGGGAAAGGCTGCTGGAGACTGGGGTACCTCAAATGGAGTGGCCTGCACTTTCTCCAGACCTGAATCCCATAGAAAACCTATGGGATCAGCTGACTCACCGTGTAGAGGCTCGTAACTCTGTACCCCAGAACCTCAATGACCTGAGGGCCGCCCTTCAAGAAGAGTGGGATGCCATGCCTCAGCAGACAATAAGTCGACTTGTGAACAGCATGAGACGTCGTTGTCAAGCTGTAATTGATGCTCAAGGGCACATGACAAGTTATTGAGACATTGACATTTTTGTTGTGGTATACCCACCACTGTTGTTGGCTTTTGTTTCAATAAATTGTTTGAGATGAGGAAATCACCATTGCATGCTTCTACTTAAATGCCCTACTTTCATGATACGTATAATATCACTGTAGCGTGAACTTACATTTTCCATAAATTTCACCCGAAAGCCAAATATCCCTAACTTTTTGTGAGTAGTGTATGTCTTCCAAAAAACATAAGCCGCCTTGAAGGAAGACATCACCTAAAACTAAATCAATGTCAGAGGAGCAACAACTAATGAAATGTAAGCCGAGTTCAAAGCAGATTATTTTTTGACTGTGGTACCGGCAAATACACGACCTGTCATTCACAAATGTCACGGCAAAAGAAAAACTGTTTGCGTAGCTCGAAGCATCCATGTTTGCGTAATTTCCGTAAGGTATGTTTCGGCCCTTAAAGTTAGCTAACGTTAGCTAATGTTAGTTCGGCTATAACTGTCAGGCAACTCAAAAATACCGGCCATATTTAATGTTAATGTTAGCTAGTTAAAAGTAACATGGACATGCGTGCTAAATTTAACAGATAACGTTAGCTATAACGTAGTCAGTTTACAGATAGTTAGCGTGAGCTAACTCAAAATACCAACGTTATCATTTGATCGGTAACTTCAATTTAACAGATAATCCACGCAATGTAACGTTACAACAAGGGCAGTTCAGACCAAAGATTTGCGACGCAACAACCGTTTTAGAATGTTGCAGGGACCTACCCTGTCTCAGAACGTCCCATGTCGGTGGTTGCCGTTGCAGGTGATTCACCTCGTCTAATCGCAGGTGGCGAGTTTTAGAACACAAAATACGTCAGTGCTAGGTTAGTTCGTTTTTTTTCTAGCAAATTAGCGCGCAGTCTTTCATGAGAAGTGATGCTGTCTCTGTAATTCGAATCAACGATGACACCAGCTGTTCACAATCGCTACTTTCATATATTTGAGATTAATATCACAACCAGGAAGTAACTACGATAACTCAAAAACACTGAAGCGCTGCACCCGTCACTCTGGGTAACCCGGATCACATGTTGCACACATCACTCTGGGTAACCCAGATCACACGCTGCACACGTCTCTGGGTAACTCGCATCAAGCGTACTACAAAGCAGCAGATAAAATTTGGACAGACCGACACACCGACCACAGAGTGACTTGTACTAGCTGCTGGTCGCAACTAAAAAATGCGATCCATTTTTATCACAACATATAAACCGGAGCGAACTGGAGCTTGCGGAGTGGTAACGTCTTAATAGAGCTCATCATTCTAATTAAATTACGTCCGCTTCCCCTCCTCGCTCGCTCCCGCTCACATACTCTGACATACACACCTTTGAGAATCAGATGTACTCCATCGCCCCGGTATGCAGGCCAACCTGCGTGCTCCAGAACAATATCTGCTGTGCCTTGACAAATGTTCCCCACTGGCTACATGCAGGCGTCCGGACTGAGCTAGGCTTGCCTAAGTCTTGTTTCTTTCCCAGTCCCAGCATGAAATACGCTCCTTTTACAGTATCATACCCGCATTTAAATGGGAAGTCTTGAAGATCATTCAAAAGAAATTGAATGTGTCACTCCAACCAAATAAGTCAATCAAGTTAAGATAAAATCAGTTAAGTTAAAATCAGTTAAGTCATCTTAGCCACTAGACATACAGTATCCATATCATCATGATCAGTACTGTCAGTAAATCAGTCCATATGAAACTCAGGAAATACACAACTGATATCATGCAATTATTTGTATATTGTATAAACCTGGTTCACCACAAAACAACATTTTAGTGTAATGCAGTGGCTATTTAACATTAGTACATTGAACACACTAATACAAGTGTAAATCACGCCATTACGTCAAGGGTCTGTATAGACATGTAGATGTTTTATACAATTAAATATTTTATGATTAAAACGATCAAAACATTGTAATTTATAAAATTTGGAAAAATAAACAAAGCATTATTTAAAAGGAAGCTTACATTTTGCTTTGGACCCCCAGGATCCCTGGTCCATGGTTATAGCGCTGCTGAGCTGTGACATTGGCACATTTCACACGACACAGTAACAGTGATATCAGAGCTGCATCCCGCAAACCAGCAGACTGTTTGTACAGTACACCTTCAGCTGTACCAAAGGAATCCTTCTGAAGAGCTAGCAGCAATCCGCTGTAAAACCATGCCTGTACACACATTATGGATTGTTTTTTTAGCCATCAGTGTAATATTAGTAAGAACCCCTGGTTTAAAATGGTGGGAACATCATTAGCATTTTGTGTTACCGGGGACCAGATGCAAGTACGCAGAGCTTTAATTAATAATAAGTCACAAAGGACGTTCATGAATTCATCTGCCTCAAAAAAAACATTTGCATACATGTCTTAATTCACTTAGCAGCTGGGGTCATTTTTGTATCCACTATATTTGCTGACAACAACACAGAGTGTGGGTCTTAGAACATGAATTTGAATGGGAATATTTATTTTTAAAAGGTATTTTTGTGTTATGATACTGGTATTTTTTCTTTAATCTGCCATATGGTCAAATTTGGGGGTAATAATTTAGGGAAAGATACTGGGCACACTTGCAGTCTGGTGATCAAGACATTCAAGGCTGTATTTTTCAAAAATCTGGAATAACCTTTGGTCTCTCTCTCCCTCTCTCTTGCTCTCTCATTCTCTCTCTCTCTCTCTCTCTCTCTCTCTCTCTCTCTCTCTGTCTCTCTCTCCCTCTCACACACACACACACACACACACACACACACACACACACACACACACACACACACACACACACACACACACAGCGTTTATGGAGATTCTGGCAGTAGTTTGTGAATGCTAATCCTGTTGTTTCCATTCTTTGCAGGGAGGGTGACTGGTGGCTAGCTCGTTCCCTGACTACGGGAGAAAGTGGTTACATTCCCAGCAATTACGTAGCGCCTTCAGACTCCATCCAAGCAGAAGAGTAATTCCCCCCCATCTCTCTCTTTCTTTCTTTACATTACGTCCACAATGCCTGAATTTAAACTAACATCACTGAAAAAAAATAACCCCCAGCCTGTCGCATTTTCTTAGAAAATTACCCACTCGTATCACCTGCCGCTTCAACCACTACCAGCTTCCCTTTTCCCCTCCCTAATTCCACCTTCAGTTTTACACCCTTGCCCCCTCCCAAATCCCTTCCTCATTTTCACACCCTTGCCCTTGAGCCTTAGCGTACCAGCAGAGGATCACAGGAAGTGACTGCCAGCCAGTGTTCCACAAGCCAAGCGCAGTTCATGCTCGCGATGCCGATGACGGTTCGCACAAGTCTGAGTCTTTCCAGCCAGCTGCACATGAATGTGCGCTTGTGTGCACATACTCACACAGATCCCCATGCTCTGGCCATCCCAGCCGAACTCTGACCCTCTGCGTTGTGCCCCCCTCATTCCCTCCAGGTGGTTCTTTGGGAAAATCACCCGCCGGGACTCGGAGAGGCTGCTCCTGAGCCTGGAAAACCGGAGAGGGACGTTCCTGGTGAGAGAGAGTGAGACCACCAAGGGTGAGTGACGCCAGAGCTTGGACCCTTGATATGCCAAAAAAGTGGGTTTCAGGATTTTCAGGATTCTATTTTTTTGTTGTTATTTTTATGTAATAGACAGGCCCCTTTCTCATTTTCCAGTAAAGAATGTGTTATTAAAAAAAAAACTAAAAAAACAAGGGAATCTTCCATAATTGCCATAATGATGAATCTAAATTGTTTCTCAAAAGCTGGTTAAATTTATGCCCTGTGGGACAGGGATTCACATTCAATTATGAATCGGCGAAATTGCTGTAATAAAATGAGGCAATTTAACATGGAATCATTCACAATCCTTTTTAGATTAAAGCCACAGTGCTGTGTTCTTGTTGCACCGAGGCTTGCGGAAGAGGCATTTGACAGATATGCTAGTTTTTTGTTTTCTAAAAATCCATTCCCTGTGCAGCGCCTCTTATTGATCTGTTGCTGTAATCAGATCTGCAGTGAATTCCCATGGAAAACATGGGGAGTCATGTTTGTCAAGCAGAGTGAAAAAGAACATAGTGGATGAGGATGGGTCATGACCCAGAGGAGTAGGGCGGACTTGGGCCTTCATAAGTGCACAGGAGCCAAATAAGATTGCAAACAAAGTCAATATTTTCAGCTGTTTGAGAGAATGCTTGAACTCTAAGCAACATACCCCACCGATCTGTCGATGACTAAGTACATATTGCCTGAACTGAAGACTGGTACAGTACCATTTTGAAAAGCGGTGTGTTGGAAAGCCCTGTCGAGACATAGGCCAAGTAAGCTCTCACTAGGATTTCCCCACTTTATCAGCATAGATTTCAGATCGGCAGTGAGGCACTGTGGGGTGAGAAAGAGAGAGGCAGAAGTAGGTCACAGGCTGGATTACCACAGGCAATGCATCTCCTCTCAAACGGGGGATGGCTTTGGGGTGCTCTGTTTTAACAGCACCCCCTAGTGGTGTCTGTGAAGAATTGATCCTGTCAGATTTTCTTTTGAAAAAGCTCATATAATAAAATTGTCTTGTGGTGAATCAGGTTCCAATATACAAATAATTGCATATCAGTTGTATATTTGCTGATCTTAATATGTACTGATTTACTGACAATACTGGCCATGATGATATGTATATGTCTATTGTCTAAATTGAGTTTGAACTCAGTTGATTTTTGGATATTTGGTTAGCATAACACATTCACTGTTATTTTGAATGATCTTCAAGTCTTTCATTTTAAATGGGGTATCTTCCTTTGGAAGACATTACAGACAGTATTTTCTGTCTTGTAAAGAAGATTCAGTGTAAAAACTCCGGCAGTCTGGCACCAGCTACAGACAAATGACTGCATTTCAGCTGGTGAAATGCAGAGGGTGGTGGAAAGGCGTTGCCTGGCAGTACATACTCCAGGAGAGAGAGCACGTGCTTGTCTGCGCTCTCCTGGAATGAGAGGGGACAACTGCAGTGTTGAAACAGGCCTGTACGTGTAATTGGGTGATCTGCAATTCGGGGGAAAAAGAGAAAGAAAAAAAGTGATTTACGGATTGAATAAAAACAAATAATTAAGGTGTTTTGTTTTGTGATGAGGCTTTCTTACCCCTCCCCAGGTGCCTACTGCCTGTCCGTCCTGGACTACGACAACACAAAGGGCCTCAACGTCAAACACTACAAGATCCGCAAGCTGGATAACGGAGGTTTCTACATCACGTCCAGAACCCAGTTCAACAGTCTGCAGCACCTGGTCAGCCACTACCGCAGTGAGTAAACATAAACCTGGGGGCCATGCAAGTCTGTGTTGAAACAATTTATTACTTTCTGGTGATGGTCTTAAAGCACGATTGAACTTTGGTAGAACTTTGGGTTGTGTAGTTACCTGGCCATGATATGAGTCCAAATTGTGGCAAAATATGTTTGTTAGTTGCTCTGTGCTCTCCTGGGGTGATAATCCAGAATAGGGTATTTGTCGCTGTCCATTCATCTGTATGAGGAGCGTACAATTAAAAAAGGAAAGAGGATTATGGCCCTTCCATCACATCCCCTGAACTTTCTCTTTGAAACTCTTCCATCAGGTCGAAGATTAAGGTCCTTGCCCCTTAAAGCAAAAAGAGCCCGAAACAGCTTTGTCCCTACAACTGTTAGACTGCTTAATGACATTGGACATCTCAAGACAGTAAAGGCAGATGAGGAACTGTTATTGCTTTTGATGCTCAATTTTGAATCATAATTAATATTTAATTCATTTAATATTATATAATTTTGATCATAATACTAATAATAATAGTAATTCTAATCATAATCATAATCACACATACCTTCACTATAATGTGAAACATCTGATTCAATTGAATGCCTTTATTTAACATGTTTGTTTGTGTTTGTGGGTCTGCCCCACTGTCTGTCTTTTTTACTGCTGGAAACTACAACTGAAGTTCCCTAACGGGAAAATAAAAGTTATTCTATTCTATTCTATTCTATTCACTTCTGTAGGGCAGCTAAAACGGTCTCAAAATGACACTTGTAGCATGTATACGAACACAAACTAAGCTGATTCTGTCAATACAAACAATAACCAGTCGTCTTACGTATATTTTTTGGAAAATTAAATGGCCCTTTCTTGACTTTTTTGTATTTTATTTGGAACGTAGATCCAGTAGGTAATTCTTGTGCCAGAAACAGCGTTAATTCGCCAATGCGTCAGAAACCACTCATTGGTCCAAATTTCCATGGAAGCAAGCATTCCTAGTAGTGTATATCTATGGTCAACAAATCAACAAACAAACTTGCCGACATATTGCTAGTCTTTTCTGGTAGCTTGCTAACAACATTGAAGAAAATAGTGCTTTAATAATTTAATAATTTAAATTTCACACAAAAAAAAAATGTAAAGGACTGGTTATTGTTTGTATTGACAGAATCCACTTTGTTCGTGTTCGTATACATGCTAGAAGTGTCATTTTGAGATAATTTTAGCTGCGCTATAGAAAGGAATGGAGAGCAAAATACCCTATTCTGGATTATCACCCCAGGGCGGCACAGAGCAACTAATGAACATATTTCGCCACCATTTGGACTCATATCATGGCCAGGTAACTACACAACCCAAAGTTCTACCAAAGTTCAATTTTTCTTTAATGGGAAGTGGATTGGGGAACTCCAGTATATGGAAATTTCACTGTGTTGAATTGGTTCACGTATTTGTGTCACCGATGTATATGTAGGCAACTGACAAGTATCCAGATACTAAAATTTCGACCCTAATCCTGACGTGGAGAATTTCAATGGTTGAAATCTGAGGATGACATCTTGCATGAGTTTCCTGCTCTTTTTAAATCAGGGATATGAAATGCCAAAAAACGTTTTTGGTTAACTTGCTCAAAATGTTAATAGATCCATTGCAATACAAGGTGAGTTCTCCATTTGAGGGATTAAACTGAGGAATGATTAGGTGGATAGATTGAGAGAACCAAGTTGGGAATTTTGCCTGGAAACTGGGGACCCTCTTGCATTTTTTGTTCTATGAGATGCACTGTGAGGCTTGAACTGAAGACTGTTAGTGGGTGTAAAGGTGGATCTTTTCTTGAACCCCCTCCCAGAGCATGCAGACGGGCTGTGCCACAGCCTGACGGAGGTGTGCCCCATCCTGAAGCCTCAGACGCAGGGCCTGTCCCGGGATGCCTGGGAGATCCCCCGCGAGTCCCTCCGCCTGGACTTGAAGCTAGGGCAGGGCTGTTTCGGGGAGGTCTGGATGGGTATGCTACTCTGTCTTAAACACACACACACACACACACACGCACACAAGAGGGTGTAAAACACAAATAACTTAAATAACGTGAGACAAAAGCTGCATAAACATGAATAGCGCTTTCCAGAACTCTGTTGCTCACAAAATAATAAAAAGAGGGTCATTCCATCTGAATATGAATGTCAGCAGGCTTGACCTTTCTTGAAATTTGGAACAAGAACTCAAAACGTACACAAATACTTGCAAAAATAATATCTTTTGAAGACACTGAAAAAGTTGTACGTGCTTATATTTCTTCTAGATTAGATATTGTAATGCTTTATATACATGTTTTAGTCGCAAATCCCTAGCGTGTCTTCAAGTACAAAATTCTGCAGCAAGACTGCTGACTAGGACAAGATGGACATCACACATTACCCCAGTTTTGGCTTCACGACACTGGCTTCCAGTGACTTTTAGAGTTGATTTAAAAATTTATATATAGCTTTGCATGGCCTGACACCCAAATACATTACTGAACTGTTACATTACATTACGGCAGTGTAGTATAATGGTTAAGGAACAGGACTTGTAACCGAAAGGTTGCAGGTTCGATTCCCAGCCGGACACTGCAGTTGTACCCTTGAGCAAGGTACCTAACCTGAATTGCTTCAGTATATATCCAGCTGTATGAATGGATAAATGTAATAAGAAGTTGTGTAAGTCGCTCTGGATAAGAGTGTCTGCTAAATGCCTATAATGTAATGTAATGTAAATTACCCTACCAGCCACTGAGACCTCTTAGGTCATCTGTTCAGGCACTGCTGGCTGTTCAAAATCTAGACTAAGGTGAACAAAAGGTAATGCATATGCTTGGAAAGTGCTATACAAATAAAGATACTATTATTACATTACATTAGAATCATTTGGCAGATGCTTTTATCCAAAGTGACATACAATAAGTGCATACTGAAGGTCATTGAAGCAACTACAAAGCAGATCCGACATTACAAACCTCAGTTCCAAAAAAGTTGGGACAGTATGTAAAATACAAATAAAAGCAGAAAGCAATTCTGTAAATTCTATTTTACCTATATTTAATTGAAAACAGTACAAAGAAAAGATATTAAGGGTGGTTTGCACCAACAAGGCTTAAATTAATCTAAGATTAGAGATAATCAGAGTTTAGTAAATCCAGGTTTAAAATGAATTAATCTAAGTTTAAAACTAACCAGAGATGTGTTACACCACAATTAGTAAATCTAAAATTAATGACTTAAACCTAGATTTGAATGTAGTTGAATGCTTGGCAACTGTGAAAGTTGAAACACCAGAAAATAGTGGGGAATCAACAAGTAGGCTAGCTAGCTACGAATGGAGTCTATCTGGGTGTTTTGTATTTATCAAACAATATAGCAAACTGTTTGGCTAACAAAGTAACCAATTATTGGACATGCTATCAACAATTATAAATGATCATTTCTACATTTTAATTAAAAAAACTGCCAGTAGAAAATGCTAAAATCATAAATTATGTCAAGAAGCTGAAAAAAGAAGTTGAAGTTGAATGTGAATACTACATTTCCATTCAAGACATTTCTTTACTGTTTTGAAGAAAGGAATGCAGGCATTAAATAGTACACAATTATGAAAAATAATCAGAGTAACTGCAAGGAACTTACTCCATCCATCTAAAAAACAATGCTGCTATTTCTATGAATTAAACTACCTCAACTGTCAGTTTAAAGTTAATCCTTAATCTGTTAATCTAGGTTTAAAGCAAAAAATCTAAACCAAGATTAAATTCAAATCAAAATAAAGCTTAGATTACTTTTGAACTAGGATTAGAATTTGGTGCAACAGGATTAATAGATAAACCTTGATTTAATCCAATTTAAGAATTAAACCTTGTTGGTGCAACCCACCCTTAATGTTTTACCTAATCAACTTTATTGATTTTTGTAAATACACGCTAATTCCAAATTTGATGCCTGCAACACATTCCAAAAAAGTTGGGACAGGGGCAACATAAGACTGGGAAGGTTGTAGAATGTTCCAAAAACACCTTCCACAGGTAAACAGGTGAATAGGTAACAGGTGATGCTATTATGACTGGGTATAAAAGGTGTATCCACGAAGGCTCGGATGTTTACGAGCAAGGATGGGTCAAGGTTCGCAACAGTTTAAGAACAACGTTTCTCAATGCACGATTGCAAGGAATTTAGGGATTTCACCATCTACAGTAATATTATTACAAATACAAAGTACACATAATATTATTAAAAGATTCAGAGAATCTGGAGAAATCTCCGTGCGTAAAGGGCAAGGCTGATAACCAATATTAAATGCCCGTGACCTTTGATCCCTCAGACGGCACTGCGTTAAAAACCAACCTGCTTGTTATGAATATAACCACATGGGCTCTGGAATACTTTGGAAAACCGTTGTTAGTAAACAGTTTGTCGCTGCATCTACAAATGCAAGTTAAGACTCTACTACGCAAAACGTAAGCCATATATCAACAACATCCAGAAACGCTGCCGACTTCTCTGGGCTCAAGCTCTTCTGAGATGGACTCACTCAAAGTGGAAATGTGTGCTGTGGTCTGACGATTCCACCTTTGAAATTGGTTTTGGAAATAATGGACGTTGTGTTCTCCGGGCCAAAGAGGAAAAAGACCATCCCAATTGTTACCAACGCAAGGTTCAAAAGCCAGCATCTGTCATGGTATGGGGGTGTGTTAGTGCCCATGGCATGGGTAACTTGCACATATGTGAAGGCACCATTAACGCTGAATGGTACATATGCATTTTGGAGCAACATATGCTGCCATCTAGACGACGTCTTTTTCAGGGACATCCCTGCTTATTTCAGCAAGACAATGCCAAGCCACATTCTGCACGTTACAACAGCGTGGCTTCGTAGTCAGAGAGTGTGGGTGCTAGACTGGCCTGTCTGCAGTCCAGCCCTGTCTCCCACTGAAAATGCGCAGCACATTATGAAGCGCAAAATACGACAATCGAGACCCCGGACTGTTGAGCAGCTAAAGTCTTATATAAAGCAAGGATGTTTCAAAACTACAACAATTAGTGCCCTCAGTTCCCAAAAAAATTTTTTTTTGTTCAAAGGAAAGGTGATGTAACACAGTGGTAAACATACCCCTGTTTTGATGGTGCAGGCATCAAATTGAGAATGAGCGTCTATTTATAAAAAACAATAAAGTTCATTAGTTAAAACATTAAATATCTTGTCTTTGTACTTACTGTTTTCAATTGAATACATGTCAGCTTTGTTTTTTGTTTTTTACATTTTATACACTGTCCCAACTTTTTTGCAATTGGGGTTTCTATTATTATTATTATTATTATTATTATTATTATTATTATTGCAGGCTACAAATGTACAAACCCCTGTCGGGGAAGTGAGGTTTAAGGAAAAGTGTGTTTATTTTTCTGAATCCAGCAGTTCTAACGCTCAATGCCCTTGTTCAAATGCCCATACTCTGAATACTGAACAAATGGTGTCGTGTGCTAAAACCCCTCACTCAACCATACATTTAATTACATTTAATACATTTAATTGAATAATAATTATTAAAAATGACAATCATCAATTAAATCGCCAAATTTGTTGATAGGTCAGTTGAACAGTAACCTGGTGGATCAACCAACCAGGTCTAAATCAGTTCTTTAGATTAAATTATTTTATTACAGGACAAATCATCAATTAGAGTAATGAATTGGAATCGTACATTCATTAATGAACGTAGGTTCACTGCTTATAATTTACAAAAAGGAAGACATTAAAACCAGATGCTAAATTGAAGTTATCAGAAAAGAGAGAGAGATCAACCAGAACACAATTTCAGCACAGGATGAATAAAAGAAATGCCAGCTGTAAAACTCAGCGGTCACGAGTTTACAAAATCAAAGAAAGAAAAAAAAAAACTTCTCTATCTGTAGACTCCAGGAATTCTGCAGCACTCCCCTCACAGAACTTTCCCGCTCCACAGCCCCCAACTTAGTTCGCCAACAAAACAATAAAAGACCCCAGTAAGAAAAAACCATGTGGCCATGTGGTATTCTCTGGTCACGCTGGGCTTTGACCTCAGGAATACTTTTATGTCCTGGTCTTTCTCCTCAACAGGGGGAAAGACATGCTATCCTGGCCAATCTAAGATTTATATCCATAGATAAGCAGTGCCTCAGCGTGACTTAATTGCCTTTTTGCCTGTAGAGTGGATGGGGCAGAGAGAAAGGCTGGTCAGGTCAGCAGAGCAGGCCTCTTGATAACCAAGTACTATGGATTATGAGCAAGTTTGCCATATCACATTATACATTATCTATTGAAGGCCGTAATCTCAAAGCTATATACCCGACACCCCAGTTTAATTTTCAGTGCATTTAAAGGACTAAGTGTATCCCACCGGAGGCAAGTACTTTCATTATAGTGGATACTTTTTTCATCTTTCTGAATTCCTGGCATTTTGAATAAAATTTAGTTGCAGGTAACTGCAAAGCTTTCAGTCCTAATAGCTTGTGACTGCTGATTTAATGAAAAGAGTACGTCTAGAGCTGGGGTGGCCAATCTTATCCGAAAAGAGCTGATGTGTGATGTGGTTTTAGCCCAGGACTAAGAAACCTGATTCTACATATCAAGGTTTTTATTAAAGACCATGATTCGTTAATGAGTTGAATCAGGTGTTGTAATACTGGGCTAAAATAAAACCTGTACCCACACTTTTCAGATAAGATTGGACACCCCTGGTCTAGAGTCAACGTTTAAGAGAAATATTTTTCAACAAATATTTTTCACCAGAGGTTTTGATTGTAATTAAATATATTTCTCATTGGAAAAAACTGTCCCGCACAGTGCATGTATTTTGCTCCCAAAACAAAAGTGAATCAATAATTTGGTGGTCTTGGTGTTTAACATTGTGATACCATCTCAGTGATATTATTCATGTCACTGACATCACTATAAAATGTCTAGTCAGCTGGTTTAATGTGACCTGATGTGTTCTCGCACAGGCATGTGGAATGGCACGACACAGGTAGCGATTAAGACGCTGAAGCCGGGCACCATGTCGCCCGAAGCCTTCCTCCAGGAAGCGCAGGTGATGAAGAAGCTGAGGCACGAGAAGCTGGTGCAGCTGTATGCCGTGGTGTCTGAGGAGCCCATCTACATCGTCACCGAGTACATGGAACAAGGTTCGTGCCGCACGGATAATTATGGAAAACGAGATCAACAAGCAGAGATTTAGATCAGTGGTCTCCACACTTGAGTATACGACCAACTTAATTAGTGAACGCTTTATCTGTCACCTTCCCTTTAAAATGTAGCGTCTGTCATGTGTTCATTGAAATTAAATTTAAATATTGGATTATGTCAAAATAACTACATGTATTCTGTAACTAGTTCAGTGCGTGTAAAGGTCCAGCGTTTCATTTGACTGATGGAAAGTAGTATATTACCTGACCCATGGTTTGGGAACTGCTCCTTTTAATCATTTCCAAACGGTTTTTTCAAAGAAAGCAGAGAGCAGATGCTGAATTCATGCTCCGTCTTAATTTGAGCTCGTTTGTCAGCATATTGAGCTTTTTCATGTGTATTACATCACACTGCAGATGGTATGAATGGATTTTTTTGATTTGGGTCAAATTATTTTTTGAAGGGTATGAGCATAGCGCCTCATCTGTGATTCCAACCAAGTGCAGGTCTCAAACCAAAGCACCACACTCCAGCCAAATGATGAAATACAATAATCATAACTTTTAAGAATGTTACATTTTTTAATGAAGGGCTTTAGGAGATGTATTTGATGAATGGATGTGTGAAAAATAACAGATGGAAAGGTTTTGTAATTACACCACTCATGTCTGAAGCTGGCCAGCATATGCTTGATGTCCTCTAATCCCCAAACCCCCCACCCACATACACACACACAGGCAGCCTGCTGGACTTCCTGAAAGGTGATGCAGGCCGGATGCTCCGCCTACCTCAGCTGGTGGACATGGCTTCACAGGTGAGGACGTCACAGACTGGTTTGTGGTGAAAGCAGCAGCTCCGCATAACCCTCCGTGAGATGACACAGACACTCCCAGACGCACTCTGGTCAAATGGCCCCTCCCCACTATTCTTTAAATACATTTCATACAGTAACAAAATTAGCTAAATGTGAAGAGCAATCACTCATCTTAATACAAGGGGAGGCCTTGTTTTCTTTTTACAGTCACTACAGGTAACACCAGGGCTGTCTCTAGTCAGTAACTATTTAAATTCTCGTTAATTATTTTTTATTTCCAAAAAGTTTCATTATTTTATTTATAATTATACTTTAACATGCACATTTGTATCGTTATACAATATTGTAGTTGGTTTCATATTATTTGCATGTGCTTATTTTTAACCATATCCTTTGTTGAGAAGGACATCGAGTGGCCTATTTGTAAAACATTTGTGAACCACAATATTAATAAGTGTATTTTTACATTAATAGTGGCTTTTATGGTTTGGTACACAATTATAGGGCAATATAAAATAAAGGGACTACGGCTGGATGTGATTTGTTACTGTTTTGGTGATTGACTCCCTCCAGATTGCTGCAGGAATGGCTTACGTGGAGAGGATGAACTACGTGCACAGAGACCTCAGGGCCGCCAACATCCTGGTGGGAGACAGCCTGGTTTGCAAAGTGGCAGACTTCGGACTGGCGCGGCTCATCGAGGATAATGAATACACTGCCAGACAAGGTTGGCCGGTTTCCCTGTCCTCCTCAAACATGCTCTTCTTGCAAAACCATTTCAGACTAGTAATTATTTGATACAAGAGCGTAAGAATACTGTCTGACACACCTTTCAGTACATCTAAGCTCATAGTTTTACCTACTGTCTATAAAGAACAATGTGTTAAGCCTGGTTTCAGCCACTCTAAAGCTCGATGCCTCAAATCACTATAATAAAATTAGCAATGGAGACACATTTATCATTACAAAGCTTATATTTTAATTTCATCCATTTGTACAGCTGGATATGTACTGAAGCATTTCAGCTGTAGTAGCTTTCTCAGCCAATATGGCTGCCGACATTCAAATTATTAAATTGATCCTGTCAATGTGCAAACTTCTAATAAAACACATTATTTTACCTATTCCAACATAATTTTTATAACAATGTCAAACAATATTAATGGAAAATGAATTATTTATTTTCAGTGCTTCTTAGTTTGGTTAACATGACATGGTGATGTGTAATAATAGTGAAAATCCATCCATTATCTTACCCGCTTATTATAGTGAAAACAGTTTTCCATACAAATCAGCTCTTGCATAACTATAGATATGTAAAAATGAACAATAAACATAATAACTGTGTGGTGTGAGGGGGCTAATTCAAAACGGAACCAATAAAACGATGGTCACTGGAAGTGATATGGGAAATAACTTGCCAGAAGTGGAAATCAGAGAATTATTAAATATAAGTCGGGAAAGGGATATTATAAAACTCATTGATGGTAAGCTACTGTCCGTGATTCAAATGTTTACCAGACGATCATGGAATGACTGAAAGCTAGGGGAGTAATTCTCTCCCATTACTGACAGTAACAGTAGCATAGTAGTAGCCTAGTTTGTTATATTGCCCACTGGATTGTGTTCAATTTCTTTATATTCTTGGTCACTGACGCTGAAACATGTTGGTACAAATTGACCAGGACGCATTATTCCCACGCCCCGATGTTGGTTCAGATGGTTAGACGTGTTTTGTTTTGTTTTTTTAAACATGGGATAAATAAAACTTCAAATATTTCCATCTAGAACCATGTAAAAAAAAAAAAAAAATTTTTTAAAAAGGAGCAAATCCAGTAAAGGAACGTAATTGTAAATCAGTCACCCTAGGCACTGAATGAGTTAAACCTGGTCACTTGACCATACTATTGATATCCTATACCACTTAACATCGTGTTCCAGGTAGTGTATTATATATCTTGGTTGATCTCTTTTTCTTTTACCTTTCACCTTTTTCAAAGTCTTCTCATTCCTGACAACATTTTTCCACACAGCCTAAACTACAATTGTGTGCACTCCAGAGAGAAGGGGAAATTTTATACGTGATATTTTAATATGAGCCAAATTTGAATTTACATGAACTTATTTTTAGGTGTCTGAGGTGACACCCAGATGCTTAATTAGTCAGCGGGCAGTTGTACAGTTATATAAAGACTGTGCCAAGTCACAACGCAGAAAATCTGTTTAATTTTCAGTATGTAGTGTATGCAGTATGATGGATTCCGCGATCTAATCAGTCTGATGGGTCTCATGTCTTCCCAAAAGGAGCAAAGTTTCCGATCAAATGGACGGCCCCGGAGGCAGCTCTGTATGGCCGCTTCACTATCAAGTCCGACGTCTGGTCCTTCGGGGTCCTGCTCACCGAGCTGGCAACCAAAGGGAGAGTGCCATACCCTGGTACAGCGCCTCCTATTGATTGGCTTATTCAGTATTTTATGATTTTTTTTTTTGGATAAAATATGAGCCACACAAGAAAGTGCCATCTTATGAAAAAAATCTCGTACACATTCTTATTAAGTAAATTAGCAAATCAGCTGTGCCAACTGGCGTCCACCCCGGTTATGAGGGTAATGAACGTTGCTTAATCCGTGGCGTACCTCCACAGGGATGGTGGGAAACAGGGGAGGTGCTGGACCAGGTGGAGCGTGGCTACAGGATGCCGTGTCCGGCAGAGTGCCCAGAATCCCTGCATGAGCTGATGCTTACCTGCTGGCGCAAGGAGGCTGAGGAGCGGCCCACCTTCGAGTACCTGCAGAACTTCCTGGAGGACTACTTCACCTCCACTGAGCCCCAGTACCAGCCAGGGGATAATCTATAGAGGTTCCTGGGAGCAGAGGTGTTTAGCAGAGAGACGTCCAGCCTCCCATGGCGCCCCAGCGCACCCCCTTTCGGTACCTGGTGGCTAAGGCGCCAAAGGGGGCTTCCGCGCACACACATCCCCAGCGGCTTCCCCATCCAGACGGTTCCACGCTGGGGTCCGCACGTCCACCACGGCTCAGTCTGAGACCCGCTTTGAGGTCAGCAGAACACGCACTCAAATCAGGAAATGCATCCCACTGATTTTCTCCCCAATCAAGATAAATAAATGAGTAAACCAATGACCAGGAAATATTTTTGGAAGACTTCCATTTTTTTTAAAATTCATTATGAGTTTTAAGAGCTTCCACTTTTTTTTTTTCACCTGATTTATTTCAGTGCCATTTTCTCTGTCCTATCTTTGTGTAAAATCTCACCTCATTCACCGTCCAGTGGTTTTTGTGGAATCCAATATTAAAATTATTATAATTTTTTTTTTACCCTGGATTAACTGGAATGTGGAATTTGATGAAACCAGAGATGATAAACCTGCGTAACTGAAGTGTAGTTTGGTCGGCTCAGTACATACATTATGCAGCTGAAGCTGAGGGAAAAGGGAGGGGCTGGGGGGGTTCTGATGAGATAGCTTCAGAAACTCTGAGAACACTGAACTGCAAGAACAGGATTTTTTAAAAGAAAAAAAAAAAAAAGGCGCAAACCGCCCATGACTCTTGAACAGCATTTTTTGTCTTGCAAACTACTGATTGCCCAATCTCATTTCTCAAGACTTGTTTCTTTATTTGTGCCAATGAAAACCATGGTTGTTTTGTACTCTCATTGTGTATATAGTGTATTTTCATTATTCTAAACTTTACTATCAAATTCAGTGTGCGAGGCCAGAAAGTAATGTCAGTTTGGTCCAAATTGTGTGAAATCATAGACGACCATTTCTTGTGAAAGAACTCGTTACATTGGTATTGCATTGTACAGACCGGGTGGTTTCTGGTAAGGGTTTTGCACTTGTGCGAATTACAACAGAGACTGCCTAAATTATGGCCTGTTAAGGCATGTTTTGTGTATTTTTCCTGTACCATTTATGCAAAATGATTCAGCAGAATTTTGCTGGAGGGTTTCTTTCTTTACTATGCCTCTTAGTCATTAAGTATGTTACCATTATTGTAATCAGAAGGAACAAGAGTATCACTACTTTTTCCTCTGTAATATTTTTTTAATATTTCTTTTGTTTTTATTTTGATTCAGAATCTGTGTGAGATAGGGATGTGGGTTACAATGATTGACATGAAGAAGCCACCATTATTACGTGCCATACACTGCCACATGATCATCATTGTGCCCATTACATAGTGGGAAAGACAGTTTTGAAGTATATGTATGTTCATACTGATTGTCAAAATGGACAATCTGCTTCTTCATGAAAGTTTGGATACTGGATGTACTGTCTTTAAAGAATTGTAATTATTTATGCCATTTTTGTTTCCTGGGTATTAATGAGACACTGTCTATCATAAATGTATTCTTTCGCTGCACTGAGATGTGGATTGAGGTCATTAACTCTCGTACCAAATTGGGTGAAGGGCAATTCTGAGACCTTGAGGTTTTCTCACTGCCTCTCTTTTCTCTTTCTTGTAAATTTAAGTCCCATTAATTACATTTTGAATGTTGAATAACAGCCCAAAGCATCATTATATTTTAAACTGAAATCAGTTTCTCATATGGTTATAGAAAGCTCGTAGCAATTTATATGGATTGCCAGATACAAATTGGATGTTTACCTGTATTTTATTTCTCCATTAGAATATGTTCCCAGAACAGTGAACAGACAGCATATTAATGACAAGCCATGTAGCCATATTGTTCTAATATATTTGGAAAAACACATGTGGAAGTAAAGTCTGATTTTAATGCACATATTTCAGGTTCTGTGTGGAGACACTGCACTGTGTGTAAACCCCAAGGGAGTGTAAAGTGCTTTGTACTCTTTCAGGTGGGGGTGTGTCCAGGAAATCTAATACATAATGGGAGTTTAAAACCTCAATAAAAACAAGTAGTGCAGCAGAACAGATGGCAAGAATTCTTCAGGTTTCTGACTCCAAGACAATTTTTGGATGATTTCTGACAGTGTAGTTAAATATTAGCACTAGCTCCTTCATAAGTGCCATTTGAGGTTGAAATTTTGAATGGCAGGCACTGGCAATAGTCGATGCTAATGACTTATTTGCTGTGTATCCTATTTTATTCACAAATTTAACTTTCAGGAAAACCATTGAACTCATTCTCATTTTAGTTTTCTGCTCCATTTTTATTTTAAACCTGGTAACACTACATAGGATAGCATTTGAAGGCTCGAGGTTATTTAAGAAACTGGGCTCTTAAACCAAAGGTTGAAGGTTCTCAGGTGGGGCATTGCCATCATACCTGTGAGCAAATATAATTCAGCAAAAATATTATAGTCACCCTAGGTAAGGGTGCCTGCTAAGCAAATAAATAATGAGAATCCATTGGGATCCGTGTAGGCTACTTTTTGGCCAATCATTTCCGGTTCAGACAGAAATAAAAAAACGAACTAATGATTATTCGATATTAATTTTAAAAACTGAAATTGAAAAACTGAAATCATATGGTTATTCGTTTTGCTGACTGATTTTACATATAAAATTACAGAACTTGAAATTGATCTTGATTTCGAAAGTGGCGCCATATTCCGATTTCCGTTTTCTCAAGGGAAAACGGTCCAGCACACAGAACTGTGGTCCACTCTAGTGGCTACGGAGCATAGCCAGAGATTTTCTGGGAGATGCGTCTTTTGCATAGACATGTATATTATTGTATATTAGACATGTATATTATATGTAGCTAATTAGCTAGCTAGCTAATAAAACATAGGCTATCAGTTATGTTAAAAACAACCTTTGAAACTGGCTCGCTAACAAACAGACACAACATAACACCAATTTATTTTTATTATTAAACAGTGGTATACAGGTATGGAGCAATCGATTTCACATATAGATTTAACCCACACAGTTTGGCTGCTTGCTCCGAGACGCTGGGCCTGTAGTGTCGTAAATGAATGCCAACTGCTGCAACAGCCCGTAGCCTACCTACTGTCACTCATCTCACTGTCACACTTTATAGATACCAAAAACTGGTGGGGAATTGAGCTTGAAATATGAAAATAGAGACCAATTTCCCATTTGAAAATAGAGACCAATTTCAACTTCTGTAATTTTACATTTAAAATCAGTCAGCAAAATGAATAACCATTTGATTCTCGTTTATCAATTTCTGTTTTTAAAACGAATAACAAATGACGATTCGTTTCTTGTTTTTTTAATTTCAGTTTCTGAAAAGGATAACGATTGGCCAAAAAGTACACGGATCCATTGGACACCCCAAATCAGAATAGGCCAATGATTTGTGATTTAAAGAGAGAGAGAGTTCACTTTGTGGGTTATTTTTTAATATATTCAATAATTTTTTGTCCCGTTTCAGTTTTAATATACAAACCCCAATTCCAAAAAAATTGGGACAGTATGTAAAATGCACATAAAAGCAGAAAGCAGTGATTTGTAAATTCTCTTTTACATATATTTAATTGAAAATGGTACAAAGAAAAGATATTTAATGTTTTGCCTTATCAACTGTGATTGATTTTTGTAAATTTACGCTAATTCCGAATTTGATGCCTGCAACATGTTACAAAAAAGTTGGGACGGGCAAAAAATAAAAAGACTGGGAAGTTCAAAAAACACCTGTTTGAAACATTCCACAGGTAAACAGGTGATGCTATCATGACTGGGTATAAAAGGATATCAAAAGACTCTTGGTATCTTATTTTCAGGTACTCTTACAAGCGATACTATAACCTCTCTGTCTTTCTGTAGTGAAGGCCTGTTCTAAACCTTATAATGTCGTACCACACAGGACAATGCATAAATATACATCACATTATACAGTGAAAGGTTAAATAACATGCCAACTCAGAGTTCAGAAACTCTAAATCTAGAATTATAAATCATAAAAAAGGTTTTGAAAGGGTATAACATCTTTAACTTAAAACTAATAAACATTTTAGAAATGTAACAGATAATCTGACGAGCCCCAAACCGTCACTCTGCTGCCAGATATGTAGTAGATATGGATGGATCACTTGAAGGGTTGTTTCTCTGGACTTATTTTTCCATAGAGTTCAATAGGGAGAAACAACCCTTAAAGTGATCATCCATATTTAATGCATATCTGGCAGCAGAGTGATGGTTTGAGGCTTGATTGATACCACAGACCCTTGATGACTTATAGCCATTTAGCCAACCATGGGTTCCATACTATTCCCGTGTAATTGACAGCTTAATCTAGTCCCACCCCCAGTTCCCATAGAGATCTATTCAAATGAAGAGATGTTATAGTATTACTTGTAAGAGTACCTGAAAATAAGATATCAAGAGTCTTTTGATATCATTTTATACCCAGTCATGATAGCATCGCCCGTTTACCTGTGGAATGTTCCAAACGGGTGTTTTTTTGAACTTCAGTTTTTTTTTTTTTGCCCCAGTCCCAACTTTTTGGAACGTGTTGCAAGCATCAAATTCGGGTATTAGCGTATATTTACAAAAATCAATAAAGTGATAAGGTAAAACATTAACTATCTTTTCTTTGTATACTGTTTTCAATTAAATATATGTAAAAGAGAGGTTACAAATCACTGCTTTCTGCTTTTTTGTGCTTTTTACATACTGTCCCAACTTTTTTGGAATTGGGGTTTGTATGTTTTGATGGTCTAGACTTTTTTGTGTGTAATGATGGATATTTTAAATATTTACAGAAATTTCTGATGAGTTGTCATGACAATGGCTGCTATCAAGCAGTCGGGTTTGTGGTCTAAAGCAAAACATACATTTCCAGTCATTCCTATGTTGCTTGTACAGTGATGTTTGTACAGTTGTACAGTGATGTTTTCAGAGGATATACATATGAACAGATCAATTTTATAGAGTTAATTCACAATTGTAAACGTAAATATCCGTTTTTATATTGTGACATTACTTATTTTTTTGGTTTGCATGTGCCGTAAATAGGTCCAATGAAAAATAATATTAAACTTTTTTTTTTTAAATAATCAGGTAATATAATTGCATACAACCTCTGGAAACATAACATCCCTGTACAAACTGTTTTGGAGTTTGCTTTCTTTCTTAGACCATGAACCCCTGAATACCTAACAGCAGCTATTGTGAAGTTGGTAGATCATTGGAAGCTTTTTATAAATGTATGAAATATCCTTCATTGCACACAGTAACAGATTGGGCCAATCAAAAACATACACTGAAACTGAAATGACATATATTTTTTAAAAACAAAGTGAACTTTCCCTTTAATGTTATATGAATAAATGGAGAGCAATTCCCACATATCTGGAAGTCCTGATGGAGCTGAAATACCAGCTTTACTTCAAACTTTGAGTAGGACTGAAAAAGAGCTAAGGGGGGGGGGGGGGGGGTGGGATTACTTTGTTTTATTCTACATGTGGGTAGTTGGACTGGTAAAGTCCTCCTTCTTTTAGAATAGTGTGACAAGCAATGAATTAATTTGTCTTTCAGGTATTGAGTTTTACACAAGCTACATTGTATTTTAGATTGCTTAAGTGTTACTTAAGTGATACTACTTAGAGTATCTTCATGTCAATATTAGTGAAGTAATATTACAGTATTTATGGGAAATCCTAAATTAATCTGGACCTTAATATGTATAATGCAGTTTGGGCATTTAGCTATTTGCCCCTTTGTGTCTTTCAAAACCATAAACTTACTTAGTGCCAAGGACAGCTGGTTTGGTTCACTTTACCACGTCTGAACCTGTATCTGTTTTCTAAATCTATGCAGTTTCTGGTCTGTGTCATTCCTCTGTATCTTATTTTATTTTACATGGACAATAGATAACTCTCAGAAGAATTATAGAGTTTTGCAAAAATGTAATGTTGATTTTGTTCTCCGAAATGGATTTAAATGGATCAAAATATACCTTTCTGATTATAATCAGCCACCTTATGTTGTAATCTTTAAATGTGCAATAAATTATGTTGTTTTGCTTTTCAGAAGGGCAACTATTTAATGGGTGAATGTTGAAATATGGATTGGAATTCCAGCTCTATAGTCTTAATATATGTCTGTGCCTACGTGTAACTGAGTGTAGTCCAACCGATATCAACTAGTGCATATGTTTGCATTATAGATTCCTGAATTTATTCTTTCAACATTTTACCCCATAGTTGTTCTTTTGGCTGTAATGCAGATATTCTTTTTTTTAAATAAACTAAAACATGAGAGGATCTGGACATTTCGTCTTTGCTCTTACTTTGTTTCAATACTATGCCAGAACATACAGTTGAAGTCGGAGGTTTACATACACTTAGGTTGAAGTCATTAAAACTCATTTTTAACCATGCCACAGATTTCATGTTAGCAAACTTATTCAAATTATGATTAGAGCTAATTTTATAACCATATGTAGGCTACATTTAATGCTAACATTGTCTACTTAGGCTATCAAAGCTGTTATGTAGGCTAGTAAGATAGCGAAACTGCATTAAATGTGCATAACAACACGGACTATTACATAATTTAGGAAATTGTGGTATCTATGTATCTCTCTCCTGCACTGGGTTGTAAGTGTGTGGGGTCAGTAATTTTGGGTGTCTGTTTACCTGATTTAAAATGAGCCCCTTAATGAATTTGTAGCTACACATAGGCAGGACAACCGAAAAATGTATTTCGGGAAATCAACATAAATATTGTGCTTAAAATGTCAGTTTAACCTTAAATAAACGTATTATGGATAATAACTGTCCTCATATGTAATTTTAATGTGATATACGGACTGTTTTTGCGCCTTTTAAAAGCACATTTTCCCAACATTCGATCAATGATAAGAGTAGGGCTCTGACGGCACCAAACACAGATCAGCGCAGCCAGTATTCTGTTCTATTCAGTGTCTCGCGGCCATTCTGGCCGTTGACTTGATCAACTGTTAGAATTCTGAAAGACTGTCAGGTCAATATTTTCGCTGGCCACTCTGTATATCCCGCCTTATAACTTAAAAGTCCCAGCTTATTGGTGAAAGGTTTAAACGTATTCTGAAGATTGACATTTCAGGCTCCCAATCATGCTAACGTTGACGAGCGCACTAAGAAGTTTAGGTAGCCAATAACACGGCTGAATGTTTCTGACGTAATTTACATAGGCACTCTATGGCCAGATCACAATGTCCACTCGACAGTCACCAAGGGAAGTTGATAACGATTCAGAAAATATATAACTTTTAACGATTTAATTCCATCTTCTACTGGGACTTTTGCCGTTTATCGAGGGTGACACAGAAATTTTCGGTGCCACTGACCACAATCGAACGATTTCACTTTTAAGATTCGATTGAACAAGTAACGTTAGAAGTCAATTTTTTATGGATTAGTGCTATTGGTTTCTGTTAGCTTCACCATTCTAGCCTCATATGGCGAACAATAAAGGCTAACAATAAACTAGCATTTACTTCTTGTAAAGTTTTATCACCACAGCAGCGAAGTAAAAAGTCAATAAATTACGTTTTCTGTCAGAAATGTATTGTCAAGCTCACGTGAATTCACTGCGGTCTACGTTCTAAAGCTCCGGTTTGCCCTCCCTACTACACAGTCATTATTATGTGAAAAGCTAAATACAGAATATATTAAATAAACTTGAATCAGACAAATAACTGTGGTGGCTAGTGATTTTAATAGATAATCTATAATGTTCTATATGGTTTTTGGTGAATTTATACAGTTTTGCAGGCATGAAAATAAGGGCAGCTCTTTCCAGAGGTTGACATCTATGCATGAATAATATAATATTGTAGCGACCGGATCAAAAGACAGATGTTGCAAGCCAATGTTCTCAGTACACAGAGGATTACACTGACTCAAACGACTTGATACTGGACTAGCGATAATACGCAATGTCATCATAAACATATTGCATGACCTAGCTAGCTCTACTTTGGCTATCTAGCTACACTACTGTCAACAAAACACACGTAGGCCTACACACAATAACACTTAGCTAGCACTGGTGACCATCCCCTAGGCAGCGTAACAAACAACTAAACATTTAACTAATGAGTAAAAAGTCTATAATGGCGTCACATACATTTTTTTAATTTAAATTCTATTTTTTTTTTAATAGATTAGACTAATTCTTGCAAGCTTTGTTCATTTAACAATTCATAAACACGGCCAAATGAGATACACATATCCTGTAGGCAAATTCTAGAGAGATATCCTAGAGATATCCAGCTGGATAGCGCGGCGCTACCCAATTTGACATCTCATGCTACCCATCCCGCGTGACCCAATTGAATAGCGCAGAGCTACCCAGTTCGACATCCCGCGTGACCCAGTTGAATAGCGCAGAGCTATCCAGTTTGACATCCCGCGTGATCCAGTTGGATAGCGCAGAGCTACCAGGGTTGGATCGCTCGCGCTACCCAACTGGATATGTGGAGATGTCCACTGGGTGGTGCAGGATGACTGGATAGCTGGTGTCTTGTTAACTGGATATATCTCGCTTAAAAACTGGGTAGCGCAGAGCAACTGGATATACCGTGTCTAGCTTGTGTCGGCTTTTGAACTGTTCGGCCTACCATATTTTTCATGGTTTGGGCTAGGCCAGTGAAGGTACATTTTAATGCTACAGCATACAATCACATTCTAGACAATTCTGTGATTTCAAATTTGTGGCAACAGAAGGTCCTTTCCTGTTTCAGCATCACAATACCCCTGCGCACAAAGCGAGGTCCATACAGAAATGGTTTGTCGAGATTCGGACTTGACTGGCCTGAACAGAGCCCTGACCACAACCCCATCGGAACACCTTTAGGTTCAGTTAGAAAGCTGACTGTGAGCCAGGACTTATCACCCAACTTCAGTGTCTGACCTCACTAATGTTCTTCTAGCTGAATGGAAGCAAATCCCACAGTAATGTTCCAACATCTAGTGGGTCCTCAAACTTATCTAGTGAGGGTTGACTCAGTCCATGTTCCCGATTAAGGAGGTTTCTGGGTTTTACTCAGTGATATCCAGCTAACTCCGTAATTGTACTTGGTGATACAGCGGTCAGATATAATGGTAGGCTAATAATAATAATGATAATAATCATTTTTATTATTATTATTTAGTAGTAATAGTAGTAGTTTTAATGTAACTCGTTTGTATTATTACACAAATAGTGAGTTCGTTACATGTCTAATTTTGGATATGATCACAATAAATCAGAAACACGTAACAACTTAGGCTGTCTTTGGAAAGTATTAGCATTAGCTAATTTCATAAATGCAAACAAACCAAATGTAATAAATCACGCGCCGATTAAGTTACTTAATTACTTTTAAATGACCGGGCAGGAGGGAGTTCGAAGATAGCGCAAAATGAGCTTTGGGGTGGAAGCCGAGTTTCGGAAATATGAAGAACAGCATTGGAATGTCTTTTTCCAGGTTATACACTACTAACGTCAGCTAGCTACAGTTGTCAAACATAAATTACGTCGTGTTTTGGTGAAGTAACGTTAAACGATTAACATTAGACGCGCAAGGTAGCGCTAAATTACATAGCTACAGATGAAAGGTTCAAGATGAAAATTAGTAACGTTAGCCAGTAACGTCAGACGGTGAAGGCTCGTAGCTAAAACGCTAACTAACCTAGTAGCTAACCATTTCACATCATTCCGCTAACAGCGACATAATAAGCGTTAGTTAACTTAGCTAACTTACTTAACGCTAGCTGTAACTCCCGGTTCGCTAGCATGTGCTAAC